>OY728126.1:1773066567-1774363937 GCA_963277665.1 Viscum album | reverse complement strand
ATACAAATAATTCAATACTATAAATGTAATTTAATATCAATTTTTTAGGATGGACTGGATGATTCGATACTGATAGCCTAAATCTAGTACCAAAAATTTTTGAAACCGAAACAAAAAACTGATAAAATTCAAAAACCTATAAAAGAAAATATAAAAGGTAAAACTGATTAACTCTAAAAAAACTGATAAACTGTAAGACAAAAATTTAATCTAATAAAATTTTAATCAAAATGTGAAACCAAAAAAAGGTAAAACAAAAAGAGGAACTGATAAAGTGTAAAACAAAACATGAAACCAATTAACTATAAAATAAAAATTTAAAAGAGTAAACCTTATAGAACTAAAAGAATAAACAATAAAATCATTAAAAATGTATACTCCCTCATTGAAAATGATTTACTCAATGTAATGAGAATTATTAATGAAGAAATAGATGTGAATTATTACATTAGAGTGATCATTACTAGTTTCTATTTTATGTATTCAACTCTACTAAAAGATAATGGTTTTGTGAATATGTCAACAGGTTCTTCTTGCATTATGATAAATTGTAAAACAATATCTTTTTTCTACGTGTGATATCAAAGAATGTGATGCATAATGTCTATGTTTTTTTCACGTGAGTATGGCTCATGGTTTTTAGTAAGAGCAACGACACTAGTATTGTCACCTAGTAATTGTGTTTTTGAGAAACCCATGCCATAGTGATTGAGTGTGTGCTTCATCCAAAACACATAAGCACAAAAACATCTAGATTCTATATATTCAACATCAGTAGCAGTGTGTGCTAATGAGTGTTGTATTTACCATTAATAAGTAACCAATGAATATTCTATGAATTGACATGTTTCAGATGTACTGTTTCTATCCAATCTACAGACACCAAAGTCATCATCTGAAAAACATTTCAAGACAAAATCATTTCAAGATGAATAAAATAGTCATAACTCCATAGTTCCTTTTAAAAATCTAAAAAATCATTTCACATATTTTAAATAAGATTATTAATTATTTTATTAGTATCATTCACAAATAAATACTGAAAAAATCATCTCTGGATGACTATTCGTGATGTATAATAAACTTCCTACCATACCTCTAAAAGTTGTTTGATCCACAAGTCTCCCAGATTCATCATGATCATGTGTATTTGAGGTACGGATTAGAGTGACAATATTTTTACTGTTTCCATATCCATAATTTTCTACTAAGTCTTTGATATACTTATGTTGGGATACATGTGTTCTTTTTATGTTTTTGAGATATTTGAAACCCTAAAAAATGTTAACTCACCCATCATTTTCATTTCAATCTCATATTACATAAGATTCGCCAAATAATAATTTAAGGATTGCATAGTTCAGCCAAATATATTGTTATCAACATAAATTGGAAATATTTAAACATTTTTGTTTTCTATTTTTTTTAAAAAGAGTTGGGTAAGCAGTACCTTTGTCATAATTGTTTTGTAAAATAATTCTTTTGAGACTATCATACCACACTCTTGGGGCATGTTTCAGACCATAAAATGCATTGGTAAGTTTAAAAAAAATTTCAGGATGTTATGGATCTATAAAACCAAGAGGTTGATCAACAAAAACATATTATTGAATAATACCATTATGAAAATAACATTTAACATCCATTTAAAAATGTTTCAAAATTAATGAATGATGCAAATGCTAACATGATTCGAATAGATTTAGGTTTATCTATCAGAGAATAGGTTTCATTGTACTCTATTACCTATTATTGATTATATCATTTCACAATATGTCTTTATTTATATTTTATAATAGCTCAATTTTACTAACATTTGTTTTTGAAAACCCATTTAATACCTATTACTTTAGTTTCATTAGTTCATTGATTCTGCTTTGTGTGACCGATCATTGTGCTAATGATTGAAGGATTTTTTTGGATAGGTAGACATGAAAACAATCATTGTATCAAGGGCCTTCAATTTCTTGAAGGATAGATGTGTCGATTAACTTCTTAATCAAGGACTTCCAGTTATAGGAAGATATCCTTACCAATCTTCATATAGAGGGATTAACACGGTGGTGGTAACAAAGATCATCTATCCTAGGTGAATGGATACCCATCACATTGGGTAAAAAAGAATTGTAATAATTTTAAATTTATATTTCTAATTGAATTATAATTTGAATTATATTGTATTCCACTTTCTTTTCATATTCATTTATTTGTAATTGGTTCAACTACTATTAATATAGAATTGAACGATTCTATATGATATATGGTAGATTCATTAAAATTTTTCTTACTCTGATCATTGTATTCACTTCAAATAAATTTTTTTATAATACATATAGTATTACGCCTTAGTATTTTCATTGGATCCTAGACCTTTACGATCTATTGTATTGATCTGACATGTGTTAGTTTAAGAACTCTTAAACAATGTTCTTTCTTAAGTGTTTAAATACAATGTTTTAAAACATAAAATTAACCCCCTTATTGAATTGATTCATCTAATATAAATTTATATATATTGAACCAACATAAAAATGTGGTGGCATATTGTTCTTAGTATCATCACCTTCATGACCGGAATTATCTATCCGATAATGTAGATTTTGCTACTACATTTCACATCCATCTATTATAGAGGATCTATCTGATTGGGGAGTAGTTATTAGTGTACACATATAATGAATTCTTCTATTACTTATTTTTATAGTCATATTTAAATAAGATGAATCTGATTTTTTCTAAATAGATTAAATTATTCGATTTTGAGATGTTTTATACAATTGAGAATGAGAAAATGGATTAAAATCCATTTCATTTAAAGACTATCATTATGATATGAATAATTAATATATATAATGTAATCTGATTTCTATGGTAGATGAGTTTCACATTAATGTGTTTGGGGATCATAATATAATATTTTTACATCATATTGAGCTTACTTGATCTATTTTAAAGTAGTGCAAGGATTCATAAATCAATGATAGTGATTATATCAGTATTTTTTGAGGAATAGATACTGATGAGTTTCTTTAATGTTATATCCAAGAAAAAAATATATTTTTTCATAGTTTATTTTTAGTCCCTATAGTAAAATAAATGAAAACCTAAATGAATATGTCTCTTTTAGGTTGGTTTTTCATTCGATGGAATCTATGATATACTGTGATTATTATAGTTAAAAATAGTTCATGATTAATGAACTTGGGTATTCTGTTACATTTTGAAATACATCACACTTCAATATTTCATAGTTGAACACCAATTACACCTAACAAATTATAAAAATTTATATTATAGTGTTGAAATAGTGTGAAATAATGATGTATTTAATGATTAGTACATTGATATAAGAAAAATTTCATGTTAAATATTGTGTTATCCTTGATCTTTTGAAAAGGAAAATATCATCTTACCTATGAGGTTATCTCCTATCATTGATGAGATGTTTAATTTATAGATATTTTTTATGGTGAAATTTAAATGGATTATATTGTGAATCATATCTAATAATTACTCAGGGCTCAATTCTGAATTTCTGTTGTGTTTATAAACAGAACATGGTACAAAAGATAAATTTTTAATCACTAATTACCCTAAAATATATGACTCATTTTAATATACCATTAAAATAAAGGTATACATGATTTTGAACAACATTACTCATTTTAGTGTCTCGTAGGAATACCACATACCATTTATAATGGGTTTATATATTATTATTCACTAATAATTCAATCATATGTCATATTTCAATGTTATCAACTTTATTACCTATCAATTTTCCCGCTGACGAATGAATGTTAGTGAATTTTTCTTAATTAAAACTAGTATAGTATATTAATGTAAATAAAATCTGTAAATAAATTTTATGTTTTTTCATTTAATATATGAACTAAAATATTTTATATGTTTATCCTAGGTAGATTAATATTTAATTTATAACTGGGAGTCATTTATTTATCTAAATTTCATATTTATTTGGTCATCGAAGGATGTGATATCAAGGGAAGAAAACTATTATTATTTTAAATTCAAATGAATTCATGCAGAGTATTGTGGTAATATAGAAAATATTATTCTTATATCATAATTTTTTTTTCATGAATATTTTTTTTCATATGTTTGAACAATGAATATATATTCATGATCAGTCACATCTTATAATGTTCCGTGAAATATAATTTGAAGTTTATGAATCTTCATTGGAAGAAATTGATTTGAATCATTGAATAATGTGAAAAAATATTCTAAAGGATTAATTTTTATTTGTTTTTTATCTAAAGAAAGTGGACTAAATTTTGTTGATGATTGAGAACAATAGGTTGATGTCAATATTTTGTAGAGAAAATTTATTATCCCAGAGGCTCTATGATTGTTCTCAAGGACAAGATGCTTGATGGTCAAATATTTTATAATGACACACATATTTCAAGAATTTTATATATTCTTATTATAAACTATTTATATGCTATGTTCGTAAAATGAGATTTAAATAGAATTTATAAGACAAATTGAATAATGGGAGAATGAAAAAATATTTTTTTAATGAATGGGAACTGGGTTAACTACAATGGGATTTAAATTACATGGTATTATACAATTTATGGATGAAAATCCTATATCAAAATTAATTAGTTTCCAATGTCCACCAATTAATGATGTTACCATAAAAATTACCTTGAATATGCCTAATTATTTTTGACACAGTCTTAGAATCATATGTTTACAGCAACAATATATTTCATATTTATTTCAGTATAAATATTTCAATTTATTAATCCCTTCGGCTTGCATGGCTAGAATCCGCCTCCATTTACTATGCTATATTCTTTGCTTCCCCAATCATAATTTGTATCATTACTATGTCATTGTAAGAGATTTATTTAAGAAAATTCATAGTGACTCATTTGATTCATTCATTTTTTCCTTCTTCATTATTGGTGATCAGATAAATCTGAAGGTCATTAAACTATAGCATTTGGTCGATGAATATGGAATATTCTTTTTAAAATCATGAGATCTTTAGTAATGTGCACTTGTTTCGCTTCTCAACCATTGTCATATTACTCTCCTTATATGATGGTGGGGGTAAGGTTTTTGAACTTCTACAACAATTCAAAAATTATTCAATTTTATGTATGATTGGAAACATTGATGGTCATTATCATTATGTTGATTGAGGTAAATAGACATTTCTATCCAATTTTACCTAAATCTGTGTTGAGGTTGAATTCTTAAAACCTCTGCTGGAATCGGTTTGTATTACAGTCGGAGAATATATAAATTAAAAGGAGGTTCTGATTTACAAGTCACTGAGTGACATCATCTCATCTTGTAAATAGTTAGGGATCCTTCAATTTTTCATGTCAACATAGTTCATGGTTTTAAAATTAATTATCAATATATCATGAACAGACTTGGGGTTGTTGGCTTCTGAGTCCCTAATAGAGATTTAGTATTGGTTATCTTTAGTTGTTTCTAATCAGTGAGAGGTAGGAACAATGATCTATATTCCAAAGTTAGTGGATATTTTTGATCATCTTTGATTGGGTATGGGAAACTATAGGATGAGACTAGGATCATTCAGACCAGGTGAATCTATGTTTGTGTGCATTTTTTCTCCCATAGAATCAGTTTTACTTGAATAGATGAGCATGATATCAGTTGATCACCTATAGAGAGGTCATCAAACCTAGATCAGGAACATGACACTCAGGCTAGTTTGGGATTTTATTTTCCTTCTCCAAAAGGTAACCACACATGTTTCATTGATTTTTTAGATGCCAAAAAATTCAATGCAATAATGGAATGTTTTGGTTCATATAAAATGTACACTGGTGGGTGAGGATCTACTCCAAAATCATGAACCTGAGTGTGTATGTGTGTCTAGTGTGTCTTGAGAAAGATTTCAATAATTTTTCACGTAGGTGCTGGTTTCATCAATTATAAATAAAGAAGATTGCAGTTATATTTCTAAAAACAATATTCCTGTTATCAATCTTGGTAACTTATTTTAAGGGGTTATTGAGTAAGGGGTGGTTTATGTTTAGGAACCAGTATGGATATCCCTACACAATGATAATTGAGAGGCTAAATTCATGGTTTTGGATCTTTGGGAAATTCCATAGTATTTGGTCATATAAATACCATTACCTAGGAAATACCACTAGGGTGACCATGTCTTTCCAAAGGTTAACAATTATAATGATATTTCTATCCAAATATATATTAATGGTGTTGAGGGTAGAGATAGCGACCATCACAACCCCAGGAAGAAGAAGTTATGTCTGTGACACTGTGATGTGGGGGGTATTCATTGTGGTTAAAGGTAAGGAAACAAATGGGAGGAGGGAACACTCCCAACTACCTAAGAAAATAAAAAATAAATCAGCTAGTGGGGCCAAGGAAATAGAATGTAAACCAAGACCTCAATACCAATAAAGAAATAATTGTTTGTTTTGAAGATGTGGAAATTTAAAGGACAATTTTCAATACATAAACGTTCAATGGAAGTGTGTTTCGGAGGTAGTATGATAAGGAGATAAATATAATTATCTTTAGTTAATTCTCAACTGAAAAAAAGTTGTGTTATAAAGGGAGATCAATATTATTGTACCAAGGGAAGATTGATGTTGAATATTAAAATGATATGTTCTACTTGATGTCACAAGTGATCAACGGTCTTGGATTAATCAACAATATTTTAATTTGTCAAGTGGAATCAATGAACGGAATATAAACTTAAATGAGTACTTCCATACATGGGACTATTTGGAGAATCATTTGGAAGAATTAATAAAGGATTACATGTTTACTAATGCTAAATAAATTCAATGGGGACTATACTGGGTAATCGACTATAATATTTTTAGCCTTGTTTTTAAGGATTTTGTGACTTTATTCTATGTTTTCTGAATCATAACATTGAATTTGTTGGTTTCCAACTATTTAATTAAAATTTAATTTGAATAAAAAATAAATTCAGTCAAAAAATGGAGTGTTAAAATTTTTCATGATATCTTTTCCACAAGCCTTATATAATTGTAGCAATGGAATGTGAATTTTTTTTAACCATGACCTCTGCGGATATAGATTTTTGAATGATAATTTTTTTAAATTTTGTACCTATAATGTATTTCAATCACTGATATAAGATAAGATTGTTGGTTTTAGACCATGAATTTTTTACCATATTGGAACCCACTATATTCCACCTCGTATTAAATTTTCAATGTTATTTAATTTTTTTTACTTATTATTATCATATGTGTTGATTTTTCTATGTCAGATGTGTTTCAAATTTTAAATAGAATATGGATTCTAATAGGTTCCATTATGGTTAAGAAGGAATTACGGTGTGAAAATATCTAAACATTATAAAGACATTTTTATGACATTATTCTTCTTTAGAAGTGATGATAGAAATCATGTAATGGAAAATGAGAATTATTCCATAATGATTTATAATTTTATTGGATAATGAAAAAGTGTTTTTGGATATAGATGTTATTCAATATACTATAGAATCATTGTTTAATCAGTGTCTAGGAAGCCATAAATTGGATATATCCTCACAAGGAAACTCTTATATAATGGTATATCTATGAATACATGATAGTTGGATACAATATAATAAAAACTGGTACTGTTTTAAATCCCATGTAATATATAAATTTCTATGAGTTGATATATGAAAGTCATTTTGGATGGTACATAAAATTCCTCCAATGTTATATATTGATATTTTTTATTTGTTGGATTCAGCTTTTAATACATTAATATAAAACATATATTTATGGGTTATATTTTAAAAAAATTGTTTTATACAATAGAGAAGCCCTGGGTCAAGCTATGATGTTAAATTATTGATGAAGTTATGAAATTATTACCATGTTAGAGACTCCAATATAGTACATGAGATTAAGAACATTGTACATTAAGGTCATTTTATAATTTTTGAATTTTAGTGCCTATGTGTTCTCAATGGGTGTTATATATATTTACACAAGGGGGATTATTAGAGTCCTGGAAATTTCAAAAAAATGACCATGTGTAAGGACAGACCATTATGTATGGGTATAAAAAAACTAAGAGTTCGTGATTTTGTTATAATTTATCATGATGGTCTAGAAAAGGAGAAACACAATATAATAGATTGGTTCAATTTTTTTGGTTTTATGATGTATTTGGATGGATTGATCACTTCATGAAGGTAAGTCACATGATGATTTAATTATCCCCCTCATTGTTTTCTTTAAACCTATATCACGACTTTATTAAATACACATTTAATTGAAGTGTTCAAGAAAATTTCTAATCACCAATTCCATCATGTACTAATTTTATTTTTATTAATGTTTATCATGTTAAAATGGGATTAGTGTGAAACTATTTTTTTGGTATTCCATTATTTTATGGTTTTTTATCAATCCTAATTTAATCATATTGTCCATTTTAATGGATGTTCACCCCCATCAATGGGGTTCCATGGGATTAGTTAGATTATGTTAGGAATAGTGAAGTGTCACTCATGTTATAATTCAAATTATAGAATAGGAGAATCCCTAGAAAGAAAGTCCGTTTCTGAAGTATCTATAATGGTAACCTCAGTAAATTAGAGGAATGGACTGAATGTCACATTTCCTAATGTTGTGTGAAGAAGGATTTTTTTATGGATGATGGTTGATTCATAGGAATAACCTCTATAAATGTATCCTATGATGATACATATGATTCATTAATCATATGATTATATTAAAATATGATTCATAAGAATTTACACATGAAACATTAGAAGAATTATTTTCATGTTACTCAAAGTTGAATGTCTATGAAGAGGAACCTACTAGCAATAGGAGGTGATAAAAATAATTGGTGGGTCCCCAGTGAATATAATAATATAGTAAAATCAGTTGACCATATGAGACTCAGAAAATTGGTGGGGGTGGGATATTAAAATATTTATATCATTATTAATAATTATAGATCTTGAAATTAGACGACTTTTGATTGATATTATATGTTAATCCCTCTATCAAAATTAAATGTGTGATATTACACTCCCATTGATAAAATATACAATTCCAAACCTTGGAAATTCATATCATCTATTAAATGTATTAATATTTTCTATAAATGTTTTGTTTCATTGTGTTTTTCATTTGTACTGTGTGAGGAAAAATATCTCATTATTATGATTTTGGGTTATGTGGCACTACATGTTCTTGAACATTGATTTTATGGGCTTCCTAAAGAAGATTCCTTTTATTGTACTATTTTAACCATTGTAATTTTTGATGGTTTTAGATAGGATTATTGGTTTTTAGAGGATCCAAAAATGTTGTATCAATTGAGTTTATTGATTTTGTGGCTCAATATGTTTAGTAGTAGACAAATGTTACACTCTTGTAATTCTATTTTTGTCAATTTGGTATGAGTTTACTATTATAAAATTGTATGGATATGAATGAAAATGGTTTACAAATAAAAAAATTAATATGATATACTTATTCTTTTAGTGGATATAAATGTAAGAATTTCTAATTTAGAAACATATTTAGGTAAAATTAATGGGAATTAATCAAGAGAAAATGGGGCGGCCGAAATGAAAAAATGAAAAAATAGATAGATATTTAATAAAATTTTAATTGTATAGAACATGTTTTAAGGACACTTCAGATTAAGATTTAAATATTACTAATAGAAGCTCTTATAAAAATATATACAAATCCAGCAGTTTTAGATAAGGTATCTATCCTGGAATGTTTATTTTAAATGATAATGTTAGAATGAATCCAAGTATTTGACCATGTAAATAAAATATATATGATTTTCACACATATCTATAATTATAAAGTAAATTTAATTGAATATGTGTGTTTTTCACTTTTTTATCGGTATTAGATTCTTGGAGTGTGATTTTAATAACTAGTAGTCACTATTTTGGGATGGTTTTCTTTATGTATTAGTATTTATTAATTATTATTTTGAATGATGATCTCAAAAAAGAAAATTATATACATCTACTAGAATGATATTTAGTGTAGAATTTATTTGTTATCCTGCTAAAGTAAGTGGCTTATATTATTTTAATTATATATTCAATGTTTTATTTGGTGTAAATAAACTATGTTTGGGATTATATGTTGTTATTTCATTATATATTATGTATTAATATTTATTTTAGGGATAAATTAGTTGATTAAAAAAAGGTATGGATATACATCATCATCAAAAAATTAATATATAAATGAAGTTGTAGTTAACTTTTGAATCATAAAATCCCATTATAATCATGGATAATTTATTTTTTGGAATCATTATAATATAATTATAAAAATGGATTAATTTAAAATTTTAAATTACAAGTGTATGAAAATATTTTCAAATATGATGATTAATCTATCCAAAAAATAGTTAAGTTGGATACTAATGTTATGATAAAAATTGTTGTTACTTCAACATATAAGTATTTGAGAACATAGATTGTGAATGAAGGAACATAATTTTTTTTCCAACTAGTTGAATGTTGATTTATAACATATTATTGGATTAGTCTATGGAAAATTACATGGTTTCCTATAGTCATTGATATATATGTAAATTATATGGAATATTATTTGACATGTTGCTGAAACTAATTAATAAATTGAATAATTATTTTTTACACTCTAATGTTGTTTTATATTAATATAAAGAAATGTAATGAGAAGAATATGATGGTCATAGTAGTAATGAATTTTTTTTGATGATAAAACACTATAATTTAAAGTGTTTTTTGATTTTTATACTATGAGACCATCTTATGGTGTCATTTAAATTGAATAAAAATACCTCAAAATCTAGGATGTTAGATCTTATTAGAATAGCTGTTTGTGGTCCTTCTCTAGTCCATTAACATGGTGTATCTATGTAATTTGAAATTTCTATTGATGAATAATACAATAATGTTGGTGGATTGTGTCCATAAGAAGAAATTAATGGTGTTCAAATTGTTTTTAGATATAATTATATGGTGAGGAAATATATTGGTAAAAAATAAAATGTTTATGATTTCAAAATATCGTAGAAAACAATAGGAGGAGTCAATATATCTTATGTTTGTGGAAATTATTCTACTTTAAAAAACATATACCAAGAAAACTATTGAATAATTTTAAGGATAGGCATATAAATTACACATAAATTATGAAATATTAGATTATGATATTACGTTGTAGAATATCATAGAAATTTTTTGGATTTAAAAAATGATTTCATGATAAACATTGTAAACTACATTAATTATACTCCATTGAGAATATTGAATTTTGAGAAACTATGGATTGATAATTCAGTTCATTTTTCCTATAAAAAAGGTAAATTAATCCTCACCTATGTCCATGATCATTCCAAGGGGATGGGAAAATGAATGATTCACTTATAGAATTTTTATTTAGGTTATATAGTAATGTAAAATTCCATTTGAATATTTTAGAAGATGAAAATATGAAAATAAATTGATTCCAGAATAATCTCTCCAATGATAAGGTCTTGTTTAATTATTAGATAGTAATGGAAAATGATGTTGAGATTAAATATTCAACTAAACCAAACTATGTGTAACTAAATCAGTTTTCTTTTAGTAATTAAATTATTTAATGTTTAAGATTTATTTAATTTCAAGAGGATTCGATCATGCTTATAGATGATGTACACTAATTATTTATGAAAATTAGTGATCTACTAGGAGTTTTGAAAGGTGATGTAATGGATGTTGGAGTGACAAAATAAGAGTTATATGATGATTTTTTTGTCTACAATAGAAAATAATTCCATTGATAGATTTTATGCTCACATTCATTGAATTATCCAAATGGATGGAGTTGTTACTGAGTGATCATAAATTTTAACTAGAATATGATATTAGAGTATGTTGGAGTCATTTTTAAAATTCAGGATATATTTACTGGATATGAAAAAAAATTATATCTAATGGTATTAATAGTGGAAGAAATCATTTAAAAATATATTTTTCTATTATTCAAAATATGTAAATAATTATCTGAATTTGAGAAATATGATTGTTGTTTTGAATGGATTTCAAAAGAGGTTAGGATTCAATTTCAAACGATTTTTTCCATAGGTTATCAAATATACAATCATTCTAATTTTTATTTTCTTTATTTCATTTTAAATCATCCACATAGATAATATAAATCAATAAAATAGATTTTTGGAAAAGTGTACGTGGGAATTCATTTTTAAGTAGAAGATATGCTATTATGAAAAAACATAGAAATTAAGGTAATGGAATCAGATGACGGGCACCTTCATTTGAAAGATGGTCGTTTCTATAGAAACTTGGGCAAAATAGACTACCCAAGGGTGTTTATGTATGGGTTCATAATTATAATTCTCTTGTATTTGGATGAAATTAAATATGAATGTCTATATATTACGAGATTATAAAGATGAAGAATGATTTTTCTTGAATATTTATGATGAATATTACTAGATAATATATCATGATTTTGGAAATTAGACTTTAAAGTACAATAATGCTATATTTTTTTGTATTATATTAAATTTAATACATTTGAATGGTCAATGAGATAATTATAATGTTAAAATATAATCTGGTCTCAACTCTATTGGCCTGACATTGTTATATGTAAATATAAAATGTGATAAAAATTAATTTAATTAAAATTAAACATAAAATTTTCTATAATCATCAGTTTTAGGAAGTGTAAAATAAACTATTTTATATAATGTGAAGAAAATATCATTTTTAGTGTTAATCATCATGGGGATTATGGAAAACATTGGGAATGAATATTGAGATTTTATAATGTGGATCCCCCATTATCGCACATGTTTTTAATGTTTATATTTAAGATTTAAGAAACGATATTTTTTAGTAGAGTTATATGTACATAGACATTTGATGGGATATGTAATCATTGAGGAGTTCTCTAGGCTATTCATTCACACTCATAAGAATATACATTAGCTAGATATCAAGGTTTTAGGTGGTGGTAGAATTGTCTATATTTGATGAAAAATATTTATCCACAACCAATGTTGGGAATAAAATGATATGTTGAATGTTATTTTTATTAGAATGATAATGGTTTTAGAAATGTATATAATTATTATATTATAGTTAGAGTTGAATTTTCAGGACCCCCTCCCCACAAAGTGTACCCCTCTTGGGAAGGGAATGTGAGAAGGGAGATAATGACCCCCGAGTCCCGCTTCCAGTAGGCCCCGGGTTGGTGACTAGCACCGAGGGTATAATAAACTCACAAATGAGAGGCATTACCCTCTAAGAGAACACATTCGGAAGACAGAGATAAGATATACACGAACCAACTCTAACTTAAAACTAAAATATAAAAAATCCAAGTACATATATGAAATGACATGAAAAAGTACTATAACTAAAAGGGAAAAACTAAAAGTACCCAAAAGAAAAGAAAAACAACAGTGACCATAAGCCCAAACAGCTCCTGCAACCACAAGCTAGTAGTAACCAGCATGATCTCCAACCTTCTCCAAGTGAGCTGAAAAACAGTTTATATATACGTCGGGTGAGTATAAAAGTATACTAAGTAGGATCCTCCTCTAAGCCTCTCATTCAAAAGTAAATAAATCATGATAAATCATTGTGAACAACAAGTGAAACTAACTCATCACCTAAACAAGTATACTGGGTTCCCAACATCACTATGGCTACTCTCACCAATTAATGCATACAAGAATATAGAATATAGTAATGAATATCAAGGGTACCCCGCTACTACTTCCCCACTAGTTTTCTGCTTTGCCCCAACAACATTCGTCATGTGCATCTCTCTCCAAAGGCTTGCCTGTATAAACTTTGTCTAAGCTCCACAATCTACCCCACGTGCACCAAAAAGGCTTTCTCACAAACACCAGGGCAAATCACCACACCATCCTCACAACCAAAAGTAACCAAGTAGTTTCTGGGAGCCACCACGGCTCGCATAACGTGTATCATACGTTGGGTATTATACCTCAAGCCATCACAGCCCATACACCATGTAAGGATCCTCAAGCAATCACAGCCTATACATGTTACACCTATAGTAGTCCATAGAATACTATATCTAGCATATATGTGTGTGAAATAACCACAACCCATTACAGCCCTCTATAGACATATATGGGGAAAACTAACCGTTGTTCCAAAGGCACTAGTATCTACCAAGAGAAGAGAGCGGGGAAAAAGGGGGTAGTCAGCCATTCAACCTCCCATCTGAATGTTTGGGAAAACACCCACCCAGGGCGTTAGTTTCCTTTACCAACATGGTAGAGTAGAGTATATAAACACAAAAATTACAGGATATATATAGCTCACAACCACACTATGGGCATTACATAGTCTTAGAAATAACTACTACTATCGTATCTCCGACTCTGGGATGCTTATTCTAAGACTATGTATCCAATAATCACACAACCATTTGAAGAGATTTATTAGATTACTTCATTCCCTTTTTATCAGTTACACTGTACGTTAATTAATTATTTAAACATTAATTAACCATGAAAAATTACACATTAAACAAAATTGGAATCACATTCAAAATCAACTGCTCCATTTAAGATTCTACATCACCTTTAAATTCCAACATCTCCATCCCCATGGATTATCACCATTTAATCAATCTTTCATTACCAAATTACATTCCCATATTCCCAGGAATTATAGAAAAGTGTCTTATGCTACAAAACACAATGGGGGGTCAACATGGTGAGTAGATATACTACCCATCGAGTCTTTTCCGCATATAGAAAGAGTATAGACCCATTCTCCATCAAGAGTCTAAACACATAAATCACGTGGCATACCCCGCGTGTCTTCACCTCCTTTGGAAGAAGGGTAAGAAAGACTAGCTTCTTTGAGAAGTGGGGAAAAGTAAATCCGATAAGCAACCAAACAAAACAACCAACATCCATCCATCACATCCATCCCATACCATCATTTGTGGTGTCCTCCCCGACACCCACATGCATAAACCGATGCATCTCGCCACTCTAGGCGTCATCCGCTGCCACAACCACAAGGCCTCCCTGCCTCCACATATCACAACACCCCTCCAGGGTCACATCATAGCACAAGAAGCAGGAAAAAAAATTCACATCAAATGGCCTCTTAGCCCTTTTACAAGGCATCTATCCTTCATAAAAAAATGAGAACTCTGGGCTCTAAAGAACAAGACACTCGGCCTTTCGAACAAGAGGGTAACTAAGAACCCTAAAAGGAAATATATTTTATCAACCAACCAGTTCATTAATCCCTATTGAATTAACAGATTCAATTCGTAGGTTCCAATTCCATGAAACCTATTCAGTAAGCTATCTCAAAAGATTTAACATGCTTACTATGCCAATTTTATTAACATAAAATTAGAACAACTACAACAACAGAAACAATTGGATTCATTTACATGGATCTTTATCTTTATCCAATTAATTATTAATTAATTCCATCTTTACATTCTTTATGAAATTCCATAAAGAACTAACAGCTAAGAAAAGTAAGCATAGATATCACACTATCTAGAAAAACATGAGGCAATAACATATGCGCGATAACAATTTATTTATCTGGTTCATATATTTAATTAGTTCAATTTCATTTTGATCCAAAGGGATAAATCATGCTAACTCTACGATTTCACATAAACAATTAGAGAAGTAATGAATCCCCTCCCTCAAAGAGTTCATAACGTTATTTACCCACACAACGGGTCACAATCCTCCTCTCGCAACAACTGTATCCACCCAAGGATGCCACGATACAACGACACCAACCAAACCCCAAGAAAAACCCATTAGAATCTTATATATTACATGGTATAACATGTAAGGGAGAACAAGAGATGATGATCCTAGAAGGAATGATGATAAAATATACCTTATATCGAAGAATGATCGACATGACTTGGTTGCATCAAAATAGAGCAGAACCAATCAGAGGAGTAGGGTTTTATTGTGAAACTTATATGATAAATATTGAAAGGTTATAGTGTCTCATAGAAGATAAGAAAGAGGAAGAACAATGGAGAATTATATCTCGTTCATTTTTTGAGATTTAATGAGGCGACGGTTTAAGATCCAGTTAATTCTCCAATAAAAATGGATCGCATTAACCAATGTGGTTTGACCATGTAAAAACATCCCGACATTAGGAATAATTAATATAGGATTTATGGCCTTTGAAATGGCCTTAAGAGACCTTAAAATAGGGCTTTAAATGTATTTTATGTAAAAGGAAATGTTAAAAGGGGAAAAATTGTAGGAATCTAGAAACACTGTTCACCTACCGTTACTGTACACCAAACCGATCTGTGAAACCGATCTGTGAAACAGATCTACGAAACCAATCTGTGAAAATGATCTGTGAAACCGATCAGTGAAACCGATATGTGAAACTAATATGTGAAACCGATATGTGAAACCGATCTATGAAACCGATTTGTGAAACCGAAATGTGAGATAGATCAGTGAGACAGATCAGTGAGACCGATCCGTGAGACCGATCCGTGAGACCGATCTGTGAGACCGATCTGTGAGACAGATCTGTGAGACCGGTGCGTGAGGACGATCTGTAAGACCCTTATGTGAGATGGATCTTTGAGACCGATCATTGACATCGATCTCTGAGACCGATATGTGAGATGGATCTCTGAGACCGATCTGTGAGACCGATCTGGGAGACCGATCTGTGACTATTCATAAAACTGGAAACACTTTTCACAAAATTGGAAATTTGGCAATGTTTTGGGGATATGTTACCTTCACCTCTTGGAACACCTCAAGAACCATATTTTCACAAAGTAATAGACCATAGATGTTCGGGCCATTACCTCAGATACCTCTCAAAACATTCTCATCCTAGAGAATTCAAAACCATCCCAGAAGAAATGAGGGGTCCGAACAACCACTCCATAAGACACCTCTCAGGGAAAAGCCACCCATTGTTATTATAAAGCTGGAAAAAAACCATGACATTCGAGATCAAGGGAACAAACAATCCATATACAATAAATTCAAGCATAAAATCACATCAAAGGTACATAAATGAAAGGATCCAATAAAACTCATCACAACAACTTAAAACAGCTCTGGGTACTAGACATGCATTTGTGACTCATGTTCCCAGGTACTCTCTTCAATGCCACCCTGTCGCCAGAAGACACGAACCAAGGGAATAGAACACCCATGAAACACCTTCTCCTTTCGATCTTGGATCTCCACAGGTCACTCCATGAAGGTTTCATCATCATTAACATATATCTCTCCCAAATTCACGATGTGAGAGTCATCATGAAGATATCGATGGAGTTGTGATACATGGAAAACATCATGTACCCGACTCAGCTGTGGGGGAAGTGATACTCGATATGCCACAGCTTCAACACTAGCTAACACCTCGAAAGGACAAAAACACCAGGGAGAATGCTTACATCCATGACCAAACCTTCGCTGCCCACAACGTGGAGTCACCTTCAGAAACACATGATCCCCAACATTAAAATCCATGGGTATCCTCCTTTGAACAACATATGATTTCTGAAGATATTGCGTTGTATTAATCCTCTCAAGAATCACCTGAACCATCTTTGTTGTATTCGGCACTTGTTTTGGTATGAGAATTACAGACTCTCTGACCTCAGTCCAGCACAACAGAGAATGGCAAGGCCGACCATACATGGCTTCAAACAGATCCATACCGATGGTGGAGTGAAGACTATTATTGAATGAAAATTCCACCAAGGATAAGTGCCTCATCCATGAACCTCCAAAATCAAGGAGAAAAAGATCGTAACATGTCATAGAGATTTTGTTTGGTTCGCTCAGTTTGACCATCCATTTGAGGATGAAAAGAAGTGTTAAGGCATAGTTGAGAACCAAAAGAATGTTGGAGACCTCTCCAAACCCTGTAGGTAAAGTGAGGATCTCGAGTAGAAATGATCATCATAGGTACTCAATGAAGTCTCACCACCTCCTCTAGATATTTCCTCGACAAAACTTCCACGGATCTCAACTCCTTGATCGCTATGAAGTGGGCCTATTTTGTTAAACGATCCACTACCACCAAAATAGTTACATGTCCTCCCAGAGCTCGAGGAAAACCTGTAAAAAAGTCCATTGATATGTCCTCCCACTTCCATTGTGGTATCTCTAATGGATGGATAAGACAACCAGGAACACGGTGTTCGGCCTTCACCTTCTTGCAGACTAAACATCGAGACACAAACTCTACAACCGCATGATTCAGCCCAGAACACCAAAACTGACTCCTCAAGGATCAATACATCATTGTCACACCAGGATGTACTGCTAAGGTTGAACTATGGAACTCTCAGAGAACCATCTCACACATTTACAAGGGAACAAAAAGCCTTCCATGATACAACACTTGGTGTTGTTCATCCTTAGACAAACCATCAGGGGATCCACCACAAACAACTATGTCTCTCCAAACCTCCTCCTTTGGATCACCCAACTGGGACTCTTCCATATTATTCACCAGGGATGACTGCACTGTGATCTGGAAAAGACAACCTCTACCTCCAACCTCTTCCATACCATGATGTAAAGCTGACAGTTCCTCCATTACTCTCGAAGAATCAACGAATTCATGCACCGCATCACTACATGACGTTCGGCTCAGCGCATTAGCTACAAAATTCCCTTTTCCAGGTGTATATGATATTTCGAAGTCATATTACTGCAAGAAATCAATCCACCGACGCTGGCACGAGTTTAAGTAACACTGGGAGAAAACATACCTCAAACTCTTATGATTAGTGAAAACCACAAAGTGATCACCAATGAGGTAATGTCTCCACAAATTTAGAGAAAACACCATGACTGCCAACTCAATATCATCGTTGGGATAGTTGTATTCATGGGGACACAATTGTCGAGACCCATAAGAAACAAATGACCTCTACTGTATGAGGACACAGTCTAGACCTAGATGTGAAGCATCGTAGAAATCAAAAAACTAGACTCCCTCAGCTAGAAGACAAAGAACATGAGAACTTGATACCTTCTCTTTTAGATTCTCGAAGGCTTCCTGGCACTGATTAGTCCATTCGAAGGCCTGATCCTTCCTGGTCAGAGTTGATAGAGGAGTCGCATCCCGTGAGAAACTGGATACAAACCTCCTGTAATATCCTGCGAGACCAAGGAAACATTTCACCTATGACACTGTCTTGGGGGATTCCCAAGACACCACTGCTTCTCTCTTCGATGGATCCACAACTAATATTTGTTGGGACACAACATTCCCCAATAAACAGACATCTCGAGCCCAAAAGGTCACACTTCTAAAACTTCCCAAACAAATGATGTTGGCAAAAAACTCCCAAAATGGCTCGTAGATGCTCTGCATGCTCCTCTTCAGATGTAGAGTACACAAGGATGTCATCGATGAAAACCACCACAAAATTGTCGATGAACACACAGAACACAGCATTCATCAATCCCATGAAAACATATAGAGCATTCGTCAATCCGAATGGCATTACAATGAACTCATAATTCCCACGACGACAAAGAAAAGCATTTTTCGGAATATCCTCATCCTTTACATGCATTTGATGATATCCTGACCACAAGTCGATCTTTGATAACCAACTTGCACCCTTTAGTGAATCGAATAAATCATCAATCCATGGAAGAGGATAGTGATTATTTACTGTCACTTTGTTTAAGCAACGATAATCGACACACAACCAAAAACTGCCATTAGCCTTCTTCACGAACAAAACTGGTGCACCCCACGGTGACAAACTTGGCTGAACAAAACCACACTACAACAGAACATCAAGCTATATACGTAGCTCTTGTAACTCATAAGGGCCCATCCTATATGGAGACATAGAGATATGAGACACTACTGGCTATAGCTCGATCCCAAACTTGATCTCTCGTCGAGGGGGTAATGCTATGACCTCTTCTGGAAAGACATCATGGTACTCCTCCACAACCCTAGGAAACGTCAACTGCTAATCCTTTGAAGAACTCAGCTTCAAATTATCCATCAAGAATGATAATGATGGAACGAGCCTATGATCCATCCGAGGATCTCGCTCACCAACAAACACCATCTGCTCTCCATCCTCACCTAAGAATATGACCTTCTTCCTGAAGCAATCCACAATAGCATGCTCCGAATACAGCCAATCCATGCCAAGGATTACATCGTAAGGTTTTATTCGTAAACATAGGAAATCTCCACAAGAGTAGTGCTTCCCCAACACTAGCTCACAATCTCTACATACTTCAAAAAAGTTAGCTCGACCTCCAACTGGTGTAGTCAACGCCAATGAACTAGAAGCCTCCCTGCCTCCAGTCCCAAGGCATGTACAAGGGTAGGTGATATGAATGAGTGTGTTGCTCCTAAATCAAACAAGTCATAAAACAAGGTAAAAAACAAGCAAAGGGTACCTCGGACAACATCTGGCTCGCCTAGAGCTGGCAACACTAAAGCATGAAGTTGACCAAGACCTCCTCCACGGCCTCTCTGACCCTGATGATGACCACCACCACGGCCGCACTCTACTCACTGAGGACATGGAGCATCATGGGGTTGTACTCTACCTACCCCATCTACCCTCTTGTGATCTATAGCTGGTGCAACCTACTGCTGCTGCCTCAGCTGGATCCGCCTCAACAGAGGATCTTGGAGCGGAGCGCCCAGTGCATGATGAATGCTTTGAAAAGTTGGGCACTCTTGCTGCTGACGACCATGACCACCACAAGAAAAACAAGTGTCTGATCCCTTGGAATAGTCCTGAGAGTTGATGCTTCTAGAGAAACAAGATAGAAAGGGCTGGTACCTACCCCCTAGTGAACGGAAACTCTTCTGCCCTGAAAACCAGGAACCCCAGACCACAGCTCTACTTCATGAGGAATCATGAATATTCCCCTCTCATGACGATTCGATCCTGGCCAAAGTCCTCTCAACATCCTCTACCCTCACCATCACCTAAAGATATGTCTTCAGCATAAATTGGGTGACCTGGCACTGGATCTCTGGATGAAAAGCCTCCTCGAAATGCCTCACCCTGGCCTCCTCATCTGGTAAGAGGTCTGAAGCCTATCGTAGAAGGTTCCTGAAATGGATTCCAATCTCTTGAACACTGGAGCTCCCCTGTCGAAGGGAAAGAAGCTCATGAAGGGTAGATGCCTTCACGATCGAGGAAAGGAACTAAACTCTAAACATGTCTCGAAACTCCTCCCATGAGTAGGATGAATCATCACGATCCCCGAAGAACAAGAGCCACTACTTCCGTGCTGCTCCACGCAGCATCGTAAAAACCAAGGATACCCAATGCTCTTTCCAATCACAAATTGAACTGAATCTGATCTTAACCTCCTCTAACCAGTCTTCTGTGAATGTATCTGAAATAGAGCCCTCCTACTTCTACAGACTCTGGCACTGAAACTCTCAGAGTGTCTTCCTCCAAGTGCCTTTGTCGTCGACCTCTACCCAGTGGCGATCTGCAGGCACAACCTGCTAGAAATCTTCTAGAAAACCTGATGAGGACGTCGGCCTGGAGACATAACTGTAAAATAACAAACACTTAGAGCTCCTAAACCTGGAATAGGGATGACTAAACATTAATTAATTCATTTTTTTCTTTTATTCATTTTATGTAATCATATCCCAAGGTCTACCCATTCAAACACAAGCACAACAAATAATGATGCTTGATCCAGTCCTATGTCTCTACCCTGTAGCTAGTATCACCTTATTTATTTTCCATTGTAAACTTAATGGTCTGTATATCAGAACAAAGGGGGCCCTAAACACCTATGTCTCAGTCAGTCTCCAGTGTTTACCTCACATGATAAACATGAATGACACTATTTCCCAACCAACACATGCAACCTCAAATGTTACTAACTCCAAACATTATCATATCCATCAACCAGACCTCTGATACCACTCTATCACGACCCCCTCCCTACAAAGTGTACCCATCCTGGGCCGGAAATGTGAGAAGGGAAATAATGACCCTAGACTCCCACCTCCAGTAGGCCCAGGGTTGGCGACTGGAACTGTGGGTATAATAAACACACAAATTGGAGGCATTACCCTCTAAGAGAACACATGTGGAAGAGAAAGATAAGATAGAAACCAACCAACTCCAACTCAGAACTGAAATATAAAAGAATCCCAAGTACATATATGAAATGCCATGAAAAATTACTAAAAATGAAAGGGGAAAACTACAAGTACCCAATAGAAAAGAAAAACAGCAGTGACGACAAGCCCGAACAGCTCCTACAACCACAAGATAGTAGTAACTAGCTTGATCTCCAATCTACTCCAAGTGACCTGAAAAATAGTTTATATATACGTAGGGTGAGTATAACAGTATACTCAGAAGGATCCTCCCAGAACCATCTCATGGAAAAGTAAAGAAATAATACTAAAGCCTAGTGAACAACAAGTGAAACTAACTCATCACCTAAACAGGTATACTGAGTTCCCAACCTCACCACGGCTACTCTCACCAAATAACGCATACACGAATATATCATATAGTAAAGAATATAAAGGGTACCCCATACTACATCCCCACTGATTTTCCGCTTATCCTTAATGACATATGTCATGTGCATCTCTCTACAAAGGCTTTCCCATAGAAACTTGGGCTAAGCTCCACAATCCGTACTACATGCACCACAAAGGCTTACCTTCAAACACTTGGGCTATGAACAACACCATACTGACAACCAAAAGTAACCATGTAGTTTCCGGGAGCCACAACGGTTCGCATAACATGTATCATATGTCGTGTATTATACCTCAAGGCATCACATCCAATACGCCGAGTAAGTATCCTCAAGCCATCACAGCCTATACACGTTACACCTATAGTAGTCCATAGAGTACAATATCCAGAATATATGTGTGTGAAATAATCACAGTCCATTACATCCCTCTTCACACATATATGGGGAAAACTAGCCACTGTTCCAAAGGCACTAGTATCTACCAAGAGAAGAGAGCGGGGCTAAAGGGGGTAGTCATCCATTCAACCTCCCATCAAAATGTTGGGTAAAACACCCCCAGGGCTCAGAATCCCCGGGGCGTCTATTGCCCTTACCGACATGGTGGATTAGCGTATAGAAACACAAAAAGTATAGAATATATATAACTCACAACCACACATTGGGCATTACCTAGTCTTAGACACAACTGTAGCTAACATCTCTCAGACTCCGGGCTGCTACTTCTAAGACTAGGTATCCTATAATCACACAACCATTTAAGGAGCTTTATTAGATTACTTCATTCCATTTTTATCAGTTCCACTATACGTTAATTAATTCTTTAAACATTAATTAACCATGAATAATTCCACATTAAACTGAATTGGCATCACATTCAAAATCAGTTTCTCCTTTCAAGATTCAACATCACCTTAAAATTACAACATCTCCATCCCCGTGGATTATCACTATTTAATCAATCTTTCATTAAAAAATTACTTTCCCATATTCCCAGGAATTCTAGAAAATCATCCTATGCTACAAAACACAAAGGGGGATCAACACGGTGAGTATATAAACTAACCTTCAAGTCTATTCCATCTATAGCAAGAGCACAGACCCATTCTCCCTCGAGAGGCTAAACACAGAAAGCACGTGGCATACCCCACATGTCATCACCTCCTTTGGAAGGAGGGTAAGCAAGACCAACTGCATTGAGAAATTGGGAAAATTAAAACAGATAAGCAACCAGAAAAACCCACCAACATCCACCCATCACATCCATCCCATAACATCATCCGTGGTGTCCTCCCTGAAACCCACATGCATGAACCGATGCATCTCACCACTCATGGCGTCATTCGCTGCCACAACCTCAAGGACTCCCTACCTCCACATATAACAACAACCCTACAGGGTCATATCATAGCATAAGTAGCCAGAAAACAAACATCACATCAAATGGGCTCTTGGCCCTTTATCAAGGCATCTGGCCTTCATAAAAAATGAGCACTCAGGGCTCTAAATCACAAGGAACTCGGCCTTTAGAAAAAGAGGGTAACTAAGAAACCTATGAGGCATTATCCTTTATCATTTAACTATTTCTTTAATCCCTCTTGAATTAACAGATTCAATTTGTAGGTTCCAATTCGAGGAAACCTATTCTGTAAGCTATCTCGAAAGATTTAACATGCTTACTATGCCAATTGGATTAACATAAATTTGAACAACTACAACAATGGAAACAACCAAATTCATTTACATGCCTCTTTATCTTTATTCAATTAACAATCAATTACTTCCGGATTAAGTTATTTATCAATTTCCATCCTGAACTAATAGAAAATCAAAGCAAGAAAGGATATCACACTATCTAGAAAACCATGAGGCAATACCATACGAGTGATAAAAATTTATTTATCCAGTTAAAATATTTAATTAGGTCAATTTCATATTGATCCAAAGGACTAAATCATGCTAACTCTATGCTTTCACATAAACAATTAGAGAAGAAATGAATCCCCTACCTTGAAGAGTTATTGATGCTCTTTACCCATACAACTGGTCACAATCCTCCTCTCGCAACAGCTACATCAACCCAATGATTCCATGGTACGATGACACCAACCAAACCCTAAAAAAACCCCATTAGAATATTGGAGATTACATGGTATAGTATGGAATGGATAACAAGAGAAGATGATCCCTGAAGGTACAATGATAAATCATACCTTATATCGAAGAATTATTGACATAGCTTGGTTGCATCAAAATAGAGCAGAACCAATCAAGGGAGTAGGGTTTGATTGTAAACCTCCAACAGGAAGGATTGAAAGGTTATAGAATATCATAGAAGATAAAAAAGTGGAAGAACAAGGAAGAATGATATCCCGTTCCTTTTGGAATATTTAATGAGGTGACAGTTTAAGATCTAGTTAATTATCCATTAAAAACAGATCACATTAACCCACTTGGATTGACCATGTAATAACATCCCGACCTTAGGAATAATTAATATATGATTTATGGCCTTTGAAACAGCCTTAAGATCCCTTAAAATAAGTCTTCAAATGTATTTTATGTCAATGGAAACGTCAAAAGAGGAAAAACTGTAGGAATCTGGAAACACTTTTCACCAATCGTTACAGTATACCAAACTGATCTGTGAAACTGATCTATGAAACCGATCTGTGAATCCAATCTGTGAAACTGATATGTGAAACCGATATGTGAAACTGATCTGTGAAACCTATCCGTGAGACCGATCCATGAGACCGATCGGTGAGACCGATCTGTGAGACCGATCTGTTACTGTTCATAAAACAGGATACACTGTTCATAGAATAGGAAATTTGGCAATGTGTTGGGGATAAGTTACCTTGACCTCATGGAACACCTCAAACACCATATTTTCATAAATTAATGGACCATAGTGGTCCATGCCATTACATGAATTCATTGGACTACTATTATAGTTTTCAACTAAGGGAATACCCATATTGACCAATACTGTCATTTCATTTGGAGTATTTTACAATAAATGGTTCTAGATTTGTGGTTCAAAATTTAATTAACATGTTCACTAAATCTAAATTCTAGGAAATTTTAATGAAATGTCATTTTTGAATTGGACTATGGTAAATTGAATGTGGAAAAGATACTCTTATTTCAATATAAGATGATTGATATGTTTTTTAAACTGTTTGTGGCATCCATGGATTACATTATATTATTCAGAAAATGTAGTATTTTTATGATATAATGGTATTGAATATATAATGTTATAATATAAAATAAAACAATTGAACTCTATTAAAAAACAATGATGACCATATTATTAGAAAGAGTAAATAAAATACCATTGGATGAATGGGTCATTAATTCATGTTTTTAGATGTTGTGTATAAATGGATAGTTTTTTGGATTATATATAATTATAGATATGGGAATATTTCAAGGTCCATGATGATGAATGTGATAGTTATTAATTTTATGTTTTTTTGAAAAGGATGAAATGATTGGTACATAAAATGGAATACAATAGTTAATTTTACATTTTAGTAGAAGAGAGTTGTAGAGAGAGATCCACCTAGTGGTTTTTAGAGGTGTTTGAATAAAATGGTTGGATTCTGATAAATATAAGTGAATTAGGAAACAAGTTAACTAAATGGTCTATACTATTTATGTTGGGTAGGACTGTTGTACACAACTCTTTTGATTATTGATTAGTGATATGAAAATATAGAAATGTTACAATTGATATTGTAATCTTCTAACATGTGATAAATTATAAGTGTTTTGTTATTATCCAATTTATGTAGGATTAAAATCTTGACTACATAAATTTTTTTACTGATTACATGCATTATTATTTTCTATGTAATATTTTTTATCAATAAAATTTTAATTAATAATTATTCACGATAGTAAACTCAGGGGAGTAATTTAGGGTTATACAATATCCATTTTTCTGGTACATCGAATTCATGTGAATCATCATGTTTGGGGTGTTCCATGTTCATTATTTCAAAAATTATAAAATATATTGGTTTATGTTTTGTTAGATGGTAGTTGTAATTTCAAAATAGGGTAATCTACGCATATTCATTTATAGTAAAACCCCATAATGATTTATTGTTTCAAACATATGTTTTGTGCATTATTATGATTATAATATATATATTCCTAAATAAACATAAAATGTATAAAATTATAATATGTCAATTGGAATATAATGGTATTCATTATTAATATGTTCATGAATCTTAAACTTCTTTACATGTCATGCCATGTGTTTTCCAAAATATATAATAGGATCCTTAAAAATAATTTGTCATCAAAGGGGTTGTATGATTCTCAATTAATATTTTAATAATGTAACTCATTTTTATAAAATGGTCTCCATATTCTATCGGAATGATTGGATACTTCTAAAATTTATCTATTTTTGTTGATATTGAAATTACATGATGACATTTAATTGATTAGGTATTTATAGAAACATTATAATTTTGTTTATCTAAATAAGTTCCAATGTTCCAATTGAAAATTTAAAATTATGGATTTATCAATATACTAATAACTACGATGTGATCCCATCAGGATATTGTGAAAAACATAATGTTATAATGATATAGTTTTAAGTGGATGAAATCATTCAAAATATGACACATATTGATAATATTTTCTTTATTGATAGAATACGGAAATACATTATAAGGATTGTTTGATTTTAAAAGTGTGTTATTAATCGTTCATATTATATAATTATATATGAAATTTATAGAGTTCATAAATAATTTTTTTGTCATCGGATGCTAATGGTTTCTAGTTGGAATTGACTTCTATTATTATTTTACTAGGAAATGTTTTTTATTGTCTCGTAGATGAATTTTGTGACTATGCTTTACTTTTTAGGGTTTGATTATTGTTTATTATTAGTTGGGTAATACGAAATATTATGCTAGTGAGATCATTAGGAATTTCAGTTAGATGTGTTATGTTGTTGTGTCATCATAAAATATTACTTGGCATATTTGGTGCTCTGAAGATGATTTTGATTTTTGTAATTTTCTATTATAATTGATCTGATGAAATTTTATATTAGAATCCTATATATTTTGGTTATTAATTTAACAGTTTTTAAATGAATATTTTATGTATAAAAAATAAATATATCTAACCTTAGAAGAATTCATTCAATTTTAATTTCTTATAGAAATTAGGGTTTCTCAATTAGCTTTTTCCATTTAGGTACTAACAAATAATTAAAAAATACTAGTACTCACTTATAAAATTCCACATTTTCATGAAATGTTTTAAATTTTTATTTTTCATTAATCATATAATATAAATAATATAAAAACATTTATTAATTCTTTTCACCCTAATTACATTTTTATCTAAAAATAAATACCATATATTTATATTGTATATCACATTAGAATAAAATAAAATGTTTTAAAGGATGAGCATTTGGTGTCTATATGATATCAACATAGAATCATATTGTCATACATATTATATTATAAATTTTGTACATATTATAAATGCATTTATTGGGTTTTATCTTAATTATTATTTTGGTATTATGGAGCATATGTTTATTAGAATACCATTGGTTGTGGGTATTTTTTTTGTATTTTATTATTCTAATGTATCAAGCCATATAAGCATCATCACATTAATTTTAATCTGGATCTAGGTGGCCTTTATTTCGGAAATTTTATTATGGTAATATTATGTTACCCGAACAACTCTCAATGACTTTCATTTATCATTGAAAGGTTTTATATACTCCCTTATTCTTCAGTTGGATTTAATATTTACATAAGTTTTTCATTTTTATATTGGTGTCTCTCTAACATATGTAGTCTCTATGAAAGTTATTTAGATATAATCCAACTTTTCTTTTTTTCCATTGCCAGTGAAATTGTTACTAGAAAAGGACTTTTTTATTCCCAATCACTATTTTCTATCCCAAAATTATTATAAACACACTTTAGGATTTATCATATGACAAATTATCTATGAGGTAATGATTTCCCAATTTGGTTCATGAATGAAAAGAAATGAATACTTTTTTTGTTAAGGGTTTTTTTGGTAGTCAAGGTATATATAATAAAGTATCCTCTTATCATATGACATTGACACAAAAGAGTGCCTTCCAAAAACAATTTGTATAAAACATACTATTTTACATCAATGTAAAAAAGTTGTATATTTAATATTATATTTATTTTAACATTCTATTTTATTTAAATTTGTTCTTTCATATATATATATGACGAGTAATTATTATATTTCATAGATATTATTCATTTCTTATAGATCATCACAAATGTTCATGTTTTTAGGGGGTTTGGAGTTTTTTCCTTTCACATTCAAAATAATTTTTTTACTTGTACAAATTACATATGAATTATATTAATTATTTCTACATGTTACCATGTAGTTTTTACCTAATATTATTTTAAATTTGTGAATAATTATGGTGAATTAATAAAGAATTTATGAATGATTAATTATTTTTCATATAATTTTAGTTTGATTTATTTTTGTGAAAATATTATAAGATAAATTTATAAATGATATATTGTTATAAAAATATCTACTAAATATTCAACTGAATATGTTTTCTTTTTCATTAATGACTCCAAAAGATGATTTTTATCATTTGGAAACAGTATGGAGTGCTTTAATGTCATTTTTGGAAATCTCATGGTAGAGATAAATGAATCTAATAGTTAGTTTTTTAATGATAATATAATTATTCCCATTAATCACATTTTTTGTTGATAATTTATATTAATTTCGAATATATTTATATTTGGTAAATAGATCCTTGATTTAAAAAAATATTCTAAAATTTGGTTTTTTGTGGAATTTAATGTTTAACAAGATTAAAATGTTTTATAATATAAACAGGTGCTTATAGAGGGGATAAAAATATTAATACAGATTATTTTGTTCAATTTATTGAATGTGTTTTAGAGAATATTAAATTGTTTTAATGTGTTGTGAATTTTTTATTAATCGAAAAAATCAATATATGTGTGTGTTTAAATTAAAATATGGTTTTGGATTTCAATCATTGTTATTTAATGATAATTTCATTCAATATTTGGTTTATGAATATTTTATTATTATTTTACATCCTCCAATGTATTTTTTTAGTTTTAGTTGGTGGCCATAAAATATTTATGAGATCTTGTAAATTTAACAACAAAAAATTAAGTTCTAAAGATGTTGAAAAAATGACTTATTTTAGTGGATAGTAATTAAGAAATTGGAAATCAAAAAAAAATTGTATAATTTTAAATTATAATCATGGAAATATAATGGTTATATGTTACTTCTGTTTTAACATGTTCAAAATTATTATTTTCTATTCAAGTTGTATTTAAATATGTGTGTATATAAGGTCATGACCATAAACATTACATATTGTTGTTAAATTAAACTTGAATTGATATTATTTCATTCCCAATAATATTTTAGATTTATAGATTTATATATTTATATAATTAGGTAATAACTCATTCATAACAACTAAATTATTAAAATTTATTCACTTGAACTTAATATTTGTTTAAAAAAACAAAATCACTTTAAAATTAAACGTGGTTTATTTTCATGATCATTTATCTAAATCTACCAAGATTTAATAATAGCCTCAATTTTTTCATATATCCTATGAATTTTTATTAAAAATGGAATGAGAGAAAATAATTATTAAGAGTCAAAAAAATTAAAACTATTAGTCCAGGGAAATACAATAAAAATATTTACTTATATAACATATATTTTTACACCTAAAAAGGAATCTTATTTTCAAGAATAACGTAACCATACCTTTTTTAAATCAATTGATTTGATAAAAACTCATATTCAATAATATAATATAGAGTTAGTAAGCTAGGTATATCACTCACTATATAACTCTTACAAATAGAAAAACCAATATGAAAAACATCTAACTCTAGAGTACCCAAGGCATTGGAGGATATAACATAACCACCCTTCCTTGGTTTCTAACAGAACCACCCATAATTGGTTTATCATTTAACCACTAGTAATTGGTATATAACATAATCACTTGTCATTATTTTTTACCATATTCAACCAGAATCCTTAAAAATTACCAAGAAATACAAAATAATCATAATTATGAATATATTCCACATAAAATAATTTTGGATGAAAATATACTTTTAATTTTAAAATAACTTATTTTGAAAACAAAAATCATAAAAAATAAAAAAAATTTACTTGATTTTAACCATATAACATGTAAGGTAATATTAAAAATATTATGATTAAATGAAATCATGAAAATCATATTATTCTGTACAAGTTTAAAATTATTTGTTTTGACTTTTATTAATAGAATCATTAGAAGCGGTTTTGATAAAAGATATTCCCCAACATTGGGTGAAACACATCACATAAAACATTTCTATTCGTGAATAATAAACCAAAGCTTGCTTTTTAATTTCTTTATAACCTTTTTGATGTTCATTATTACTTTAATATGACAAATTATAATGTTATAACAACTAATTAATTATTTAAAATAATCTAAAATGTTTTGATTATATTCGATACATGAGTCCAAAATGGCTTTGGTGTGATGTATAATGAAAAATAGATAATTATATAATCATAAATAGAATAAAAATAATGATTTTTTTAAATTTTTACATAAATTATACATTTAAATTCATCCATTAAACAGTTACATGTAAAATGAATAATTATACAATCATGGAGACGATAGGTCGTACATACGCATGTGTAACCTTTCCATTTCTCAACAATAATTATGGATAGAAGGTAAGTATTATTTCTTATTACCAGAATTATAATAGTTTTGTAACATAGTAATAATTCTCAAAATTTATCTATATATATCATTCTTGTGTTTTGGTGATGAGAAAGGAATAACATCGCTCTGTAGAGCTAGTAGTCCACACGTAAGAAAAAATGACATAAAACTTTTTCCACAAATAAAAATTAAGAATGTAAGAGATATATTGTCCATTAATAAAAAAATGTCCTTAATGACATTTAAAAAATTTAATTCCATAATTTTAACCATTCTTGAGATTCGATGATGCAAAATTAATAACATTTGTTCGTAAGGTGGTAGTTAACCATACACTAGAACGATAGATTCCTTTCACATTATATGGATGATAAGATGGATATAGATTAGTAAAATAACCTAATAACATCTAAGAATATTGAGGTCACTGGATTTATTATTTTATAATATTTCAAATTGATTTCATGGTGATGGAATATGAAACAAAACAAAAACATACAGTTGAAAATTATACCTCCTCTTTAGATAATATCCATTTCATAACAACTTAAGGTCACTAAAGGCTTTGTTATTCCCTAAAATAGACATCTATAATATGGATAATGATTCTACAAATGGATTTAGTTAGATATTAGAAGATATTAATAGTATCTCAAGGGTTAAAAAAAGATAATAACAAGTCCCAATTATACGTGAGGGAGGGCACAATTAGCATTTCTCAATATATTAAATTAATATGAATTTATTTTCAATTAAATTTTTTAAAAACATATTTATTAAAATATATCTTTATTATGGGTGATACTCCTCTCATAAAATATTTTTCAGACAGGTTTAGATCAAATTATATCCCATATAAATTAGTTTTAATGCTTTTTTAACCCCTTTAACACTTACTGTGACAACCTAGATTTTTACTCTATAAGCATTTATATAGTTAGAATAAAATTCCAAAATACCCCTAAAGGAATAATGGATGAAATTTTAAACTATATCATAATAATTTTGAATAATTTATTAATTTTAGAAATTTTTTATCATTTAATAAAATATAATTTATTTCAAAATATCATTAATGTCAATGTGGACCCTATCAATTACATTAACCGTTACAAATATCATTTAAATATGAAAAAATTAAAAATTATATTTTTTATCTCAATTAGATGATTAGATAATCTAAAAAAATCTTTCATCATATTAATTATCTAAAATTGTATTAATTTAAAAAAATTCATAAAAATATTTAATATTTCCCGTACTAAAATAATTACCACATAATCGTTTTTGATTCATTTAAGGTAATAATTTATTTAATAAAATTAAAAATAAATTATCACAATGAATATTAATTCCAAATAATTAAAAAGACTATTTATAGTTTATTATATCCTCTCAATAACCCTATATTAAAATTTTAATAGTTTTTTAAACATGAATATGGAATCATTTACTTTTCATATCATAATCTATTCCAAATGGCCCATAAAAGTAATTTATAAATTTATATATTTATAATATTATTATAAATATTACAATGGACACCTATACTTATCCATAAACTACCTTTGTCTACATTTGAAAAAAAAAGATATATTTATGAAAATTATTGATAAATTTTGTGACTTTTATAGAATTAAATAATATACATGTTATTTTAACGAACATGAGGCCATTAAAAACTCAATTTATAACCATAATGGTTTTTAATGAAATATATTTATCCAAAAAAATTAAGATAATGTTTTAGTCATTTGATAGTGCAAATTATTGTATTTTAAAATTAAAATACCAATTTTACACTATATTATTGTAGAAAAAATTAACAATGTTTCTATTCACAGTTACTAAATGATAAAAAAATATGTTAAATATATTTTTATGTTATGATTACAAATATGGAATCCATTTTTCAAAATTCATTATTTATATTTTTTAGCTTTTAATCTGAAATAAATTCGAAAAAACACATCTAAAAAATAGTTTTCCAGAAAAATGAAAATTTTATATTTAAATGTCTTCCATAATAAATACAACAATATAAATCAACGAAAAAACAATAAAAGAATTATTTTAAATCATAATTAATATATTAAAAAATTTAAGTAAAAAATATTTTAATTTTTAAATACTTATAAATAAAATAAAATTAAATAAACAACAATATTTGTCACTGTTCAATGAATAATAATTTTTTCAGAATATTCAAAAATGAATCCTTAGTTAATTTTTAAATAGTGAATTTATATATGAAATAAATTTTTTATCATAAAAACTATATAATTTAAAAATTATAAGGTTAATAAAATATTATAAGAAAATAACTTCCTAATTCAATGTTACTATTTAAATATAAAAATAAATTATTATATCATTACATGAGTTTTTAAATTCCCCCCCATGTGTAATTTATATCCCACCAATTTATTTAAACATTAAAACATTTGGTTATATTTCTCTCATAGAAATTTCATATTCGGTTGTATGTTCTTTGATCATATGGTTCATCTATAAAAACATTTCCTAGTGAATTACCTTGTCCCACAATGGTTTCTCCCTATGGTCATGAATCAAAAAAAATGTTTCATTAAATAAAGGTTAATTTTTAATGAAATATATCATAGCTCAAAACATTAGATGAATATAAAATATTCATTCTCAATATGTAAACTTAAAAAAATTATGCACATTGGATAAAATCGATGACAAAAACACTATATAAAAAGTTGATGATTATGTATCCATAATTTAATATAGTTTAATGAATAATGTACATAGATATAACTTAGTACTAAAACACATTACAGTTTTCCATGGAGATATTTTACAAAAAATATGTTCACCAACCTAAAATAAAAGGCCTTCCCTGTAGTGATCCACATAGATTTTTTGCCTACACTGATCTGACATCTTGTGTTAGTGGATTAACATAACCTTATAAATTATTTCATCAACTAATTGGGGTAATAAAAAAATACATTCTACTCATTCATCACAAAAATAATTTGTTCAACACCGTTTCCATACAATGCCTCAAAATATTCAATTAGTATAGTATAATGAAGATTATTATTATAAGAAGCCCCAACTAATGAATATTATTGATCCTAAATTCTCTCAAAATCTATTGATAAAGCATGAAGTGTATCTTCCATGGTCCTAAATTTTCATTTTGAATATCCATAAGACTGAGAATGAAAAGTAGTATAGAAATTTAATTCAGTTCCCAAGGTCACGTGTAGACTATTCAAGAAGTTATAAGTGAATCTGGGAATAATATTATATGCAATAGAGAGAGTAAATCCATGTCACCTAACTATATCATTAATATATATATGATAAAGTTAATCTAAATATATATTACATTGAGTAAATGAAAATGACACCATATACTCAGTCGACCAATAATAATCCAAAATGCATTGTTACCTTGAGATGTCTTTGGTAATCCTCCTTCAAACCCTAGAGATATAATTTTCCATTTGACTCTGGAAAAGGAATGGTTTGAATCATTACCTTTGGTATTTTCCATTATTCTATTGAAAAGTCACACATATGATGGTAATGTAAGAAATATCTATTCTCATTTAATTCCTCTGAAAAAACAACTCATGGTCTATGTATATCGTGTTGCTTTTGTGATGAATTGAAAATGGAGAAAAATTGTCTTTATTTAACAAATCATTATTGAAATCTAAATAATTAATGCACAGATAATATCTTACTAAATATTAGAAAACAATATTTATTTGTTTAAGTCTAAGGATATTATCCCCTATTAACCAATTGTATCATTCTATATAAATTATATAAATCTATCAAATCTGTCTAAATTATATATAATAGAGACAATTAATCTTATAACTGAATAAAAATAGAAGAATTTCCTACACCCACAAATTCGATGAAAAAATATATTACATCATTATCCAATGTATTTTGTTTCAAATTTAATAATTTTAAAATAGATTTAAATTTCTAATATAATAAACCAGCCTAATTATTTTCTTTTCTATAATAATAGTTGATCGTGCAACCGAAATTCTTAATTAGTTCTCACCACCTTCTCTACCACATGTTCAAATCTTTATTATTGAATATACACTTCAAACATTTATGATAATTATATATTCCTCACTTTTCACTATATAAATTATTCCTTCAAAATTTCAAAAGTATTGGGAACTATGAGTAATTAATGGGATGGTGTAAGATATTTTATCTTTTCAGGTCTCTATTTACATGAAGCATAAGAATTTTCCAGATCATTATGCATGAGAAGGAAAATGATTCTTTTCTAGGAAATCACCTTTATTAATGAAAAAATAACTAATAATCAAGTATAAGAAAACATGAGCATTTTAAAATCACAATTTTAATTATTGAATAAAAAATCACATTATTTTTCCCGAATCAATTAACCATTATTTTCTCTTAACTTATTTATTAGGCTATATAACCAGGAAACGATTTCAGCAATTCCTAGATAATATCCTTCTAATACATTCATATAATGAATTTTAGTAAGATTTATAGGTCTTTTCAATAACTCAACCACTTTTGAATTAATATGGTAAAATTTTATTCCATAATTATTTAAAATATTCCCAAGGAAGGATATAAATTTTAACAAAAAATAATCTATTCAAAATTTTCCACATAAATTATTTTCATTATGGTTTTCATAATAATTCAATGATTTTTTTCAGGACCCTCATAAAATTTTAAATAAAATTAAATATCATCATTAAAAACAACCACAAACATATCATAAAAATTATGGGAAATTATATTTATTATGTTCATAAATGGACATGGGAAATTTTTAAAAAATAAGGCAAAATAAAAAAAACATAATTCCAAAATATAGTATGAAATATAATCTTTGGAATATATTCCTCCTCCATGTTCAACATATGCTACCCTGACTTGGGATCGATCTTTAAAATGTATTATGCTATCTAGATCTGATCAAGTAAATCATATATAAAAGAAAAACTGACTTATTCATAACCGTGAAAATTTTAAAAGTTCTATAATCAATAAAAAGTCTCATGAACAATATTTTAAAAAATGTTTCACCCAAAAGTGATGTTCTAAGATGAATAAAATTTTATCTATTTAAAGTTGTAATTTTTTTTCCAATATTTATACTTGATCAATTTGATAAGGGGGTTTTTAATGGGCCTGAAATAAGGGACTAAATCAATTGTAAAGTCTATTTCCTAATCAGGTATTAAATCATGGGAATCATAAGTAATATCATCCATGTATTAATTCACGATTTATGCATCCCTAATCTGAATAGTTATATATTTTTTTAAGGACATGTTCTATGTAATATAGAAATTAATTTCTAATCAATTTCATTACATATTAGTATGATATTAAATATACAATATCATTGAAAAATAAATTATTAGCTCTTAAATTTATAATATAATGTTAAATTTAAATAATATACATAATTGAGATATTATCAAACTCTAATAGGGGTATTCTAACATGATTTGAATGAAATACCAGTTTATTGATATCAATAAGGGGTTTTTAATAAATATTAGTTTAATTAATAAATCCACCCGGTGCATTGACTAAAATATCAATCATTGTTCGATGATATAATAGTTTTATTATTCTTGAAAATTTCCAGAAATTAATAAATTTGATGATAAAAAATCAATAAATATTTTATCATTACTTGAATACACATGTATCATATCTCTCATAAATTAAATTGATATACCGACTTCATCAGTAGTAGTGGAAGAATATTTTTACACACACTAAAGCTTCTGATCATGTTTATTTCCCCATTTGGGTGACTAAAATTTGACACAAATTATAATTATGTCTCATACCATTGTAATTAAAGAATCCTACAAAAAAATGCCCATTAGTTTTATACTCATTTCCATTACAGTAACAAGCCATGTAATGAATGTTTTAACATCCAAATAATTTCCAATATTTTGAGAGACATTACCCTAGGTGCATATTACCATTTTTTTAAAAAGTATTGAGTTGGATATTCTAGCCCCACCATTTCATTGATAAATTCTTTCCTAGTTCCAACCATCCTGAACACTTCTTATTTTACTCACCGTGAGGAATATATTTTTCATAAAACACTATCTCATAATTTTCATCATAGTGAAGAAGTATCACATTGACTTTATACTGTTATGAATCCAAATCTATTTTTAAAATTGGTTTCAAAAGTGAGTATTTTATTTTAATTATACTATATATATTTATAAAAAATCTTGTATGTAACGTTACATTCTTATTATATTCTCTTCATAAGCTGCTTGAGATTATTTATCTATCTATATCAATTCTAGTTTTTGTTTCTCTATTCAAATTTTAACATTCATAGGTAAATATTTTTTTACAAAAATTAATTTAAAATCATCCCACTAAAAAACATAAAAATCATCTTTTGATTTTCTATTCATTACTAGATACCACCATTGATAAACATATTCTTCAAAATAATAAACATATATGGTTACGATTTGGTTTTCCAAAAATCACATGACTTTGAATATATTTTCTGGATAGCCTATTCATCCTTATAATACCACTTAGTATGAGGTTTCTCTTAAATATAGAGGATGTTTCCTCAAAAAATTCCCCACTATGGACATATTCCTCAATTTTTTATCTAAATCCTCCATTTCATGGATACCAAAACAATTTTAATCTTATGTTAACTAATACTTAATTGTGAAATTTTGTTCCATTCATAATCCAATTATCTCAATAGAGTTATTTAAAATGATTTTTCCTCTCAATTCATTCCCAACATAGATGCAACATTTCCTCTGGGGAAGGAATTTTTGAGAAGATATATCACAGATAAAGCAACATAGTAATATATTAATGATATACCATTTTACTATAATGTAATAAATATTCATGGTATTCAATTAAAATTATCATAACCACTAATGTTCTCTAGACCATTCACTGATACCTACTATAAGGACATATCTGTAAACATTACATAATCTACTAATTTTTTGTGGAAGTCACATTATTAAATTTCCATTAATATTTTTCTTTTAGAAATATATAGAACTATGATATAACTCATAAATATTAACTCAAATATTACAATGTAGACCCTTGTACTCAATATCCATTTTTTCATAAAACTGTCTTTTTTTTAAATGAATCATGGTTCTTGTCATGATTAATTGTCACAATTTTTCTTGATATAATTATTTATTCTATTTTCCATTATATCCTATGAAAAACACTTCCACACATGATATGTGAAAAAAACTAGTTAAGGTGCACATAATAATGGAAATTATTACTCCATTGAAAATCCATAAAATATTCTTTTTAAAAACATCCCTTTTTAACAGGAAAATTGAATCATCATTAGAAAATTTTCATTATCTTACCTCATGAATATCAAGAAATTTCCATAATAACTCTTAAGTAAGTATAAAATAAATTATTGGGAAATATAGGGAATAAAATTCCATTTCACTCTTAAAAATGGAGTTAACAATATAGAAAACTTAAAAATCTAGAGTAATTAAGGCTTTAGAGGTGTTAACACAAAGAAACATCCCTGGTATATCACAGAACCACCGATCATTTCTTTATCATGTCACCACCCATCCTTGGGCAATCACATAACCACCCTTTGTGGGTTTTTAATATAACCATTATTCATCATAGAAATTCATAATTACCCTAAAATAGTTATACAACATTAAAACAATGCATATAAAATTCTTTTTAATGAAAATAATCTTTTTATTATGAAATCCCTAATTTTGAAAAAATATACATATAAAATTGGAAAATTTAATTGAAAGTAACTATAAAAACATGTAAATTAAATTTCAAATATTAAGGTGACTTCAATGAAGAAAAATTTTATCATACAATATTATTTTAAAAAGTATACCTTTTTATTTTTTTAAAATGAAGCATTTAAAGTGTTTTAGATAAAATAAAGTCCCATACTCTGTGTGTTACTTGTCATATACAATCTATATAATCTGAAATAATAAAAATTGATTAATTATTTAAATTCTTGAGAACCTAATGTAATTTTAGTATACATTTTATATACATTATTTTAATGTTATAATAATTACTTAATTAGATGAATTAACATCAAACATTTTGATTATATTTGATACTTGAGTCCAAAAAGACATTGGTATGGTGTCTATAGTCCACGTGGTCATTGTTACAATATCTCCATAATAATAATAATTAAATAATTATATTTTTTTATTCATAATTTAAACTTTTATATTAATTCCTTATACATGGATATAAAAAATGAACAATGTTATTATAAATGGTACATGAATTTCATATTCTAAAGAGGATTGAAATTTTTCAATGTTTTACAGTCCCCATGTGATACTTTTGGGTAACCCATATACATATTATTATGAAAATTTTCAATTCACACAACATATCATAGTGAAATTGGTTCATCTGGAAAGTTATAAGGGTTTATGACAGTCCAATGTTTTTAGTATGTAAGAGTTCCCGCTATAGTAAATAAGAGTAATACATTGTTACATAATTTTTCTTACATAATTTTATAAATTTTTTAGTTTGTAAATTGTTTTACTCAATGGGATATACATAATAGTCATTCAGGGGTGATACAAAAAATTACAAATAAAATTGAAAAGGGAGCATTAAAAATGATTTAACCTAACATATAGAGACCATAATGTGTAATAGATTTTAACTTTTTAAAAAATTTGGATTGCATTAGTTAATGCGGGATATACATGATGGGAAAGCGATTCCCACAGTTTTGTGTTCTGATGTATTTAGAGGTAGGAATGATTCATTAAATGTATTGATAATTTCATCAAAGTGTTTTTGTCTTATTAAATAGTTTGTAAAATTACTCTATTAAACATGCTTTAATTAAATCTATTTGGGTCCCAATTTCCTCCCATTTTATTTTCAAAATAAATAAAAATAAAAAACTCTATAATTCTCCGTTACTAATTTTTACTACAAAATATATCTAGATTTGGTGGAAATTATTCTAGGTAATGTATTCTAAACATTTCCTCATAATTCTTATTCTTTTCCTCATTATATATTTCCCAAAATTGTCATATAGACTGAAAGATTAGTGAGACAAAAAAATTATTACATTTTTTCTAATTTTATGGTTTTTAATATTTTATTAATCTATCCACATTCTTATTATTGTAAAAATGGATTCCTTTATTGTGAATTTAGGGGATTCAGGTTGGTTACTACTTCCATTACACTATAATATTAAAAATATGAATTATAATTTTTTTTACTTTAATTATTTTTAATTTTATTAAAAGATTATATTACCTATTTTAGAATAATCATATAGGGAATTTTTTTCAACATTCTCAGATCTTATAATTTTTTTTAATGATTTCAACATTCTTAAGATTTACTTGAATTGACCCTACATGCCATTATTTTTAAAAAATTACCAAGAGTATCTTTCAAATGGACTACATAAAAAGGTGTGTACTAAATAAAAATTTATCTACAAATGATTTAATTGATGTTTTTAATATGGTCTTTACAAACTAAGGTTTTATATTTTATTATTTGGATTTTTTTTCTTCATTGGATTTTTAAATGATCAAATTATGTTTCCATTATTTTATTATAAATGAGTACATTCTACATTTTTCAAAAAAGATTTTATAAGGGACTAGTCTAAGAATTATGTAAATAAATTTCTAGATTTATGTATACCCATGATGTTATCACATCTATGTGACCTAAAAAATTATATTGTGGTAATGATATTGTGACGTGTATATTAAATCACCTTAGTTAGGGAAATTGTAAATTATGTTGATATTCTTGATTGAAATGATGATGATTTTATAAAAGCTGTTTTGAGTTGAGAGTGTGTTATTATTCTTAATTAATATATTGTAGTATATATATTACTAATCAACTATTCATGTCCATTTTATGTCATCATAATTATATGTAGCATGGTTGGAAATCAAGCTGTGAGTACCTCGGTAGGATGGGATTCCACTATGGTGAGTGGCCCATGAATGTGATTATTCTCCACATTACGGGGTTTTCCTATAACTCATTATATATTAGGTAATGTTAATCATTACAGAAGTTATTTTACCAAACATACAAGTAAAATGAATTAGAAAATTTTATTGCATTATATTTTCCGCATGGATCCTATGTGATCGAATGATATTGATGAGTTTTAATATTTTTATGATAGATTTTTGGAGGAAATTTCATGCTAGTATCATGAGACTTCTATTTAATATTTATGATAGTATTTTATTACAATGATGTTTTTCATTGAAAAAAAGTATCATAATTTATTTCATTAATGATTAATTTAAATTTTTATATTTATTGGGATCCATTTTTAATTTCATTACATAGGTATTAATGAAGAATGATTTGAAAAAATTTCACATTTTAAATATCTGGTTATTATAAAAGTGGTAAAAAAAATTTATCATGATGTATAGAACATAATATTGTTTATGGATTACTTTTATGTGATGTTCTCCATTAATAATTTCATATTTTATGAAAATATTTACATATTTTATCTTCCTAACATGCATGAAATTTATTAATTTTTTTTATTTGGGGGAGGATTATTGATGGGTATAAATTTGTTAAAATATTTATATAATTTTTTCAATACATGTTCTACATCGATTTAGTAGTGTGTACCATGATTCCAGTATTAGTTTCCTAGGTACATAAAGTGAAGATAATTCACTAAGGGAAATTATATGGGTGGCCATGGATTTTTGTTTTGTTTTGTTAATGTATATTTATGATTTATAAATTCACATCAACTTCCAAAAATTATATTCTTTAATGATTCAAATATAATTTTTATTAAAATTTAGAATTCGGTATTTTGATGATACTTGTGTTATGCTTATTGATCTTCATTTAATGATTATGAGTTTTTTGCACACTAATTATTTGACATAGATTTATTTTTATAAAAATGTTGATTTTATAGGTGTATATCCAAAAAATATGGATTGGGAATTAAAAACATTAGTGGTTAAGTATCATTTTAATTTATTACCAGGTAAAATGATTCCCAATAATATTAATTTTGATGCACATGCACACATTACAACCACATTGTGATTAGGATTGTGCTTTGAGCCTTATCATGGGATATCATGGGTGTTAGGATAATATGACATATAATGGTCCAAAAAAAACACAAATTTTTTTACAAATTTTATTTTAATACATACATTGTAAATTTATTATTTCTATATGTTTTTGTATTACAATTTGAAACATTTTCATAAACATGGCTCTATGATAGATATATAGGGACAATTTAGGGAATGACTACATTGTACGATTTTATCATACACTTAAAGTCTCCCCTTTGGATTTATATAAATCATTTCGATGGCCATCACAATAATGGGAATTTCCTATCACATAAGGGTTAAATGTACATGAGGATATTAAATATATGAGATATTTCAATAAAATAACAAAAATATAGTATCAAAGAGTAATAACATAGATAACATTATTACTATTAAACACAAATCATTATGTGAATTGAGTCATGTGGTAAAATATTATTATTTAAACACGGCTTTTATAATATAGGTGTTGTATTTTGGGGTATTAATATTTGTCACATCATTACTAAATATTTGTATAATGATCATATAAAATTCATATATATTGATAAATTATTATCAAATAAGTACAAAATTCCCAATAAAGCAATTTTTATACTCAAAAAGAATTTTATTCAAAATTTATTTTCATTAAAAAATTTCATGGGAATTATTATTAATTACAAAAACAATAATAATATTTATTTAATTAAAAAATTGATATTAGTATATAAAAAATCCAACATGTTAAAATTTTGTGACTTTTCAGAAATAATTGAATTTTCAATGAATAAATAAAATAATAAATTTTCAATTACATATAATTCATTTCATTAAATCAAGTAAGTTAAAATCACCCTTATACATTGGAATTGGTCTCAATGTGATATATTAAAAATATTATTCAGAATAATATATTTAATTCCATAGGAATCTATAATATGAATGATTTTTATATAAGTTATTTTTTATTCATAAAAAATTATATTTTCAATAAATTATTCATTTTATGAATTTATTTTAAAATAAAAATATTCTAAAATAGATTTCATCTAGGAAATTTTATTTTAAATTTGTAGTAAAAATGAATTAATTTGGAAAATAGTATCATTTTAGTTTTTTCCATATTAATTTTAAGAGATAAATATTTATCACTGCAGTTTGGTTAAAATAGGTAAAACAAAGTTAAATCCATGACATAAGGTCTCCAAGTCAATCAAATACAATATCCCATATTAATCGATGAGATAAATACCACAATAAACTTCAAAAATTCAATTATATGGGATATTTATTTTATTTTACATTGTTAATGAAATTTATATTACTTTATGTAAATGGAAAAAATTCCAATCATATCCCTTTAATGTCATTAAATTTTATATATATGTGTAAAAATGTTATGTCTAGGCATAATTGTTTAATTTGAGTAATTTTGTATCCTGGAATTTAAATTATTATTATTTTGTTTGAATATTTACAATATATTATGACAAAATGTTGACAATTTATTTATTCAATTATTAGTAAAATAAAATAAATGATTTAAAAAATTTAAATGTAATTCCATTTTTCTGATTTAGTGGGTTTCACTAATTTTTATTATAAATATAATGATTTAGGGGCATTTGAGAGGTTTATATTTAGTTAAAAAATATGTTTTATTTATTTTCAAAGTAGATAAATAGTGTGAAAATGGAAATAATGATATTTTATGGAAACGACTAGAATAAATTTTTTTAGAAACTATAAAAAATTAATAAATTTAACAGGTATTATAAGAATATGTAGATAATTTCATTCCATTTTTTTATGAGATAATTTATAAATAATATGTAAAATCATCACCCTTTATGTTTGAAAGCGTCATTACTATAGTTTGGAAAAAAAATCATTTATTTAGGGGTTAAATCTAAATTTAATTGTAAATATGAATCAAATTACAATTTTAATTTAGTTGATAAGAATATTTCAACCATATCTAATATTACATTAAATTTCCTTTAATTGTGTAGAATCATTCTTATGAATGAGAATTTTTTTAATGATTCAAGTAACACCTATGGTGTCCATTCTATCCCTAATAAAGGAAACCATTTCTATATTTTTATTATGGAACATTGAGCTATATAGATAGTCTAAACCCTAAACAACTAACCTCTGAACAAACTTATATAAGAAATAGTAGTTCTATAATAATATAAATATATTCCAAGGGTCCCTAAAAAATAATCTAATAGAGGAATATCGAAAATTAAGTAACTGTCCTACCGGACTTCGTTATATTTAGTTATTCTTCAAAATGCTATAAATATATGGTTACCACCATGAACATTGTAACTTTTTAATCGAAATATTATTAAATTGTATTATGGTTATGTAACTATCATTATCCCCCATCTTATCCATCAAATGGAACATGAAAGTATCCCATGTGCATACTTATGGACATCCTCCTCCATTTAGAGATAAATTTCATATTTTTTCACAATCATTGATAAATGGTCAATATGATCTGAATATTTTTTGAAATGATATTAATTAAATAATTATTCTTATGGATTAATTATATCATAGGAATCTCTATATTCTTCTAGATTATGTGAAATGATAAAAGTGATCTTGTGTATAGTAGAACTAGCACATCAAAAAAATATGAATATTTTGTTTACTCATTACAATAATGGTAATAGGGGTGTTTTTAGTAAATATATATCTTATATATGATATAATAATTATTTATTAAAGGTTAATTATTTCTAAACATTCCTTTGTTCAATCCTTTGAAAAGTGAAAAAAAAATTATTGCATACATACAACCTACCATCCACAGGAATAGTCTAATACATTTATTTATCTAAATATTTTATTTGAAAATATAAATAAAATTTTGTTGAATATATATGATTTTTACATAATGTTTAAAATTATATTTATGATCTAACGAGGATAAATGTAATACAAAAAGAACTTACAAAAGAAAATTCTCATGACTAAAGAAAAAGTAAGCATGTGGAAATAGTGAATTTTTTTAAAATATCCATAAATTTGTTCCTAAATGTAATAATCATAACATCAAAACTCGAACAACTAAGTCTGAGTTATAATTCCATGAAAATTTATGCACCCATACCCATATTCAAGAGGTTTTTAACTATTAGTGGGGGTCTTATACCATCAATGTGGAGACAACAACCTCAATATCATTTAATAGAATAAAAAAATCAATAATATCACATATATAAAATAATCAAAATAAACATGTGTCAAGGTAAATTTGTAATAAACCTCATACAAATAATTTATTTCAAAAAGTGAAATGTTTAACAAGTAAAATAAATAAGATGATAATAAAATGATAAATAGTGTGCCTTATTGATGTTAGTCCTTGCCCTTCACCATCTTTGTGCTCCTCATCTCAACATTCTACCACAATGACCATTCCATTTGTTTGATCAAACATGTAATCTACATGTTAATACCAATTATCATGTAGGTTGTGAGTAAAACAATACACATGGCACCAGAATTGTGTCTATCACATGTTGTGATGAAGTATACATGTATATTCTATAACAATAATAAATTCATAAAAAATATATTAACACACAATCCAAATTCATGAATTCATAGAAAAACTATACCAACACAAACCACTAGCCATCCGTACTTTATATCCATGAAAAAATAAATAGTATTTCAAAAAATTATCCAAAAAAGATTTATAATGTTGTTTTCATGTCACATAGAATCGATAAGGCATCAAGTCAGAATATCCAACCCAGAATACAAAAGTATTTATATAAATCTCAGAATGCAGAAGGCATCGAATATTCGTAACCTACCCAAAATTCAAAAATAATCAAGTAAATAATTTTAATCCATAATGAACCAAGAGTCGACCATCTACTCAAAATCAACATGAATCAAGTATATTCTAGGTTATAGGGTTATCATTTTTCTCCATCATCATCGACACACATCATGTTCACAACCCATAAGGGGTATTCATATCATGATAACAACCTATTATGTATACACATAGCAATCCACCAATATAAATCATGACAAGCCATAGCATCATAACAAACAAAGAACACATCATGAGTAATATAGGGTTAACATATATATCAACATCTGAATAAATCATCATTATAAAATCAATCTATCATGTCAATCTAAAGGAATAAAATAATATAATATAACGTGATACACACATGTATGAAATCATTATAATTATTGTATAACATCAATACATTTGATCAACATTGAATATGTATAAGAAGCTATATAGTACTCATGGGAACATGTTTTGCATAGTCTTCTCAAGGATACATAGGCACTATAACATATGACCATAATCTAGAATGGGCATCAAATCTTTCTACACACAAATCAAATATGTAAACATGTATAAATGAGTGCGAAATAGGTATGGAACATCATTCCTCAAAATTTATCGGTGTGTACAGACAGGGATAAAACATTAAACAGAATGTCTTCATGACGTTATTGTTATAAATTTTAGTATTCAAGGTTCACCAAGAGTTAAAATAACCATAATCATGTAATTTATTTTAAAAATAAACAAAATATCATTTGTGATAATATATTCTGTCTCTCAGAAAATTTATATGAAATAAATATCATTTATAATTATATTTTCAATATTTATTATGAAATATATTTTCCTAATTATCTATTGATATATTTTTTTAAAAAAATAATTTTATAAATATATTTTTATAATTTCTCATAAATTGTACTTTTATAACTATAATTTAATAATTTCACATTAATTAAACTTTTATAATTTTATTTTGGTAATTTCTCTAAAAATAATAGTTTAAAATTACCTTTTGGAAAATTCTCAAAAATTCCTCTTTTATAATTATCATTTCATAATTTATGACAATTTAACATTTTACAATTATCATTTGATAATTTTTCATAAATTAACATATCATAATTATGACTCAATAAATTCTCACTAATAATAATTTTATAAATATATATTGACAATTTATTTTAAATTATCTTTTTATCCTTGTATTATGGTAATTATTTATAAAATATCTTCTTTTAAATATAATTATTATAATTTTTTATCTACTTTTCCTTTGATTAACATGAAATTATCATTTTATAAATTTAAAAATTATCCTTTGATAACTCAGTGTAATTATCAACTAGAAATTCAAATAATTTATCACTGGAAAACCCTATTTTAATATCCTTCATAATTCTATAGTTATCATCACATAATTTTTTTGTTAACTGCTAATGAAATGATATAATAATCGTTTAATAATTCCACACAATTGTCCGGAATAATTTCAGACAATTATCTTTCAAAAATTTGCTCAATTATACATTTATCAGTTCTATAAATTACCCATTGATAATCAAATTATATAAATTTCTAATAAAATATCATTTGATAATAGTATTTCATTTATCTTAAATAGACCTGTGTATCCATCCTTTGATAATTGGTTGAAATTATCATTTCATAAAATTATATGATTATCCATATTCATTATAATTAACACCATATACTTCCCAATAATTATCATTAAATAATTCCTTTCTATAATTATTTTTATAATAATCCATGTTAATAGAATTTTATAATCCTAAAATCACCCATTGATAATATATAAATTAAAATTTTGGTTTCATAATTTATTTTAAATTTCTCAAATTTTTATTGAATTCTATGGTGGTTTGAAAAATTAAAGAATAAAATAAATAAATTACAAAAAAATCACCTTTACTATGGGAGAGGTTCACCATATAAAGGTATGAAAAGCATCATGTTTGATCGATTTGGAATTATATAAATCATCCAAATCCATCAATAATAGTATTAAGGTGGTTTCATGGTTTCTTGACCACTATCGAATCAACTGGAAGAATATGAAATGGATCATCTCCTAAAATAAACTCTATGCACATACACAGGTGGGAAAACATGACCACCCTGTTTAAATGGGATTCAATATAAAAAATTCAATATAGATACATTTTAATAATCTCATTATGATATTTCATTATTTTAATCAGCCTTAAAAAGTCATTTTGATGATTTTAAAATCTACATCCATTGAAAAGTTAAGAAATGTTGCTTGGAGTGATGAGTGAACAATAAATCCAAATTAAATTTACTTGAAAAAAATAATAATTTAATTATAAAATTAAATAAACAAATTTTATGTGATTCTAGAATAAGAGACTAATGTGCATAAAACATATACCACACTTAATCTAAACCTAATGTTAATAATTTATTGGTGATATTACATTTTCTTACAACAATACTTCTGATAGATGATATATTTTTTTAATAAAATAGAATAAATAAATAATTACATATATTTAAAGGTTTTATCAGGTGATATTTTTAGGAAACCCTATGAGAATAAATGTTCTAACCTGCCTAGTTTAAATCCCATATTCCTAACCCAATGATAGTCTCTAATTTCTCATATGACTTACCATTTGATAGATATTAAAATATTTTTTTAATAATAATACAATTTAAATTATAAAAAATTTATTCTCATGAGTGATCCATCCTAACATCCAATTTATAAAGATGTTATATCTTGAATATGTAAAACACCAAATCCTTCACCTAATCGTGTTATCTGTTTTCAAACACATAAAACATTTTCATTGCAATTAGAATATTTATAAAAATCATGTGTACACAAAATAATATATTTAATATTTCTATTTAGTTTTCATTGATGCACTACAAGACTTATAATCTCACATTAACTCAGCATGTAACTCCGAAATTATTCAACTGTATATTACAAATTGTTATCTAGTTTTTACTGTTAAAAAAATAAATTAATAAATTTGTTAATTTAATTTAATTGATAAATCATTTTTCCCATATAATACATAAATTATTTTTCAACAAGAGGGCTTTAATTATCTTTATAAAGTTTAGGATATTATAATAAGTGTGATACATTATATATTATAATATTCTAAATTCATATTTTATATATTTATAAAAAATCTAAATAATTATACTTTATGATAGAGAGATTTCATTTAATGTTAAACCAATGGAGTGGGATATACACCTCACTTTTAAATCTATAAAACACATTCAATATACAACACTTCTTTATTTTTTTGGTGTGTAAAATGGCCAAGATCATCATTTTAAGATTTTTAATGAATTATATAGTGATTTATGAATCCATATAAGGTTTTATCATCCATGGTATTTTGAGTGAGAGCTTACCAAAATTTTAAAAGTTATTTGTCTCAATATTGTTTCATTTAGACTTGTTTGGTTATATACACATTTTAATTCTTTGCGACATATATAGTACATATTTAACATTTTATTTAATGAAAATGGTCATCTCCCTGATATTTAATGTTTCAATAGAGTTTACTCTTTTTTAGGATATTAATTAAAAGGATATCAAATTCTTAAGGTAATTTTGTTATAATCTCATGTTTTATCAATAATGATTTTTGTCATCATTTCATTGGAAAAGTATAATTACCTCAATAATTTCACGTATTTTATGATTATATGTTAATTTTTATAGATAACATGTTTTCCATACATTTATTAATCTATAATAACTCAATCAATCGATCAGATGTATCTATGAGAAATCATATTTGTTTCTCTCTAATGTTGAAAAAAAAATCTTCAACAAAAATGTTTTATAATTTTTTTATGATTGTTTTAATGTTATGATATTATAGTTTGTATTCCTTTTTACAATTTTTTTTATTTTTTATATTAAATTTTGAAATTAATATTTATTTGGATTTCGGAATGTGGTAATTTTGACTTGTTACCAAATATATAATAGAATTATAAAATTTAATATATGTCTAAGGAAAAAAATTCAAGTAATCATTAAAACTAAATTATTTAATCCTTCTAGTATAATATTGTAATTTTATTTTCAAATTAAATTTCTTTCCATAATATATGGGATTTTTTAATATATTATTTAAAAATTAATATTGTTATTTCCTACAAGAAATATTATAGTTATATTTTAAATAAAATTTTATTTTAATATTTTATCAAATAATATTAATTATTCATTATTGGGGATATGGTATAGTGAAATAATATTCCTTTTCTATTTAGATAGTTTACAATTATAATAATGAAATATCAATGTATCACATAATCATTTCCTATGGTATAGTTGCAATGAAGTATTTTATGAACTTATTCTATTGATATGAATGATTTTATGATAATATGATAGGTGGAGTGAGAACTATAAATACATCCATTGAAATGGACAATGAATAATGTTCAATGAGCTAAAATGGTATATAGAGGTTATCATTATACCTAAATAAATTAAACAAGATGTTTTCAAAGCCCAAATGAGTCAATATTAAAGGTCATCTAAAGCCCGAAGTAGGTACATGGGTGATTAGACCAACTATAACATGTTATGAATATTTTATTTGGGTATCCATGACATTATATTTTCCTATTTTTAATTTATAGGTACTTTATAGAACTCTATTATGACATGGTCCAATTCCAATGTAATGTTCTAATCAATCATGTTCTTTGATACAACAATGAATAATGTATTATGAACTGTAAATATTTATGTCAGTACTAATGTTAATGATATATGAGTTGCTGGTTATGATTCTCAAGGGGTAATATCATGTTAACATAACCTTTATGATCATTTTTTGTTTTTATTAGCATTGATATATCCATGATTTACCATTTATATGAATATGATCTCATCCTTTGATATTTTTTATTTTCCAGGATATAGAGAATTGTGTTCATCATGATGTGTCTTTGAAAGGTTCTGATAGTGATGAAATAAGTTGGAGATGATGTTGATCAAGTAAGAACTAGTTGTTTATATATCCATGATTCCAATAAAGACTAACATTTATGGTTCTGGTGTGGTTCATAATTTTTAATAACAAATATATTTATAATATGATATAATATTTATGTATAAATATTATGGGTCACTATAGTAGGTATAAAATCAATGATTAGTTATGTATGAAGGAAAACATTAGTGAGGAACCATATGAGTGTACTAAGTATAGAGTAATTTCCAATAATATGTTAAAGAAAGAGCTGTTATTTCATAAAAAATTCAATTCCTGGATACTTCATGTGGATGTTGTTTTTGCGAAAATTCAATGAGTGTTCATTAACATGAAAATATTTGGTGGAGAATATATCAACAATATATTGGGTATAGGGTGAGTTTTCCATTTCTATGAACCGATTTTGAGACAACTAGGGTATATTATTTGGTTAATTCTAAATTTTATGAAAAACCATTAAAATTTATTAGAATAGATGATAACCAAACATGACCCATTTTATGATTAAGATATCATAGATTAGAAAGATGGTATCAGGATTTTGAAACTGTTTAAAAAATGTAACTTGTCTCTCACCATTATTATAGTTTCCAAAATTATAGATTCTAGTTTTATATAATGGTATTAATTGGAAGTATTCATGTTAATGGTGAATTTGAAAGAAAATAGAATGATTTTACATAAGATAAAGTAATTGAAATTTAAATTGGAAGGTGAAATCATATAATTATTCCAATTCATATCTCATAATATAATATTGATAATTTAATGTTCGATGCATTTCTAAATACGTCAAATAAGTGGATGTTGTACTTTTAGGAATGTTTTTGTGGATATTACCAAAGAGGGTGGAAAGTTCATGATTCTTATTGTCTTGAATATGGGAAGGGGAACATTGGATAATGACTCAAATGATGGGGAATGAGTATTTTATGTTGGAATTATGTTCGTAGAGTAACTACTTACTATGTATGTTAAATAATCATGTGTGGGGAACTAGAGAATTATCTGATCTATGTACCAACTCCAATGGTAGACTCCTAGGATAATGAAGGACCTATGTTATGAAAATCATTGAATTGAATGTTTTAAATTTTTTTATTATTATTATTAAATATTAATGTTTTTTAAATTTTGAATAAATGATATTTTTATTATAATATTCAGAAAACATATATATATTTTTTATTAATTGTTTTGTCAATAAGGATTTGATATAATTTAACGAATGATATTGATAACTAGGATAGTTTATTTATTGGTAAGGTACTATTTTTGGAGATCACATTAATATGTGAAATGTGACATTAAATATATTTCTGATGTATAATTAATACTTTTTATTTGTGATAAATAAATGATTGATATTGATAATGTAAATTATAAATGATTAGAGATCATGAAATTGGGTATTGGATTGGTGAAAATGTTATTTTAGTAATATTTTATGAAGTTAATTGTATATTTAGATTTATGGAATGTATTCAAAATTATGGGATCTTATTTTAGGAATATGGATTGTTTTAATTTTTTGAAAAGTAAATAATTTCATTAGGGTTTTATTATGATACTAGTTACCAATATGTTTTTTTGATAATCTTAGTATAAAAATATTTAGTATGACACATTATAATTGACTTTATTATTTCAAGGGATCGATGTTAAAGTTGTTTCAGGAAAAATAATATCAGAAAAAATCATTTATTTTTTTGGGGGATGGAATTTTGTGTAAAAACTTTTTGGGGGTGAATTAATGATAAATATTTATGGAATGGATTAAGATGATTGTAGTGTGTTACTGTTTAGGTTTTAGAAAAAAATGTAGTTTATTTATCAGTATTTTATAACTTATTCTAACTATTTTGTTAAATATTTATTGGAATAAATAATGAATTATGAAATATATGATTCATTAAAAATCAATATTAGTTTTCAAGAAATGTAAAATTTTTCTTAAAAATCATTGTCTTAATATAAGATATGTGAAATAATTAGAATTTAACAATGCTCAAATGAAGAATAAAATTATACTTATAGAATGGAAATAAATAATGTCTGTATATTTTCACATTTACACTATATTGTTCAAGAAACAAATCCCCAACATTAAGAAAACTATCTTGAAATAATATTTTATCAATTATTCATAATTTCTGATGAATAAATGTCTTTTTTTCTAATAATATATTTAGGGTTTTTTAGTAGTTATATTTATCATGACCATGTTGTCTAGAACTCTCTTCTAGTCATTGGGAATTTATTTCCCCTTACATATCTATAATTTCACTTCCAAAAAACGTTTTCATAATATTAAATCATGATTTTGTTCTATTTTAGGTTTCCCTTTTATTTCACACTTTCCCTTTATAGTATATGTTTTATTTTCTCTCTCTATTATGTGGGTTTTCAGTAATGGTAATTTCAAATATTGAACTTTGGTGTCTATAAAAATTTATATGCTAAAAATTTATTTTAGTTATAGGGGTAAATGTTACTCAATTAATGTTTTTTATATTTTAATTGGACTACGTTCGTACATAACAAACAACATAAATCATTAATAGTATATAGAAATAATTTAAAAAAGAAATTTTATAAATTTTATAAATGCATCATAGTTCATTTATTGGAGGGTATGGATATGATTGAACACATTAAAAGATATTTTTATAATTTTCCTAGACATTAAATATGTTTTGAAATAATTTATTAAATAAAATATATTTTTAGTAAATCAATATTATTCCTTAAAAAAATTCAAAGATGTTTTTTATTTAATTTTCAATGTGGATTTAAGAAATAATATATAACATAAAAATGAAAAAAAGTTATTTAATAATAATTATTTTGGGAACCGGTATATCAAAAATCTATTATGTTTTAATTTTTTGAATAACATGAAGTGAATTTATTTTTAGTGAATATTAAAAAATACTAATATTTCAAATAATACCATTTCTATGCCTTAAATCATGTAATTTAAAAGTACCATTATAATTTGGGTTTTTTCATTAATGCCCTATATGATAATATTTATTCATAATAAGATAATTAGTACTATTTGTATCAGTAACATTCATGTTTTTTATGTATAATATTATACATAAATTATTTTTTAAAAAATATTTCATTTTAAAAATTTATATTAAAAAATAATTATTCAACTAATGTAGATTCATTAATCAAAATTAGATAAAATATTTGGAATTGGGAGGATTAAATTTTTCAAATAGTCCACTTTAGAATTTTCTCTTAATGAATGGTAACAATGATAAATATTTATCCCATTAGTATGGGTAATATCTGTAGAACATGGTAAAAACTATAGATAAGTTCTCAATATAAACCTAACATAATAAAGTAATTTATTTCATGGAATAATATCCACCCTAGATTTAACAAAATAGAATATTAATTGTTTTTCTCTATTTTCCAATGACAATAAAATTAATATTTTTTACTAAAAATTACAAACGTGGGATGAGAGTTCAGGTGCAGAAATTTACAATTAACTTTTAGGGCCTCTAGGTTTTCCCTAATCTCATGTATTCAATAGTTTCAATTTTGGATCCTACAAATTCTGATGACTATAATTTTGGGGTTCTCATGGACCAACCTCAAATGGAAGTCCTAATAAATGATGACACAAACCCCCTGAAGAATATTTTAGACTCAAAATTCATCCCCAGTCCAGATAGTGTGATTATCATTACATGGAATTGATGAATAATGATTATCTCATGGACTCCGTGAATCTTAGTTTACAACTAGTGACATAATAAATGGATATTCGAGTCCATCTCTCTCATACTTGATTTATAATAACCTTAAATGAAATGGAATCTTGGAGGATATTCCACTATGCACACCCAGAACAAAATCAGACTCCTTGGGGAGGGTATAAAGAGTAAAAAAAATTCCTCAAGCCTATGTGATTAGAATTCCACAAAGAATTTGGGGTTTATTTATGTCGAGGTTATAGTGAACCATATACTATATTCTATATCTATTTCTTTATATGATATTTCCGCTAATGATGAATAGCCTTGTTTTTTATGAATATAAGGGAAACTATTTGAAGACATCTAGTACAAATCAAGGGAATTCACAGAATTATGTTCATCTTCATAGTATGAGGAACATTGATAGATTTTAGAATACTTCACTAGAACTATGTATTATGAGTTTAGGGGATTCATTTTTTTTGATGAATCCCATGTAATCTTTGAAAATGGTATGTATGAATGTAATAAGTAAATAATTTCTCACATACCTTTTCTATATAAAGAGATAAGGTCAACTCTCTTTGATATTATGAAATTTCCTATTCATTTTTGGGGGATGGATGGAGTGAAATATCCCACTATTAAGAAAGGATTCATTAATATTTTTCCTATATTATACCATTATTTACAATGTTTAGTTATGTGGAATTGTTAATTTAATGCATGAAATTAGATGGATCCAAGATTAGGTATATTTTTTAATCCCGTGAATTTGATAAACTCAATTACCCATGTATAGATCCAAATTTTGTGGACATGATCAATTTTTCATCCCAAATTTTAATGTGAGGTCTCCTTAGATATTTGGGCCACTCATAAAATGTATTAGGAATCCAAATTTTTTTGATATGGTCACATTTCTCACTATATAGTAGAATTGGACCTTAGCAATCCTCCAATTTGATCGGTTTTCATAACTGGTGATGATTATAGTTTTAATTTTACATTGAATTGTAAAAATATTCCTAAGTTTGGAAATATATAATTCAACATAACAAAATCCTATAAAAAACTTAATCGGAGTTTAGTTTGAATTTATTTTATAATTAAAAGGAGTTCTTCTGAAAAATCCAAAAAACAATTGGTGGAGTGAATCACCATAGGTAGAAGGACTATAGTTCACTTGATCAGGGTGGAGGTTCACAATGAATTCAAGAATCTAATATGAAGGATATCCATATCGATATTATTTCTGACCTGGATGGAGTTGACCTAAAGTATCACATGAAAAATTTGGAAGAGGAAGTTAGGAAATCGAATAGAGACCTTCCTAAGATTGCACATTATAGTTATAATGGGTGAGTTTTAATAAGATAGGTGATTCAATTTCCATATTTAGTCATTATTAATGTTTCTAACAAAAACTTCATTTATTGGTCCTACCACAGTGAATAATATACATATATAGAGGACATTAATGAATCAATGAATCAAAAATATGTGTGTAAAGAAGGTTATAAAATAACAGAAATGTACATCCACCCCATTAAAAGGTTGTGAGAATAAAAAAGGAAGGCATAATGACCCCAGAAAAATAATATTGATGCATTATACAACCGTAATCCTGAAAAATTCTTGTAAGGATACCCCACCTTCTAATATTTTTGGTTACCTATCTATATATTCTCTTCATTTGGGGCTTACATTTTCAATTGTCACGATTAACTACCCAAATACCTAAGATTTTATGGCCTTCCCTTGATGGAAGGCTGAACACGCAATTATATTGAAGAAAACACTCTATTTTCCCTCTATGAATTATCAATCTATGTATGGTACACTAGATAGGATATCATATATTTGAGTATATAATTTTAATGATACTAATGAAGGAAAGTATTCATCGAGGGATACTAAAAAGTCTCATTCTCTAAGAATCCCATGTATCCACAAAAAACCTATACTTATTTAATTGATTCATCATATGTGGAAAAATAACTATGATTAATACAATGAATCATGATTAATATGAAGATTATATACTATCTTTATCTACATTTTTTCATAAGGATGATAGTGGAGGTGATGCCTAATCGATTCACAACAAATGCTACGGAGGAACAACCATGGAAGGGTGAATTTACAAAGTTCCATTAGAGTAATATTTTATTTCTTGATGTTGATGTATCCAAAGAGATGAAAACATAATGTAGAGACCGAGGAGGTAACCAATAGAGGAGACATTGGCTTATGATCTGGATTATAGCCCATAAAAGATGAGAATGGATGGGAATTACTGGTTATTGTTGATAAATAATATATTGATTCCATTGGTGATATTTGGGTAATTATTATAACCAATTATAATCCATTTGAGCTAAATAAATCATCTAAATATGTGTCATTAGAGGAAAATATCATGAATGAGGCATTTAGTTTTTTTTGTAATTAGTGTCGGTCACCAGATATAGTGTCATTTTCATGGAATGATATACATTGAAATTGGATAAATGTACATATATGTACCATCATATGAATAAGTGAAAGATACATGGAAGAGAGAGAAGACCTTGAAATATGGGTGACATCTACTAGGAATATCCCCTCATAGGAGGGGTTCGTGAAGTCATAACAGTACCTATGATGTTGACTTTGACTGTCATTTTATTTTTGTTCAGTGCAAATTTTCAACGTATAACTCCATCATCTTATTTATATGATTTAATTTTAATAAAATTTATATGAACCTTATTCCTGATCCAATTCCTTTGAATGAAATTATATTCCAAAATTTCACTCTCTTGACATTAATGTTTTTTAAATTTATCTAATGTAAAAATAGTTGAAAATTTTGGTTATAAAAGAATATTTGAAACAATTAATTATTTTTTTCTTTGTAATTTATATTTATTTTAAGAGATTTAATAAATAAATAAAATTCTAATACAATCCAAAAAAATTATTATAATAATAATAAAATAAAAAAACTATTTTATAAATATCAAAAGTTAAACAATTTGGGAGATTTATTTTTTTCTTTGAATATTACTATATAATATAAAATTTTATAAAAAAAATTATCTAAATTAATTAAATGTCCCAAAAATAATTCACATGGAAATATAGGATTTTAAATGGTCTAAAATATCATGCGTTAGGCATTTTAGAGATATTTTTCAACTTATATTTAAAATTTTTACACTTTATAACTAAAAAATATGTTACCACAATTGTGGTATAATAATTTATCAAAAGGGGTTACATAAAAATATAATGATTAAAATGAAAACCAAATGAATATAAATATCAGTGGATGAGTTTGTTTTTAAATTAACCTATTTTTATCGAAATATCTATCCATTTGGAGTCTTTATTCTTGATAATGACTTAAATATATTTTATTTATTTTTTCAATTCTATGTGTGTCTATTACCTTTGATATAAAAGTAATCCCCTTATATATATATTCATTAAACCAAATGAATCCATTTACATCTATCATTAAACAACCCAAATCATATATCAATATTCCAATACATGAATTAGTTGTTCTTTTCTTCATAAAATCTAATTCTATGTATTTTTATGAAGGGCTCAAACAGAGGCCTCATGAAGAAGAGATAATCTTCCAACCCAACCTATTTTAATTTATTTTTTAATATAACTAATATAAATCTATGATATTGACTATAAAATAATATATTTATTATGATAATTAAAATAACTTATTCATTCTTATTTTTTCATAAAAAAGAAAGTAAAATTTTGACACCCCATATATTTTTACACTAATGACTCCACTTAGATTTAAAATTTATTTTCTACCAACAGAATTAATTATTGGTAATTATTTTGAGTTTAATGTTAATATATTACATTAAATAATTATTCCCCTTGAAATAAAATATCATATCTGGATACTTAACCTACAATTATTTGGCAAGTGATAATGTTGCTCAAACATATGTGTGGACCACCATCAAAAAGAATCATTGGGATTTGTTTTTCATATCATATTTGAATTAATTATAACAATTATTGATTTAATTAATTTATATGATATATATGAAATAATTAAAAATCAATAAATTTGAATTATTATTTACCCTTATTTAATTTCATCTATAAAAAATTGAAAGTATTTTTCATGCATATGTATGTCCTACCATCTCCATGAACAATTTATTTCATTTTCCTATATTCTTATTTTATGGATATCAGTAAATATACATATTATTAATATATATTATATTTATATCATGATTTTTTTTGGATACTATCGATCATTGATAATCGTATACTGATGTGATCTTTAAAAAAAATTCTTATGCGAAACAAAATAGTTATCATAGATAAATGATATTTTTAATAAAGAATTATTAATAAATGGGGTTTCAAATGTTATATAGGGATTATGTATCATAATATATATTTTTAAATTGTAATTTTATAGAATTATAAGAAATATTAATTTATTTTAATTTATTTTATACTACTTTAAAATAATTTCATAATTGAGGTAGGGGATTTTAATATCACTTTTATTTCTGTGAGACAGATGATGTATTCCCCACCTATTTTATCATAGTGGTGTATATAGTAACCATTCAATTATTTCATTATTATTTTAATGATATTAATTGGGAATTAAAAATATATATGGGTCAATGTTTATTGGTGTTTTTATTCATAGAATACTAAATCCTTATGTGTCGTTTCTTATAATATTTTTTACACATGTTTGATGTTATAAAAAAATGTATATTTATGATGAATATATACTTCCGCTTTTACATGGTATGCCATGAATATATTTATGTTCACAATATTTAGTTCTTCTATTTATGTAATTCATTAACTGGTTTAATATTCAAATGATACCAAAGTTGTAAGGGATTTATGATACAATCTCATTGTTTATCTAGAATGTTTACGATTATATTTTCAATGATGAAATATAATGATATAAATATTATCATGAATTTTATTATTCAATTGTTTTTTTATTGTAAATGTTTTCTTTTGTTTTTCTATATTTAATACATCTAGTGATTTAACATTTAATAAATGGAAAAATTACATTCTTTTTCTTATCAGGTGATAATACCTTTTCATAAATGCCCATGTGATATAAAATTGTATTCAAGTATATTTTTTCTATTATCATATTAATTTTTAATTTAATTATTCCAATGTATAAATTATTAATAAATTATAGAAAAGGTATATTCTTATTATTTTATAAATGAGTTATTTTTTAACTTTGTTAAAAATATTTGAATTTAATATTTTTTTAATTAACATGTCATGAATGAAATTTCACACTATTATGAATATTCAATGATTACAATATTCCAATTAATTTTTTTCAAGGATCATTTCAATGAAATTATTTTAAAAAATACTTGGGTTTTTTATATTTTAATAATTTTTAAATGAAATGTATTTTTTCTGCTGATGTATTCTAGTGATAATTAAAATGAAATTTTCATCTAATATAACATCCATTGATGTTAAATATTACATACATGTGATATAATCCAATGATAAAATATTTATTTATTCCCTAAATGATTTAGTTTTATGATGTGGAAATATAAATGAATCACATTTTCTTCCAGGGGTTATGTTACATTGAATATTATTCTAATATAGTGGTGTACATATTAATTACGTAACAATTAAGTTATTATTGAGCCAAATATTATATATCTTTAAAAGTAATTTTGTATGTATTATTGTTATATGAGATAATATTGTACATGGAAGGTCATCCCAATCTCAAATGGGGGTACATGGGAGGTTTCCCCATCAATTAAAGTCGGCATACATGAGTTTATACCAAGACCAAAGTAAGTACACTATATTTTATCCATATAATTTTTTTTAAATTTCTTAGTTATTAGACCGCCAAAAGGAATTATATTATTAGGATTATGAATATTTTTACAGCACTATTTTATGAAATGATTATATGACCTTATTCACTTCTCAATGCACATGTAATTTGATAACTTTTTCAATAATTTCATATTTTCTAAAATTATTTATTCCATGATTCATGTATATGATAAAATAATTAATGATTATAATTTTCATAGGTTAAGATCATGTTTTCATACACTTTATACCAATGTTTTGTTTAAATGATCCCTTCTATATCCCTTGTTTGTCCTTACTAAGAATCTGATCTCACCCTTTATTATGTATTTATCTTTATATAAAAAAAATGTTTAATATATGACTTATCTATGAAGGGTGATTGTTGTAGAGAAATATGTGGTAGGTTATTTCGATCTATTATAAACAAGTTGTTCATGTATCCATGTATACAATGACACTAGGCCTTTTTGTTTTAGGCATAGATCATTATATTATGTAATGAATATTTATCTAATAAAATGTAACATTTAGCTATAAAATATATAGAACCCTATAGTTTCAGATACTTTATTAGATGAATAAAGATAAGATATCTAGAATTATTATTTTTTAGATTATTCATTTCATTGGTTGAATAATAAGTGAATTGTAATATATTTTCATGTACATTTGGATTTTATTAATTATTGGGAATTGTATAATATATTAAAATTTCCTAAATTCAAATACATATGAGTGTGATGTCACTTTTGGCCCAATGTTATATTTAAATGTTTCTATTTCGTAGTTGGATATGTTTCCATTTTTTGAAATGTTGATTATATGTATGCATCAAGCTCAATTTTTGTTCAACTTGGTAGCGACTCTTATAGTCTCTAATAGGGGGAAAATAACATCCCACATCTCTATATTAGTCCATCACAATTTATTTTATCCCTATGAGATAAATCATTACCACTATGATCTAGTGGTGTTTTATGATAAACCACAGATTAAAAATTTTCCATCATATTGGGAATACTAACCTATTCATTAGTGGATGATATATAATTCTGAGTCCACCAATCAAAATAATTTCTTATTAATAAATTAAATTAATGAAATATATTATATAAACTACCAAAAATCATGAAAAATTCAAAAAATGAAAAAAATAATAAATGTTGGTCTCCAATAAATGGATGTGGGTTTAAACTTAAATGAATCAATATTAAAAATACATTAATAATGTATAGTATAAAACTCATATAGAAAATGTTTTTATTTAAATATTTCAATTATAAATATAATATTCTAGATAGTTTTCTATTAAACTATTTCATGTACATTTTTTCAAGATGGTTATGAATAATCTCTTTAATGAAATGTTAAGGGAGAAAAAAAATCCTTAAGAATGTATTTTATAGGTTACTAAAACAATGAAAAAATTCAATATTCATATAATTTATTTTTATTCTAATAAAACATCCCTTATTATGATATAAGTTATTTATAATTTATTTACTCAATGAGTAGTATTTTTTATGTATCTTGTTTTTTATTAGTTGAAATAATAATTAGTTATATGATCCAATATAAATAGATTTTTCTTTTGTAAAAAATATTTGTACATATTATATTCCTTTACACATATAGATTATAATGAATTTATAACATTTTTAATTGAACAAAATAAGAGAATAATATTCATGTAAAAAATTTATAATCTTATTTATTTTGGAAATTCTTATGAACTCATTTTCATCAATCAGAAAAATACAATCTACATTACCATAGTAAACATTATTTAAAGTAGAAAATATATATAAATATTTTATCCTTTAATTAGTGACATGAAACCTCTATAATATAAAAAACATCCGGATAAAAACTACTTATAATGGTTTGTGAAATCCATTAATGCATAACAAAATTTTTTTCCCCTTCCAAAAATTTCATGGGTCAAAACAATTAATCACAAATACAAAAAAAAATAAATAAATAAATAAACACAAGCCTCTGATGATCAATAATATACCAAGGAATGGAAATAAAAAAATATTTAGGATAAAATAATATAGAATAAAATTAATGCTTTTAAATTTTCTAAATCATGTTTTAGATGGATCTATTTTGATTCCATGAATTTAATTTATTAGACTTTATATAATTATATACATGATGTGGATAAATGAGTTGTGTCTTAATTGAGGAATGTTGAATGGAATTAAATATATTTTGATTGTTAAATGGATAGTTTGGAGTGTTTATGTAACATATTTAACATTATACCAATTTTAGATGTTAATTCTTTCTTATTTAAGGAGACAAGCACCCTTTAAATGGTCTACCATGTGATACACTCTTAATTATAGTTTCTGAGGCTTTAATTAAAAATAGGTCCACTATAGCCCATTTTTAGTTTTTCTTCTCCCTATTTTATATTATTTTCTCTTATTATTTGGATTTAATTTTTAGGTTAAGTATTTTTAAATATAATTATAATGAGATCAATTGATTTTTTAAAGGAAAAAACTTTCAAGTAAAGAGAACAGACATTTCTATTAAATGTTCTAGAGTAAAATATATACAAAAGAGTGGTTCAATAATATTTGAATCATATCTATTAGGTTTGTTATTATTAATTAATTTTTATATTTTTTTGATCTGTATGATTAAAAATTAAATTTATATTTGTTCTATGGTGTATCAAAACATATTTTTTCATCTAAAGTGTTTAAGTTAATTAATCTATTTAAATGGTTATTTTTAGCACGTAACCCTTTTTTTAAATATGTGATGAAATTTAGAAGGACAAATAACCTTGGTTAATGTTATGTTTGAATAGGATACAACTCTTATATATTATTTTTAAGGATAGTAGTAATCATTTTTCATTATTGGGATAATCTCTAAAAGACTACAAGCCCATGGTTAATTAATTGTGATTGAGTTTTGAAACATGATGAGGAAAAAAAATATAATAGGTACCTAAATATACATTTTGAGGATATCTAAATGTATTAAAATAATTATTTGGGTTTTTTATTAGCATATATAGAATATTTAATGAATATCTCTCTATTATGGATAAGATATATAAGGGTAAATTTAGAATAGTTGTTTTTAAGAGTATTATGTTTTTTTGGGTCTATTATGTAATGGGATGATGTTTTTCTTGATATAAGGTTGGAAAAACATTCATGGGTCACATTTTAATATGATTAGAAGGAGTATTTTGAGATTCATATACAATACATATTTCAATATCATAATAGAAATAGAGTATGAATTTGATGATGTGATTCTAAAAGATTGAATATTATTTCATCTCTTTTGCTTTTTAGTTTGTAGGATTATTGATTTAGTTTCTAGTTTTGAAGTGTAATTCATCGTGAAATAAATTTAATTTATAAAAATTATTTACTATATAATTTTGTGATTTATATGAAGATTCTATTTGGTGAAATCAGTGTTGTTTTTTGATGGTTCCAATAGTGATCAAGTTGGATTGGTCCACATTGATGTTTTTGATACCTGACTACTTATTCTACATTGTGTTGATGGAAACACATGTTTTACATTTCGTAGGGATTAATATAGTGCATACATATAGTTATATTTTATGTGGTATAGATAATATGTTATTCATTAGACAATGATATTTTATAGAGATGAGGTCTGAATGACATAGTACTGGACATGTGGTTTTTTGGGGATGATTATTTGTGATATTTTTTCCCATGATTTATGTAACCATTTTTCCCTTAGATGATTGGTTCTTAGTGGTGGTAAAGTAAAATGGTTCAGAAAACAATCTATTATCACATATATATTTTTTTTGAGGAAAAACATGTGTATTTTGGTAATATAAATTCAAATAGGTTGGATTGGTTGACATGTTCTCTCATTGTTTTAATTTTCCTCTAAACCATGAGATATATAGTCTAATAAATATTTATTAGGAAATTTATGAACAAATGAATGAGCTATATTTTTAATGGTCCTAAATTGTATGAGAAAATTTTCATGTGGGATTATGGATACAACACGTGACATATAAAGATCAACTAATGGGATAAATTATGATCCATTTATATTTATATTTATTAGTTATTTATAATTTTATTATTTGAAACTAATAATACATTTCCATTATGAGAAGAATTTTTTATAAATAATCATTTATTTGATAACACTAACGTGTTTAATAATTTATATTTCTAATGTTTAAATTTAGTATATTAATAAAATAGTTTTAATCATAAATATATTAGGGGTCAACTAAGAGACTGGTCTAGTTTAAATATAGGCTGATATAAGAATCATTTTCATAGGTGACAAAAAATTAATTCATTTAAAAATTGTTATTTTTTATGACTATTAGATGTTATTCAATCCTACTAGATATTTATCTAGAAAATTATGATCCCCAATTATCCTCATTTTTAAGGGGCATGAAAAAGGTGTCACCAACCAACCTAGGATACTATTGATCTAGTATAATGTATGGAATGTGACAAGGCCTAAAGAATGTTATTTATCACCAATAATATTAAGATATTACTCAATTTAAAATATATAATATTGAAAATATTTTTATATAATTAATAATAATATTGAAAAATTGTTACAGAAATTTTATCATTTATAATATATCACATTGAATTATACATAACATATGGCAATCAATGCCAAATAATGTTCAAAACCATCCAAGAACAAATCAAAAATTTGTCCTTATAACTCAAATACCAATATAATAAAAAATATATATTATTTAAATAATGAAATATCCAAAATTATTTGAAATATAATTAACAAAAAATTTAAAAAAACAAAAAAATCCCAAATTACCAAATTGAGAACTCCATAATAACCAAAGGGCACTATCGAACACTATCACCGAACACACCCAATGATAAATATAAGGGTAGTTGTTAGTTATAAGTATATTTCTCAAAACAAAAACATTATATGAAAAATCCACCCAATGCATAAACACTAGCATATCTAATTAGATTGTAAAAATATTCATGGTGATGTCCATAATGAAAATATCTCATGGAATTAAATTAATTAAACATTGAATTATAATAAGTTTTTTTATAGTATGGAAATGAAATTATTTTTCTAAAACACAACACATGATCATTCCTATATTTTTTTAAAAAATTAAAACAACTACTATAAACATATAAATACATTTTCATCTAAAACACAAAAGAAAACATCACTTTTCATAAGAAAATTTTTCTTTTCCTTTAATAAATGGATTAAAATGGTTAAAACTAAATATTTTCCCATGAAATTTTCATAAACCAATTATAAAGAATGATCATTGAAAAATATCCAAGAATTGACCAAATAATTCAACAACAAATCACTAAATATGATGATTTTTTAGAAGAAAATATGTTATATATAAAAAAGAGGGAAAATGAAATAGTTTTCTAAATTATTAAAAATAATATTAAAGATTTAAAAAATGACACTATGATGAAGAAATAGATTCAAAACATACATTAATATGAAGAAATAGAAATTGGATGATATCCTAATAAATAATTTAAATTAAGATATAACATAATTGTAATTAAAGTTTAGAATTATGAAAACTTGAGTAAGTTATATATAACCATGTCCAACTCATAATTTAATCATGATAATATCATAAAAATACTCATTTGTAACAATATCCTAGCATATCGATGAATATATTAACAAATAACCTCCTGGAATTGATTTAACTATTCTCACCTATTAGAATACCTCTAAAGGGGAATATACCATTCTCTAGGTATCCCAATCTGAATATAAACAAGACTAAATGGGAGTACATAATTTAATAACCCACATTAATACCTTTGGTTACCATAAAAATGTATAATATAGATGGGGAAAGAATTAACCTATTAATAACGCATATATATATATATATGATATATCATAAAGATCATCACAATATCTTTTTCTAATCTAATACCCATACACACATTTTACAAAATAACAACATGTGTATTCAATGAAAACCAATGAAAATATAATTTAATTATTATTTCTAGAAATTTTATTTAAAATATATTTACACAGGGATTGCTAAAAGGGACTATAATATTTTTAAAAGAATTTTATAAATAATTATAATATATTGTTTTTACTTAAGTTAATATTCTTAAACATAAATATTTTCATTTGAAACAAATTTTGGAATAAAGTGTCATTTAAAAACTTATTATAACAAAATGAGGAATTTTAATTACAGTCTAATTTATCAACCATATAATATATTTATAAATACAAAATATATGAACAATATAAAAAATCTCATGAACATAAGTAAATTATAAATGAAAAATGAATATACCAAAAAAACATTATTGAAACATGTGATTACTCGAACCCACAATCCCGTATATAGTGTCATAAATATATATATTATATACTCACATTATATCATATATTAAAAAAATCAATATAAATATATATAAATAATAAAATAAAAATTTAATCTATTATTTCTTATATATTGTGGATCATTTAATGTTAAAATATATATATATATATAAATAACAATTAAAATAGGGAAATCTATGATATTAATATACTTATTTTTTTTTCAATTATATAGGAAACTATATAATATTTAATGAATCATCATCATATATGATAAAATTTTTCAGTCATTCCATCATTATAAACATGTCATGTGTAATAATGTATTTTATAACATTAAGAAATGGAAAAATAATAATTTTTGAGAATAAACACTAAGTATGGGAAACAAAAAAATGAGGTAATCCTAGCATAAATATAGAATAAATATATTTGAAAGAATAAGAAAAATAAATGAATACATTATATTAATGAAACAGAGATCATGATATATCTACAAAAAATGATAAAAAAAATTCTATAAATAAGATTGATATTTATACATAAAATACATAATTCCAGATATAAACTTTTTTTCACATGACTTATGCTAAAACACTATCATTTTATGGGGACTCGTATGCTGAAAACCCAGTCTAAATTGTCTTATAAGACTTATCGATGAGTCTTAGAGATATATAATACTAGGTCCCATCGATCCCTTATTTATGTCCAATAAATTCACCACATGAGTTAATAAGACATTTCACACTATTCTCTATGGAGACACATACTGTATAAAATACATATATCAACATAATTAATGATATTAAATGTAAACATATAGTTATCCTACATCATTTTTCAATATTCACTTAAAGAAAGAATATGGGTATTCAAACAATACATAGTAAATATTTAAATTAGCATCCATATTGTACTAACAATATATGGAATTCCAATATTTATCTCCATATTAATTAAATAATATTGTTTCTATGGAGACATTAGCATGTTAAAATTATGTAAAATTATGATTTTCACACCATATAGAGATACAAGAATACTATTATGTCCACACTAGAATAAAATGATCATATGACAAAAATATAGATATGGTGTATTGTTTAAATGGAATAAAATCCAATTTTAATAATAAAAAAATCATAAGGATAATAAAATATATGAAAAATATAATTTATAAAATAATTCTCCGAATAATATTATAAAATAACGAATGACTAATACAATTATTAAATACTATGACTCAAATCAAAAAAAATATGATATATATATATATATATATTAGGATAAATCGTTTCACATGATCTCGTTATGGTAAATTCCTTTGAAAAAAAATATTAATTGGAAAATTAAAAAATATAATTTCATTTAAAAAACTATTTTTACCATTGACAGAAAATATATTTACATGTCTCCTTAAATGGAAAACAATGAAATATAGAAATTAATGAATTCATGAAAATTTATTTTGAAAAACAATATCCTATAATTGATTCTTTGAAAGGCCTACTTTTAATCTTTCATAAAAGAGGAGAAGATGTATTAAATTGTGGATATTAATGAAATCCCAATTTTTATTTCTAAAATTCCATTGTTTAATTTTTTTTAAGAATATTAAAGGAATATTGATTTTATTAATACCTATTTTTAAAAAAATTTGATAAAAATTACCATATAATAATATATTTTTTTTGGGATAACCCAAATATTGAAGAATAATGTTCATGAAGAAAAAAATACAACTCAAGGAAAAAGCAATTTAGTTATCAATATTACATATATGAAACATACTCACCATGTGATGAATCATTTTAAAAGGGTTTTATATATTAAAAATAGAAATAGTAAGATATCAAAATATAATATAATTAATATTTATAATTTAACCAACTTATTTTATTTATTTTCTATTAAAATATTTCTACTCAATTAATGAGAATTTAGTTCCCAAAAAATCATACAACTTCGGTAACAAATGAGTAAAAGATATTTTTAGAAAATTAATTCACTTAGAAAAGATAATAACATTAATTAAATTGAAAAAATTTATATATCAGTCATGGTATATTAAAAAAATAGATAACTTAATAATAGAATTGTGTTGTATAACATGTCACATGTCTTGAAAATTTGGAATTTAGACCAAGAAAAAATTTATAACATGATTATTAATATTATAAATATAGATTAAAATGGTATTCATATAATCTAAATTTAAATATTATTATTAAAATATTGTCCATTATATTAAATAAAAATATCCAATATCTAAATTACATAAATTAAATTAGGTTTATCATACAAAACAATTTTCAAAGCGAGTAATTAGATATGAATAATAATAAAATATTATTGATCTATTCTATAAATGTATCAATGAATATGAATAATTAAATTATGTTCATAAAATCAATTACCCATAAATAAATACATATGGGTAACCATTTATACTCGTCATATTGTGTCTTTTTCTTAACTTATGTATTATTTATTTTGTAATGATTTTCAACACTGGGTGTCAGTATTCATTATCACATTAAACTAGTTTCTTAAAAAAATGATGACAATCATTGTTGTTAAATATTTATTCATTAATAGACAAATAAATGTTCTGGAATAAATGTTCCAATATTTTTGAAAATAAATTAATTTCAGTTAATTTTCATTTTGGTAATGATTTAAGAAGATGAGATCTGTGATGTTTATGTTTCATTGATTCTTATTGAATGAAGGGTGAGTTCCTAATTAATGTGTTAAATGTTGATATAAACTCACCAAAAATATTATTTATATAAATATATGATATAATGTTAATATATATATTCTAATAGTCAGTATTAAAATAAATTCATTTTATTATTCAATTAGGTGGATAATCATAAAATATCTTGAAACTACAATGACAAATGTATGAATATGAGGTTTTTAGATGCAATATAACTATAAAATAAGACTAATTAACTTATTTACTGTTTATTAGTAGGATATATTATTATTTTAATTACATATAAGAAGCACTAATGGTTATAAAATTATTAATTAGTTAGAAAGAATATATGTATCCCTTAGTATGAATGTTTAAGACATTTAGTGATTAGGTTACCACTTATTTCTATTAGTAAATATAGAATACCAAATTTATATTTAATTAATTGTAATCTTGAAATGAATAACATATCTATTCACTGAAACTATTTCTATATCCATTCATGAATGGTGTTTATGGAAAATGAAATGTGTTTTTCATGGTGGAAGTAGCATGAAAACACACAAGAGAAACATATTCATTTTTTTGATTGATTAGGAGGGGAATTAGTAATGGTTAAACCATAAATATAATGTAATTTTAGAAAAAAAATATAATGATGTAATTATATACATATAGGTTTAAAGGGTTAGTATGAGGGTGTAAGAAAAGGATAACAAATATTAGTAAATGTTTTGTAATAGTTATGATGATAATTTTGATGATCTCTTAAGAAATTCATTATAAATAATGGTAACAATTAAAATTTATCCGTATGTGTTATGATAAATTTTTATATTGGTTCGAGAAAATGTAAATTTCATAGTGTCTACTTAGAATTTCCAACTATTTATGTGTCTTGATGTGAGAGGAAAAAATATATATATTTATCAGTGAAAAAAGATGGAAAAATAATTGGAAAATAATGATAGGTATTAAATATGACTATAATTTAAGGCGACTAAGGTGGGTTAGGTTGTGAAATTATAGTAGAGTATAGTTTATATTAATTAAAAACCAATATAATCATTCTATAATGTTTATTTTACCTTTTAATAATTAAAATTTTTGTTACTTCATTCACACATTTTTAAAATTATTAATCATTCATAAAAATTAACCATGGTACTTATTTGTTTAATAAAATATTTCATGACTTGTAATATAATTTTTATATGTTTTTATTTCTCTTTTACACCATTTGACCTAATTCAGTTTATAAATTTGGTAAAATTTACTTTTTTATAAACATATTTCATTTGTTGAGAAACTAATTCTATAGAATCATTTAGTTTTAATCATTATTTTTTATTAGAATTGATCATAAATTTAATTACTGATAATTAATTTTCATATATGTAAATAAATAATATAAGAGTAATTATTTTTGAAAAATTTATAATTTAAAACAATTAATTATTAAATTAAAAATATAGTATTTAAAAAAGTATCATTCTTTAAAAAAAATATATTCTAATGGGGTACCTATTAATATCATTGGTAATAAAATTTTATATTCTAAAAAATAAATTCAACATTTATTTAATATTATTTTTAATATTATATATTTAAACAAATTATAAGATTCAATTTTTCAATTTTGTATATCATATTTTTTATAAATAAAAATATAATAAATCTTGTTTTCATGGGGAATTAATTATTTAATAAAAATATAATATTATTATTCATTGTTTTATAATAATTACGAATTGAATTATTACCAACCAATTATTAATATCCAATATAAGTTCTCTTCATTAATGATATGTTTTTTAAAATAGATATTCATACTGAATATGAAAAAAATATTTAGAAAAATAAATTTCTATATATAAAATGAAGGTTTTAGACATTCTAAATATACCAATTTAAATTAATTTTAAGAAAATGTATCGTTGTTTTACGTCTTTAAATATTTCATAAATTAAATCAAAATATTTGTCACGACCCACATTCACCCAAATGAGGGAAGGGTCAGCAGATTGACAGTCCCTTCCTTATTAATGTTGAAGGAGAGATAATGACCCCTGAAACCCGCCTTCAATAGGTCCCGGAGTGGCGACTAGCACCAAGGGTATAGAAATTTCACACAAATGGAAGGCATTACCCTTTTTATTTTATAGTATTGAGAGATAAGAAAAAGAAAACCCAACAACACCAAGGTAAATAAAGAAAAGTAAAGCCAACGGTAAACCATTCCCACATGCATGTTTCAAAAGTAAAAGCCACAGAGTGCAAAAGGTCTCTACAAGGGTAAGTAAAAAAGAAAGAAAAACGACAACTGCAGCTGCTCCAAGGATCCGAGCTAGTATGGTCCCGCACGATCCCCGAAGTCCTTGTGGAAACCTGAAATAAATTTTATATACGTAGGGTGAGAATAAAAGTACACTCAGTAGGGAAAACCAAAGGCTATCTTGCACAAGTGGGGGAACGTACTAATGTCTCGTGAGAAAAAGAGTAAGCCAAACACCTATCAAGGTAAACTATCCACCCCAGGCCTCACCAAGGCACACTCCCCAAATAACGCAAGTCATGTAATATATATTATAAGATCACATCGATGTTTGGGTACCCCGCGCCACTTTCCTACTGGTTATTGAGACATCCTACGCAGCAGACCAATCCCGCCATCCTCACTGCAGTCCCACACCCACCCGTACACACCTGGGCCTCAACCACATGCAGTCCCACTGCCGAAATCCTGTCCGCACACACCTGGGCCTCAACCGCATGCAGTTCCATTGCTGAATCCCGCCCGTACACACCTGGGCCACATGTGTCACATGTAACCACGCCTGCAAACACCTTGGCCAGAACAACCACTACTATGCCCGAAGACACCTTGGCTAAAGGATCCACTGCCACACACGAAGACATCTGGGCCTCATCCCGAACTCACTTGGGAAACCACCTGCCGCACACACCTGGCCAACCACCACAATACCCCGACCGAAGGTTCTTGGGATAATAATGGACCTCAGGCCATCACATCCTGCCCGATGTTACTTGGGCTATCCGGGAAAGGGAGCAGAAAAGGATCTAATAACCAGCCACTAAGAATAGTGTTGGGAAAAACACCCTCCCCCAAGAAATGCGGGTGTTCGGTACTTTGTTCTCAACTTGGGTGGGGCGCGAATAAGAAACAAAAAGCTACATGTATATATATATAGGTAACAAGCTCTCACCCAAAGCTAGGTTTTTCTTCAGACAACCTACCGATCACAACATCACTGAAGTCTGAGTCATGACTCTCAGCAACAAACCCATTTGTCCAATTCTTATTTCACATTCAGTGTTAATGTTCAGATAAGTTCATGCACTACTGGGTAACTAACACCATAAGCATCACCAAGGAAAAGAGTATATCCAATCATCAATTTAAACATTCTCTTCACCAACATAGGATCCCAACTGAGTTTTTGATATAGACAAGTAACCACCGGGTCTTAAAACACACAATCACTGAAGCCACATCAACAGGGGATCTGATCCCCAATTTCATAAAAACCAAAAGCATAAAAGAACATGGGATCCCATCCCCTCCCACATCTCCAGCAATCGACTCATAAGAGAAAACCACCAAAACACTTCCACCAACACTAAGTAGGGCCAAGCTTGTATTTTCAGATTTAAAAGATTTTACACGTTCCATGATTTCAATTCCATTTTGACCGGGGTTAGCATAGAAGGGATTGATCCTGGTGTTTTCCATTTATTCATCCGGATATACATGATTATCCAATTAACTTTCACAACATGATTTTACAACCACAAGAAGCAATTTAAAACATTAGAAGGGGTTCATTAGTGCAGAAACAACGACCACCAACGACCTCGATTTTTAGGAGGCATAAGCTTGCATAACTCAACAAGATGGTCATAGAAGAAATAGTATCAAAATATAAGACAACATCAACAATCACAGCCCCCTCCTTTCATTATAGAATTCATTCATTATCATTAATTAGGTCTGGTTTATGCAATCCTACAGAATCAAAAGCACAGAAACCCCGCATGATACACAAAAGAGAGAGGCAAAGGAGAAATTCCAAACCTGTTGATAGACGATCAATGTTTAGGCTGGGCGCGGAACATTACAGATAACGATGCGGCGCGCCCGATGCACGAGAAGCAGTTTGTGAAAAGCCACGATCCAGGAAAGAGAAACCACGACTAACCCTTAGTTTATAAGATCCGGGGACGGTTGAGGTGAAAATGTGAAACCGCGTAAGGCGCGGGGGTCGTGGGTTGACCACGCGGCTCCACTCTTCATTAAAGGGGGTCGGGTGGTTTAAATAGACTCATGAATTGATTGACTATTTAATTAAAGCTCTTATGCGTGTTAAGGGTCTTTAAAACATGCTTAAATGAGTTAGAATAGGGGTTAAAACACTATTTGCGCAAAAAGGAGAGCTACTGGAAACAACTCGACAAGGCCGTGTGATGCCGATCGGTCTCACCGATCGGTCTCACCCTAGAAGGAAAGGGAAGGTTCGAACAACCACCCCAAAAGATACCTCTCATGAGTGAACCTCGTTGTTAACTAAGGACACCTTTTTCTCACGAACTAAGAAACATACCATGCCAAACTGCTCGGGCATGTGGGTTGGGGAGTCTCCTCCCCCATGTCAAGATATTATCCGCTTTGGGCGGCACTGACTCACCCGCACAGGTTTAATCGCATCCACCTTAATGCGTGTTGATTAGGGGTCGGGTTCTCTCCTTCCCCATAGCCGAGGATTTTCATACACAAACAGAGTAAAGAAAACTAGTACATTTCAAAGCCAAAAGACAAAACATTCTACCACAACAGTTACAACAAGGAACAAAACTCAAAACAACTATTGGTACTGGGTACGCATATGTGCTTCCCTCTCCCACACACTCTCCTCAAGCCCTCAATGTCCCAACAACACATGAAACAAGGGAATGGTTCTCCCGTGAAGCACCATTTCCTTGCGATCCTCGATCACCACTGGTCTCTCCACAATGGTCACGTCGTCCTCGATGTCCAGCTCACCCCATTAAAGGACGTGTGAATCGTCGTGCAGATACCGACGGAGGAGGGACACATGGAAGACATCATGTATCCTTAGTAGTGGTGGTGGTAAATCTAGATAATAAGCCACTTCGCCGACCCGCCGAAACACTTTGAAGGGTCCGATGAATCTGGTAGAAAGCTTACCCCCCTTACCGAACTGCCGCTGCCCACGCCGAGGGGAGACCTTCAAGAACACGTCGTCCCCAACCTCAAACTCCAAGGGCCTCCTCCTGGTATTAGCATACGACTTCTGTCGGTCCTGGGCCGCCTTCATCCTTTCCCGTATGAGCTGAACCTTCTCTGTCATGTTCTGCACCACCTCTGGGCTGAGGATTCCTTCCGCTCCTACTTCGGTCCAACAAACATACGAACAGCATGGCCTCCCGTAGAAAGGATCAAACGGGGCCATGCCAATGGTAGAGTGGTAGCTATTATTGTTGGAAAACTCTACCAGAGGAAAGTATTGCACCGATGATCCTCCTGAGTCCAGAACACATTCTCGTAGAATATCCTCCAAGGTCTAGATGGTGCGCTCTATTTGTCCATTTGTCTGGGGATGGAAAGCAGTGCTAAGGAAAAACTTGGTGCCAAACGCTTGCTGCAATCCTCTCTAGACTCGCGAGGTAAACCGTGCATCCCTATCCGAGACTATGGACCTCGGAACTCCATGCAACCGCACCACCTCGTCCACATAATTTCATGCCAAAGCGTCCACAGCACTCAACTCCCTGATTGCAAGAAAGTGAGCCGATTTCGTCAACATGTCCACTACCACCCAGATGGCGTCGTACCATCCTTGGACCTTGGGTAGTCTCGTGACGAAATCCATCGAGATGTCATCCCACTTCCACTCGGGGACATCTAGAGGCTGCAGTAGTACGCCTGGAACTCAGTTTTCATCCTTCACTTGCTGACACACTAAGCACTTGGCCACAAACTCTGCCACCGCTCGCTTAACTCCAGGCCACCAAAACTGCCTCTTCATACCCTGGTACATCTTGGAAACTCTTGGGTGTACCGCCAGGGGTGAGTTGTGGAACTCACTGGGAACCTTTCCGTGCATCGCCTCCGAAACAAGTAACCTTTTCTGGAAAATCATCCGGTTCTGACCCTCCTCTGTCCATCCTTCCAGAGCATTTCCCTAGTCAACTTGGTCACACATCACTTCGCACTATAGGTCTCCCCACTGAGACTCCTCCACTTGCTGAAACCGGGATGACTGCACTGTCATCAGATATAGGAAGCCTCTGCCGCTATCCATCTTCGCATCCAGTTGTAAGGCGGCCAACTCCTCCATTTCCTTCCAGGCGTCCGCCGACTCTTGGACTGCTTCCTTCTGCATCCTCCAGCTCAAGGCATCAGCCACCACATTTCCCTTTCCCTCAGTATAAGAGATCTCAAAGTCGTAATTCTGGAGGAACTCCACCCATCTCCGATGTTGCAAGTTTACGTCCTGCTGGGAGAAGATATACATCATGATTTTGTGATCCGTGAAGACCACAAAGTGTTCCCCGATGAGGGAGTGCCGCCATAACTTTAGCGCAAAAACGACCGCCGCAAGCTCCAGGTCGTGGGTGGCGTAATTACGATTATGGGAATGCAGCTGCCTGGACCCATAAGAGATCAACCCATATCGTTGCATCAACACTTATCCCAGGCCCTGTCCTAAAGAATCACATAACACCTCATAAGCCACCTCTTCTTCTGGTAATATCAGCACTGGGGCACTGACCAACTTCTCCTTCAGGTGGTTGAAGGATGACTGGCACTGCTAACTCCATACGAAAGCCTGGTCCTTCTTGGTCAGATCTGTCAAAGGGGCTGCTACTCGAGAGAAGTTGGGTACGAATCTCCGGTATTAACATGCCAGCCCGAGGAAACATTGGACTTCCGCCACATTATTGGGTGCTGGCCAAGAAACAACTGCCTCAACCTTTGATGGGTCGACCGCTACCCCCTTCTCAGACACTACGTGCCCGAGGAAGTGCACCTCTCATGTACAGAACTTGCATTTTGACAACTTCCCATAGAGTTGGTGTTGTCGGAGGACCTCCAGAACTGTCCTCAGGTGCTCTGCATGGTCCTCGTCTGACCTCGAGTAGACCAGGATGTCATCGATGAACACAAATACAAGACGATCCAGGTACTCCCGGAAGACAGTTTTTATAATCCCCATGAACACAGCCGGGGCATTCGTAACACTGAAGGGCATGACTATGAACTCTAAGTGTCCATATCTGCACCTGAACGCCATCTTCGGGATGTCCACCTCCTTCCCTCTCAGCTGGTGATACCCAGACCATAGGTCGATCTTTGAGAACCATCCTTCCCCTTTCAGTTGGTCGAAAAGATCGTCTATCCTCAGAAGAGGGTAGAGATTCTTGACCGTCACATGATTCAGCCTCCTGTAGTCTATGCACAACCTGAGACCACAATCTGCATTTTTTGCAAAAAAGACCGGAGCACCCCATGGTGACACACTCAGTCGAACATAACCTCTCTTCATCAGATCGTCAATCTAGATCCGCAAGTCCCATAGCTCTGAAAGTGCCATCTGGTAATGAGCAATTGAGATCGGACGATCACCGGGATGTAGGTGTATCCCGAACTTGATATCACGCTGAGGGGGTAGATTGGTCACCTCCTCAGGAAAATATGTCCATAAACTCACGGACAATCTCTGGAACTTCCACAATATCAACATCTACTGATTCCACTGTCAGCTCAGTCAACAAGGAGAGGAGAGGTTCATCTTTCCTGTTTCCCTTCGGGCTACTCCGCTCATCGTTGAAGGTAACACGTCGGCCGTACCAGTATGAGAACACGACACATCCTCAGAAACAGTCAATGATGGAACACACAGAGAATATCTAGTCGATGCCTAGGATGACATCTTATGACTGAATCTGTAGCAGGAGAAGATCCCTAACCGACTGATGTGGCCCTATCATCAGTCTACATTCTCGATAAACAAACAACAATTCGGTCTGACCTCTGACTGGTGTGCTCAACACCAGGGGCACTGGAAGTCTCTCAGAATCTAGACCCAAGGAATGGGATAGAATGGGTGTAACAAACGAGTGCGGAGTTCCAGTATCGAACAAGTCATAATCAAGAGTGCTAAACAAACTGATCATACCTCGAACAACCTCCGGCCTTGCCGGAACTGCTGCCTCTGCGGCGTGTAGCTTTCCACGCCCGTCTCCTCTGCCCCTCGGCTGTCGGCCACCTCCCCGACCACGCCCTGGTCAGGTCCCCTGAGGAGCACCCTGAGGTCGGCCTCCTCCTCCTACTTTTGCCCTCGGAGGAGCGGGATCTCACTGTCCCCGCTGCTGTTACTGGAAAGGCCTGGCTGGAAGCTGCTACTAGGGTGGGTGATGGGGCTGTCCGCCACCACCGTACTGCACCCGGTCTGGGCACTAAATCCGGAGATTTCCAGGGCTCCCACAGACGAAGCACCGCGGTCCCGGGCCTGAGGGAAAAGGGTGAGGTCCGGGTGATCGAAACTGAAACTGTTGTGGTCTACTCCCTGCTGGTCGGAACCTGGAGGGTCCTGATGCTGGAGGTCTGGTGCTGACGGCCTTCCCCTTCGATGGTCCCAACTGGATCCCCACTCGGGACACACCTCCTAGAGCGTGCATCCTCTCCCCCACTTCGGCATTCTTCTGGACCTCCATGTAGGTCCGAAGGGTAAAGGGGGTAACAACATACTGGAGGGAGGGTCAGAGCGCCTCCTCCAAACTTCTTTCCCAAGACTTCTCATCGGGAAAGTTGTCCTGAGAAAAACGTAGGAGGTACTTGAAAATGATCCCTAGCTCCCTCACGGACATACTCCCATGTTGGAGGGAGAGAAGCTCCTGTCACTTTTATGCCTTCATCATCGAGGAGAGGAATTCTGCCCGGAACTCCCTCTCGAAATCAGCACATGCCACCTCAGCCTCTCTCCACTCCCCCAGGTAAAGTGTCCACCACTGACGAGCCGCTCCCCGCATCTGGCTGATGGCCAGAGGAACCCAGTACTTATTCGGGGCCCGAATCAGGCCGAAGGCTATAACTAGCTCCTCTATCCAGCCTTCCATCTTCATATCGGAGTTGTTTCCCTCATACTTCCAGAGGGCCTGTCGCTAGAAGGCGCGAAGAGTCTTCTACCACTGGTCATCCTCTTCCTCTTGATCAGATCTCTGCCGATCAGCCAATGTAGTCTGTGGGGCCTCGATCGCCGGCACCACACGCGGTCGCCTTCCAGGTGCCATAGCTGCAAGTTAAACAAGGAATTATTAAGACCAAGTAGTGCAGAATATCGTTATTAAAACTTCTTAAAATTTTAATTTATTCATAATTCACAAGACATCCCAGAAACACAAGAAAAAGTCATTATGATGCATGTACCATTCTTGGGGTCTCTACCCTGCAATCAGTGTGGCCTCACTTGGTCATTTGGTAGGTCCAGAGTCCATGCATCGGATCACGGGGGCCATAAAATCCCGTGTCCTACCCGGTCTTCCATGGCCTAATTCACGTACCGAGGTCACCCAACACTATTGCCTTACCATCCCATGCAATCCTCATTGTTCCTAACTCCAGACTCCATCCTATCTCTCAAAAATCACCTCTGATACCATTCTGTCCCGACCTGCCTTCACCAAAAGGAGGGGAGGGTCAGCAGATTTCCAGGACCTTCTTAATGTTGAAGGATAGATAATGACCCCCAAAACCCGCCGTCAATATGTCCCGGAGTGGCGAAAAGCACTAAGGGTATGGAAATTTCACACAAATGGAAGGCATTACCCTTTTTAGTTTATTGGATCGAGAGATAAGAAGAAGAAAACCCAACAACACCAAGGTAAAAAAAGAAAAATAAAGCCAACGGTAAACCATTACCACATGCATTTTTCAAATGTAAAAGCCACAGAGTGCAAAACGTGTCTAAAAGGGTAAGTACCAAAGAAAGAAAAACGACAACTACAACTGCTCTAAGGATCCGAGCTAGTATGGTCCCTCACGATCCCCGAAGTCCTCCTGGAAACCTTAAAGAAATTTTATATATGTAGGGTAAGAATAAAAGTACACTCAGTAGGGATACCCAAAGACTCTCTTTCACATGTGGGGGAACGTAATAAAGTCCCGTGAGAAAAAGAGTAAACCAAACACCTATCAAGGTAAACTATCCACCCCGGGCCTCACCAAGGCACACTGCCCAAATAACGCTAGTCAAGTAATATGTATAATAAGAGAACATCGATGTTTGGGTACCCCGCGCCACTTTACCACTGGTTATTGAGACATCCTACGAATCGGACCAATCCCGCCAAGCTAAACGTAGTCCCACTGCCACACCCGCCCGCACACACCTGGGCCTCAACCACACGCAGTCCCACTGCCGAAATCCTGCCCGCACACACCTAGGCCTCAGCCGCATGCAGTCACACTGTTGAATCCCTCCCGCACACACCTGGGCCACAACTGTCACATTTAACCACGCCTGCAAAAACCTAGGCCAGAACAACCACCACCACGCCCGAAGACACCTGGGCTAAAGGATCCACTGCCACGCCCGAAGACACCTGGGCCTCATCCCGAAGACACTTCGGAAACCACCAGCCGCAGACACCTGGACAACCACCACACTACCCCACCCGAAGGTTCTTGGGCTAATAATGGACCTCAGGACATCACAGCCTGCCCGAATATACTTGGGCTATCCGGGAAAGGGAGCAGAAAAGGAGCTAATAACCATCCACTAAGAATAGTGTTGGAAAAAACACCCTCCCCCATGAAATGAGGGTTTTCATCACTAAGTGCTCAACTTGGTTGGGTGCGAATAAGAAACAAAAAGCTACATGTATATATATATATAGGTAACAAGAACTCACCCAAAGCTAGGTTTTTCTTCAGACAGCCTACAGATCACAACAGCACTCAAGTTTGAGTCACGACTCTCGCCAACAAAACCATTTGTCTCATTCCTATTTCACATTCAGTGTTAATGTTCAGATAAGTTCATGCACTACTGGGAAACTAACACCATAAGCATCACCGAGGAAAAGAGTACAACCATTCGCCAATTTAAACATTCTCTTCACCAACAGAGGATCCCACTAGAGTTTGTGATGTAGAGAAGTAACCACTGGGTCTTAAAACACATAATCACCGAAACCAAATCAACAGCGGATCCCATCCCCAATTTCATAACCACCGAAAGCATACAAGAATAGGGGATCCCATCCCCTCCCACATATCCATCAATCGACTCGTAAGAGAAAAGCACCAAACCACTACCACCAACACTAAGCAGGTCCAAGACTGTATTTTCAGATTTAAATGATTTTACACGTTCCATGATTCAATTCCATTTTGACCGTGGTTAGCATAGAAGGGATTGATCCTGGTGCTTTCAATTTATTCTGCCAGATATACATGATTAACCAATTACTTTTCACATCAAGAGTTTACAACCACAACAATCCATTCAAAACATCAGCAGGGGTTCATTAGTGCACAAACAAAGACCACCAACGACCTCGATTTTCAGGAGGCATTAGCCGACACAACTCAACAAGATAGTCATAGAAGAAACAACATCAAAATATAAGACAACATCAACGATCACAGCCCGCCACCCCTCCTTTCATTATAGAATTCGTTCATTATCTTTAATTAGGTCTGGTTTATCCAATCCTACAGAATCAAAAGCACGCCCACCTCGCATGATAGACAAAAGAGAGAGGCAAAGGAGAAATTCCCTACCTGTTGATAGACGATCAATGTTTAGGCCGGGCGCAAAACATTACGGATAACGATGCGGCGCGCCCGATGCACCAGAAGCTGTTTCTGAAAGGCCATGATCTAGGAAAGAGAAACCATGGCTAACCCTTTGTTTATAAGAGTCGGGGACGGTTGCGGTGAAAATGAGAAACCGCATAAGGCGCGGGGTCTTGGGTAGACCACACGGCTCCACTCATCATTAAAGGGGATCGGGTGGTTTAAACCGACTCATGAATTGATTAAGTATTTAATTAAAGCTCTTATGCACGTTATGGGTCTTTAAAACACGCTTAAACGAGTTAGAATAGGGTTTAAAACCCTATTTGCGCAAAAAGGAGCGCTACTGGAAACAACTCGACAAGGCCTAGTGACGCCGATCGGTCTCACCGATCGGTCTCCCCGATCGGTCTCACCGACATGACACTCCTTTAGGACCCAGATTTTTGAAAAGGGAAGGACCAAAATAGTCTGGGTCATCACATCAGATTCCTCTCAAACTATTCTCGTCCTCGAGAATTTAAACACCCCGGAAGGAAAGGGCGTGTCCGAACAACCACCCCAAAAGATACCTCTCCAGAGTGAACCTCTTTGTTAACTAAAGACCCCTTCTTATCATGAACCAAGCAACATACCATGCCAAACTTCCCGGGAATGTGGGTTGGGGAGTCTCCTCCCCCATGTCAAGATATTATCCACTTTGGGCAGCACTGACTCGCCCGCACGGGTTTAATCGCATCCACCTTAATGCGTCGTGATTAGGGGTCGGCTTCTCTCCTTCCCCATAGATGGGGATTTTCACACACAAACAGAGGAAAGGAAACCAGTACATTTAATATCCAAAAGACAAAATGTTCTACCATAACAGGTACAACAAGGATCAAAACTCAAAACAAATCTGGGTACTTGGTATGCATCTGTGCTTCCCTCTCCCACGTACTCTCCTCAAGCCGACCACGTCTCCACAACACACGAACCAAGGGAATGGTTCGCCCATGAAGCACCTTTTCCTTGCGATCCTCGATCACCACTGGTCTCTCTACAAAGGTCACGTCGTCCTCGATGTCCAGCTCACCCCAATCAAGGACGTGCGAATCATTGTTCAGATACCGATGGAGTTGGGATACATGGAAGACATCATGTATCCTTAGTATCAGCGGTGGTAACTCTAGCTAATAAGACACTTCGCCGACCCGCCGCAGCACTTTGAAGGGTCCGATGAATCTGGGAGAAAGCTTACTCCCCTTGCCGAACCCCCGCTGCCCACGTCGAGGGGAGACCTTCAAGAACACGTGGTCCCCGACCTAAAACTCCAAGGGCCTCCTCCTGGTATTAGCATATGACTTCTGTCGGTCATGAGCCGCCTTCATCCTTTCCCGTATGAGCTGAACCTTCTCTGTCGTGTTCAGCACCACCTCCGGGCCAAGGATTCGTACCTCTCCTACTTCAGTCCAACACACAGGTGAACGACGTGGACTCCCGTACAAAGCATCAAACGGGGCCATGCCAATGTTATAGTGGTAGCTATTATTGTAGGAAAACTCTACCAGAGGCAAGTATTTCACCCATGATCCTCCTGAGTCAAGAACACATGCCCGCAGCATATCCTCCAAGGTCTGGATGCTGCGCTATGTTTGTCCATCTATCTGGGGATGGAAAGCAGTGCTAAGGCGTAACTCGGTGCCAAACGCTTGCTGCAATCCTATCCAGACTCGCGAGGTAAACCGTGCATCACTATCTAAGACTATGGACCTCGGAACTCCATGCAACCACACCACCTCGTCTACGTAATTTCGTGCCAAAGCGTCCACAACACATGACTCCCTGATCGCCAGAAAGTGAGCCGATTTCATCAACCTGTCCACTACCACCCAGACGGCGTCTTACCCTCCTTGGACCTTGGGTAGTCCCGTGACGAAATCCATCGAGATGTCATCCCACTTCAACTCGGGGACATCTAGAGGCCGCAGTAGGCCGCCTGGAACTCGGTGTTCAGCCTTCACTTGCTGACACACTAAGCACTTGGCCACAAAATCTACCACCGCTCGCTTATCTCTGGGCCACGAAAAATGCCTCTTCAAACCCTGGTACATCTTGGAAACTCCTGGGTGTACCGCCATAGGTGAGTTGTGGAACTCACTGAGAACCTTTCCACACATCTCCTCCGGGACAAACAACCTTTTCTGGAAAAGCATCCGGTTTGGACCATCCTATGTCCATCCTTCCAGAGCATTGCCCTGGTCAACTTGATCACGCATTACATAGAACTCTAGGTCTCCCCACTGAGACTCCTCCACTTGCTAAAACAGGGATGAATGCACTGTCATCTGATATAGGTAGCCTCTGCCGCTATCCGTCTTCTCATCCAGGTGTAAGGCGACCAACTCCTCCATTGCCTTCCAGGAGTCCGCCGACTCTCGGACCGCATCCTCCTACTCAAGTAATCGGCCACCACATTTCCCTTGCCCTTAGTATAAGAGATCTAAAAGTCGTAATCCTGGAGGAACTCCAACCATCTCTGCTGTCGCAATTCTAAGTCCCGCTGGGAGAAGATATACCTCAAGATTTTGTGATCCGTGAAGACTATAAAGCGTTCCCCGATGAGGTAGTGCCACCATAACTATAGCGCAAAAACGACCACCGCATGATCCAGGTCATGGGTGGTGTAATTACGCTCATGGGAACGCAGCTGCCTGGACCCCTAAGAGATCACCCCTTGTCTCTGCATCAATATGAATCCCAGGTCCTGTCATGAAGCATCACAGAACACCTCATAAGCCACCCCTTCTTCTGGTAATCTCAGCACTGGGGCACTGACCAACTTCTCCTTCAGATAGCTTAAGGCTGACTAGCACTGCTTACTCCATACGAAAGCCTGGTCCTTCTTGGTCAGAGCCGTCAATGGGGATGCTACTCGGGAGAAGTTGGGTACAAATCTCCGGTAGTAACCTGTCGGCCCGAGGAATCTTCGGACTTCCGCCACATTCTTGGGTGCTGCCCAAGAAACAACTTACTCAAACATTGATGGGTCGACCGCTACCCCCTTCTCAGACACTACGTGCCCGAGGAAGTGCACCTCTCGTGTCCATAACATGCATTTTGAAAACATCCCATAGATCTGGTGCTGTCGGAGGACCTCCAAAACTATCCTCAGGTGCTCTGCATGGTCCTTTTCTGACCTTGAGTAGACCTGGATGTCGTCGATGAACACAACTATGAACCGATCCAGGTTCTCCCGGAAGATGGAGTTTATAATCCCCATGAACACAGCTAGGTTTTTTGTAACACCAGAGGGCATGACTATGAACTCGAAGTGTCCATATCTACACCTGAACACCGACTTCGGGATGTCCACCTCCTTCACTCTCAGCTGGTGATACCCAGACCACTGGTTGATCTTTGAGAACCATCCTACCCCTTTCAGCTGGTCGAAAAGATCTTCTATCATCGGATGAGGGTAGCGATTCTTGATCGTCACCTGATTCAGCCTCCTGTAGTCTATGCACAACCTGATACCACCATCTTCCTTCTTTGCAAAAAAGACCGGAGCACCCCACGATGACGCACTCGGTCGAACATAACCTCTCTTAATCAAATCGTTAATCTAGATCTGCAACTCCCGTAGCTCTGAAGGTTCCATCCGGTAAGGAGCCATCGAGATCAGATGAGCACCGGGCTCTAGGTCTCTCCCGAACTCGATATCACGCCGAGGGGGTAGAGTCGTCACCTCCTCAGGAAATATTTCCATGAACTCACGGACAATCTCAGTCACTTCCACCATCTCAACATCTACTGATTCCACTGTCATCTCGGTCAACAAGGAGAGGAGAGGTTCCTCTCGACTCATTCACTTCGGGATGCTCCGCTCACCGGTGAAGGTAACACGCCGGCTGTACAAGTCTGAGAACACGAACCTTCCATGGAAATAGTCGATGATTGGACACATAGAGAATATCCAGTCGATGCCTATGATGACATCGTATGGCCGAATCAGTAGCAGGAGAAGATCCCTAACTGACTGATGTGGCCCTATCATCAGTCTACATTCTCGATAAACAAACAACAAGTCAGTCTGACCTCCGGCTGGTGTGATCAACACTAGGGGAACTAGAAGTTTCTAGGTATCTAGACCCAAGGCACGGGCTAGACTGGGTGCAACAAAGGAGTGCGAATCTCCAGTATCGAACAAGGCATAAGAAAGAGTGCTAAACAAACTGATCATACCTTGAACAACCTCCGACCCTGTCGGAACTGCTGCCTCTACGGCGTGTAGGTGTCCACGCCCGACTCCTCTTCCCCTCACCTATCGTCCACCTCCCCGACCACGCCTTGGTCGGGGCCCCTGAGGAGCGCCCTGAGGTCGGCCTCCTCCTCCTACGTCTCCCCTCGGAGGAGCGGGAGCTCGCTGTCCCTGCTGCTGTTACTGGAAAGGCCTGGAAGGAAGGTGCTGCTGGGGCGGGTGTTGGGGTTGTCCGCCACCGCCGTAATGCACCCGGTCCGTGCACTGACTCTGGAGATGTCTAGGGCTCCCACAGACTAAGTACCGTGGTCCCGGGATCGAGGGAAAAGGACGAGGACCGGGGGATCGAAACTGAAACTGCTGTGGTCTACTCCCTGGTGGTCAGAACCTAGAGGGTCCTGATGCTGGAGGCCTGGTGCTGACGGCCTTCCCCTTCGATGGTCCCAGCTGGATCCCCTCTCGGGACACACCTCCTAGAGCATCCATCATATGCACCACTTCGGCCTTCTTCTGGACCTCCAAGTAGGTCAGAAGGGTAAAGTGGGTAACATCATACTAGAGGGAGGTTCGGACCGCCTCCTCCAAACGTCTTTCCCGAGACTCCTCTTCGGGAAAGAGGTCCCAAGGAAAATGTAGGAGGTCCTTGAACATGATCCCTAGATCCCTCACGGACATACTACCCTGTTGGAGGGAGAGTAGCTCCTGTCTCTTTTCTGCCTTCATCGTCGAGGAGAGGAATTCCACCCGGAACTCCCTCTCAAAATCATCCCATGCCACCTCATCCTCTCTCCTCTCCCCTAGGTAAAGCGTCCACCACTGACGCGCTACTCCCCGCATCTGGTTGATGGCCAGAGGAACCCAGTACTCGGTCGGGGGCAGAATCAGGCTAAAGGCTATAACTAGCTCCTCTAACCAGCCTTCCGTCTTCATATCGGAGGTGTTTCCCTCATACTTCTCGAGGGCATGCCGCTGGAAGGCCCGAAGAGTCTTCTACCACTGGTCGTCCTCTTCCTCTCGATCAGCTCTCTGCCGATCGGGCAAAGTAGTCTTTGGGGCCTCGATCGCCGGCACCACACATGGCCGCCTTCCAGGTGCCATAGCTGCAAGGTAAACAAGGAATGCCTAAGCCCAAGTAGTGCAGAATATCGTTCTTAAAACTTCTTAAAATTTTAACATATTATTAATTCACATGACATCACAGAAACACAAGAACACAAGTCATTATGATGCATGTACCTTTCTTAGGGTCTCTACCCTGCAATCAGTGTGGCCTCACTTGGACATTCGGTAGGTCCAGAGTCCTTCCATCGGATCACGGGGGGCCCTAAAATCCCGTGTCCTAGCCTGTCTTCCCTGTCCTAATACACAAACCGAGGTCACACAACACTGTTTCCTTACCATCCCATGCAATCCTCACTGTGCCTAACTCCAGACTCCATCCTATCTCTCAACAATCACCTCTGATACTATTCTTTCATGACCTGCCTTCACCAAAAGGAGGGAAGGGTCAGCAGATTGCCAGGCCCTTCCTTCTTAAAGTTGAAGGAGAGATAATGACCCCTGAAACCCACCTTCAATATGTCCCGGAGTGGCGACTAGCACCAAGGGTATAGAAATTTCACACAAATGGAAGGCATTACCATTTCTATTTTATAGGATCGAGAGATAAGAAGAAGAAAACCCAACAACACCAAGGTAAAAAAAGAAAAGTAAATACAATGGTAAACTATTCCCACATGCATGATTCAAATGTAAAAGCCACAGAGTGAAAAAGGTGTCTACAAGGGTGAGTACTAATGAAAGAAAAAAGACAACTGCAACAGCTCCAAGGATCCGAGCTAGTATGGTCCCGCACGATCCCCGAAGTCCTCCTGGAAACCTGAAAGCAATTTTATATACGTAGGGTGAGCAGACAAGTACACTCAATAGGGAAAACCAAAGACTCTCGTGCACATGTGGGGGAACATACTAATGTCCCATGAGAAAAAGAGTAAACCAAACACCTATCAAGGTAAACTATCCACCCCAGGCCTCACCAAGGCACACTACCCAAATTACGCATGTCAAGTAATATATTTAATAAGAGAACATCGATGTTTGGGTACCTCACACCACATTACCACTGGTTATTGATACATCCTATGCATCAGACCAATCCTTCCATCCTCACCGCAGTCCCACTGCCACACCCGCCCGCACACACCAGGGCCTCAACCAGACGCAGTCCCACTGCCGCAATCCCGCCCGCACACACCTGGGCCTCAGCCGCATGCAGTCCCACTGCTGAATCCCGCCCACACATACCTAGTCCAAAACTATCACATGTAACCACACCTGCAAACACCTAGGCCAGAACAACCACCACCACGCCCGAAGACACCTGGGCTAAAGGATCCACTGCCACGCCCGAAGACACCTATGCCTCATCCCAAAGACACTTGGGAAACCACATGTTGAACACACCTGGAAAACCACCACACTACCCCGCCCGAAGGTTCTTGGGCTAATAGTTGACCTCAGGCCATCACAGCCTTCCCGAAGATACTTGGGCTATCTGGGAAAGGGAGCAGAAAAGGAGCTAATAACCAGCCACTGAGAAAAGTGTTGGGAAAAACACCCTCCCCTATTAAATGGGGGTGATCAACACTAAGTTCTCAACTTGGGTGGTGCGCGAATAAGAAACACAAAGCTACAAGTATATATATATTGGTAACAATCACTCACCCAAAGCTAGGTTTTTCTTCAGACAGCCTACAGATCACAACAGCACTCAAGTCTAAGACATGACTCTCGCCAACAAACCCATTTGTCCCATTCTTATTTCACGTTCAGTGTTAATGTTCATATAAGTTCATGCACTACTGGGAAACTAACACCATAAGCATCACCAATGAAAAGAGTCCATCCAATCGACAATTTGAACATTCTATTCACCAAAAGAGGATCCCACCCGAGTTTGTGATATAGACAAGTAACCACCGGGTCTTTTAACACACAATCACTGAATCCACATCAACAGTGGATCCCATCCCCAATTTCATAACCACCGAAAGAATAAAATAACAGGGGATCCCATCCCCTCCCACATCTCCAGCAATCTACTCATAAGAGAAAACCACCAAAACACTGCCACCAACACTAAGCAGGGCCAAGCCTTTATTTTCAGATTTAAAAGATTTTACACGTTCCCTGATTTCAATTTCATTTTGACCGGGGTTAGCACAAAAGGGATTGATCCAGGTGCCTTCAATTTATTCAGCCGGATATACATGATTAACCAATTACTTTTCATAGCATGAGTTTACAACCACAACATTCCATTTAAAACATAATCAGAGGTTCATTAGTGCACAAAAAACGACCACCAAGGGCCTCGATTTTCCAGAGGCATAAGCCGACACAACTCAACAAGATGGTCATAGAAGAAACAACATCAAAATATAAGACAACATCAACGATCACATCCACCCCTCCTTTCTTTATAGAATTCGTTCATTATCTTTAATTAGTTCTGGTTTATCCAATCCTACATAATCAAAAGCATGCCCACCCCACATGATACACTAAAGAGAGAGGCAAAGGAGAAATCCCGAACCTTTTGATTGACGATAAATGTTTAAGCCAGGCGCGGAACTTTAAGGATAACGATGCGGCACGCCCGATGCACCAGAAGTTGTTTGTGAAAAGCCACAATCCAGGAAAGAGAAACCACAGCTAACCATTAGTTTATATGAACCGGGGATGGTTGAGGTGAAAACGCGAAACCGCGTAAGGCGCGGGGGACGTCGGTTGACCATGCGGATCCACTTGTCAATAAAGGGGGTCGAGTTGCTTAAACCGACTCATGAATTGATTAAGTATTTAATTAAATCACTTATGCACGTTACGGGTCTTTAAAACACGTTTAAACAAGTTAGAATAGGGTTTAAAACCATATTTGCGCAAAAAGGAGCGCTACTGGAAACAACTCGATAAGGCCGGGTGACGCCAATCGGTCTCACCGATCAGTCACGCCGATCGATCTCACCGATTGGTTGTGCCAATCGGTCGCGCCGATCCGTCTCACCGATCGGTCTCACCGAGACGCCACTCCTTTAGGACCTAGATTTTGGCAAAGGGGAGGACCAATAGAGTCTGAGTCATCACAATATTTATCCTCATCAATGGAATAAAAATTTATTAATGATCTAAATATTACAGTGGCAGATTATTTTGGTGTTTTATTCGGATAATGTTATGAATTTAATTTGAATCATTTAAATTATGTTATATATTAAATTCATAGGGTGTTACACTTTAACTCCGTAAATAAATTTCATCCATAAAATAGAATCATAAGTGCATAAATTTTTTTATTGGTAAATAATAATTAACCTTGAATCACTATATGATCATTATAATTAATTATTATAAATAACTATAGAAACATTTAACCCCAAGATGTATAAGTTTATAGAAATATTAGTTTATCAAAAAGTTATTATGAATAAAAATATTTTAGACTCATATAGACTTATATAACTTCCAAATTAAAATATATCATTCTTGTTTTATCTTATGTAGCATTTATTTGATTCATGTAAACCTTATTAACCATGACATTAAAATAGTGATAGAAAATTCCGGATAATATTTTTAAAATACTCTAAAACAAATAATCAGTGACATTTATTCCCACAAATTATAGTAATATATTCATAAAAAATCATTAATTATACCTATAATAATATACTATTTTTTGTATATACCATAATAATATTCTACTAATAACATATCTTTCCCAAAACCATCTAAATATTAATTACATTAAACCACAATTTGATTATACATTATTCATAAAACATGATATTTCTTTATCCATATAATGAATTTATATATTGCTTATAAATTATAAAATCTATAAATTTCATACCAAAAATGTAGATTAAAAAAATACAAATGATCTAATTTTTTAAAATAAATTATTGATTCAAAGGATAATAATATTTACTGACTAAAATTTCTCAGAATTAGTCAACCCTTTATTACCCCCACTATCATGCTTATTTGCAAACATAGTGTTGTCCATTTATAAATCATGGGTTATTCAATATTTATCTAAAAAATAATTTTTTTTATAATATAACATTTATTATTAATGTAAAACAAAGAATATATGATTCCATACAAGTTATATAGAACTATGGAAAAAAAATTCATATATTTTTAACATAATAATCATAATATTTTAAATATTAAAGATTATAATTTTTAAATATCAACTTGTAAGGAAAATAGAAATTCTTTTTATGATTTAATTTGTATTTATATATCATCCTCACTTATAATGGTAAGAAAATATAACACACAATCCCCATAATAACATGGATATACACATACTATCAACCATTTTTGAGTTAACCCTTATTTAGTTCTATGACATAGTGTTTTATGGATACATTTCTGTTTGATTTTTATAATTTTTATCATTTTAAAACCAAATAAAAAATTTAAATTGGATATGATAATATCTAAAACCTTTATTTAAATAATTAATCTGAATTTTCCATCTATTTTGAATCATTGGATTTTAATATAACATACTTTTAGATTTAACCAGGAATATATTTGTTCAATCATTGGTTTTCCTTGGTTAGTTCTTTATTATTTTATCTAACCAAATTAGTTTAAATAAATCATAAATCATTTATAATTGTTTTTAAATAAAATTTTATTAACCAAATAATAAACCTTGAGTGTGTCAACCAAAGTGGGTAATATTTCATTCACTCACCAAACACCAGAATGCACATTGAGTCAACAAAAAACCAAGTTTTAGGGTTATTACTCCAAGAGGAAAATGTTCTATAGCATCATACAATATCCAGTATCATCAACTGTTTTACTATATGGACTAACCCTACACTCAAAAATTTACCAAAATTTTTACATGTTATCTTAAACATAGAATCATTTCTATGGTATTCATTTTTTTCGTATAAAAATCCCAAAATAAAATAATCATTATTACCGTAACATTAAATGATATAATTATCACAACGGGTTATCTATATATTTTAAATTATGATCAACCATAACTTATCAACCTATATATTATCCTTAGATAACATCATAATCTACAAATATATCTACAAATTTATTGATACCAATCGTGATGCCCTAGACCAACACTTCTAGATTAAATGACAAAACTAAATACTTTATAAACTCAGTTGATATACACAATAAATGAATGAATATAACCACCATTAATTCGAGGATCAAATATTATTATTTTTTCTCTTATATGCTATATACATTTTAATGTATATATATATATATAATTGAAACAAAACATAAACCAATAAACCAATGTTCTATATATCATGTAAAAAATTTCTCTAATAAATAAAAAACGTAATTATCCATATTGTGTCATTAATATCTCCCATTATTTTTTTCACATGTGTTATCCATATAAACCGTCATTTTTTATTATATTTCATTATTCATTTGGGAAGTAGAAACATCTGAATGCATGATATCAAACATATATTAAAGGAAACATGTAACTAAATCAATTGTAGAGTAAAATATGTCTAATGATTTAAAATGCAACAAGATTCCATAATAAAAATGGAACAATTGGTATTATTTAAACATGTTAGTAGTTGAAAATGTAGATATTAATAATAATAAAATCATAATAATGAAATGATTAATTTTGATACATAAATTTTTTTACCTAGGCCTTATACTAAAAAACATTCCAATTTTGGGGAGAGTTATACATCCCATCCCAACCTGCATTATATCATTAGATATTTTTATTCATCAGGGTCTATATAATTATGGATAACATCAATAAATTTTTTATATCTAATTAATTCATCACAAGATTAAATATGTCATTTCATACCCTTAACTATAGAAACTCTTTCTAATCAATTTGTGTATAACTATAAAGGGAAGAATATAGTGTGTAAAAACATAATAAACCAACTACAGTAGTAAATAGTTACCAAAAATATCATTACTTTTCTTCATGTAAAATATTGAGATAAAATGGTAATAAACCATCTAGGGAAATAAAGGGTGAAGGTAAACAATCCATAATAAAATTTTAAATAATATTCTCTATTTTAGTAATAATTGATGGGATTTCAATAAATTTGCCCATTAAAATAGAACAATTAAATTTATAGATTAACAAAATCTAGTCTAAATTAAATCAAGTAGTCAAAATTTTCAACATATAGTAAAATAAGTGCACAAATTTGAAAATAATATACTAAAATTTTCATAAGTCTTTAATTGAATGAATGTGTATTGCTTAAAAAGAATGTAACCTGAAACATCCATTTAAAAATAATTATTCAAATGGATTCACAAAATAGGTAATCATGGATTGAAAAGTTTTATACTTCTATTTGAAACAGAAAATGTTGATTCATAAATATCAGAATAAAAATCAAGAAATATAAACCTATTTACGATATATACTTTTTAAAATAATACATAAATTGGAAAAGTATACTTAAATGTGATTTTATATTAAATTTATAATAGTCACATAAAATAAAATATAAAAGTACCATTTGAGGGATGTTTTAATAATTATTACAAGAAATATTCAAGAAACCATTAATTTTAAAATGAATTTATAATATTATAACCTGAAAATGACATATTTTTTATCTTATTAAAATGAGGATATGTGGAAAAAAAATATAAAATTAAAATGGTGAAACTTATTTATTATATTTAAATTAAATTTTATCAACCCCCATATTTAAAACTGAGATAAAATATTAAGTTAAATTAAAAAATAACATTTTCAATTTGTATTATAAAATAATAAATAATAAATAATATTTATGGGAGACAAATTATTAAATAAATAAGATCATGAAATAATGATATAACACATTGAAAGGATACAAAAGTTATCAGTATCTCACATAAGAAATATAATCTCTGATGTACAAATATTTTTTAAATGGGTTTATGTGGTAAAAATTTAAACAAAGAGTTAATAATAAATAATAAAACAAATGGTAGGAATGATACCAGCTTATATGAAATAAATTAATTTGATGGTTCGAAACTCATTGAACAAAAAATTATCTATATATAACTTTTTAATGTGGGTAACACTTGATTAAATAGAAATTTAGTGAAAAGATTATGATTGGAATTTATTTACCAAATTAATTGAATGGTAAAAATGTATATAAATTTCATGGATTCATAAATCAATAGAGCACTACACAAAAGAATCGTGGGGATAAATATGTAACACAGATGAATGAATTATAATTAATAATAAGGAAACTATTCCATCTTGGGTATCAATCTTTTTAAATTACATTGGAAGTGATGATTTTTAATTGAACAAAAAAATACAATTAATAAATATAATTCGTTATTTCATATTAAAAATAGTGTGTGCATACACCTCATAAATTAAATTATGTTCATAATTCCTAAAATTTCTGAAAGAATAGAATATAGGATGAAAACACCAAACTCGATCCTAATGTGTTCTGAACTTGCACAAAAAATATTGAATAATTAAATTAGGATTATTAAATTCATTTCCATGTAATCTATTCTTTAAAATAATTATTTGTAATTATAATTTATATTCATAAAATACATATATTTCATATATATTTTTTATCATCATTCAAAAACAAGTGAACTTAATCATTAATGACATGTTCTATTTCAAAAAATAATGTTAGTATTCATTCTTATTAAAATATTTATAATAACAATAATACTAATGGTTTTATAATAGATGTTACAATATAGTTGTTAATGGTGTAATTTATTTTCAAGTATATTTTTATGATCTATGTGGATGAAATCAGTGATGAACATGATTCAATGATTCCTAATGGATAAGGGGTTACTTTTTATGTAATGATTTAATTTTTTTTATAACATTACTAGAATAAAAAAATTACATACATATTTTTATCACATAATGTAATCATTTATATTTGTTGTTAAAGTAATTCATGATATTAATTAATCATATATTACAAAATTTATGTTAAATAAAAAAAGAACCTACCATTATTAATATATGATTGTGAGGTGGTTTAGTTGTAGTATAATTATACCATAATAATTACAAAATTAGTTTGTGTAATTTTTGTGGTATTTCATAAATTTATAGAATTATAATCTGAAGTAAAGGATCTGAAATTTTATGTAGTATGAATAGAAATATTTTCTTCTCAATATACATGGTAATGAAGACTAATGGTACAATGGTCTTTTATTTATAACATCAACTATAATATTTTTGAAATATATTTTAAAAATATATAAATAATTATAAAAATAATATATATATTACCGAAAATAATTTATAGAACCAAACATGAATGTTTTAGATGAAAAATAAAATATTTCATTAATGCTGGAGGTAGTCTTCGCATGCTCATAGAAAACATTTTTATTTTTTGGATTGAATGGTAGAAGAATATTCTTTGTTTATTTCATAAATATTACACAATTTAATTATATAAATTATATTGGTGTGATAATATACATACGATTATATGGTCTAGGAGGAGGGGGATGGGAAAATTAAATATTTAAATAAAAATATTATGTAAAACATACATTTAGAATTTGGATCTTCTCTGGAAATATAATTTTGCAATGATGTACTCCAATAGAATATTTCATGATAAGGCATACCAAAATTGTATAGGGTATCATTAAGAAATAATTATATTATTGTATCAGTTTCATTTTTAAATATATTTGTGTAATAAAGTTGGTGGAAGTGAGATCCATTTATTAGTTACAAAGAGTGAAAATGGGAAAAAAATTTAGGAAACAAATATGAATTAAATTTCATGAAACATAGTTGATTTAGGTGGAGAAATGGTAGGATATGAATTTTTTTAAGACATTAATACATAAAAATTATATCAATAATGATTAAATGGCCTTATTATTTATAAAAATTATAGATACATTATTTTCCTTTTCAATACTTAATAAGTAATTATAATCAATTATACAATGTAAAAATATCACTTTTAAAATTTTAAGATGATAATTCATACCAAAATTCAGTGTAATGAATATGAATTTTTTCACCACTTAGCCTAATTCAATTTTTAAATTTTATAAAATAATATCTCAAATTTAAATATATCTGATGCTGAAAAAATATTTTTTATATGGAAATATCATTTTAATCAATATGTATTATTATAATTATTTACAAATAAAATAGTCTTAAATTATTTATATTTATTTTTATATAGAATAAGAATTATTTTATTATAAAATGGTTCATTTTTTGTGGGATAATATTAGAAAAAATATATGTCATTAAATACCGAATTGTTTTACCATGATAGTGAATATTAATATTGGTAACCATATTTAATCCCTTAAATGAAATTGATCAGATTACATAATTTTATTATGTTAATTAAAAATATAAAAATAATATTTTCTATTTTAATTTCCAACATTGAGTGAAAATGATCTTTATACAAAAAATAAAAATATTATGAATGTTGTTTTAATAGGAAAGATATTATTTTTTAAAAATATCATTTATTTTAATTATTATTTATTTTAAAATAAAAATTAAATTGTTATTAACCAATTGTTCATATAAAATATAATTCTTCATCAATAATTAATTTTTTTTTGAAATATAAATGAAAATCCTATAAAAAATATTTAAAGAGATACATTTCTAATAATAAAATGGAATTAGTAATAATTTTAGCAATAAAAATTGGATTTTATTTATATTAAATTTTTTTCTTTAATAATAAAAATATTTCACAAATAATTTTCTCTACTTAATTTATATTAACTCAACAGATATGTTTTTATTGTCTAAAAATATCACTCATTCATTTTAATTCGGTTTTATTTGTTGATGAACCAATCATAGACATTTAAGTCATTTAATGGATGATAGAAATTCAAATCTTTGGGAGTTATATAAACTATTAATAATGATTTTCCAAAAAATAAATCTTTGATACCAAAAAAACCCATTCCAAAATCAAATTATTATTAAAATATCATTTTAGGGAGAAATTCATTTTGTCACACCACATATACTTTTATGACAATAAAGAGTATAACAATTTTTTAATAGAAATTTATGATAATGAAAATCAATTAAATACCCATATATCAATATTTCATGGAATCATAACCCATTAAAAAAATAATAAACTCAACAAGGATAAAAGAACAAGAATATTTTGAAGGGAAATGATTTGAAAACTCAGGAATAATATATGTTTTCAAGAAACAGAAGTCAAAATTAAACACCTAGCACACTTAAACATGGATTGGTTTTTATCAAAAAACATAAGTAGAATTGTAACATGGGTATATTCTGAATAACTATATAATAATAACCATATTTTGATTTTAAATTATCAATTTATGGGTTGGTAACTATTTCTCAATGACGAGCAGAAAAATAGATCCAAATATTGTATGATATTAATAAAAAAGTAAATATGATTTATAATGATTTAAAAATTATTACCATAGAAATAGAACAAATAAATATCCAATAATACATGAATGGATGATGGAGATTTCCCCTAACAACCATCCAAGTCTGTATTTTAGAATATTTGATGAAAAAATGTCTTTAAATGTTCTTTTTTGAGAGTGGTTGTAAGAGTAAATCATAAAATAAAAATATGATCACATGCATACCATAGCATGGAAATCTGTGATAAAGTTGGGATCCAATATCAATATAGGTCACAAATTGATCTTCCAGGATCTGGATATGGAACATAACCTATTAAAAGTATAAATATTTGAAATCTCTCATGGTTGGAAATATGGTCCTAGATCACCCCAACTATGTGGTCTTACCCTTGAAACTTCCATTATAAAGCAAAAAAATAAGTCTCAATGTGAATATCTACCTAAAAAATTATGAATTTAACAAAAAAATAATTAATGTGTATGATTCAACAATAAGACAGGGAATTATACACTATTTCATGACACTCATATGCTTGACTCATCACCACGGTGTGATACTCATTTCACAACGTTCTCCTCCTGCCATCATATAATTAAAAATATTTTGGGACCTTATTTATGTGGGTGACCATATATACAAGTAAAATAATACCCATTTCAACCATACATATTGGACATATCATTTTCTGATGAAAATACATATAACATAATGTGATATATATATTCAACGACACGATCAGGAACCAATGTTGTTAAAAATCCGATTTCAAAATCGTTTATATGTTATAGATTTCATAGTTACTTGGTGTGATTACTATAAAAAAACATGTTTTGGTTCCCTGTATTGTATAGAATCATAGTCTTAATATTCCACCCATAGAAGAATGAATGAAATATTAATAAATCAATCGAATAATAAGTAAAAGAATGGTTTATGTTTAACAATTATCTCCACCATATCACATTTTACACATGGAAGTCACTAAATATTTAAGGAATTCCATCCTAATAAAAGCATATAATACTAGGTATTGATGATAATGAAAGGAAAATCACCGTGGTATATTTTTTATCAAACCATTTTTGATATTGGGTTATTAAAACATCAAAAAAAACATCCCAATAAATAACTAGAGCATAAAAATCCGAAATAGATAATATAATTTAAGATACCATCATTATGTCCCTATCATATAATGATCAACACCATAATTTTGGTCTAATGGGAAATAATAAAAATAATTTTCAGAACCTTCATTTAAGGGCGAGAATAAGTAATAGTATAGAAAATTACATATCCATAACCTTATAGAATAAATAGTAATTAAAATTAGAGGAGATCCATATGGATTCTTCCATTTAAAAAATAACATTGAGCAATATATCCATATATGAATATAAATAAAGATGAAATATGAGAAATAAATAAGGGTTTACCATAAAAAGGTTCCACTAGATAGCTATCCAAATATTGGATAAGACAAAAATTCACACAATTATTGACACTTAACATCGATAATGCTTTGAAAAATAAATAATGAAATACAACAATAATAATTAATTGAAAATTAAAAATAATACATCATTGATTGATCAATTTGTTCATATGAAAATCAAGTTAGATATCACATCCTCATATGAGTAATAAATATAAAACGATAAGATAATAAAAAAATATGACAACTATGTAACTAAAGTTTCTCTTATATCCACATACTATTGGATAGGGATCTCCATCAAAAAAACAATATTTTCAGTGCCCACTGATATTAAGACATCTCCAAGAGTTTATTTATACAATGATTTCCAAATTAAGTACCTCTCTGATGAAATTTGGATTAAAATGGAACATTTATGAACTTGGTATTGTATGAAATAAATTAAATTTTTCTATATTATATATAAATAATTATCAAACATAGTCCAATTATAGAAATGGTTTTAACACTACAAATAGTTGTGAAGAATTTATAGGGTTAAACAATAGAATGAATACATAAAAACAATGTGAGAATATAATTAGTTAAAAATAACTTTTTAAAAAATATCTAACCATTAAGAAAATATTTTCTTGTGGCCATATAATAAATAAACAAGTACAATAGAAATTATTTATAATAATAAGTAATTCAAAAAAATAATCCAACCTAACCAACCTTGAATCCAAAAATGAAATAAAATTTTATTATAAAATCATAATTTTTTTAAATCCAATATAATTTTACAAATAATTAAACACCATGTTAAAACAAATTTTCCATTGTCTAATTTATTGATGAAATAATTTTATATGTTATAAAAAATACCCATTTTGATTAAAAGTTTTACGATCCACTATTAATTTAAAACAAATATTTTATCATGAAATTATGTTTTCACTATAAGACATCAAAAAAATATAGTAAAATAACATTAATTAGTCATAAAATCTCATCATATTTCCTAGATTTTATTATACACACCTTACCATGAGAAACATTAAAATTAATGTGGTTCACGATGAAAATTTATAAGGGGTTAGTAGTTATGAATGGGTGGTCTATTGATTTTAGAAAACTGGGAACGAACTATTAAACTATCACCTAATGTTCTAATAACCATGTGCATGGGATAAACCAAATTTTTCATACCATTCATTTCAATCATGATTTTATAATTTAATTGAAATTTTCACCATAAAACTTGTTGATAATTTTTATATCTATTTTTCCATTTTTTATAATTTTAAAAGCAATAAATAATTATTAAAATTCATCTATGAATACATGATAAATTCCATTTTATTACAATTCTCAAATAAAAACTATCCAAGGAAAATAAATGTTCAGTATAAATATTAGTGATCCAAAAACAACCCGATATCTATCACTAAATCATTAAAAACAGAATCTTAAAATTATCATGAATCATCATAATTATTAGAGGACACTCAAATACAATTTCAATAAATGAACCAATTAGGGTTAACCCTAATATTTTAACCATCTATATAAGTGATATTATCGGAATGAGTTCCTAGACACCACATGGAAGAATCTATTTTTTAGGAATCAATGATAAACAGATGAGAATTTTTCGTGCAAAAAAATAACAAAAAACAAATAAAATAATTCATTCCAAAACATTGGAATTTTATGACCATTTCATTGAATTCCATGAAAAATCATTTAATATTCTTTAAATAATATTGAATCAAAAATCAATACACAACCCCAATAAATTAGCATCTACAAAAAATCACTTCATAGCATAATATATAAAAATGAAACTAAAAAAATATTTAGTAGTATATGAATGTTTATGTATTAAAAATAGAACTGATATAAAAATATATAATAGAGTGGAAAAATAATAAATTGATGATAACGTCATGACCCACGGGCACTATCCTACACCATCTCCAAAGTAACTCCATTAAAAATTTAATTAATGAAAAAAATGGATATTATCAGAAACCTAAACCTAAACCTACCACATCCACTAATTCCATAGACACCATGTTGTATAATCTAGCTATGAAAATAATTCCCCAACTATTTTCCACTCTGAAAATAGTCTTTTCATTTTCTTTATGTAAACATACCAAATAATACGATTTTTACTACAATAAGTAATATTAATGGGTCCAATAAAATAACCAATGATCATGACTATCAAATATTTTTCAAATAAAGTTACTTATTTAATCCAAAATAATATTCATTAATTTAAAATCCAAAATGAACTCTTCCCTTATATTTTGAAAAAAAACAATTACATTTTAAATTGAAAACTAGTGATTGAACAAAAATACATTTCAAAATCAGTTCCAAAATATTTTTAAAAGGAAAAATATTAAAATTACTCAATAAAATACCATACATGATTTCCCCATTAAAACTAAATAATAAACCCTAAATATAAGAAAATATTACTAGTATAAAAATATAAACTATAATGTCGATCAATAGTATACAAGAATAAATAAACAACAATGATTGAAATTAAATTACACAAAGATAAGGAAATATGTTTATAATATACCATAATATATGATAAATTTGTAAAATAATATATAGTCACAATAAAAGATGGAATGACGATATAAGAGGATCATAATCAATGCGAAGAATTAATAATGAATTAGTTAGTTATATATAATTTTTACACAACGATATTGTATGATATAGTACTCTTTAATAAATTTTAAGTGTTTGACTATGTTCATTACACCCAATAGTATTGTATTTTTGAATAATAAATTTTAATTATATAATTAATCATATAATAAGGTATTTAAATGAAATATCATTATGATGATGATTTTTTAAATTTCCATTAAATAATATAGATCATAAAGAACAATTATTAAAATTTGTTTATAATAATTATTTTTATCATTTATGTTTTCTTAAATTTTCTTCTTCTCAATTAAAAACAATTATAGTGTATTAAAAATATTAATTTTATTACACACATAGAAAATGATTTAATTTTTTATCTGTTATTACAAATCTAAATGAAAGTATTTAGAGATACAAATGTATGTTTTTATGAAAAATTGTTTTAATGCACGTAATGAGAATTATGTTATCATATTAATAAAATAAATATTTATGGATTATATTAATTAAATTTTTAAATAAAATAATAAAAAATAATTTTACATCTTTTTAAAGGTTTTTATATTTCATATAATGAGGGAAAGTGTTGTTTTATGACTTAAATTGATTTTTATTTAAATGGTTTTCATTTCACTTTGAATTCATTTTTTAAAATTAATTTCTTCTACTTATATGTGTATAATTTGATAAAATGTTTTCCATATTTTAAAAAAACAATCGAAAATTTTTAAATGACCCCTTTTTCATTTTTTGTCCTAAGGAAGATTATAAATAGTAAATAATTTGATACCATAGTAATTGCTCAAATGGGATTATTAGGGGTGTTAACATAAGAGGTTAGGGTAAAAATCCACATGTAAATTTCAAAATATACTTGGATGAATATAGTTTTTTATAGTATATAAATTTCAAATGAATGCCCTTATCTCAACATATGTAACTAAAAGAATATTTGTATTATTTAAATCTTTTTGGAAGTTACATGTGTGTCACTTAATGGATTATAAATGTAGACATATTCACGTATATTATAAACCAGAATCGATCTATATATCTCATCCTATAACTAACCAAAAATGTTCCATTTTCCGCATTTAATTCAAATGATTATCTTATTAACCTATGATAATCCTATCAACTCTTAATGTGTAACCCAAGAGAGGTTTCTGAAAAAAGTTGTAATTGTCATACCTGACACATTCAATGATTATTTCTTATTTAAAATACTATAAATCCATTTGATCCATCCTATCCTAATAAATTAATTATTGTAAATATACTGATATTTTGTTCTGAAAATGGGAAGTCTTTTTTTTATCACCTTCCCATTCATTGTAAAACGGTTACATCATTTGTGAATAAGTTTGGACTACATCTTCTATGATGTGATGTGATTCGTTTTTCAAATTATATTTATGTGGAAGGGAGTGAAGATAAATTTAATATATATATATATATGATATTTAAAAAATAAATATTAATTTATTATGGTGAATTGTTATTTGTATTCCTTTTATTACATACATTGAAAAATGAAATATCACAGTTGTGTATGTACAGTCTACCATCTCCATGAGGTAATGTAATTAATTATTCATAAAAAGTTTGTATGAGTGTTAATTAAAGAGTATATAATGTTTAAATTTGTTATGTTTTTCTATATTATTATTCTAGATATTCTTAATCCATGAGCTTGGTGTAAGTACTAGAACCATAAAATTAAATCATGTATATAAAAAAGAAAATAATTCTAATATCCTAGAGGTTCTGGTCTTCCTCAGAGACCAATTTTAGTTCCCTAAAAGAATGTCTCAAAGAAGCACTTCAAAGAAGAGGTAATGTCCGTTACCGATTCTTTCATCTTTATTTCTTCTTCCACATTTTCTTCTTAGTTTGTTTCATTATGAAGTAATAACATCAGTATCACTCAAGTATTGATATGTTATTATATGTATGAAACAAACATATTTCACCATCTATCCATCCTACGGAAAAAGAAATCACCGCGCATGTGTACGTACGGAATACCGTCTCCATGCCGTGGTGTAATCTATTTTCCACCACCACCTTACATGGATGGGTATAATGGTGTAAATAATAACTATACATAGTTGTTTGAACATCATATTGATTCTGATTTATTGTATCATCCACTCCAATTCAATTCAATAATTATGGAAATTATATCATCGCTTGTGCGTACGTACAGACTACCGTCTCCACAACGCGATATGATTCATTCTCCATGTTAACCATTTAAGAATGATTATAAAGTATATATAAGAAATAATAATGAAATATAGTACATTATAAAGCAACTGGATTTATGTGTATATATATGTATTTCATCTACTTAATTCCATTCAACTCAATAAGAAAACGAAAACAGTGTTCATGCGTACGAACGGTCTACCGTCTCTATGAACGGTGTATTTCTTTCCATTTACTGATCTATTATATATATATATATATATATTCTGAATATATATTATATATATATCATGTTTTATATTCTGGAATTAAGTAATCATGATCTAAGTGATCATATGAATAATTACAAGTCAAAACACGGACGACAAATGAAACAATTTTACCCAAAACACTCTTTAACATGGAATTTACAAAAGAACTGGTAATTTAAAGTCATAAGTGAACCATATATGATATCATAACAATTAATATGATTCTGTAATAAGTCAATGACATTATTTAAATCATTATACATGAGGTGCGGACACTTACAAAGCAAATCGGACCTATGGTAAGGGAAATATCACTATCTCATTTTTATCCGAGATTGTTTAAACATTGGCATTTACTGGGGTACATTTTATCATCCAAATTCATGTTTCCTTGATATGACATATTATTTACATCCACCTAAAATGTTTTAAATCCAATTTTACCCTTCGGGGTGTTTTTAGTAAAAGATATGAAAGGAATCTTTTGTCGTTTTTCGTACGAGGTACTTTTTTGACTTTTCCGACAAAAGTACGGGAAGAATGTTTTTTTAACTTATACGGCATGAATGGATTTTTAAAACATTATTTCCAAGAAGCTTCCATTACAAGTTTTCATGTTTATTTTTAATCAACTTCTTTTAGTTTAATGTTTTATGACATGTTAATAAAGGAAAAATGTTTTTAAAGAAGAAAGGATATTTTCCTCAAGAATTCATTTCAAATGTTTTTTCAAAACTATTTTCCATCTAAGATGAAATTATTTGATATGTATGTTTCAATTAAAATGTATCTATGATTTAAATGGTTTAAATTTTCTTATGATGAAATGATATCAATTTTTTTTGGATTATGATGGCATGATGTTTAAGAATCCCATTTTATTACATGGGTTATGCAATGATGTATGATTTATGATTTTGTGGCACACATAGTAATGGTATCATTATGAGATGGGTGGGACCTATATCTCCCTCCAATGCCTTGGGTAAAGATTTTATATCTCATGAGATAGACATGGCTGGAATGGTAGGTTATACCGGTTCTGTGAAACAGGACTGAAACGAGGGTGACTCGGTTCAGAAATGGACTTTGTCCACTAAGATAGTCTTGGAAATTAGTCTTGACTAACAAGAAATGATTCTCTATGATTATGTGTGTATGCCAAAAAGTTTAATGTTTTAAGTTATGATTATTGTGATTACATTTCACTGCCATGAGTTATCCCAGGTTATGAAATTATGATCTCTTTTACAGGTTAAGATTTCCAAAAGTTAAGTTCTTATGAATATGATGTGATTGATATTTATTTTGATTACCCTTACTGAGCATTTGAGCTCACCCTTTTATGTTTTCTTTTCCCCAGGATATAAAGAAAGGTTTTAGGTAAAAAATGGAAGATCTTTATGGGAGATATTGAAGATCTTTCACCACGATTAGAAGATTTTATTCCAAGTTTCCAAAGACACTAAACTATTACAATCCTTGTGTGTGTGTTTTTGTTATGTACTAAGTATTCCGCAAAAATAATGTAATTTCCATGTACGTCAAGCTACGGGTCTCTAAAAGAATCATCCTTCTTTCTTGGGGGATGGAAGAACTCTTGTGGTTAAATACATTCTCTAATTAATCCTATTGATATTTAAAAATCAAGGGACACCTCATGAGTGGGGTTGATAAGATAGCTTCTTACATTCTATGTGATTCATCTAAGATGTTGTGGGATGTCATCACACAGGCATGGCACCAAAAGGGATAGGGTTTGGGCTCACATTCATGATATCTTTACGACTACATTCCTCAATATCTATGGGATTAAAAAGATAAGGACATTATGAATCAGTAGAAAGGTACCATGTCAGTTATTTATTATTCAATATTTTTCACTAATCAATTGAAATTTCATCTCTCGGTAGATTTCAAGGAACTGATGTATGGTAGGTAAATTTATAACCCATTGTGTTATGAAATAAAATTCTAATTCAATGAGTTTTGGATTACAAATATCTCATAGATAATCAACCATGACATTATTATCGATAAATAATTTTGGGATACTAATAGTGCAAGCTAGGGAGGTTCACTACCAAAGGATTTCAGTGGATCATCTTCTAGGTAAAAGTGGTTCTTCGAAGAATCTTGTGGGTGATGTGGTGGTCAAGCTCCATTAACATGTCGTTCTCTTATTTTTCACTAGTTTAGAGAACCAATGAACTTCAAGGGGTAGTTTACATAGAATATGGTTTTGTGTAGAGAATGTGGTAGGATAGTACATCTCAATCCTTTTCTGCGTGACTATACCTCCAGTTCCTAGTGATATAGGATCTACACCTACTTCTATGGAATGAAGGGGATCAAAAATACCACAAAAGTCAGGTAGCTAGAATACCACCAGGCATTCAGGACAAGGAGATGGTTGAGGAAAAGGTAATGAGATGTATGATTCTTAGTATTAGTAGACAAGACCTTCTCAAGGAAGTCATGTAGTGACTCAGGGTTGTGGAAAATGACAATTAAATGTAATCAAGGCTAGACTCGATGAGTATACCACTGAACAATCTACAAGAATTGTTATAATTATAAAAACCCCCACATTGCTTTCTATTTTTTTTGAGACATACATATATAACTATTTTATATCTGATACAATCACTGGGAGTTTTCCCTTCAACATAAAATATTATCATGTATTATTAATTCTAGATACACCCTTTGGTATCCATTCTGTTGGAACTCATCATTATCAGAATGATCCCCTGGAGGTAGGTGGTTACCTATTCGTACAGAACCAGTATGTTTTGTACATGATAGCCTTCGATGTAATCATTGGTATATACCGTCTTGATCCATATATTGCCCATATTTACTTCTATAATTGTATGGTGACATTTACATCATCATATGGTGTTGCACATGTGCATATTGGAGAATTGGATGTTAGTGTGACACAAGAATTACCATAGAAACATATACTGGGTAGTGTTACAACACGGGTCTTTGGTCTTTATCAGAATGACTTGGTATTAATATAGGTGGTTTTCACTCCTGTGGTGGAGTGATTGAGAGCCTTTTTTTGGATGACATATCTTGTATACCTTTAGTTTGAGAGGTAGGATTTACCATTGATATTTTTATAGGAGTAGCACCTATGAACATTCCTCCTTATAGGATGTCACCATAGGATCTTCTGGATCTCAAGAATTAAATGGAAGATATGGGGGTGAAAAGATTTATACCTTACACCACTCCCCATTGGGGTTCTCCAGTAATCTTCTACAAGAAAGTGGATGATACCCTTAATATTTTTATGGATTACAAACATTGAATCAACAGAATATCATGAAATGATATCAATTTCATAGATTAGAAGACCTCTATGATCAGCTCCGAGGTGTGAAGTTGTTTTCAAATATTGATCTGATTTCATAAAATCATCAGGTGAGTTTCTGGACATTATACAAACCTCACAGAGAAATTAATATTAGGTATAGTCTATAGATGTACCTGGTTTTGTCATTCAGACTCACTATCATACTTACTATCTTTATAGATTTTATGAATAAGGTTTTCCACCTGCTTGTAGATTCATTTGTGGGTTTTTAAGGATATATTAATGTTTTCATTCCCCAAAAATGACTAATAAACCCATATTGATTTCAGGATTATTACACTAATATATCATGAACTCTTTGCTATGCTCGGTAAATGCCAATTCGGGATCGGTAGATTTAACTTCCTTGGTCATATCATCTCTAATTTACAATTCTCTCTTGACATAGCTAAAGTGAAAGATGTAGTTTTTTGGGAGTATCCTACGAATTTATTTTACACAATGTGTTTCTTAGGGATTTCCAGAAACTAATGTTTCTTTAATCAGGATTTCTCACACCATTAATCACTTAATAAAGGCATGATTAAGAATGGTGTGAAATTCAAAGGGTCTGATTCTTGTGAGGACAACCTTCTGGAGTTAAAGGGTAGACTGACTTAAACACGAATAATGATTTTTAAAGATCCTAGAATGACATATGAATCCCACTATGATGCATTAGGATGTGAGATTGGATTTTTTCTAATGTAGAAAGAGTGATTCATTGTGCATGTTTCATCTCTATTGAGGCCTTACAAGTAAAATTACCTTATGAATGACCTCGAGCACGATGTTGTTCGTCATGACTTATGTTTTGGAGACAAAATTTATTAGTAAATAATTTTATGGTATTCATGGAAAACAAATTACTCATGTACAATTTCACATAGTGGGATCTGAATCTCAGGATTTGTAGGTGGGTTGAGTTCCTAATGTCATTTGATTTCGAGCTTTCCTACACCCTAGGGAACGGTAACTTCATTTCTAATGCCCTGATCTGGATAAAAGAGACTTGGGTGAATCATGAATCCCTTAATGAATGAAATCTTATTGAAAAATTCTCGTAGACACACATTGTGTTTTAGGAGTACCATTGTTAGAGTATTATTCCATCCTTAGTGGAGACATCTACTATTCTAGAATGAGTGTGGTTGAGATAGCTATCTGATTTCGAAGGCCATGACTTACAAGAAAAGTTTTCTGGTGTTGATACTTCTTCTAGTTGGAAGTTCTATGGGTATAACACACTATTACATAGTAGATATGTATGTATATCAATCGACATCGATGAAGAGCTTATAAAGGATTTATATTCCTCATCATGGATAGTTCACCTCATTCTCGCAAAATTTTATCGATATTTATAACGAAAATAATGGTGGTCCATCATCAAATATGATATAGTCTGATTCATCACTCAATAATCTACCTATCAATGTGTGAATGCATAATATCATCTTCCAAAAGGTCTTCTTCATCCAATAAACATTACTGAGTGGAAATGAGATGATATTTTGATGGGCGTTGTGACTGGTCCAACATGATCATATCGTTGCACCGATGCAGTGTGGGTATTCATTGATCATCTGATGAATGACATACAATTATTACCTATACGAGAGACATTATAGGAGGATTCTATAGGAATAATATATTTCATATAGGTGGTATGACTTAATGGGGCTCCTTTTTTAATTTTTTCTGACAGATACAATTGTTTCATGTTATAGTTCTTAAAGGGGTTAGTGTTGGTCGTGGTTACATATATACTTTTGAGCATGACCTATCACCCATAGACTGATGGTTAGATGAAGTTTAAAATTTATTTACTATAGGATCTGATATATATGCATGTTATAAATTTTTTTGGTTCCTTGGAGAAATAGATTCCCGTTACTATGTTGGATTATAAAAATAGATTTCAGGCTATCTGTGAGATGGCTCCCTATAAATACTTGATTTGCATGCATAGTCAATCACCACGATACTGGCTAGAGGAAGGGGAAGTTTCATTTTGTTGACCACATCTCGTGTTAGAAAATATATAGTATGTCCATTTTACCAGGAAGCACATATTAATAGTATAGTCTACACAACATTCAAATAAAAATAGACACTAGAGACCTCTCGAGTTTGAGGTCAGAGACTATGATATTTAGAATGTTTGTAGTACCACCAAATTCTAGTATATAACCCTTTATTTTTTAAGGATATAATGTAAGAGGGAATGTTAGGAGTGTTTGGTTAACATTCAATATGATTTTGGGGCTTAAGGATATGCACATGGTTTGTGCACAATTTATCCAAACTGTGTAGAAATCCTTGTAGAAACCGTGTGCAATAGTAGGTTTGAGGAAAAGGGATTCAGAATGGATAGTGAACAGTTAAAGAAATTTGGTCAGCATAGATTGTAGCTAACACACAATTTTTTAATGGCTTGTTTAACCGTGCAAACTAACTGTTCATACGATTAATGTGAGATCTAAAATATTATATATTACATATTTTTTCTTCTAAAGTACTAATTATTTATATTACGAGGCCCAAACTCAGGATTTATCTTTTTTAATGGTAGAAGAACCAATCCCAAGTGATTTGAACTCAATATGAAGTCCTCCCTTTGTGATTCGAAGCCGAATTCTTGATGTTTGTGATCATTATTAGTCATTCTCTCCTGGTTTCATAGATCATCATAGATATACATCTCCTATCTACATTTATTCTCATATATACACTATTTATGTGTGTATATATGAGTTTGAAAGAAAAATAAGTTGATATTAGGTCTTTATCATGATAAGAGAAGATATCTAAGTTCATTCCCTAAATAATATACCGTTTTTCTAAAGTTTTCTTCATCTATAGTTATGTTTTTTCAAAATAATTAAGGTAGGTGGAATCACCTTAATATTTTTTTTCAATAATTGATATTCTTAATTTAAAATTGTGTAAATTGAATAATAATGGTTGTTAAATCGTGGTTTGTTACATGGAATAAATATTTTTAGTAATAATTTATTATTTTTGGTTGATTTGAGAACTCATTATAAATTATTGTATAAATTGTTTTAGTTTTTAGAATTTAAATTTTTTATTTAAACTGATGTATTTTTTGGAACATCTAAGTTGTTTTATTAGGAATGGTGTTTTGATAAAAATATTATTTATTGAAATGTGTTTTGTTGTTAATGGATTTAACGAAATATATTTTTCAATAAAAAGGTGATTTAATTAAAAGGATTGTTTTGGAATTGTCTTTGGGAAAATGTTGTGAGTGTGTTCTGGTTTCATATACAAGGTTTTTTTGAAATATGACCGGGTTCCCAGTGCCAAATGGTTAATGGAACCTCAAATACAATTATATGGTGATGAATTGTTAGATCGACGAGAAACAACTAATTATTATGGATCTGTTATCGCGTTGCATGCATGATTTGTTGTGTGGATGTGTGGAATGGATTGGGTATGCCCGATTTATAATAATAAATGGTATAACTGATTTAATTTGTTTATTTTGTAAAAAATAAAACTATGGTAAATTTGATTCAATTTCACTGGTTTTTTTTGTTTAAATGTTTTTGAATACATGTGGGTAATTGTTTATAAACTATTAATGAGAATTTTTTTATAAATTATATTTTATATAATGGTTTCTAACTCTTATATAATAGTAAACTGACTGGGGATGTAATTTGGGATAACCTAATAAGTTTTATACTCACCCCTTCTTTGTAATTTGGTTCTTTTTCTAATGTTATCATTCGAGACTGGGGAAATGGTAATGTTTAACACGTTTTTAAAACAACTTCATGATTGTTAGGTTGTTTGGTGATCTTCAGACAATTGGAATGTGTAGCTTTGATTATTATAGACATCTTGGTGTATTAAATTGGTTTCTTCTATTTACATTCACATTTGGTGGGTCATCCAATGTTGTATACATTGATTTGGATTTCATATAGAAGATGTTGTGTTGTTGTATTTCTTTTGTTCATGCATCATTTCTTGAATTTCGTTGGTATTGTTTGTTGGTTTAATGGTTTATTTCATATTGGGTAAATCTTCCCCCACTTGTATTTGAAACCCTTCATCATTTATTTCCATCCTTTCGAATTTGGGGGATATCCCTTAAGTTCAATCAATGATTCATTGTATTCTCAAAAAAATGGGAATTAACTGGACATTTCAAATGTTATCATCTTGATTGGTCATTGGTTACCAATTTGGTTTTACCCTCATGATCATGGAGTTGATTCATATATGTTAATTCATTAGGTTTTAATAAAATAATTTAGTAGTACTATTGAACCTTGAAATATAAAGCATAAATGGATGTATCTAACCCGTTTATTCTAAACTTCATGTTACTAGAGTGTTGGGTAAATAAATTTTATAGATACACTTATATGTTCTTCGAATAACATTACCATGGACAATGAGACTTGCATGACATGAATTTTTTATTTATGAATTCTAAATAGGTGTTCATATTTCATTTGCATTAATGATATATGATTTTGTGAAAAGGTGAAAATTTTAATCAAGGAAAAATTTGTTTTCAAATGATATATTTTAAAAATAGGATACTTGGTGTATTTTGTAATTGGTTGTATTTTCAAAATAAAAAATGATATTTTCAAAATTGGATGACCAAGAAAGTATTTTTTGGAAAACAATGTTGTAATTTTTGATATGATAGAATATGAAATACTAATAAATCAGTTTCTATAGAGTGATACTTATAGAGTTTGTTTTTTGTTTAGAAAAAGTCACATGATTGGAATCGTAGAATCCAATTGGAAGAAAATTTGGAAAACATGGTTTCTCCATAGCCACATGTGAACCAAGAGCTGCTTTAGAGCATCATTAAGGAAGTTTAGGTTGTGGACATGAGGAACCGGAGGGATGATCCAAGGAATGTGGACCATTCCATCTAGTTCATATAGTATAATCCACCCATATTCTAGGGATATTATGAACCCATGAAGTATGATGTGGGGTTCTATAGGGTCAATCGTATTTTTGAATTCAATGGAACAACGTTGGTGATAATGATCAAGATATAGATGCATATACATGATGATCTTGCAAGAAAGTGTTGGATACTAGTTTTACATGCTAAAGAGGAACATGGCCTTACTATTGAATATTTCTTAGATTTTTTAAATGAACAATTCAATCATCATAAGTTCAAAATTTCAAGGACGATATAAATTTTTAGCTTGATGCAGTAGAACCTATCTGTAACAATGTTTGAAGTTAAATTATTGAATATAGTATGCTTTGAACCAGATTTTGTAGTAATTTGTCCCTGAAATAATGTATCATTGAATCAATGATTAGGCAAGAAATTCGATCAAATATTGTGGTTCTTTGTAATAATGGTAATACAGATGTGGTGAAAAAATTAATAGTGGATGAGTGAGACATCATAGGAGACAAGTGAGGAAGAATTATGATCATATCTACTAAAAATGGTGGAAGCCACAATGCTAGGATCATGCCAACGATAGATACCTATTTCGAATGTGGGAGAAGGAATCAGAATCTGACAACACAATCAGTAAATTTTCCTCCATGACCTAAGAGGTATGAAGGATACTAAAAATGTGGTTCCATTGGCCATATAAAGAAAGAGTGTACATCACCATCAAGAGAATTCCATAATTTCAATTGGATGGGAAAACATAATGACATTTTGCTAAGTGCTCTCAGATAGGGAGCTCGAGACACATAGCAGGTCTCACATGTATCATATGTCTCGATAGGACAAGGCCAAAAGAATCATTATCATCAGAAGAAAAAAGCTATCCATGGTGATTCTCAGAATACAATTCCTCAATAGTTAGGGAAATCTTCTCCTACAAACAAATAGTAAATTGAAAAATCAAAGAAACTGTATGAAGTTGAGAAGATGATTGTGGATGATTAGGGATGGCCATCTATGGTGAGTGGTTCAATTCTATTGAATTATACCTTTAATAAAGCACTGTCTGATACAAGGGAATAATATTCCTTCATTGATTCATGTATTTTTTACCAAATATATTTAAAACATGAAATAATTCACTCTATGATAAAACTGAAATCTCATCTCGATGAATGAAAATTTCAATCCTTTGTGTGTAGAGATGGTGTTATATGTATTGATGGTGTTGCGTTGAAATGGGACATCTCGATGTTGGGTATGGAAGTCTCTTATGAAATACTAGGTATGGATTGGATGAAAATGTTTAAGGCTCATATCAAATGTTATAAGAGAAAAATTAGTTTCATGACCGAGGATAACATAAGTAATCTATTCGATGGAGATAAGGTGATATAGATGGGTGAAACAGTATTTTTGGCACTAGTTATGGGAATAATGACTTTACAGTTGGCATCATTGAATTTGGATCAATAGAAGATATAAATGATTTTTTTTTTCCAACAGTGGGGGAAAATTTATATATTTCATTCCTGAGAACTTCATAGGGTTACCACCTATAAGGGAAGTAGAGTTTATGATTTATCTCTTTATAGGAACCAGTCATGTTTCCATTCCTTCATTATAGTATGGTACAAATAGAGTTAATGGAATTGAATCAGAATTTGGAGGATCAAGAATTAAAGGGATTCATTCATACATGTAAATCTATATAGCTAGCCCCGGTCATTTTCATGAAGAATGATGATAGACCTCTTCAGTTTTGTGTAGATTATTGAAAGAGTTACCATGTAACAATATTGAATTTGTATCAACATCCATGCATGGATGATCTATTTGATCAATTTTGGGGAGCTTAGTCATTCTCTTAAATTTACTCACAATCTGGATATCTTCAATTCCACATTAAAAGGAAAGATATTCTAAAGATATATTTTAGAAGGAGATATGACCACTAAAAATAGTTATTCATGTCATCTATCTAAAAAATGCACCAGTAGTATTCATGTCTTCGTTGAACCTGATATTTCATCAATATTTGGACTCTTTTCTTGGGGTTCTTTTAGATTACATCATAGTGTATTCAATGGAAATGGATGACCATGAAAAACATCTTGGGACAGTGTTACAAATCATGAGAGATCACTTTTTATATTTCGATTATTCTATGGGGTATTTTTGGATACCGGCGTTATGATTTCTTGGGCATGTAATATCTGTCAAAGGTATTTTATTGGATCCTAAAAAGATAGATGTTGTGATCTCGTGGAAACATCCCAAAATGTATTTGAGATTAACTGTTTTCATTGTCTATTTGGTTATTACTGATGTGTTGGGTGGAACTTCCCATAACTAGCCTCATCAATGACAACTTTGAAAAAGAATATTAATACATTATAATGGATAGAGGAATGCCAAAATTATTTCCAAGATAGGAATGTTCATCTACATTGTCACTTATATTTATTTTTCAAGAACTAGGATATGAATACGTGGTGTATTTTGGAGCTTCGGGATTTTGGTTGGGATATATTCTTTTGTAAGGATAATATGTTGGGTCATATGGTTCAAGGAAGATGATAGTGCATGAGAAAATTACCCAAAACATGATTTAAAGTTTTTAGTAGTCATTCATGCCTTGAATACATGGTTTCATTATATCATGAGTGATAAATATTATATGTTCATGAACCAGAAAATAATGAAAAATCTTTTTCTATTGCGAGATTTGAATATGGGAGAAAGAAAATAGATGGAGTACCTCAAAATAATTGAATTTGAATTAATGTATACACCGGCTAAAGGGAATGTTATGGTAGATGCATTGAGTATAAAGTCATATTCTCAATTAGAAAAATAATAATTAGATGAATGGATATTTATTTTTGTCCTAACCAACATTCATATTGAATTTTAAGACCATGATGATGGTCTGTTTTTCTTTTTTTCTATTCTTGTTACAGATTTGGTAATGATGTTCATAGAGGATGAAAAATCTGATGTAGAATTCCTGAATATTAGCACAATACATAGTAGGGGGAGAACCATGAGGATTGGAATCAAAATGGGACTCCAATTTTGTGTCTTATATATCGAATGGTTTTACCTATGTCATGTCATGAACAACTCCATCATTCTTACAACCATTCATGATGAGCTATACATCCAAGACCACAGACGATGTTTATGATGATGAAATCACAATTTTGGGTGGGAGGCATGAAAAGGAAGGTGGGTGAGTTCACCTCATAGTGTTCAACACGTTTTAATGTTATATAATAAAATTAGGGACCAGTTGGTATGTTGAAATCATTAGAGATTCTATTGTGGAAATAGGAGAAAATAATAATGGATTCAGTTTTACACCTCCAAAGAACAGTCTATAAACATTATTCCATTTTGGTGTTAATGGATTGTCTTACCATGTTGAAAAATTTCATTCTAATTCATAAAACTCATATAGTGGGGGATATGTATCAAATATATATCCAAGAAGTAGTAATGAGGCATGGAATACTTGTGTCAATTGTCTCAGATAGAGATATGAGGTTTACATCTTGTATCTTGAAATCCTTACCGAAATTCCTTCACACATAGTGGAATATGAGCATGGTGTATCATTCTCATCTGGGTGGGAATTCCAAATTGACAATATAGTCATTGGAAAACATGAGGGGGGATTTTGTAATGATTTTTGGTGTCTCTTAGGAGGATCACTTACCCTTTGTGGGGTAATCATTTAATAATAATTTTCAGTCCTCAATACATATCACTCAGTTTGATGCATTCTATGGCCATCCAAGTTATTCTCCATTATGATATGTTGAAATAGGTGAAACTTCACTAGTTTTCTGGATCCATGTCTAGGAAATAATAGATAAGATTCAGTAAATTAGAAAGAGAATAGAGACAGCTCAAAGATGTCATAAATCATATACAGACCATCGACAATAGTCATTGTCGTTTCTCTTGAGTGATCATTTTCTCTTGAGGATCTCTACAATACTTGGAAATCGTCATTTTAGGAAAGAGTTAATGTAATATTCTCGATACAATGACCCTTTAGATATAGTGGATTGGGTTGGGAAGGTGGCATATTGGTTGGTATTTCTACTACGGTTCAGTTCAGTGCATAATGTGTTCCACGTATCTCAGTTGAAAAAGTATCAACCTAATCCTGACCATGTGATTATATGGGATCATGTAGACCTAGAGCCCAATGATTCATTGGTAAATATCTCAATATAGATGTTGGATAGACAAGAGAATGTATTGCATGTTAAATCATCAGTCCATTCCATGTTCTTTTCCAGCATGGTCAAATCCAGAAAGAGATGTGGTAACGTGCCTAGAAAATTAAAGATAAATGACTAGAACTATTTCGTTGCAGCGATGGATTCCTAATTTCTAGCGATGGAATGACATATGGTGGGGAGATTGTATTTACCCTGGTGTCTGGTGTGTAAACCTTTCATTGTGTTATTGTGGTTATAATATAAGAGGGAATTCTAGAGGAGTTTATTGAACAATCAAAAAGTTTTGGGGGCTAAAGGAGAGGTGCATGGGCTACTCACGGTTTAACTAAACCATATAGAAATTCTATTAGAAACTGTGTATAATAATAACATTGAGGTAGAGAGATTTAGTATATTTTTCACTCTATTAAATAGACCATGTGAGTAGGTCATGTGTGTTCCTGTGTAGATAGTATCTAACACATATTTAGGGCACAATTTGTTTAACTGTGTGTACTAACAGTGTGAGTGGTTAATATATGATCCTAAAAAAGTGGACCTGACATGTTTTTTCCTCTAAACAACTCGTTTTTTTGCACATAAGTATCCCTAAATAGGGTTTTAATCTTCCTAAAATGTAGAAGACCCTATCCCATGTGATTTGGAGTCATTCTGAAGGCATCACTTTGTGATTTGAAGCCATATCCTTGTCGTATGTGACAATTATACATCGTTCTTGATCAGTTTTATAGATCTACTTAAATCAACTTCTCCCATATTTTTTTTCATATCTATAACCTTTATGGGTAGATCTATGAGTATTTATTTCAAATAAGTCGATATATGGTCTTGATCAGGCTAGGGGATAAGATGTAATGCAGTTTTGTGATAATCAAGCTAGTTTTCTTGAGTGTTCTACATCTGTGGTAATGTTTTGTCAAAACCATTGATGTTGGTTGCTTCAAAGTCATATGTTATCCCTAATATTGATAATATGTTTTTCAAATTTTTGAAATTGGATAATATTTTTGTGAAATATTGTTTTGTCAAATGGAATAAATCTCTTTAGTGATGATTTATCATTTTTTAGATTTGTGAAATCTTGAAAATTGTTTTGAAAATTTATTTAGTTATTTTAACTTAAAATGGAGATCCAAAAAGTGTATTTTTTTTATTATATAAAGGGTTTTATTGGTTTGGTTTTATCAATGAAAATAAATTTTGTTGAAATGAGTTGGCAATACGATGGTTTAAATGAAAAACAAGTTTCAATAAAAAGGTGGTTTTATTGAATTGATTGTTTTGGCATGGTCAATGAGAATATGTCATGTATGTGTTCATGTTTCATATATTGGTATTGGTTAAAAAATTCTTTTTTCTCAGTGAATAATGCTTAATGGCACGTGTGATACAGTTAACTTGTTATGACTTGGTAGATCGATGAGAAACCGCTCATTTGTGGGGAATTATCATCACTTAGAATTCATGGATTATTATGTAAATGTGTGAAATGGATTGTGTATTCCAAATAATACTGAGAATTGGATTCAATGTTTTGGTTTGTTATTTATTTTTGTAAAAATAACTTTCTGTAAAGTTGGTTTCAATTTTACTATTATGATTTAGGCTATAAATGGTTTTTGGAATTATTTGTATATTTGGTAATTAATTGTTTTTGAGAAAATGTTTAATATAAAATTTTCTATATAATTTTTTCTTACTATTATATCATAGTTTCATGAGTAGTGGAGTCATTGGGTAAAACCTATAGAGTTTTATACTTACCCTTTCTTTGGAAATTTAGTGATCTTGCAGATGCTATCTTCCGATACATGGGAAAAGGCAACATTCCACACATTTTTAGCACCAAATCATGATGCTTGGGTTGTTTGGTGATTTTGGAGGATGGAGAACCTAGATCTTGGAGTCATCTGGTCTTCTTGTAATCTTAAGTTGGGTTCTTATTTTTATTTTAATTGTTTTTGGGTCTTCTATTGTTTCATAATTTAATGTGGATTTGATAAATATAACTTGGTTGAATTGTATTTATTCTATTAATGCACGATTTATTAAATTGTTTTGTTGTTTATTATTGGTTTAATAGATTATTTATTGAAGGGTAAATTGTCTCCAACTTGTTATTGAAACCCTTTGGTATTTATTTCCATCCATTGGCATCTTGGGGATGTCTCCTAAGTCCTATTAATAATTCATTGTATTCTCAATCCAATTAGAAGTAGTGGAATGATACAATGTGTCACCAAGGTTTGGGCATAGATGCATTAATAAGTAGGGTAAGATATCACTGAGATTCATTAGACCTTTTGAAGTTTTGAATCGGATTAGGCCAAAGTCTTACCAATGGGAACATTCTGAAAGAAATCAGTTCATAAATGATTTCATTCATACATATCATCTTCATAGATACTATACAAAATCCACAAACCTCATTCATCCTAATGAGTATGAGATGGAAATTTATACTTCCATCAAGTAGTATATAGAGAATATTGTGTATCCGAGTGTTAAGAAACTCAGATTCTGGACTCTTCCCCATGTACAAGTACTATGGAAGTGTGGATAGGTGAATTATGAGACCTATGAACATGAAGTAGATAAAAAATCTTAATAGCCTAAACTTTTTTCAGATAGTTCCTCATTACCTTAAAAAATTCAATTTGGGGATGAATTTAAATAAGGATTAGAGGTTTTGATGACAATAATTTTTGTCCAAGACACAAATAATTGGTTTACATTTGGAACATTCACTTTAATAATGTTAATTGTAATCAAACAGCTATGTGATGCCCATAGGAGAATATTAGGGAGTTTGAATATCAGGGGTCTTAAAAAAATGGTTGTAGGAAGTGTTCCACAGTTAGTGGGAAATGAGCGACCAAGTCTTCATGAATTTTGTAGAACGTGTAGTTGCAGACAGGGGAACCTACATGTTATTAAGCATTCTCTTTAATTGTGATGACCCATGATCATGGTCATGAATCCTACAGTTGTTTCTAATAGCACAGATCAACACTGTTTTCAGACAGTCTTTAAATCATGCGCATAAACCACGCATGTATGGTTTTGATGTAAAATTACCACTTCACCCCTTCTAAAAATATTACGAATATTAAAATATTCTCCTCCCTACAACAACAAAAAATACAATTCATTATACCACATTTATTTCTCAAATTAATAATCATTTTTTTGACATAGGTTCTTCATTTGATGTTCGATTTTATAACAGAGTGAAGTATTAGAACCCATTTAGTGGGAACCCTTGTCTCTCAAATCATATCACTATGATTCATTCCATCCCATGTGTTATACAGATTTAGGATCTGATGCCATATTTTTTTTATTTGGGACTAAAACTATGATCTCATCCAAATTTCTTTGATTCTCAGGTAAATATAAAGAAATTATTTATCTACGACCATATGGTAGTTGGTCACATTGTTTTAAATTTTACCTTTTTCATTCTTTAGTTATAACCACATTCCATATATTGTCCCATTCCATCCATCCACAATATATTGGTTATTCTATGTCTAATTGATCGTAGAGAGATGACATAGGTTTATTGAAGCATGTTCATGGGTTACAATATCACCTATACACTATAAGATCACCCAATATATGTGCCAACAAAATTCGAAATTTAGGGAAATTTCCCATGAGTAACAAATATTTTCTATACCTCCCATCATGTGTGTAACATGAATTTATCCTTTCCCCATTTGTGTTTTGGTTAACCCAAGACACCCCGTAGGTTGTTGGACCTCTTACAATTAGAATTGTAAAAATGGGCATGTGACTATTAAATATGACTTTTCCAAGGCTTGCGTTCATGTAATTTGGTTTCCCGTGTTAGGAAAGGTGAATGAGATGGATTGAATAAAATAGTTCACATAAAATGAATGGTTTCTATTGAATTTAATTAAATTATTTTAACTTATATATGATGGTTGAACCAATTAACTGTAAATGTGTTTTTAATAAATTTCACATGTCAAATGAAACAATATAATGGGTTTTGGGAATGGATAACATAATGAATGAGAGGGCCATCTTCATGCCTTGATTTGCAATTGTTACCATTTACTGATTAATGTTTACATTTAAAGGTAATATGATGGGTTTTCATTATGTTACATGATATTAATGGTTATGAAACTACTATCCTAGATAGGTATATATGAACTTGAATGTGTGGGAGGAATTATTACACCATTACAGCTATATATGAACATGAATCGGTGGGAGGAATTATTACCCCCTTCCATATATATATATGAATGTGAATGTGTGGGAGGAATTATTACCTCATGATACCTATATATGAACATGAATGGGTACAATTAATTAATTCCCCATGTTATATATATATATGAACATCAATTTCTAAGAGGAATTCTTATCGCATGCGAACTATATATAAACATGAATGGGTGGGAGGAATTCATATGCCATGATAGTTATATAAGAATGTGATGGGAGGTCACCACTCGTACACCGTGAAAGCTATATATATATGTATGTAAGTATGTATATATATATGTATGTATTTATGGGTGGGATTCATTATTACCCTATTCCAGTTACTATATAAAAGTACATATTTATATATGGTCACTTGATTAGACATACTAACCATGGAATGAAGAAGGTAGACCTTCCAGTTATCCTTTATAAAGCAGGGTGAGAGGATATTTATTTCTTCTTTGTATTTCCACTAACAATTTTTTTTTATCACATTTTACTTACGAGAACCTACTTGGATATCACATTGACACCGCTGGGCGTGGAGTACTCTGATTTTATCTCACACTCAACTCAGGCTATCCTTAGTACACAATATGATTATTTTATTTTATGTTATAGAAAGGGTAAAGGTCATTGTATAGGGTGTTGACTTGTACTAATTAGCAGGATCTTTGTATCAGGAGATAATTATTAGGCTTCCGATGCTCGTGACACTACCTTTATCCTTTTGTTTCCATTTTGAACATTTGAAAAGAATGATTGTACAAACCAGTTCTTAGTTTTATTATCATTCCAATAATATATATATATATATATATGTATCAAATGTTAGAATATGAGGATTTAATTTATTATATTCCATTATTTTGTTCATTTGCTTCTCTGTAAATTAGTTACCTATTACTCATATTTTGTTTAAGATATATGTTTGTTGTATGTGATTCTATTACTGTTTACAATTTATCAAATCTAGTGAACTATTGTGACATGTCAGTATATATTCCACATTTTAGTACCTACACACCCCCACTACTAGTTTATAACCCCTGGTTGTTTATGGGTAGACGTGTCAGGGGTCATGTTGCTAATATGGCTCGGGGTACAGGTTAAGTGGCTTCCGTCTTTGAGACGTCAAATATCTCATACATCATGAGAGTGCAATAACATTAAATACTATGGATGGAGGATATGGTCAAAATATGTCCAAGAAATTTCTTATTTACATGTTTATATGTTATTTTCACCCTTATATTAAAGTATAACTAATATGTAAACTTGTTTTTACCTTAATAACTTTAATTAATTCAAATGACATTCACAAATGTTTTCATTAAAAATAAATGGTGAATTTATTATAAATAATCATGATTCCAAATATAGAATCCATTTTCACTAAATTATAATAAAAAAGTGGTAGAAATTAATTAGAAAATAATTCCACAGAAGATACCAAACAGTGAGTTATAAAGTTAAAATGATCAAAATTTTGATATGTTTATATATACAATATAAATGAGAAATTTATTAATATAAAATAAATTTTATTAATGAATTTATTATTGGTATAAATATACACTAAATACAATTAGTATTATTATTATTTTCTATAAAAATATATTTTATTAAAAAAAATTAAATTAAAATTTAGTGTATGATAATAATCACTAAAAAATAAAACTTCTTAAAAAATACCAAAAATACAACAAATGAAATTTTTTAGATTGAACTTATAAAAATGAGGTCTATTTTTTAAAAAAAAAGTTTATAATTTTTAAAAATAGGATTTAAAATATCTTCACTGTTAATAGTTGGTAAAATTTCCTTTTAGAAAAATAACTCATTTTATTCATATAAAAGGATTTATTATTATAATAATCCAATAAAAGATGTTTTATGAGTTTCCAATAAAAATGTAGAATACATAATATATATATAAATTTTATTTAAAAAATATCAGAATTTTATTGTTTAATTTTTTGAGATAAATATGGTTTTTTTGTAGAAGAATAATTTTCATAGAAATATTATTTATGTGTTTTAAAATGGTTTTTAATATAATTTATAACTAAATTATAATGAAAAGAATTATTTTATATACATTTTAGATAATATTTTAACACATTAGTTAATATAACTTTTAACATCCATTCAAGTCGATAGGTGGTAACTATAATAATATTTTAATAAAAATATTAATAGTATATTATACATTGTAAAATTCAGCCTTGGGTGTAATAAAATCTATTTAAGGAATATGTAATTGTGTCTATCATAAGCCAAAAAATGTGTTTATTATACCCAGTGTTAATTTAATTGATGTGTGTAGTTCAATTTTATAATGGTTTTTCATATAATGAAATCCAATCATTGACTATTCATATAAAAAAATCTATATTCATTATTTTGTACAATGATACCTATCAAGAAGATTAAATTAATTCCAAAAAACATTTAACAAACACTTTTGGTTTTATGTTATACCTCCTTAAAATTAATTTATCCCTTTAAATTCATCTTTGTTTTTAATGGTTTAGGGACCATTTATTAGAAACCCTACTCGTAAAAATGAATACTCAGACATCCATAAAAAAGGTATAGTTGAAACCATTATTGTAACCCATTGTAAATCATAACATGGATTCCATATATGTGGAGATTGGATGAGAGTCAATATTGGACATCGAATAAAAGCATAAAAAATTATAGAGAGTGATAATGATCATTGATTATTCACAACTAAATTATTAAAAGACTATTAAGGGCCTAAAAAACATAAATATACAAGGAATAATAAGACCATTTGTTGAATAGAAAAGAATGAATTAGGATAAATCATTTTAAATATCCTTTTACTATTGTCGAGAAATTATTATTCTATATAATAAGATAAGTATATATACTTACTTGATTTTATTTGTTTTTATGTGAAAAATCTCTCACTTTGGTGGTTCATTTCCGGATTTCCACATCATCTATTATTATATGAAAAGAAAGTGAATTTTTTATTTTTGATGTACCAACTGGTCAAGATGTATAATGAAATGTCATTCCATATGTCATTTTTTAGCGTCACAATATTCTACATTTCTCATGTTATTAAACATTCAGAAAACCCCATATTGTGAGACAATACATTAATTTAAAAAACATCATCTGATGTTTAATATAAACTGTACATAAATTTATAACCTTATAACCCTTCAAAAAATGAGAATTCATAAAATTAGAAAGACGGTCACTAGATATCTCAAAATCAACATAACATTGATCCCCTTTATATCATAATGTATATTTGGGTTGTGTAGTGACAATCATGTGAATAACATCATCATGTACTATATTGAGAAATTGTAATAACCTAAATTACAATAAATGATAATTCAATAAATATATGCTTCTCCAATATTTATTTAAAACTATTTTATTAGATATATTACTTAATGAATAAAAATTATAATCTTTATTCATGGAAACATAGAAAAAATATCAAAAAATTGAATTATCAGTTCTATGGTAATTAGTATTATCCAATTTACATTATCCATATTAATCATATCTTTATCAAAGACAAACACAATTTTCTATAAATTTTTATCACATTAAGGGTTATATTCCCATAAGTGAAATTTCTAATTTGATTAAATAACATTTATATGCATCGCCATTCAACATATCTTTTTTAATACATAATTAGAAACATATAATGAAAATACATTAATATTTCAGGATTCATATAATTTAAAATTTTAATTAAGAAACATATACTCTTCAATCATACAACTTTTTTTTAAACTATTACATAAGAATCATTATCTACTAACATAATACTCATTTCCATGTATATGTAATTTTAATCATGTATTATGATTCCTGAACCTAAAACTAACAAATCTACTTACATTTATTGTAGAAAATTCTGTTAGAATCGCCCCTACCATTTGCATGTAATTTACTATCTCTCTAACCTCATAAGTATAACAAATACTCATACCACATTATTTCTTCCCTTCATGGTACTTACAATTCGAAAATAAATTTTCATAATTTCCATAATTTCTACATTTGAAAAATTTAATGTTAACCATGATTCATCTTGTTCCTGCTATTAAATACGACCCAAAAGCATAGGGGGAGAAAAAATTAAAATTTAAGAAAAACACATTGTCAAGAAGTAATACTTATAGTACTCATAAATCATGAAACCTTTATTTAAATATTATATACCTTATGATTATAATTATATTATTCTCTAAAAATGTCATTAGAATTATCCCTCGGGATATCACGAAATATTTATAATCTTATTTTCAAAAGGAGGAAAAAAACGTTCCTCTGATACCAACTATATAGTATCAAGATTTACATACATTGGTACTAAATAATTTTAGCTTAATTTTAATCTCATTAAAATTGTACCTTTTTGAGTAACATTTTTTTTAGTGTCTTTGGAGACTTAAAACAAAATATTCTAACTTGTTGAAATATTATGAACATATAACTTATAGGTCACCCCCTTTAGTATTACTACATACAACTACCTTAAAATTTTGGGGAATGGAAACATAATAATGGGGTGAGATCTAATTCTAATTAAGGGAAATTTTCATGAACTGACACGAGTTTACCATGAACCGGTCACCCGAGGAGGTCTGTAGTAAAGACTTAATGTAATTCCCAATCACCACGGGTTGGAAACTTCTATCATCCAACAAAATTTAACCATTTGGAATGATTTTTACCCAAAAAAGGATAATAAAAAAAGTAAAGACTTGTGATAAAAATTAATACTTGATACGGAAAAAATCAGCTACACGTTACCACATGTGATCTCCTAGGTCACCACCCAACTTAGAACCAAGTTTGATCTGAGAACAATCCATCACCAATGAATCTCTAAACTGAGAAGATGACTTTGAGTAGATCACCTAAATGATCAGTAGGAAAACACTACATAATCCATACCATTCATTCTACAAAACATTCCATTAATTATAGTTTTAAATACATATATATAAAAATAGGTTTTTTCATTTTTTAATTAAAATAATCATTTCCCAGTTTTGAAGTACCACACAATGAAAAATATTTTTCAAAATCCCACTGCATTTTGAAAATGAAAACCAAAATATGTGATACCAAAAGCTACGCTAAAATGAGATGGAAATAAAATTTTTCAATGAAAAGTGAACAAAATTACCAATAATCAAGTAAACATGGGCTATCCTCAACATCTATATATGGTCCTTGGATGTACTCGGGTCTGAACTACCTATCAGCGGTTCTTGAATCTCTTATGTCTATGAACAACATACCTCCCTAAAATTGACAAAATCTAGTATTGAAGCCCACATGTCCTAAAAAACAATGAATGGGGAACCTACCCATCTAATTCGGAATGATTATAAACCATCACTCGATCATATAAAATATACCCAAGAACCCATGTTGGATGTAAGATTGTGTATGTATGAGGCCCTCACATGTCTGGCTCAACTAGTATGTCATCACCACACTTGCCTACCCATAACATAGAATTTTTCAATGCATAATCCCATAATGGTTTACCCAGACAGTGTTACACCATATACTTATATATTTAAGCATACATGTCATCTATAAAATGCATCAACTAGGACATCATATTATGTCTTTATTGAACCCAATTTCCAAAATGTTTTAAAAATCTTGACTAGGCATACCCAATTTCCAAAAATAACCCATTCTAAAAGTTAATTAAATATCTACCATGAGTTTAAATAGACTAACTTACCTTGAATTCCAACATCTACAATTCATTTTTAGTAAAAAAATTCACAATATTAATGAAAAAAACACAATCTAATGATATGTGCAAACAATCCCTTGAGACTAAAATTCATCGAAACACACAATAAAGGCCAAGCCGAAATACCATTTGAGATTACATGTGAAAACATTGATAAAATATACACAATGGACCAAACCTTATATTAGAAAAAAATCTATTTAGATAACCAATGTTTTAGGATAGCATTATGCTGATGGTTCCATCTTCATTTGAGGAAATATACATGTGTTCACATAGTGCACCAATGCATGTACCAAAATACAATGGCTCAACAACAACCAAGATGACATTTTGAAACCATTTCTAAAAGGACTCTGACATCTTGGAAATAAAACCAAACATTCACATCATTTGGAGAACACAAAACGTTTTCCTTAAAACCATAAAGCCCGTTTTAAAATCATTTTCAACGCAATTTTGATGTTACAATGTTGTCAAAAGAGACACCCGAAACCTAAATACATTTTTTCAAGAAAATTCTCAATTTCCCTATTTTCGAAAAACAAGAAATTGGTATAAAAAATAAAAAATTTATCAAAAAATAAATTAACTAACCAAAAAATTTACAAAGAGTTATTTAAATAACCCAACTAGATTACGAACACTTTTATAAACAAGAAAATCAGTTTCTTAAAATTTTCTATAAGCAGAAAAAATAATGCATAAATAATTTTATAAGCCACAAGAACATTTTAACAGCAATTTTATAATAAAATGAAACAATATAAAAAAAATTCCATATAAAACTCAAAAAATATATATATTAGAAAACTCCCAGACTAACTTCTTAAAGAGTATCATGAAGGTGAATTTAATGTTTAAAACATTACCAATACCAATTTTTACATCTAAAGAAAACAATTACCATAATCCCATAAAGAAATAACCAAGGAAAATACCTCAAAACTATTTTTCAGAAAATCCAACTAACATGGGAACACTATAGAATATTAAGAAATTATAATGAGACGGTGAAAATCAATTCAAATATTTAATTAAAACCCTCATGAATTAAATGTGATTAATTAGAATGAAAAATGTAGATTTTCCTACCTCAATGGCGTGTGACCATGATGCCGCTTTAGTGGAAGGAAGACAACCCCCAGTAGACCAACCACACACTTAAAACAATGAAAAAAACATGAATATTGAAATTATCAATATTAGGTTTATCCAACATAAATAAAATCACCAAAGATGAAAAGAGACATACCGGATGTGAGGTCCTCAGAATACAAAAATTGCACGAGTGGGCTGGAGGGTCCGATAAAAGGAAGAGCAAGGGAGGTTCGACTATATAGAACAATGTAGAGGAAGAGGTGCGGGATGTTAGTTAGTGAAGGGGTGAGGAATGATCAGAGTGGCTAGGGCTAGTAAGCAGGTGGCCTAGTGATCTAGGGAGAAACTGATGAGGAGGTGCTATGAGGGGGAACTACTGATGACTAGAGCATAGGGTGAGAGAGTTTTGTTGGTGGAGGTGTGAGTGCAGGGAGAGACAAGGGTTGAGGCCGAAGCATATAGTAGGATGAGGGTCAGAGGGAGGAGCGGCCTGGTGTACAATGTGGGGCTGGTGGTTCTTGGTTGTTCCCTACACAGGAGCAGTGGAAGGGGGTAACAACCATAGGGTTTTGCCTCTTCTTTTTTTATAATAATAATATTATTATTACAATAATAATAATAATAACAAAAACTTGATAATAATAATAATAATATTGACAATAATATAATAATATTAACATTAATAATAGAAATATCCTTTTAATACCATTTATATTATTTCATGAATAATAACAATACCAACAACAATATTTAAAAATAGTACCTTTAATTTAAATTTAGAAATAATAGTATTAAAATAATTTATTATTATTATTATTATTATCTTCCAAATAATAATAATAATAATAAGGTATAAAATTATTTGAAATTTATTTATTTCATTATTTGGGTAATCACATGGTCACTAGGGTCGACCACACAGTTACAGCTAACTATGCGGTTCCTGTGCACCTCTCAAAATCCACCAAAAATTACAATCTCTAAAATATTTAACCTTGTGTTCAACCCATGACCTAATGAGAAATCTAGAAGATAAGAAACAATAAAACTAGAAATAATCCTAAATGTCATTTTGTGACAATTATACCCACCACAAATACATTTTTCCCCCATAATGTCACCCAGTCAAATGATAATCATAACATGATTTTATGCCCGATTGAAATAAAAAAGAAACCAAACACGAGAGAATTTGAGAACACAAGAGGATTCCCCCCCCACACAAAAATGCATCTAGTTTGAAAATTTAACAGTCAACCATAACACCCTAGGAACGGGGGGGGGGGAACTCCCAACCGATCCAATGTAAAATGACACATGTTCCATGAAATGGTTACAATATTCCTTCACAGTTCATTGGCCATATTGAATACACATGATCTCTTCCCTTTTATTCATCTTCACTACTTTAGTTATAAACCATCACACAATGATTATTTTAAAGGTATCCCATGTTATCCCAACATGCATTTATGGTGGGGAGAACAACTACCATTTTTCCGGAGCTGGACCATCAAATATAACCAAAATAGAACACACTCTAACATCTTCGGGAGATCCCAATACCCTGATGATATAATGTACTTATTAATGCTACTCGTCTGCATCTAATGGACCTTTATCACTATAAAGGACATTCAACGTTCCATAAGGAACCAAAACTAGACATGAATTATTAGAAACCATGGGGACCTTTCTGGGATGAATTTTCTGAATAACATAAAAAAACAGATATAAAACCGATATCAATATGAAGAAACACTAATGAGTGCACCTTCATCAAAAAATAACTAGATCAAAACCAAAACAAACATATGCACAGCCAAAAAAATACCTTTCAGAAACCATGTTTATAATATATGTTCATGACTTTAAGATCAAATTAACACACATTGAATCCCATGAACTACAACATATGGGTCAATACGTTCCATTTCATATCTAATTTCAAACAACTACCAAATATTCAAGACAAAATAATTTTATTTAAAACTGATTTTACCAATACCAAAATCATTTAAAATGAAGGATAATTATTTCAAAAATCCCTTTATCATATTCAAAAACAAACTTACACTATCCAGTGCCATTAAGAAACACGACATACATGAAACTACTATAGAAAGGGACTACTCTCTATGCCCAACTCTGTGATATGGTAGTGATCCATTCACCAGGTATACAGTACACTAGAATGATCATGAACTAGGAATGTGTATATTACAAGGGTTACTACTCCATGACAAATCACAACCTGAAACTGGCTCACCTCCATTTTCATCCATCAACCTAAAACAAACCAGAAGAATACAAGGAATCAATTCCCAGACCCTAGTGGCTCGAAGTACGAATTGAGTGGGGTTTAATAAAACCCTTCCAATACCTATCTCCCATGTCTAAATAGTCATAATATCCATCTACCAGATAGACCAAATAACTGGGGCCTCCTTTGATACCATTTTTTGATAAACCAACCCTGGTCAACCATGACCCGATCATCGGAGCTACTCTATGGCAAAGCACGAAGAGTGTTACTGATTCCCATGGGCTACATACATGTTACTGGAATTAAAATATTACAATTGGTAATGATATGAAAAATAAAAAAAAGATAACCAAGTAAATAAATACTAGCGATTAAAATAAAAACTACCAGTAGAAAAAAATAAGTTGCACATACCCGGATGTGACCTTTTAGGTCACCACCCAAATCAGAACCAATTTTTCTCCATGACCAATCCAACACTAATGAAACATGAAACTGAAAAGATAACGAATGGGTGAGCACAAAAATTATCAATAGGAAAATACCACACAATCCCTATCGTTCCTTCCATGAAAAAATCCATTAATGGTAGATTGAAATACATATATAAAAATAGGGTTTCACACATTTTAATAAAACAAAAATAATTTCCCTATTTTAATTTCCAACACAAAGAGAAATAATTTTCCTAAACCACCTACCATTTTAAAGCAAAAACAAAACGGGTGATACCAAATTTGTTCTAATATAAAACATGAAAATAGTATGATATGAAAAAACCCAGTAAAATGGATGGTAAACATGAAATATAAATGATAATGTTACTATTGTTGATCCTAAACATACATAAAATAGTGCTCAACATACTTGATTTGGAACCACCTATCATCAAATAGTGATGCTATGAGGTCTATAACCAACTGGGTTCCATAAAACTGACCAAATCCAGTGGAAAATCCCACCTTGCTAAATAACCAATCCCAGGGGTACCAAACCATCTAATCAGGGTTGATTAGCAACCGTTGCTCAATCACATAAAAGACACTTTGCAATCCATGGTGGTAGTAATATTACATATGTATAAGTCCCTCACGTATGTGAGTCAACTCACTGGTCATTACCGCATATGCCTGCCCAAAACACATATGCTTCCTATGCATCCACCCATAAAGGGTTACCATAGATTGGGGATCCCCATTTACTTATATATATATATATATATATTCACATATACACATGCATACAAGTGAAATATACAAAGTGAAAACTATGCCATCACATCATGTCTATATTGAAACAATTTTCTAAAAATAATTAAAACACTGAACATGGAAACAAAATATCCAAAAAAAACCATTCTAAAAATTAACACAATATTACCCATGAGTTGGAAGATCCAAATAATCGTTTAAGTAAAAATTCTAAAATTAATTTATAGTTAAAACTATCAATGTCATAAAAGAAAAATACACAATCTTATGAAATGACCAAACATCCCCTTGAGTCTAACATTCATCGAAACACGCACTGAGGTCCAAATGGAAACACCCATTGAGATTTCATATCAAACTACTCACAAAATCCACACAAATGACAAAATACATATAAGAAACAAAATATACATATAAAACCAATGTTTTCATAAAATATTATTTTGATCTTCCATATTTATTTTAGGGCACATCCATGAGTGAAACTAGGGCACCTATGGATGTGCCAATATCCAATGGCTTATCAACTACCATGATGACATATCAAAACCCTTTCCACATAGACAACAATTTCTTTAAATTCATGACCATCCATTCTAATTATTATGAGAACAAAAAATAATCACCTTAAATCCATAAGACCCTTATTCATATCACTTTTAAAATAATTTCCAAGTTACAATGTCGCCAAACCAATCATTACAAACAAAAATAAATTTATCAAGTATATTCCATATTTCTATATTTCCAAGAAACAAGAAATTAGTAAAACATTCAAAATAAATTATCAATAATTATAAAAATGGACCAAACAACTTATGAACAATTATATAAACAATCCAACCAGTTTACAAAAAAATTTGTAAACAAGCTAAGTGGTTTCTAACAAAATTCAATAAGCAGGACAAGTAAAGCATAAATAATTTTACAATAAAAAAAAAATTACAAGAAATTTTATAAAAATATTTAAAAATTTAAAAACAATTCCATAAAGAGCTCAATCAATATGGAAAAACATGAAAATACCATAATAAACTATTGAATAGTATCAAGACGGTGTGTATACTATTTAAAACATTACCAATACAACATTTGGAAAAAAATATTTTAAAAAAAGAAAATGAAAAAACATAAAAAGGGAAGGTTCAATGGTCCAAAAAAGGATATGAAGGTGCAATTGATATTAGTAGGTAGAGGGGGGATGGCTATTTTGGAGTAGATGGGTCTGGTTGGTTGGTTTCCTGGTGTTCTAGAGAGAAGCTGATGAGGAGGTTCAGTGAGGGGAAACAACTTCTAGCAGTAGTAGAGGGGGAGGGAGGTTGGGTGGGAGAGGGGCGAGCATTGAGAGTGGAGAGGGGCGAGGCTAAAGTAGACTAGGGGATGGGGGTCAGAGCGGATAGTGTCCTAGTGAACAGCATTAGGGGCATTGGTTTGTGCCTCGCCCATAAGCTAGGGAATGGGGGAGATTCCCCCTAGGGGTTTTCATCAACTTCATTTTATAATATTAATAATATTATAAAAAATATAATAATAATAGTAACATGAAAATAATATTAATAATAATAACATTACCAAAATTATAATATTAATAATAATGTTAATAATAATAATATCCCTTAAATACCATTAATTTCATTTCTGTAATAATAAAAAATTTAACAACAAAATTTTAAAACAACACCATTAATATCAATTTAAAAATAATAGTATTAAAACCATTTAATAATATTATTTTTATTATTATCTTCACAATATTGTTATTATTTTTATTAAGGTATAAACATTTTTGAAATATTTTTATTTCTTTATTTTGGTAATTTCCTGGCCACTAGGGTTGAATGTACAATTACCGCTAATAGTAGGTTGCCCGTGCACTGACATGAAACCCACCAAAAATATCAATCCTCAAAAACATTAACCGCCCCATTCGACCCAATCCTTGATGAGAGAATTTGATGCCAAAAATTATTAAAAATCAAATTAAACATAAATGTCGAGGTGTGATAGTAAACATGTGATATAAGTAAGAATAATATGATCATATATTCATGAGAACATGATAACAAAATTGAAATACATTACCATGAATATCAATGATCATAATCATGATCCCTAGAAATAAATATTGGCAATTCATAAGAGATGAATCATATGGTAATAAAGAAAAAAAGGCCTGAAATCATAACATTGGAATTGGACAAAGAATTTATGGCCTACACATAAGCATAGAGAATATTGTTTCATGGATACCCACCAAGACCTTCATAAAATATAAGGATTTTGTAATCACCGACGTACCTACATCAAGATGATGATAAAAACTTATGTACCTTTTTTTCATGGATTGTGAAACTTCACACATAACCTTTTTTGTCATGTGCTACAACCTGTGTGCCCTTTTTTATCAATCTTGGTTTATACCATTTATATCTGGTTGTTTGTTAGATTGGGATACAACCCATGATTCCCTTATTTTTAGATGGAGAGTACAATCTATTAAAACTATTGTTTATAGAATTAGGGTATAACCAATATACCCTCTTATTTTTTTGGGTATGGGAAAAAACCCATGTACCATTTTTTAGGTTTAGGGTACAACCCATGTACACTATTGTTTTTTGGGGTTTTGATATGAATAGTGTACCCTATTATTTTCAGACATAGTATTCCCTCTTATATACTATATAATATTATAAAAAATTCATTACCCAATACAATTAAAGGTGATACATGTCTCAATCATTACGTAAAGAAATCATACATACATGTGTTATAAGATAAAAATACATTCACCATATCATGAAACATAAAAATATATGGAATATAAAAACATAAAATTATATCATAAGAAATGAAATGGTTATTTTAAACATGACATCATGTAATTACTGATAGAAAATTGACTAGTTTAATAATCATTTCATCCCTGAAAAACTTTTGAAAAAATCATGTTTCATAAGAATATAACCTATGGAAGACAAATGGGTGTAACACCCCGAGATTTTATGATATGTATTATTTTTAATTTATTTTATGTCATGTGTTTTATGATACACTAATATTATCTTGTGCTATACACAACACCATATTATCTTGCAATATTTGCAACACAAATCTCGAATCGTGTTATACACAATTTCAAGTTCATTTGATAGAAGTTATTCTACGCAACACTGAGTGTATATATATATTAAATTTATAAATGAAATATGGTTTGATTTTGTTATACGCAATAACAACAGAGTCCTGCACTACACGCAACCCTGACTTGGCATTCATTACATGCAATCACAACCTTCCTTGATAGCGTGTGTTGTACGCAATATCAGGTTTCACTAAACAACGATATATGGTTATAATATTATCACGAACCAGCCGTTATGAATAGTATTAAGCACATTTTTAGTTTTATAACATTATTATTCATCTTATAAATTTTTTAAAACATTTTATGGGAACAAAATTAAAATTTTCCGGTAAAATAACTATATTTAAAAAAATGGAGTTTTGACGCCTTTTGATGGCGCACCCACATTAAATATAGTTTTTTACATGTTTATAAGTTCAATATTACAAAATAAAATTATTCCTTGGAATAAGGATATAAAATTTTACCTTGGATAAAATTTTCATATTATTCTGATAACTTTCATATTTTAATGAATAGTAAAAACACGCTATATTTTAATTAAAACAGCTTTTTTCATCGTATTAATTTATATGGTTATATTATAATATTGAATGATTTTAAAGTATTAATAGAATATATTTTTTCCATTTAATATAATATATGTCATTAGCAATGATTTTACATTGAATTCTTAGGTTAAATCAATTCAATCTTTTGCAATGTTTTAAACAAAAACTCGTCTTCTTTCGACAACAGGATTAATTTTAATTTAATTTCTGCAACTTTTGTGTATTGAATTTGGAAAAATGGATTTCATATTTGGAATCAGTGGGTCCATATTATGTTAATATTCTACTTTTTAATTTTGGGCTTTATGAATAGTAACTATTGTAAAATGTATTTACTGTAGTTAAAGGTAAATCAGGTAATTAAGGGTAAATATAAGATTATAAAATTACCCTAACACTTTCCAAAATCCTATTGGATGACTAAAAGTCGACCCATATCACCTAAGGGTCTTCTTAGATTCATTTAATGGTCTTTTTTCTATGGAAATAATTTAATTATCATTAAAACCAAAAAGTGACAACATGTGAGTTTCTTAAATCTTATAAGTATAATAATATTAGTCTAGTAATAAACTTCCTGAAACATCGGATATATGTAGTATCCAGAAAGCTAATAAAATTATCTACATCATATGAATTTATTTATAATTTTTAGGGATTAAATATTTATCATTAAAAGTGACATAATATTGATGTTGAAATTATATTATTAAGAGAAATATCAAATAAATGGTTTTAAAATATTAAAATAAATATCATATGAACTATTTAATGTGATCCACTAATTTTATAGATACATATGTCCTTTTAGGAATCTATTAAAACTTTTAGTTCGAACATATATTCTTTATATATTTTATTTAAATTTAAATAAATGAATAGTATCAAAATTAACACTACTGTTATTTTATAAAAAAAACATATTATAAAATTGTTTAAAAATCACAAAAATATATACATATTATAAATTTAAATTTATATGGTCTAAATATTTATAATGTATCTAATTATGTAAAATTTAAAACAAATAAGTAATTATTTGTTATAATTTAAAATTTATAATGTTATTACCACAAATAAAATTAAATTGATAAAATAAGGATAAATCAAGTTTATAATGTTTAAAATAAATTTCTAACATGTCTAAATTTTATTGGTTGATGAGATTACAACCCTATCTCATCTAATATTAGAATATGAGTCATTTTTGGAGGTTTTTAAGTGGGGTTAGAATTCTTATAAATTAATATTTTTATGATTTCCAAAGGTGCCCCTCTCCTACCTTATAAAAGGGAACCTCCTCCCTCTCTTCCTCACACCACATTGAGCCTTCATGCTCGGCCAACCCCTTCCAATTTATCTTATCCACTTCCCTAGAAACATCCTAGTGGTTCTGGTCTACTTCAAAGACCAATCTTAGTGCCCTAAGAGGAGGATTCAAAGATGCGTATTGAAGAAGAGGAGGTTCAGATACATACGAAGCATATCAGACATAAGGTAAGGGATAATGTGGAAATCTCATTTGTTTTCTATCCGAAATTGATTATACACAAGTATTTATGGGGGATATATTTATCATCCATGTCCATGTTTTATAAATTTTTTTCATGTATGGTTAAAGTCTTTTTTACCCATTTTTTGACTTTTACAACATGGTATGTATGGAATCTTTCTTTTACAAGGTACTTTTTGACTTTTCCAACAATAGTATGAGGAGATTGTTATTTTTAACATATATGGAGTGAATGTATTTTTACGGTTTTTTAAATCCTTATTTTCATGAAGCTTCCTCCAAAATATTTCATGACTATTTTCAACATAATCCTTTTCTATTAAAATTGCATGACATTTTGTGAAAAAAAATGATTTTGAATAAGAAAGGATATTTTTCTCAAGAATTCATTTCAAGTGTTTTATCAAAACCATTTTCCGTCTATGATGACATTATTTCATATGTGTATGTTTCAAGTATAATGTCTCTATGATTTACATGGTCTCACATTTCTTATTATAAAATAATATCCATTTCTTTTATATGGATTATGTGATGATGAGATTATGTTTATGAATCCAACTTTATTTGTTTGGTTATTATGAATGATGTATGTTTATTTTGTGGCACAAGTAAGAATGATTTCATTATGAGATGGGTGGGACCTATATCTCCTTCCAATGCATTGGGTAAAGATTTATATCTCCTGAGATAGACATGGCTGGAATGGTAAGTTAATCTGGTTCAGTGTTACAGGACTGAAACAAGGAGTGAACTCGATTCAGAAAGGGACTTTTTCCACTAAGATGGTCTTGGAAACAATGCCTCGGCTAATATGGAAATCATATCATGTGCTTAATGGGTGCCACAATTACATGTTTTATTCCCATGCAATATTATCATGATTTATGTTCCATTATGATCTATGCCTTATGTACTTCCACGATTTATATCTTTGCTAAATATTTTTATGTTTAAAAATTATGTTCATGTTTTTTAAGTTAAAATACATATGGTATGTTTTATTTTATCCATGATTACCCTTACTCAGAATTTGAGCTCACCCTTTTGATGTTTAAATTTTCCCCCAAGATTAAAAGAAAGTTTTTAGGTAAGGAAACAAAAAGTGGAAGATCTTTATGGGAGATGTTCAAGATCTTTCACTACGATTAAAATATTATGTTCCATGTTTCCAAAGACACTAAACTATTATGATCCTTGTGTGTCTGTTTTAGTTATGTATTATGTATTCCGCAAAAGTAATGTAATATCTATGTATGTCAAGCTTCGGGTCTCTACAAAGGGTGTCATAGACCTCATTCCATCAAATTATAAACCATTAAAGAATTAATTCAAATATTATTCATTGATAGTGTCCATAATAAATCATAAACAATATGAATGGATACCTTCTTAGATGGAGAAGGATTTTGAATGATCCCCTGGATAATTTCTTAAGTAAAACAACCTTTCTTCGAAGATCACTTTTAAAAACATGGAACATATTAAATATAAATTTCATTAAAGTACATTTGAAAACAAATTACCTAAGATTTAAAATAATTTAAAACAATATTTTAGGGGAATTTAGTGTATTATTTAAAGAAATTTTCTTTTGAAATATAAAATCACTTCAAATCCTTTTTTTTAATAATCGTGAATATATTTTATAAAACATTTCCCTAGAAAAATTATAATAGAAGAAAGAGAAAATTTTATAAACACATTTACTATAAAAATTATAAATCAATAATGAAAATATTTTTCAAACTATTCTACTTTAAAGGTTATAAAAAAATGAAAACATATTGAATGCCTTTTTCATTGAAAATTATAAATAAATCTAGAAAGCCTTTTGAAAAAAAAATTTCCTTGAAAACATATAAAATTATATTCAAAACATTTTGAAAACGTTTTGCATAACATCCTATAAAATAATATTTTTTATTATTTGAAAATAGTATTATTTTTTGAAAATAAAAAATAAATCATGAATACATTTTAAAATCCTTTTTAGAAAACATGGTTTTGAATGAACATATATTTCAAAATAAGAGAGATATGAGGATGGATTTTCATTAAAAAATTACATATTATTGTACGTATAAAAAGTTAGAAAAATGGTAAGAATAAAATAATACACTATGAATAATCATTTGGATAATAAAATTCAAGAGTGTTATTTATATATTGATCATATGATTTCATCAATATAAGCATAATCATAAATAATTAGGATAAATTTTGACATTATAGCAATAAATTACAACATTAAATCATAACACAATATTATTAATAACATTACATGAAGTGTAAGATATCATTAAGAGATTAAAACTGATTATATAACATGTAAATGCGGATTATATACATGTCATAGAAAAATATTGGTGCATAAAAATACATGTTTCCTAAATAAAGAAAATTGACACCAAATTACATTGCCAATTTGGTAACTTTTGAACCATAAACATCATGAATGAATTATGATAAAAAGTATATTTAAATACAAATTAAATTTTGGTTGTTAATAATTTAATATATTCAAGGTACATATATAAACCAAATGACATGAAAAATTGGAGAATATTTCATATATGTAATGCAAATAAAAGTGAGACGGAAAAATCCACATCGTATGTATTTACTTTCATTAGACTCATTGAAACCTGAAGTATAATATATATAAGTAGATTATAAGTAAAAAAAAGAATCATATTATTATATATCATTAAATATATTTTTTTATTAAGACATTATAATACATGTTTTTAACAAATCCATATTAAGGTTACTTTTTATGCAATATCAACTCTGTTTTTAACAAATGTTTTGATTTGTAATATTTTCTGTATTGATACATAAACCATGATTTATTAGCCAAAAAAATGATAAACATGACATAAATATCTTTTATATTCTGAGGATATTTATTTATAATATATATATATATATGATATAAATATGAAATGGAATACACTGTACATGGAGGTGGTAGACCGTACATACGAATTACATTATTTGAATTTTCTTGTCATATCGAAAGAATGAATGTGAATTAATTATATGTATATATATTATTATTAAATTATACCTACTATTTCATATATATTATATATATTTACTAAAACCATCCTTAATATATTCTATTAATAGTGTGAATGAACCATATCGCTTTGATGAGGCAGTAGTCTGCAAATCCACAAATGAAGATATCATATTCCCAAAAAAATGGAATGAATTGTGGTATGTGATATATAATAATGAAATATGTATAAATAAATATTATAAATCATATATATTATATTAAAATACAATTTTTATCATTATTATGTTCCTTGAGTTTTTGTAATAAAAGAATAAACGACATCAGATCGTGAAGTGGTAGTCCTTGGCACACTAAAATGATGATCACATATTCCATATGATGAAAGATTGTGTTTATTTATATAGAGTAATTATAATAAAATACATCATTACATTTAGGATACTAATTTGATTATATAATATGTAAATAATAAAATTTTACTGGGTGGAGATATAATTAAATACACGGTTCTTGGTGAAGGGTGTTACCTTTGCATTATCTCATGTTGGTTTACAACATAGTGATTCCTTGGTAGGGTTTCTGACCAAATGGAGGATTATAGGTTGAATATAATGAATTTGAGTGATCATTTTGTAGGGTTTTTATGAGACTTATAGTTTCATATTTTGGAATAAGTGAGGGGATGAGACCCCTTTTATACTGGAAGAGGAGTTCCATTATTGTAAATAAAAATGTAAGCATTATTTAAGAGTCTCCCATATATAATGTGCAGATAATAATTGAATATTTAAATTATAATTAATTATATGTTTAAAATATGATCAAAAAAATGTAATTTTTAAATTTTTATGGAATTATCACCTGATGTTTTTGTTTAAACACAATGTCAACTCATTTTTAGCTTAATAAAAATAATTAATTTTAATTACTTTTACTAATAATTTTCATCCACAATTAAGTTATCCATATTAAAAATTATAAATTATTATGATTAAAAATATGAAATAAATTTTTTGAAATTCCATTCACATACATGTAAGTGAATAATTTTTAAAAAATAACCACACATATGACACGAAACAATCATTTTTTAATGTGAAATTGTTAAATAGGTAGAACTGTTTTCATATCCATTTTAAATGTGTAATTAATTTAGAGGATATAAATTGTATTAAAAGATATAAAATTGGTCAAAATATAAATTTAAAATTTATATATATAATTTATATATATAAATAAATTAGATAAAAAACACAATTTTAATTAAAATTTAATGTTTTTCAATATTCATTAAAAATGAAGTATCTTAAAAAAATTACATTAATTAAACCATAATAAATTTTGTGATTATTATATAAAAATTAAAATTAATTCTTTCAAAAAAAAATTCATTCTTTCCAATTGTAATATTTAAAATATGTTCACCGTTAAAAGGTGGTAAATTAACATATTAGAAAAATACCTCTTTTAATTCATATAATATAATTAATTCTTATCTTATGTATATAAAATATTATGGATGAGAGATTTTTTTTTATAAAATATTATATATATAAATTTTGTTAAAAAATACTTCAAAATTGGTTTGTTAAATTTATTGATATAATATTGTCTTTTTATATAGAAAAATTATTTTTCATGATTATGAATTCAACATTATCAAATAGTTCATTAATTAATTTATAAATAATTGATATCCAAATGAATAATTTTATATATATGTGTAAATAATATTTTCAAAAATTAGTTTATATTATTATTATAACCCATTCTAATGTCATGGTAGTAAGTATAATAATACAATAAAAATAATATTAATTGAATATTTTATTTGGTTAAAGTCATCTTTGTGTGTAACGAAAGCTATTAATGATTCTTGTCATTGTTTGTAAGAGAAGAAAAATATAGTGTTACATGTACCAAAATTAAATTTAGGTTTTTTGAGTGGATCATGATTACCTTGTTATTGTGTATAATGAAATCCAAAAATAGAACATTAATTTATCAAAATATATATCCATTGATGTGTAAAATGAAAAATATAAAAAATTTAAAATTCAATAGAAAAAGTATTTCACAAAAATATCAGGGTGTTACAAAATAATTTCTCAAATAATATTAATTTTATAGGTCTATATATAATTACATACGATTGGTTAGAGATCACGACATGTCACCCATTGTGGTATGTCATTATTTAACTCATGTGGTCAACCATCTTTAAACTATAGTTAATAATTTTTTCAACATGTTTTTGATTGAGTTTTAAAAATTCATTTTATAAATATTACATCATATGGTCTCTTGGAATGCCACTATCAGACTATGAATATATGAGATATATTTTCCGGGTTGATTGAAAAACATTACATTAATTGAGTTTCTTCATGAAGTCAATTAAATAATTATAAATTTTTTAGATATTTATCTTAGGTTCACTAGACTTATTATGGGTCTATGTGTTTTATGATGCGTTCGTTTCATATGGAAATGTAGATTGTTGTATCATGGTACCACATTGTGAGTTTACTCTAACAATCAACTCCAGAATTTGGTAAAATATAGATAATTAATTATAAATCTAATTAAATAATATTTTTAATTAACCAATATAGTATTCTATTTTTCACCAAAATAAATACTCAATAAACATGATAAAAATACAATAAAAATAAAAACATATTAAACAAAAAATATCACATATTTTATTATGAAAATTGATTTGACGTTAAATGATTGTGAAATTGTAACTATTAAATTTAGTAGTAGTTAAAAAATAAATTCGTAAGTTGTAATTTGTAATGATAAACATTTTAATATCCACCTTTTTATATTTATAAAATTGGTTAAAATGTTCTATTCCATTTAGAATTTTTTCAAAAATATTTACAAAACCAAATCCTCCAATTTTAATGTATATATATATTTGGAGAAAAAATAATCCAGATAATTAACATAGTGAAAAAATACATCCTTATAAATTTTACATCATTTGAAGATAAAAATTTGCATTCATTATTATTGGGTAAAATGAACCATTCATGAATATACATTAATCAATTTAAGTTCCCCCTAAATTCAGGTATTTCATAAAAAACATACTGTTGTTTAGAATCATTTAGATTTTTTTACATATATAATGGAGCCATGAAAATATTTCTAATTATTCATTGAATGATATATATTCATATTTAATAAATTAAAATGTTATAAACTATTATTAAAAAAAATAATCTAGGTAATATTAAATATCAACATTCTAACTAACAAATAATTAAACAAAAATAAAAAATGACTCTTGAAACATAATTTTACTATCGTTAAATATATTTTAAATTGGTATATTTATATGACAAAAATTAATAATTTTATTTTATAATATGCAGATAAATATAAGGTTTTAGTAAATATGTCCACACAAAGATATTCTATTGAACATATTCAAATAAAATATTTCAATTTTTAAAATTTTATCTATTAATATGATTTCAAACATCAATGTGTTTATCCATATAGTTATTCAATCTATTTTTAGATATAAAAAATATATGTATTTGTCCATAATATTATGGAATATTTTATAACATAAAACAAAATAAAAATTTGACTTTTATTAGGAATTTAGTGGAAAAAATTGTCACAAACAACATACCCACTCTCAATAGTTTATAATGAAAGTGAATTTTTTTAATTCATAAAACTCCATAAAAATAATTATTTTCATGTAAATTTGTAGTAACCATTTTTTGTTTTTTATCATTTTTAAAACCACCTTAATCAAAATCTATAAAAATATTAATTTCAGTTAATTTATATTTAATTTAAAATAATATTAGACTCATATATCCTTTAACCAGAATACATTATATTTTAACTAAAATTAAATGAATTAAATTATTATTATATATAAATATTGAACATATACATATTGAAAACAATTTGTAATGTTTAGATATAATCAAAATATATATTCTACTATTTATAGATCAAAACATATTATTATCAAAAGGTTATATGTTTTAATCATAATTTTTATTTCAATATGTAATAATAAGAACATTTATACTTTTACAACTATCAAGAAAAAACTTCTTAACTAGTTAGTTAATATATTTTGTTGATTAAAACAAATAATATATTTTATTAATGTAATTTTAATTATGAATAGAACTTTTTTTCACTAATAAAACCAATACCAAAATATGAAGGAAAAAAATTGAAAATTCATTACATCAAAAATAAATTGGGGATCCAAAAGGAATATCACCAATGTATATTTTCATAATTAAAATATATAATTAATATAGTTAAATTAATATTATTTGATTAAAATATAACATTTAAAAACTATTATTTAATAGAGATAAAAACAACCACTATAAAGATTATCTAGGATATTCATTAAACCATAACTTTATTTTGATTATTTTCAACCAATTTAAAATTATACTCATTCCTAAAACTTGGGTGATATTTGAAAAAAAAAATCAAAAAAAATATCAATTAAAGAATTAAATTTTAACATCTATTTCATAGTCATCATCATAATGAGATTTGAATTTTAGAAAAATTATTAAGACTCGAATTGAGAAAATAACATAATTTATAAATTAATTTATATTCATAATTCAAGATTATATTATTGATCCACCAAACTATATTTCTTTATATTTATTTTACAAGAGTCATTTATGTTATTTCTAATAATCCATTTAGTACTAATGTCATATTTATACAAAAAGGATTAAAATTTGTTTAGTATTTTTTAAATAGAATTATTTTAATTATTTATTCATTAAAATAATCTATTTTAGAGCTGATAAAAATTAATCTATATTTTAAGGTATAAAATAGAATAAAATATCAAATAATTATAAATATTTCACATCAAATTTTATGTTTTAATAATAGCATATATACGTAAATTAATTTATTATCTAGATTATCATTATATAAATTTAATATTTTTATTAAGATGGTATCTCAGACATATTAATACATCTAAATAGAATTTTTCTTTCTAATAATTTAAATACTATAAATTATTCCTCAACACAATAAGATTTATATTTACCTTATTTATAATTATTTTTATTTAATATGAAATGCATATATTCTATAAATTTTAATATTATCTTGTTACATGCTCTATTTTTCAAATTATAATTATAATATCCATGTAAAATAATGTCAATAGATTTTTTATTGAATTATTCTAATGATTCATGGATATTGTTAATTTAAAATTCAAAAAAAATAAAGAACATGTTTATGGATTCTATTCTTTGTATATTTCATAATGTTTCCTCCTTAAAAAATTCCAAAAAATTATTAGACTAAAATCATGAAAATAATGATTAAAATATCCTTTATATAAATTGTTTAGGTAATGGACACTCTTAAAATTATAATGGCCATTTATATAATTATTTTACTTTTTCTATTATAAAACATTTTTTTATTGGGTTTTTGAATTGTAAATATTAGTATTACAACCATTATATTCATAGAAATTTAAAAATTATGAATTTAAAAACTCACCAAAAAATTAATATATAATAAATAAAATTAATTATCATTTTTCATTTTCAAAAAGTTTTAAATAAGAAATAAATTTAGAAATTATTTCTTGTTTATGTATAAGAAAAAATGTATATTAAAACCAAATGTATTAAAAAAATAACAATCTCAATCATTTACACCAAATACAATCATTTTTCATGGGTAAAGATAAATGTTGGTATTAAATAGAAGGATTAGAAAATTTCATACCTTATAATCACACATAAATGATTCCTTATGCTTTTTATCTTTTGATCAGGAATAATATACATTGGTCTTGTCCAATCTCAAATCATGGAGACATAAAAAATTTTAAAATTACTATATCTTTTATATCAATATAACATTTTAATATCCAAATATTATAAAAAAAATTATATTGGCAAAAAAATTAATCATTTTAAATTTTTTTTCATTCAACTCGATAATATTAATATAATTAATGCGGTCCATTATTTCTTTACAATATATGACACATTTTGTTAAAAATAATATTTCTCTCATTCATAATTTTTAGATTCACATTATCAAAAACAAATTTCATAATTTTTAGAATATATTTTATACATTAAAAAAATGAACCTTTTTAATAACTACCAAATTTTAAATTCTCTCTTCACAAGAAAATTTTACTTTAAATTTTGAGTTATCAATAAATTTAATAATTAATTAAAAAACTTATCAATGGATTGAATTTTCGAGATACCAGAGCTCATAAATTTTGATGCTTCAGTGTCCATAAACAACACAAAAGTTTTCATTCTTCCATGACATGTGTCATATGGAAAATATTTTTAGTGTTATTGTTATCCTTGAAAAACTGAATCGTATGAGATTATTATAATTTTTAAAAGTCCCTAAATATTATAAACGGTTTTACGTAGATAATTTAGAATAAAATGATAATGAAACAAAATTAATCACTTATGTAGGAAACCGTGGAAATCATAATTATCATTCATTTGTATAATTTCAACTCATTTTAACATTAAAACATGTAATATTATATGGTCTTCCAGATGATGAATCTAAGTATAATTTTTTATGAATTTTTCTTAAAATTTTATCACAACAATGAACTTTATAATTTTTTACAATCATAATAACTCACTATTTTAATATAAAAATGGTTCCATTATAAATAGTTGGAACAATCATCAATTATTCAATTGAATTATGATCTATTTAAATTTATTACAAAATATAATAAAATTTAACTAATCTAACTTCAATATTTTTAGAATAATAATCATTATGTTATAGAATTTCATGTCAAATAGATTCTTGGTCTACAAATAATTTTCTATTTTAACTCAATGGAATACTTCATATCATTTAAATATCAAAACGTGACTACTTATGAATATTTTTAATATTGATTAATAAAACTATAATCAATTTAACCTTATGATTCAGTATATCTATATATTTATTTAGATAAACATTAGAAGTATAATATTTATAATAAGATGATAATGAACAATCATATTGAATTATAGTTTTTGATGATTCCATTAATCACATGTTTTTTCAATTCCTTTGGTGAATTAGGATCATTACTCAAATATTAGTGTAGAATTTTATTCCTACCCTTTTAAATTTCATTAATTGTGTATTAATAATTTGATCATTTTTATTAATCATTCTGTTGTCTTCTTAATCATGTATATGTGTGTCTTCATTCTCAAAATTTATAATAATAAAATTCATCAGGATCATTAAATTTCTTATTTCTCACATACCACGGGTAATTAATTTTTTCCTACATGTATAATAACTTTATACTCCATTAAGAATCCTATGAAATGTAGTTTTTTTAAGAAACTAGAAAATAATAATCAAAAGAAAATGTTGTAGATTTCAATTTCAATTTAAATGATATACCATTATTTTTAAAAATTTACCCTACAAAAATAATTATAAATTATAATGTTTATTAATTTAAATATATAATATTATTATATAGTTTCAATTCTTATAAACTTTTAAATTTATTCAATATCTATATTTTATGATGCCATATTTTTGGTAAGTCTATTAACACATCATCAAATACAAAAACAAAATAGTATACATTTCACCCAAAGTAATAATGGTATTTTATATAATTTTAAATATATGTAACATTTGATTAATTTTATCTCCATATACTATTTATAATTCCAAATACTAAACTCTTGACATGACTAATTCATTTCATACTTTTATATCATAACCATGATTATTAACATACAAAATTATTTAACCTTTTGGTGCTTTTTTCCAACAAAAGAATTACATTACAAATAATTAAAAATTTCAAAATAAATAATATATTTCATCTATTAGTTTTTCACATAATTTAATTCGTTTTTACCAAGAAATGATATAGGTTCAAAATTGGGTAGTTTTTATGTCTTCAATTTTATTTTCCAACTTTCAATGGTAAGTTTTTTTAAAAATCTATACATTAGAATTAAATTTTTCATAAATAATTTGATCATGTAGTTATGTTATATAAGGTTCTATTCCGTAGTTTAAACTGCATATTGAAATATAATTTGTTACAATTACCAAATTTTATTATGTCATTATTTTATAGGAAATAATAAGATAATGTTTAAAATAGTAGGGGTTGGGCTCTGACACATATTTTTAAGAACCAATGTAATATTGGGATAAGGACAACAGGAATTGAGTTAAAATTTTCAAGTCATTATATAATGATTCAAAAATTAAATAATTAATATATAAAAAATATAATGAAAAATCAAGACAATTACTTTTATATTATTTTAAATATAAATGATCTTAATACTCTCTTTGCCCTTTACAAACATACGTAAATATTTAACAAATTAATAATTTGATATAAATCATATAAGTTAATATTACCAGACATAAAAATTATATTTTAATAAAATAAGAAGAAAAAAATAAACAATCAAATCTCATGGACAAACCATATTTTCTTTCAACTTGGAATTCTAGTGGTATATCCACTAAACTACATTTTGAGGTGGTGGTATGTTTAAAACTCTACCAATATATGGACATATGAACAACCAATTCAATTAACTTTTAATAGTAATGAAAGAATATATATCATTTATAAAGCTTAATATAACTCAACTACAACCTTTTATGGTAATTATAACCCATACATGATTAGAACAAAAAAAATAGGACGAAGAATGTACCATAGAAAATAGTCAAACCAGTATAGATATAAGTTTTGAGGAAACAAAGTTCTCTCCAGAATTAAGAGATCAAATGATTAATATTCACTTATGAGTAGTAATTTATCTCTAAATTGTATCACACATTATTGTTTAATAATTATCATAAAATTATATATTGAAAAATTTCATTCAATTTCATTTTATATAATTTTTTGGTGATCAATAGAGAATAAAGAAATATAGTTCATCTAAACCTTATCGATAATTCATGTGTTTGTATCGTCACTGAATCCTTCCAAATTGTAATCCAAAATAGTCCACCTCATAAATCTATAGAGTTTAAAAAATTATACATAAGAACATGTTATAATATTTAAAATCATAAATAATTATCCTTACAAAATGAAATTGATTACCTATTAAAAATCCCATAATACATGAGAGGAAATAAGTTAAAATTAAAAAAAAATTATAATCAATTATTCTAATTAATCTAACATGATACAATAACCCCTATGATATTTGTTTAATAACATATATAATTTAATCAAATTAAATTCATTATCCTTTAAATAATGAATTAGTTTTTATGAAATAATTAGATAATTTAAAATCATTAAATCAAACAAAATATAAATTAATATGTATAAAATATAATAATTAGTAATATATATGGAATATGATAAATTACTCATTAATAGAATTAATGGATGATTTCATATAAGGTTTTGATTTTTTTTTGTAAAATATCATCAAATCTCTCTCATTATTGTAATTCATTAGTTCATTCATGGAATCTAAGAACAAAAACATGTGGTTGATCACTTAATCATTGTGTGATAGATCTAATTTTTTTAGTAGACCAGATTTGAAACATGTGGTCGATTGGATTGTCATTTAGTTACCCATTAATATTCCATCATGAAGTTTACTATAATGGAGCAGTTATTCTCTAAAATAACAATATTTTTATATTTGATTTATTGAATATATCGTGTTGAATTGTGATCATTCATGTGGTCACTTCAAATTTTAAAAAATTCTAAATTTCTATGTTATGGTTTCTTTACTTTTTTACCTCAGTTGATGTTTCTGGTTATAAGTCCATTCATGTGGTCATTCCATCACATATAACATCATATCGCATGATAACATGACTCTTATGGTTGATTCATCACATATCGAATATTTTGAAAACAAATAAATCCATAGACATTAAAAAATATAATATTAACTCATATAGAGATGTATTTTTCCTACAAATTATTTTAATATATAAATGAAAAACCATACCATGAAAATAAAAAATAATATAAAATAATAAACCAACTTATAATAAAACGAATAAAAAAATGAAATAAAATATATAATATGGTATAATTATGGAAAAAAGAAGTTCATTATTTATCAAAGCCTAAATAAAAAAGTTGATGAGATCGACATGAACATTAATTATTTTATAGTTATTTATCTGATGTATTTAAATGTGTTATAACATAAGTATTACTTGAAAAAACAAATTTCAATTAAATATATGTAACAAAAATGATTTTTCTATTAAAGAATTATATTATTTTTAATAACAACTTTGGACATAAAAAATGATGCACCATAGCTGAGAACATCATAGAGAAAAAATTTAAAACATATTATAAATAATAATTATTTTTATCCTATTCATGTGAAATCATTTTAATGAATATTATACTCTGGTATGGGTTCATTAATGAAAAAACTAAATCATAGTTTCATTTATAATGATTTTTACCATGGGATGATTTTTATTTTTATCACAATATATCATGTGGGTGTCAATATCATGGGTAAAATCATTGGTTTAAAAATTATTAAATATTTTTTTTACAATAGTTAATAAATTTCACATAGTTGATACCTATTTAATCTACTATATCATGAAAACATATGGAGACTCAAGAAACCCTATGATTTGGGAAGAAAAAGTATTGGAAAATTTCTTAGCATATGAGAAAAAGGAAGACCTGAGAATGATGAAAAAACAAAATGATGAGTCAGAAATGATGCCATCACAGATTAATTACTTGATAGTTAATGAAATATTTGTAAGGAAGGGAATTTTGTTGTTGAATTTAATGAATTTATTTTTTCCATGTGAAAGAAAATTTTCATTCTTTATTTGGATTCAATTATGAATGACCATATGAATTTACAATTTTTTGTATTGATTTAGAAAATTACGGGTAGTGTTACCTTGGTTTAATAAATTTTATTTTACACTAATGATTTATGTAATGTTTTTTTGGTGATCATTGTTTGATATACCATTTACCATGTCATATATTCTACTCCACATTATATTAACTGTATCAATTTAGATCATCAATTTTTATGGTGGATTGGCTACTTGTGAACTAATTTTTTAAGGATTTTAAATTGATCCACAACACATTTTTATGGGTTTTAAAAAAGGATTGATGTTTTATAAATAATATTTAGATTTTATAGATAAATAATGAATATATAAAATTAAGTGATTATCATAGATAAACAGTGATGGTGGATGACTTTTGAATAACATGTGTGATTGGTTGTAAATTTCAATTTCTGATGAGGTATATTTAAAAATTCGTAATTAATAGAACACAACACAAGGATAATGTTTTTGGTGGGGTTCTATCTTCATTATATCTATGAATGATGATAGTTGAATGATTAGTATATTAAATAATGAGTCCTATGAGAACCATCCATGACATACTTCCCCTTTGGTCCAATAGAATATCAATAACTCAAGGGACAATTATTTTCATTTTTACATTGTGGGAGACCCTCATCAACATGGAAATTGATTGTGTAAGAGAGAGGTAATGGGTAATGTTTATTTTTATTATTAGATTCTCATGACACCCAGAAACACCATCAAAGTCATTGAGCTTCCACAAAATGTATTCCATTTTGTTAATACTTTTAATAGAACCCAGTTTTTTATATTTTAACTATACATCATGATTTCATTCCAACATTTAACATTATGGTGTCACTTAATTCAATATTTAAGATGATATATGTATTGATGTAATCATTTTATAGTACCTTCCAATGAATAGTTTACGACTAGGTTCTGAAATGATCTTTAGATGTATATTGTGCCATATAATCCCATAATAGTACTTTTATTTCAAGGAGTATTACTATATGTATTATAAAAATTTTAGTTTAGCACATCCCTATATAGAATAAGGGTGAAGGTTTTCTAACTATTGAATTTTTCCCCACAATATTTAAGAACATTTATGTTCTGGTTCCCCCATTTAATATTGAAATAGTTTGATACCAAGACCCATATTGAATTGTTCTTATAATTACTATACCATTTATAAAGTGAGTTATAGATGATGTACACTTACTATTATATTATTGAAATTTATGTTTCAACTTTTTATATGGTAATTTATATGGGTTATTTTTTATATTAAAAGGGTATAGATACATCATACTGACTGGACATAGTTAATGTTTAAATATCACGTTCTAGTGGGTTATAATAATTGATACTTAACTTCATGATGTTCCCAATTAGGTATCAATAGTCGGGGACATCACGTGAAAAAAACCCACCAATATTAACACAATGTGTTTCAGGCATCACTGGTTATTCCCCTATATGAACATGTATTTTGGTATCCTAACTTGAGATCATTATCAATTTGTACCAATTGATCAAGTAAATGTATCCATGGTAAATATGTAATTAAATTCATAGAAAAGTAGTTTATGTTGGGTTATTCATTGGTGGTATTTGAATGGATGAATTGTCATGATATAATTTTTTGATTCCATATTAAGGAATTTATCTATCTTAGGTCTAGTTGATCTGGATGGTAGAACCTACATATATTCCTAGACAATGTAGTCAAAGGTATAAATTTCATTTTAGTTTAAAAATAATAATAAATTGACATTGGATGATGATACAAGAAGATTATCCAAATTTTTGAGATATCACTATAATTAGAGATTATATGACAGAGTGAGTGTTTGTAGGTTGGTTATCATTTCATTGAATATTCATTATCTTTATTTGGGCCTTGATGGGTTTCTAGAATATTCTATTGGTATATTAATAATATTATATTATATCAAGATAATGGGATAGATTTTCACCAATAATTGAGAATTCATGATTCTTCCATATTTTGGAGAACGGTAATATTGGTCATAGTGGTCCCTACCACAGTTTCTGAGAGTTTTCCATGTGATATATCAGCAAGTAAAAACATAATTTATTAATATTATAGTATATAATAGTAAAATTATATTTACTTATTATGATCAGTCACATGGTTTTAAGTTAATACATTGAAACTATTATATGAATCAACTCTATATTAATATTTATATTTAATATAATATTTTTGTTTGGAATTATAAGTAAATTTAATAGCATAAGATAATAACATAACATAATAAATATATATTATAGGAATATGATAAAAATATAAATGAAATTATAATAATGATAGTTCTCTATAACGTGAACACAGTTTTCTTCATTTTGGTTGCTGAATAATAGGGCAACAACGAACCCTTTTGGGTATTTTGGTCATCCATTACCAAAGAAAAGAAGGAATTCTATTCCACAAACTATTCATTCTCATGAAGTTGATATATTCCCTCTCGTATATAATTATAGATAGGGAAACTCCGTATCATTATTACAGATCCATGGATTACTTCACAAATTGAAGGGACAAGATCATTGTGATTATCACGGTGTGGAAGGAAACATCAAGGATCCATGATGGGACATGGAATTTTATGATTAATATTTGAATAAATTTTTAAAGAATTTGTGGATGATATAGTGGTGTTTGATCATAGATATTTTATGAATTGATCACTAGAGATGAAAATCTATAGAATGTGTAACTCAATCAAATGTGGAAATAATTTATTTTTTTTATTCTAAATATTCATGTGAAATCATCATACATCCTTTCCAGATAAAAAAAGGACACAATGATGTAACATCACCCAATTTAATAATATTTTATATCCCTATCCCATCATCTTTTTTTCTACACCCCACTAGAATCATTTGGTATAAGAGGGATCAAGGTAATTTTATGAGCAAAAAAATATTTCACATTAAATTATGTGGAGGGTTTAAATTTAGTCCCAAACAATAGACCACACATCGATTTTATTTAATTTGACCATGTTTCTACTATCTAAAAAATTTGTATGAATCAATTGTTGTTTTAACATATAATATTTTATGAAAAAATTATATATATATATATATATATGATTGTGTTTATATTTTATATTTCATTTGATAGTGACCCATAATTTTTATCCAAGATCATCCCCAGATCTAGATTCATAAGATTCTATTCTAGTCATATGTATAATACTCCATATACTGTGGAAATTTTATTAAAAAATAAATTTTAAAAGGCCTCATAATTGAATTTTTAATTTGGATAAAAGATAAAACGATAATAAACAATAATACTTGGATGTTGTGTTTGTTGATAGTAAAAAACAGTAATAATATAAATTTAATTTAATATAAAAATTAGGTCAATGCATTTTCTATAAAAAAATATAGAAAAAATAGAGTCCTATCATTGAATAATAACCAGTTACCACTCGGGCCCTCACTGTCTACCCAAAAGTTTTCATCTATTATAAAACACTGAACCACCACCGTCACATCCTTACTCTACCGATGGAAGAACCCTATAACCATCTTCTACAATGACTGTCCAATGGAAAAACCAAGAATTGGGTCATGTGGATGTCTCGTAATGGTACTTTCATATCTGAGATCGATAGTCATCATTCCTCCCTCCAAACAGACCAAACTGCCCTCTATAGCTTATATCCTCTAATTCTAACCAACCCTCGATTCACCCACCATCATGCTCCCACCATCCATCGATGTGCAATCCTTCAACACATAATCTCCCACATTATCCCCCTCTCACGTGGATTTCAAATCCGGCTAATAATGAAAAAAATTGGTGACCCCACTTCCAATCATGCATTCCACTTCCCTGGATTGACCTAGACACTATTTCTAGTCCCACATTCATGATCATACCCCCTTCCCGATCTTAACCTCCTTTTCCAGTGGTTCGTTTTCCCAGATATAGTTCCAAACACGTACCTTCTATATTTTCTAATCTGACTAACCCCATAATGTTAATAAGTTGGACTTACCAACCAATAAAATGTCAATATGAGTTAGAATATCCAAAAACTACCCTCCATGTGATATTACTTGCTAGGAATGGTCTTTTATGGATTGAGATAACATGTAGTGTCTCTGGTTGGGGTTTTGAGGACTAGAAAAACGTTTAATATAACCAAAAACCATTTTATTAATTTAATATAAAAAAATCACATAGTAAATCAAAATTTTAAATTTAATGATTTATAAAATTTATATTCAAAATAAAATTATTTTTTAGAATAATAATTAAATTAAATGTTTCACTGACCTTGATTAAATTATTTCAACTGAAAATAATTTTTTTATTTTATTAATTTACCTTAAATTAAATTTTATTCCATTTAATCATTATCACACTTTTATTTTATATGTACTCTTGTCTTGACAAGTTACTGAGTTTTCATGTTGGGTTTAATAATATTTATCTATTTATAATAACTTGATGTAGAATTTGAAAAATTTATTTATGTCTTTTATTTTCTATGTGTTTTCTTATTCATTTAAATATGTAGAGGGGAATGTGCGTCCATATGTTCATTATGGTGTGTATTTTCTTCTTTCTTGGATTCTCTTTCCTATGTCTGAGTAAATTTTTACAATTGATGAGGAAAATATAATACATGGAAAATTCCAAGATGAGGAGGAATTCCAAACTAGAAGTGAAAAAACCAGAGTAGGGAAAACCATCATAATGAGTGAAAAACCAACTGAGATATGATAATTATTTGTCATTAATGGTCCATTGATTTTAAATGGATAAACAAATGTGATATTCTCAATACTATTTTGGTATGTTGTTACTTTTATTTATTTTTATTTTTTTACACAGTATTGTGTTAGTGGAAAACAAATAAAATAAGAAAAAGGGGAAATTCACCTCGAGGTGATGAATATATATTTTTTAAATATCAGTAATGATAAGTCCAATATAGTGTGACCATATTTATTTGAAATGGATTATATTAATAAAATATGTTTAAAACTATTCAAATAAATATTAATTCATAAACACCTTCACTAGTTTTAATGTGAACAAAAATAGATGTCTGTAGTTCTCTTTATCCCTTGTTTCAGGTGCCACTTGCTACTATTGAGTTCTTATGAGAGAAAAATGATGACACTATGAAATATTAAATAAAATAAGTGGTTAAAGATACATTTTTTCATCTTTATATAAATGTGTTGAGGTAAATAGTTATCATGTTTTAGAAAATTGAACTTCCCTAAACATAACAAGGAGTTGTGAGTCAATAAGGATGGGAAGGTAGACACGTTGAACATTATGTGTACTGGCATAGACATCGCTTGTAGAAAATTATGAGTGGATTCAATGATATATTCCATTAAAATTCAAAAGTGATATATTATTTTTCGTAGAGTAGTGAGGTTTTCTGGAGTATGATATTTTAGTAGTATAAATTTTGATAATTAATTTATACAATAATTTAAAATATATACTCATGATAAATATAATTATCAACTAGATTTATTTTGTAGAAGTTTGAAACTAATACAACATTCCAACTATATTATCTTATATACTTTGTAAATTTATATTCTATCATGAATTTATATGAGTAGTACAGAACCTTTCTCAAAGTACTTTTATATCAAAAATAAAATGTGTTGGAATCCCCAAAACATATTAAGTCTCATATAGAATAGAGGTTAGGAAAAATTGTTATAAGAGACATAGTTATAAGGAATATGATTTATATTTCTTAATTTTATCATAAAAATCCAATTTGAGTTCTAGATACAACATCTCAAAATTAATGACTTCAGAAGTTGTCTCGTCTCTTAGAAACTTTTGTAGAGAAATTGTTGGATGATTTTAATAAGGTGATGAATATATTGGATTTGTTTAAATTGAAATATAGAACACAATATTTCCATACATCCCATTATTATATAATTTTCAAACAAATATTATATATTCTATTACCATTAATGAAAACTATATGGATAAATATATTATTTTAATTTGGGTAATGTTCTCCAAAATGATATGAACATAAACCAAGGCTAGAAATTAGTTCATATGGGGACCAAGATTAATGACAACTCAAAATAGACAATGGAATGTGTGATAGTAACTGAATACTAAAAACATCCTTCAAAAAACATTTGTTTATTATTCTTTAATTAATTTATTCACATATCATGACATAGTTCTGTCTAAGTTTAAATTATATGAAAAATAATAATGATGAAAGTAATCTCTTATTCATTAGTTATATTTATTAGTGCATAAATTTTTTTAATATATGGTAAATGAAAACAATTTTATTATCACATATATGTATTTAATGTATTAACCATGTTAGAACATAAATGTTACAATATGTAATATGTGTTCTCCATGCTGATGATAAAGGATTATTCCGATGTCAGTGGGGACAAGCACCCAAGATTTAATTTTTATGAAAATGGTTTTAGAATAAAATTTATTGAGTTTAAGGAGAAAATTTATTTGATGGTTTAATTATACACAAAGATAAATTATTTTATTAATGGATTTAATTATGTTTTTTGTGTTTTACACTTTAATAATGGTTCGGTATTTCTTTATTTTTTTGAAATAATTATTGAATATAATCATAAGACTCTAATACCAAATTTTAGAACGATATATCATCGTTAAATAAACATAAAAGTGGATGTCTAGAATATACATAGATTAATATATAGATACTTTATATCTAATCAACATAGGTATTATCAATGTATATTCCTAAATTGTTTGTGAATGAAACCTTTAAGAAAATGGTAAGCTATAAATATTTCAAAATTTCATCAAAAAAAGAACGTGTACTACTCAAAGGGTAAACTATGGGTAAATATAAATCATTATATTTTGTGTTGTATATGAATTGTTAATGTGATGTATAATATATAAACTTGTTGTAGATGTGAGTTTATTTGAGCCCGAAATCTTAATAATATTTTAACCAATAATTCATCAAATAGATTAATATAGTATTGATTCATTCCTAAACACACAATACCTTTCACTCATCAAGGAAATAGTGTTAATAGGGTGTATCATTAATGATCCTTACATAAAAACGTTTGACAATAAAATTTATCATGGATAAATTTCTACATGAACATTTCCTTTTATAAATAAAGGTAATCATATATTTAAAAGGAGATTTATTGTTATGGAATATATTTATTTCAAAAACAAATATAATTTTTGATGCATGGTTCACAATTAAAGATGTTATCCAACATCCATATTCTTACTATAATAAAAAATGGATATCACATTAAATATAGTGCGATAAATATTCATTATTTCATAACTATATGTGTTTGGATGAAAATATATTATTAATAGGATAAACAAACCCGCATCAATAGAAAAAAACTGTGAATATAAAAAAGTTATTTTAATGAGTTATATGGATATTAAATAAATACATAAGAATAAAATGAACCCCTGGGGATGTTTGAAATGACTTGTTTGTGGTTGTGAACTCCTGCTGTAAAAAGGGAAATTGGTTAATCATGTACACCTGGCTAAATGAATTGAAATCACCAGGATCAACCGTTCTGTGATAACCCCCAGTTAAAGCACACTAAATTCAAATCATGTTGTGTGTTAAATGTTATACATCTGAAAATACCGGCATGGACCAGCTTTGTGTTGGTAGTAGTGGTTTGGTTGTTTTCTTTTATGGGCCGATTACTGGAGATGTGGGAGGGGATGAGATCCCATGTTGATATGGATGCTGTGGTTGTGAGTTTTAAGACCGGGTGGTTACCTTGTTTATATCATGAATTAGGGTGGGATCCTCTGTTGAAGAGAAACCATTTTGGGGGACACGTGGTAGTGTCTCGAGGGTTTCTTTGGTTCTAGTACTTCGATGGATCTCACTTATCCCCTTGTTGTTGTAACATTTGCATAGAACCGGTTGTGAATGTTTAAATTGACGTTTGGCTGGATTCTTTCCTCGGTTATTCTTATGGTGTTAATTGCCCATGTTGCTGCAAGAACATATTTAAACATTATTACTGAACCTGAAAACAAGATTGGGAAAAACGAGTTTGGTTGGAGAGAGTCCTGACTCGGACTTGAGTGCTGTTGTGATCTGTAGGCTATCTGATGAAAGACCTAACTTTGGGTGAGAGATTGTTAACTATGTATATACTTGTTGTTTTGTGTTTCTTATTCGTGCCCCACCCATGTTGAGCACGTAGTGCCGAAAACCCCCATTTCATGGAGGAGGGTGTTTTTTCCAACACTATTCTTAGTGGCTGGTGATTGGCTCCTTTTCTGATCCCTTTCCTAGATAGCCCAAGTAACTTCAGGTAGGCTGTGATGGCCTGAGTTCCATAATTAGCCCAAGAATATTCAGGCGGGGTAGTGTGGTGGTTATGACCCAGGTGTGTGTGGGCAGGTAGTTTCCCAAGTACCTTCGGGATGAGGCCTAGGTGTCCTCGGGCGTGTCAGTGGATCTTCTAGCCCAGGTGTCTTCGGGCATGGTGGTGGTTGTTCTGGCCTAGGTGTTTGTAGGCATGGTACGTGTGACAGTTGTGGCCCAGGTTTTTGTGGGTGGGATTCGGAAGTGGGACTGCGTGCGGTTGTGGCCTAGGTGTTTGCGGGCGGGATTCGGTAGTGGGACTGCGTGCGGTTGTGGCCCAGGTATGTGTGGGAGGGTGTGGAAGTGGGACTACGGTGAGAATGTTGGGATTGGTTCGATGCGTAGGATGTCACAATAACCAGTGGGAAATTGGCATGGGGTACCCAAACATCGATGTGCTCTTATTATATAAATTACTTGGTTTGCATTACTTGGTGAGTGTAGCCGGTGAGTGGGATGGGTGAACTCCTTCATCGTAATGGTTGTCTTCTTCTCATGGGACTTTAGTACGTTCCCCCACTTGTGCACGCGAGTCTTTGGTTTTCCCTACTGAGTGTACTTGTATGCACACCCTTCATATATAAAACTATTTTCAGGTTTCCAGGAGGACTTCAGGGATTGCGCAGGACCGTACAAGCTCTGATCTTTTGGGAAGTCGTAGTTGATGGTTTCATTCATTGGTACTTACCATTGTAGTCACTTTTGTACTTGTGGATTTTACTTTTGGAACATGCATGTGGGAATGGTTGAATTTTGGCTTTACTTTTCATTTACTTTTGGGGTTGTTGGGTTTCATCATCTTATCTCTCGATCCTATAAAACTAAAAGGGTAATACCTTCCACTTTTGTGTAATTTCCATACCCTTGGTACTAGTCGCCACTCTGGGACCTATAGAAGGTGGGTTTCGGGGGTCATTATCTCTCCTTTCAACGTAAAGAAGGAAGGGCTTAGCAACATGCTGACCCTTCCCTCCTTTTAGTGAAGGTGGGTCGTGACAGAATGGTATCAGAGGAGAGCGGTTGAGAGATAGGATGGATTCTGGAGTTAGGCACAGTACGGATTGCATGGGATGGTAAGGCAACAGTGTTGGGTGACCTTGGTGCATGAATTATGCCAGTGAAGATAGGCTAGGACATTGGATTTTAGGGGCCCCCATGATCTGATGCAAGGACATTGGACCCACTGGACGACCAGGTGAGGCCACGCTGATTGCAGGGTAGAGACCCTAGGAAATGTACATGCATCATAATGACTTATGTTCTCATGTTTCTGGGATGACTTGGGAATTAAAAATAAATGAAAATTTCAAGAATTTTTTAGAAATATATTCTGCACTACTTGGGCTTAGGAATTCCTTGTTTACCTTGCAGCTATGGAACCTAGAAGGCGACCACGTGTGGTACAGGCGATCGAGGCCCCGGAGACTACTTTGGCCGATCGGCAAAGATCTGATCGATGGGAAGAGCACGTCTAGTGGAAGAATACTTTTTGGGCCTTCTAGTGATAGACCCTCGAGAAGTATGAGGGAAACACCTCTGACATGAAGAGGGAAGGCTGGATAGAGGGGCTAGTGATAGCCTTCGGCCTGATTCGGGCCCCGACCGAGTACTGGGTTCCTTTGGCCGTCAGCTAGATGTGGGGAGCGGCACGTAGGTGGTGGACGCTTTACCTGGGGGAGGGGAGAGAGGCTGAGGTGCCATGGGATAATTTCGAGAAGGATTTCCGGGCAGAATTCCTCTCCTCAACGATGAAGGAGGAAAATATACAAAAGCTACTCTCCCTCCAATAGGGGAGTATGTCAGTGAGGGAGCTAGGAATCACGTTCAAAGAACTCCTACATTTTTCTCTGCACCTCTTTCCTGATGAGAAGTCTCAGACAAGATGTCTAGAGGAGGTGCTCCGACCCTCTCTCCAGTATGTTGTTACCCACTTTACCCTACCGACGTACATGGAGGACCAGAAGAAGGCCGAAGTGGTGGAGAGGATGCACACTCTAGGAGGTGTGTCACGAGATGGGATCCAGCTAGGACCATCGAAGGGGAAGGCCTTCAGCACTAGGCCTCCAGCGTCAGGACCCTCCAGGTTCCGACCTGCAGGGAGCAGGCCGCAACAGTTTCAGTTTCAATCCCCTGGTCTTCGCCATTTTCCTTCAGGCCTGGACCGCGATTCTTCGTCTGTGGGAGCCATGGACATCTTCGAAGTTATTTCCCGGATCGTGTATAGTACGGCGGTGGTGGACAGCCCCAGCACCCACCCCAACAGCAGCTTCGAACCAGGCCTTTCCAGCAACAGCAGCAGGGACAGCGAGCTCCCGCACCTCGGAGGACTGACGTAGGAGGAGGGGGCCGACCTCAGGGCGGTCTTTAGGGACCTCGACCAGGGCGTGGTCGGGGAGGTGGCCGATAGCCAAGGGGCATAGGAGCCGGGCGTGGACAGCTACACGTTGCGGAGGCAGCAGTTCCAGCAGGACCGTAGGTTTTTCGAGGTACGATTGGTTTGTTTATCACTCTTGCTTATGCCTTATTCGATACCAGAGCTTCGCACTCCTTTGTTGCACCCAGTCTAGCCCGTGCCTTGGTTCTAGATTCCAAGAGACTTCCAGTGCCCCTGGTGTTGAGCACACCAGTCGGAGGTCAGACTGACTTTTTATTTGTTTGTCGGGGATGTAGAATGATGATAGGGCCACATCAGTTGGTTGGGGTTCTTCTTCTGCTACAGATACACCCATACGATGTCATCCTAGGCATCAACTGATTATTTTCTGTGTGTTCTGTCATCGACTATTTCCGAGGAAGGGTTGTCTTCTCAGACTTGGGATGCCGGCGTGTTACCTTCACCGGCGAGCGGAGCAGTTAGAAGGGAAGTAGGTGAGAAGAACCCCTCCTCTCCATGTTGGACGAGCTGTCAGTGGAATCAGTAGATGCTGACATGGTAGAGGTGTCAGAGGTTGTCCATGAATTTATGTAAGTCTTTCCTGAGGAGGTAACGACTCTACCCCCTCAACGGGATATCAAGTTCGGGATAGACCTGCAGCCCGTCGCTCGTCCGATCTCGATGGCTCCTTACCAGATGGGACCTTCAGAGCTACGGGAGTTGCGGATTTAGATCGTTGATCTGAATAGGTGTTATGCTCATCCGAGTGCATCACCGTGGGGTGCTCCAATCTTGTTCGCGAAGAAGGAAAATGGTGGTCTCAGGTTGTGCATAGACTACAGAAGGCTGAATCAAGTGACGATCAAGAATCGCTACCCTCATCCAAGGACAGATGATCCCTTCGACCAGATTAAAGGGGAAGGATGTTCCTCATAGATCGAACTATGGTCTGGGTACCACCAGTTGAGAGTGAATGAGGGAAACATCCCGAAGACAGCGTTCAGGTGCAGATATGGACACTTCGACTTCGTAGTCATGCCCTTCGGTGTTACGAACGCCCCGGTTGTGTTCATGGGGAATATGAACTCCATCTTCTGGGAGTAACTAGATTGGTTCGTAGTTGTGTTCATCGACGACATCCTGGTCTACTCAAGATCGGAGGATGACCATGCAGAGAACCTGAGGACGGTTCTGGAGGTCCTCCGCATCATCAGCTCTATGGGAAGTTGTCGAAATGCATGTTCTGGACACGAGAAGTGCACTTCCTCGGGCACGTGGTGTCCGAGCAGGGGGTAGCAGTGGACCCATCAATGGTTGAGGTAGTTGTTTCTTGGAAAAAACCCAAGAATGTGGAAGAGGGCCGTAGTTTCCTCGGGTTGGAGGGTTACTATCGGATGTTCATACCCAACTTCTCCCGAGTTGCATCCCCTTTGACAGCCCTGACCAAGAAAGACCAGATTTTTGTGTGGAGTGAGCAGTGTGAGTCCACGTTCAGCTATCTGAAGAAGAAGTTGGTCAGTACCCTAGTGCTGAGATTTCCAAAATAAGGGGCACCGTATGATGAGTTCTGCGATGCTTTAGGACAGGGCCTGTGGTGTGTATTCATTGAGCAACAAGGGGTGATTTCTTATGGGTCCAGGAAGCTATTCCCTCATGATCGTAATTATGCCACCCATGACCTAGAGCTTGCAGCAGTCATTTTTGCGCTAATGTTATGGCGGCACTACCTTATTAGAGAACACTTTTTGGTCTTCACTGATCACAAAATCTTGAGGTATATCCTTTCCCAGCAGGACCTAAACTTGCTACAGCGGAGATGGGTGGAGTTCCTCCCAGATTAAGACTTCGATATTTCTTATACTGAGGGAAAGGGCATTATAGTGGTCGATTACTTGAGAAGGAGGATGCAGAAGGATGCGGTACGAGAGTCGGAGGATTCCTGGAAGGCGATGGAGGAGTTGGCTGCCTTACACCAGGATGCGAGGATGGATGGTGGTAGAGGTTGCCTATATCAGATGGAAGTGAAGTCATCTCTATTAAAAAAAGGGGAGGAGTCTCTGTGGGGAGACCGATAGTGCGAAGTGATGCGTGACTGAGATGACCAGGTCAATGCTCCAGAAGGATGTACAAAAGATGGTCTGAATCTGATGTTTTCCTAGGGAAGGTTGTTTGTTCCAAGAGTGATGCGCTGGAAGGTTCTCAGTGAGTTCCAAAACTCACCCCTGGTGGTACACCCAGGAGTTTTCAAGATTTAAAGGGGACTAAAGAGATAGTTTTGGTGGTCCGGAGTGAAGCGAGCAGTGGCAGAGTTTGCGGCCAAGTGCTTAGTGTGTTAGTAAGTGAAGGTTGAACACCAAGTTCCAGGCGACCTACTGCAGTCTTTAGATGTCGTCGAGTGGAAGTTGGATGGCATCTCGATGGATTTCTTCACGGGACTTCCCAAAGACCAAGGGTCATATGACTCCATCTGGGTGGTAGTGGACCGGTTGATGAAATCGGCCCACTTTCTGGTGATCAGGGAGTCGAGTACTGTGGATGATTTGGCACGAAAGTACGTGGATGAGGTGGTGTGGTTTCATGGATTTCCAAGGTCTATAGTCTCGGATAAGGATGCATAGTGTACCTCACGGGTCTGGAAAGGATTACAACATGATTTTGGCACATAGTTACGCCTTAGCACTGCTTTCCATCACCAGACATATAGGCAAACAGAGTGCACCATCCAGAACATGGAGGATATGTTGCGGGCATGTGTTCTGGACTCAGGAGGATCATGTGTGCGACACTTTCCCCTGGTAGAGTTCACCTACAATAATATCTATCACTCTACCATTGGTGTGGCACCGTTTGAAGCCTTGTATGGGAGGCCATGCTGTTCAACTATGTGTTGGGCCAAAGTAGGAGAGGCAGGAATTCTTGGCCCGGAGGTGGTGCAGAGCATGACAGAGAGGGTTCAGCTCATATGGGAAAGGATGAAGGTGGCCCAGGACCGGCCGAAGTCGTATGCTGATACCAGGAGGAGGCCCTTGGAATTTGAGGTTGGAGACCACGTGTTCTTAAGGGTCTCCCCTCGGCGTGGATAATGGAGATTCGAAAAGGGGAGTAAGCTTTCCCCCCGGTTCATTGGGCCCTTCGAAGTGTTACGACGGGTCGGAGAAGTGGCATATCAGCTAGCATTAGCACCGCCGCTACTGAGGATATATGATGTCTTCCACGTGTCCCAGCTCCGTCGGTATCTGCACGACGATTCACACGTCCTCGGCTGGGGAGAGCTGGACATCGAGGATGACATGAATTTTGTGGAGTGACTAGTGATGATAGAGGATCGCAAAGAAAAGGTGCTTCGTGGGAGAACCATTCCCTTGGTTCATGTGTTGTGGAGACATGGTAGGCTTGAGGAGAGTACATTGTAGATGGAAGCACAGATGCGTGCCCAGTACCCAGAGTTGTTTTGAGTTTTGTTCTGTTTGTTATAGCTGTTGTGGTAGGACCTTTTACCTTGTTGGCTATGAAATGCTAGTTTAATTTATTTTTATTTTTTCTCCTCTAAATGTGTGTGAAAAGTCCTGGCTATGAGGGAGGAGAAAACCTGACCCCTAATCAAGATGCATTAAGGTGGATGTGATTAAACCCGTGTGGGCGAGTCAGTGCTGCCCATAGAGGATAATATCTTGACATGGGGAAGGAGACTCCCCAACCCCCACATTCCTGGTTAGTTTGACATGATATTTTGCTTGGTTCATGACAGGAAAGTGTTCTTAGTTAGCAATAAGGTTCACTCTTGAGAGGTATCTTTCGAGGTGGTTGTTCGGACACTCTCTTTCCTTCTGGGTTGTTTAAATTATTGAGGTCGAGAATAGTTTGAGATGTATCTAATGTGATGAACCAAACTCTCTTGTTCCTTTCCTTTTCCAAAAATCCGGATCCTAAAGGGGAAGTGTCTCGGTGCGACCGATCGGTGAGACCGACCGGCACAACCGATCGGTGAGACCGACTGGCGTGAACGAACGATGAGACCGACCGACGCGAAGGATCGGTGAGACCGACTAGCATGACTGATTAGTGAGACCGATCGATGCATCCGATCGGTGATACCGATCGATGCAACCGCTCGGCGCGACTGATCGGTGAGACTGATCGGTGTCACCCGGCTTTGTCGTGGTTTTTCTAGTGACGTGCACAAATTGAGTTTTAAACCCTTCATTTACCCCCTTTTAGCTTTTTTTTAAAGCCCGGTAGCGCCCATAAATGTTATAATTAAATATTTAATAAATTAACCTGGTGTGTGCATCGATTTAAACCACCCGACCCCTTTAATAACGTGTGGGGCCGTGTGGTCAACACACGACCCCCACTCCTTACGCGGTTTGGAATTCTTATCTCAACCATCCCCAGATTTTATAAAAAAAAGGGTTCACCATAGGGTTATTTTCTCATTCACCCTATGCTAGAGTACCCTTCGTTCCGACGAGCGGCTTTTCGTTTAGGCGAGCCGCATCGCTATGCATGAAGTTCCGCACCCAGCCTAAGCATCGATCATTGATCAATAGGTAGGGAATTTCTTCGTCTCTTGATTTTGTTTATCATGTGGGGTGGGAGTACTTTTGATTCTGTAGAATTGGTTAAACCAGACCTAAATAAAGACAATGAACAGATTATATGAGGAAAGAAGGGGGGCCGTGATTTTTGATGTTGTTTTATGTTATGATCATATTTCTGAACTGTGTGGGCTTAAGCCTGCTGAAAATCATGGTCGTTGGTGGTATTTCTGTGTGCACTAATGAACCCCTCGGGATGTTTGAAATGACTTGTTTGTGGTTGTGAACTACTCCTATAAAAAGGGCAATTGGTTAATGACGTACACCTGGCTAAATGAATTGAAAACACCAGGATCAACCATTATGTGATAACCCCCTGTTAAAGCACACGAAATTGAAATCATGGAGTGTGTTAAATCTTATAAATCTGAAAATACCGGCATGGACTTGCTTTGTGTTGGTGGTAGTGGTTTTGTTGTTTTCGTATATGGGCCGATTTCTGGAGATGTGGGAGGGGATGGGATCCCCTGTTGATATGGATTCGATGGTTGTGAGTTTTAAGACCGGGTGGTTACTTTGATTATATCACAAATTGGGGTGGGATCCTCTGTTGATGAGAAACCATTTTGGGGGACACGAGGTAGTGTCTCGAGGGTTTCTTTGGTTCTAGTACTTTGAGGGATATCACTTATCTCCTTGTTGTTGTAACATTACAAGAGAACTGGGTGTGAATGTTTAAATTGACGTTTGGCTGGATTCGTTCCTTGGTTATTCTTATAGTGTTAGTTTCCCACGTAAGTAAATGCACTTATTTAATCATTATTACTAAATATGAAAACAATAATGGGACAAACGAGTTATGTTGGCGAGAGTCATGACTCAGACGTGAGTGCTGTTGTGATCTGTAGGTAGTCTGATGAAAACCCTAAATTTGGGTGAGAGCTTGTTACCTATGTATATACTTGTAGTTTTGTGGTTCTTATTCGTGCCCCACCCATGTTGAGAACTTAGTGCTGAACACCCCCATTTCATGGAGGAGGGTGTTTTTCCCAACACTATTCTTAGTGGCTGGTTATTAGATCCTTTTTTTTCCCTTTCCCGGATATCCCAAGTACCTTTGGGCAGGCTGTGATGGCCTGAGGTCCATTATTAGCCCAAGAATCTTCGGGCGGGGTATTGTGGTGGTTATGTCCCAGGTGTGTGCGGGCAGGTAGTTTCCCAAGTACCTTCGAGATGAGGCCCACGTGTCTTCGGGCGTGGCAGTGGATCTTCAAGCCTAGGTGTCTTCGGGAATTGTGGTGGTTGTTCTAGCCTAGGTTTTTGCAGGCATGGTACATGTGACAGTTGTGGCCCAGGTGTTTGCGGGCAGGATTCGGCAGTGGGACTGCATGCGGTTGTGGCCCTGGTGTTTGCTGGCGGGATTCAGTAGTGGGACTACATGCAGTTGTGGCCCAGATGTGTGCAGGCGGGTGTGGCAGTGGGACTGCAGTGGGAATGGCGGGATTGGTGTGATGCATAGGATGCCTCAATAACCAGTGGGAAAGTGGCGCGGGGTACCCAAACATCGATGTGATCTTATTATATATATTACTAGGTTTTCATTACTTGGTGAGTGTAGCCGGTGAGTGGGATGGGTGAACTCTTTCATAGTAATGGTTATCTGCTTCTCACGGGACTTTAGTACGTTCCCCCAATTGTGCACGAGAGTCTTTGGTTTTCCATAATGAGTGAACTTGTATGCTCACCCTACATATATAACACTTATTTTAGGTTTGTAGGAGGACTTCGGGGATCGTGCATGATCGTACTATCTTGGATCTTTTGGGCAGTCGTAGTTGTTGTTTTCTTTCTTTGGTACTTACCATTGTAGTCACTTTTGTACATGTGGCTTTTACTTTTGGAACATGCATGTGGGAATGGTTTACTTTTGTCATTACTTCACTTTTACTTTTGGTGTTATTGGGTTTCATCATCTTATCTCCTAATCCTATAAAATGAAAAGGGTAATGCCTGCCACTTGTGTGCAATTTCCGTACCCTTGGTGCTTTTCTCCACTCCGGGACCTATAGAAGGTGGGTTTTGGTGGTCATTAACTCTCCTTCAACTAAAATAAGGAGGTCATGGCAACCTGCTAGCCCTTCCCTCCTTTTGGTGAAGGCGGGTCCTGACATTGGTAATCAAGTGATATAATACATGGTTGGTAAAAGAATGGTACCAATATGGATTTATTCGAAATAGATAGTCATTAGGACAAAATCCATTAGAATTATACATGTCATAGTTATGTTATATTATCATATTATCGAGCATTGGTTGTTAAGACCACTAATCATGGAATGTATCTATATGTCCCAACCAGTAATGGATGGTGTCCACATATAATTCCATTTAGGGGTGCATGTTATTGAAATATAGTTTATCATTTATGTAACTGAAAATATCATAGAATATTAATTTAGAATACTTTATTTCCATCTTTCAACCATTGGTTATTTTTGGAGACTATTTTCATGTAAAATAGGTATGATAATATATGTAAAATAATTACTCATCTTATAGTTTGTTTAGACTAGGATGAAAATATATCTACATTGATTTGATTAATTTATAAACCTAGGTTCTATAGAACATGATCTATAATATAGTATCTAATTGTTGCTTATACCATGTCAATGTTACATATACAGAAAAGGTATTGAAAAAATACATATTGGAAAAATTCAATATGAAATTTTAGAATGAATAACATGGAATAAATCTATCCAAGAATGAGTATTATTGAATATGAGGAGATTAATGTGGTGTGTTTAATATTATAGTCATCTCTTATTGATCAATGATGTATTCTAGGATTTTTATATGAAATGAATTGTATAGAATAATATCTATAGTATAAAAATATTTTTTATAACGTTGTAAAATACTTGGGGAGTAATCATAACTATCCAAATTTAATAGATAATGTAAAAAAATATTGTTATTATTATGTGCAGAGGAATCTATAAGACTTTAAAGGGGGCCAAACTAGTATTCTTATACATCAATATAATCAAATATTATTTTATGGATTAGGTATTGATAAGGAGTATCTAATTCAAGAAAGTTCTATCAATGGATAAAAGTCCCCACTGCATTAATGATTTCGAGGAAGCTATAACATTAGTGTAAAATACATAATGATTTATTCTAGTTCCTAGAATCACTCATAGTGAGTAATGTTTTATCATTATAAAAAAAATAATAAAAATATTACTCATGATAGAAAATATTTCATGTGTGGACTTTGAATAAATGATATATACTCAGGTTTTACATCTCATAACGATTATTAATCAAGAGTCTGAGGTTGTATATATAGTAATATCCATTCCATTGAGATGTGGTTGATCCCTGAATAAATCCATAACATAGGATAAACATAGTCATATCATATGAGAGCTAAGAATTTTTATTACCATGTTGGATTTAGTAAAAGTAGGACTGTTTTAATAAAGGGATCCCTAAAACCAAATTTGATAGTACATTTGGTTACCACACCATGTATATATAGTGTTATACATGATGTACACTTATCATTATATTGATTTCATTTCAATGATTACTATATTAATGCTAATTTCCATCAATTATTTATCAAATCAAAATTTATAGTAGTTACAACTATATAATGTGATCCTTGATATACTATGAATTTATTCAAAGACATATATCATATGTTATAGAAACATTATACTCTCAAGAGAAAGATGATATTTGAATATATCTACTGGGGGATCATAAGAATTGAGGATTATTCAAATGAATTTCTCAATTGGTGATATCTACAAGGAGATATTGCCACGACCCGTCCCCTGGGGCCCGTATCGTGACTACCCCAATCCCGCCTTCCATCGGTCAAGGGATGGCGACTAGCACTAAAGGCTTATTTTCCTAAAACTGGGAATGCATTTCCTTTATAAAATGTGAACACACAACTAGAGTACAGGCAGAAGAAAACGCTAAGAAAAATAATATATAGAAGAAGTGATGGAAAGTAAAAGGGGTCAGAATACAAGCCCAACTGTAATGTACAAATACAACTGAATTCAAGAATAACTAAACAGGGAAAAACAACTGGAATGTGGAAGTATCTCCTGGATCGTCCTCCAGGGTTCCTACCTAAAGGGTAGGTACATATGGTCTCCTTAGAACTCCACGTCTCTTAGACTCCACCATCTACCGATACATCGTATGGTCCTCCTCCGGGTACCGTCCAATCATGGCTCTCTCGGTGTCCATCAGCGTTATCCGTCGTCTTCATCCAAAACAACGATGTGTGGGCATAGCCCGTGCAGGGGTGAGTATAACGATACTAATTAGGGACCTCGAGACCCTCAAAGTCTCATAAAAATACGACAAGGATAAACCAAAATGTATGATTTCAACAGATAACCATTACATAGGTATATGAACATACATATACCGAAGTTTTCGAGTAACCCATCACAATCTTGAGGAAAACACAAGGTTCATTAGCACAGCTCAAACTTGTATTTTCTTTATTGAAACCAAGGCTACTAGAGAAATCATCCTCTGTCGAGTACAGTGGTCCTGTCATGACTCTGAGGCGCTACTCACAAACCTTAGACTGCTGAGGTACTCCTCCTGTCGAGTACCATGGGACATCTACGTCACACAGAGATGATTCCCACCTGGGGTCTATAACCTCACACAATAGTTATCCCCCTAATAGCCTACCGAGGTACTCCTCCTGTCGAGTACCGTGGTTCTACCTCCCCATATAGTAGCACTCCTCCGCAATGGGTTTACCGCCTTACACAGTAGCGCTCCCCATTGGGATATTCAAGTCACTCCTAATCGAATCGATCAAGAAGTCATCAGGTCTCAGCCAGCTACTAGGTCTCCATACTCTAATTGCTCGTCTTAGAGAGAGTCTGCTCCATGAGCTACAAGACGATACACCATGTTTCCAAAAGTCCCACGAAGAAGTATCTCAATGGTCCTCCTCATCACAAGGGTATCAAAGCAATAGACGGTGCATCAATCGGACCATCGGTCTGTTAGTTATTAGCATTTTAGCCCCAGGGGCCCAGTTGGATTCCAGTATGAACCAACCTGACTGTGACTCAACTATACCCCGAAATTTAGGGGGGGTATACTAAAAGGGACATATATTCTCTATGTATACTGGCATCGATGACGGATCGTCAAATGGATTTCAGGTGACAATGATATGGCCCAAGAAAGTAAAGGAAATGGTATGGGCCCGGGTTCGGTCCGACCCAGTCGGACTGACTTGGAACAACAAAGTCTGGGTCCACCTAGTATGGGTCGACCCGGACTGACTTGCTATGTCTGACCTGGCCCGTTGGGTGATTCATCCCACTATGTTTTTACGTGTTCCGCTGGGCCCGACCCAGCGGACCGCGAGGGTAGTTCTCCCCAAGAGTCACCATATAGGCGGCTCGGTAACTCAGCCTGAGAGACCGGGCCAGTTTGACCTGTGACACCGTGGGGGGACTGCAGGCAGGTTCAGCAGGCTGATGATCAGGAGGCCAGCGGGAAGGCCGCGCAGGGCGCTGGCAAGCCGGCTGGATTCCGGGCACGCCGCGAGTGCACCCGGTAGGGTGTGGATGAGCCGGGCAAGGCGTGTGGGTGTCGGACGTCGGGCAGTGCATGGGGGCAGGCCGACCAGCACGCGGAGGCACACCAGGAAGTGGGGCAGGGCGCGGGGGGGGGGGGGGGGGGCAGGGCGGTCGGGCACCGCAGGGTGTGCCGGGGTGCGTTGGGCAGTGCGAGCAGGGTGCCGCGGGGCGCCGGAAGTGCGGGTAGGGCACCAAAATTCACTAGGCAGGCCGAGAAGCGTGCCAGGGGGAGCTGGTAGTGCAGGAAGGGCGCTGCGGGGGCACTGGTGTGCACCGGGTAGGACGGGCAGCGCGTGGGGCTCGGGGGTGCGAGTAGTGCATTGTGGCACAGCGGGGGAAGCGTAGTTCACGAAGGTCGAGGGTAGCACGACCTTTGATTGCCACCTTCATCATCGTCACCTCGTTTCCAAGCTGTCATTACATTGTCGTCGAATCAAGGTTCTGAAACCAAAATGTTTGCGGAGGGGTCGGGCCGTGTTCATTTTTTCCAAACCCTACACGTTATAACGATAGCAAGCGGCTCATGAAGTTGATTCAATGTGAGAAGATAAAGCGTTAAACAACATAAAAAACACCCCTACCTTTTTAATTTTCGGGCGTTCTTTCATCGAAGTAGGTTTTCTATAGATCCGTGGTAGACAATCATGTCCCACGTCGAAGGGGTCTGAGGAAGAAGGTCAGAGAAGAATGTCATCGTCAGCTTTCTTCGCGTTCTTCATGTTGTTCGTTGGAGGGGCATAATCCTCCGAGTGTTGGGCGACGAGTATCTCTTCCAGCGTTTCTCTGCTTGATGAAGCCATCCCAAAACCTTCCCTCAGGCTTCCTATATATAGGAGAGGGAGGGTGGTTCTAAAAATCACGTTGGCACGTAATTCAAATGGTAGAATTAATTAACCCGAATCCACCAAATTAATTGCACGGGGTGTGTCACGATTAATTTGGAGGATTTCAAGTGGCTCCCCTTAATTAATTCAAACATGTTGGCGTAATTAGTTAAGAGAGATGCCAAAAATTCAGAGAGGAGGTTTTGTCCATTAATAGGGGTGGTGGTGGCACCATTAATAGGGGTAGTTGAGAGGTTATGGTCTCCTCCCATTAATAGGGGTAGGGTGTCCTCATGTGGTCCCCAACACATTTAACCTCACATGGGAGAATGGATTCAGGTGGGCCCCACCACCATAACCTCTCATGGGAGGTTACGGTGTGGCAGTCCCACCACCAAATTCCATGTGGTGGTTCCAACTACCTGCACTCTTATAGAAGATGGAATAAAATAATGTGTGGATACACTTTATTTTATCAGTTTTAAAAAAAAGAAAAAATTGAATTTTATTCCCAGCCATCTGTCGTCGGGGTGATAGTCTTCTGAAGTGAATATCGGAACTGCGAGTTCAATGGTTCAATCAAATTTTTATTTTGAGAACCCGTTCAAAAGATATGAAATTCCGCTCACACGTTTGCTGAATGTAACTGAAAAAAAAGTTCAGAAAATTATTAATAGTCAACCTCAACCCACTGTAATCATGGTTAGATGTTTCCTAGGTGAAACATGCCCCAACAAACCCAAAATTACTCTCAGATTATCAATCCTAGTTACCATTTAGAATTTATGAATTTTACAATAAAAATATTTTCACTAAATTATTTTATTTACGGCCAAAAGCTTACTTTTTCAGGTGGCCCGCACCGGCCAAAGTTTGTATCCGAATAAATAAAGAAAGCCCTCACAAGTTTAGCAGTTGTCTCAGATTTTTAATCAGAGCTACCGTTTGTGAGTTATTCGCATTTGTAGAATAAAATAACTTTATTTAATTATTTTATCTACAGTTATGCAATTTTCGGGATTTCTCGCAGGAAACCCGCTCCAACTAGACTTAAGTCACACCAAGGGTAAACCCACCATCCTCAGCACAACGGTACCCTCAGATTTATGATCTGAGAAGCTGTTTAGCAGTTATTCCACTATTTGAGGAAAACTACTTAAGCGCCATAATTTACGCTTAACAAAACATTGACGGATCATTCCTGGCACTCAGGGCCCCAGAATCGTGCGCAATTAGAAACTGCAGGCTAGTAAAATTCCCATGAATTTTAAAAGAATATTCACGGGAATTCCATGTCCTTACATTAGGAATTAATAGGGGTGGTGGTGAAACCATTAATAGTGGGATTTGAGAGGTTATGGTCTCCTATTAATAGGGGTCGGGTGGCATCGTGTGGTCCCCACCACATTTAACCTCATATGGGTGATTAGGTTCAGGTGGGCCCCACCACCATAACCTCTCATGGGAGGTTAGGGTGTGGATGTCCCACCACCAACACCCACGTGGAGGTTCCAACTACCCGCACTCATATGGCGGTTGGAATTAAATAAAGTGTGGCTTCACTTTATTTATCATTTTTTTTTCAAAGGCAAAAACTAACTTTTATTCCTGACCATCTGCCATCGAGGTGAATGTCTTATTAAGTGAATATAGAAACTGTGAGTTCAACTGTGCGCTCAAATTTAAATTCCAAGCACCCATTCAAAAGATATGAAACTTCTCTAACACATTTACTAAACATACCCGAAAAAAGTTCGGAAAAGTATTAACAGTCACCCTCATCCCACTGTGGTCAAGGTTAGGCTCTGCCTAGCTGAAACATGCCCCAACAAACCCAACGGTACTCTCATATTTTCAATTCGAGTAACCATTTATAATTTATGAATTTTACAATAAAATAATTGTCACCTAATTATTTTATTTGCAGCCAAAAGCTTACTTTTTCTGGTGGCCCACTGCGGCCAAAGTTAGTATCTTTTTAAATAAAGCAAGCCCTCATGAGTTCAGCGGTGGTCTGGAATTTGTAATCCAAGCTACCATTTGTGAGTAATAAGCATTTGAAAAATAAAATAACTTTATTTAATTATTTTATTTACGGTTATCCCATTTTCGAAATTTCTCACAGGAGGCCTGTGCCGACTAAAATTAAGTCACGCCTAGGGTAAACCCGCCATCCTGAGCGCAACGGTACCCTAATATTTATGATCTGAGTAACTGATTAAGAGTTATTCAAATTTTCCATGAAAACAGCTTAAGAGCATTAATTTATGCTTAACAAAACATTAACGGATCATTCCGGGCACTCCGAGCCTCGGAATCATGCACCGTCAGAAACAACGGGCTCATAAAATTCCTTGAATTTAAAAAAACATGGGAATTCCAGGACTTTACATTCTCTCCACCTCATGGCTTTATGACCCCATAAGCTACAACTCGAACTAAGAAAACAAATGGGGGTACTGAACATGTGTCTGAGCCTCACGCTCACATGTGCTCTCCTGGAGGTTCTCGTGCTGCCAATGAACGCGCGCCAGAGGCATCGACCATCCACGTTCGACCCACTTCTGTTGATCCTCAATCTCCACTAGAACCTCCATAAATGTCTCCCCATCGTCGATGTTCATATCTCTATGGTCGATGATGTGATATGGGCCGTGCACATATCTCCTCAACTGTGATACGTGGAAGACGTCATGCACTCAGGGCAACTGAGGTGGAAAAGCTAAGCGGTAAGCCACCTCGCCTACTCTACGGAGGACGTGGAAAGGTCTAATGAACCATGGAGATAACATTCCTCCTCGGCCAAATCTCCACTAACCTCATCGAGGTGAGACCCATAGAAAGATGTGGTCGCCATCCTCGAACTCCAGAGGTCCCCGTCTCCTGTCAGCATAAGACTTTTGTCTACTCTGTGTTGTCTTCATCTACTCCTGGATAATCTACACCTTCACGGTGGTAGCCCGTACCATCTATGGTCCCACAAGTGCTGACTCCCCTGGGTCTGTCCAGCACAGTGGTGATCTACAAGGTTGACCATACAAGGCCTCAAAAGGTTCTATAGCAATGGTGGAGTAATGACTGTTGTTATAGGAAAAATCCACAAAAGGTAGGAGACCCTCACAACTATGATTGAATTCGAGCACATATGCATGGATCATGTCCTCGAGGGTCTGGATGGTCTTCTCTGTCTAACCATCCATCTGAGGATGTAAGGCGGTGCTCATGAAAAGCTGTGTCCCGAAACCATCATGCAACCCCTTACAAAGCCGAGAAGTAAATCGTGCATCACGGTCTGAGACAAAAGAAGAAGGTACTCCATGAAAACGCACAATCTCCTGCACATAGTGGCGTCACAAGTTCTTTACTAAGACTTGAACTCTGATTGGTAGGAAGTGGACCGACTTGGTGATTCGGTCAATGATCACCCATATCGAGTCATGACTACTAGATGTACATAGAAGAACTCTCATGAAGTCCATGGATATCACATACCACATCCTCTTGGGGACCTCAAAAGGCTATACCGTGCCTGTTGGTATCTGGTTCTTTGCCTTCACTTGTTGACAAGTGAGGCACTGTGAGACAAACTCTGCAACAGTATTCTTAATACCTGGCCACCAGTGCTATTGTCGAAGGTCCTGGTACATATTTTCCACTCCTGGATGTTCCACTAGAGGGGAAGTGTGGAACTACCTCAACACTTCCTCTTGAAGTGAAACTCATACCATGGTACATCCTCTAAAAAGGATGACGTGCTCCCCACCTTCAGAAAATCCATCAAGTGCTTGCCCTTGGATATCTCAGCAATTCACATCTCACAGTCCGCGAATCCACGTTGTGCCTCCATGACTCGCTGATGAAGGGGAGGAGTGACTGTAAGAGACTATAGAATGGATGCTCCATCCTTATCCACAAAGGATATCTGAAAGGCAGCCAACTGCTCTGTCACCTTTCCTAGTAGCTATATACCAGTCCTTCTGCTGAGCGCACCCGCAACAATGTTCCTCTTCCAGATGTATAGACTATCTCGAAGTCATAGTCTTGTAGGAACTGAAAACTCAAAACATCTGCTTCCACGACAGTATGTATGGTCAACTCAAGATTGATTGGCTGCACCCTCCTATATTTGAGTTTAACCTCTACTTCCTAGGTTTCCTTTTCTATCGACTAAGGAAAAATTGATCTCATATTTTTAGATAAACCAAAACCTTTTTTCCTAATATAGTAAATATGTGTATGAAATGTGGTTGCCCAGTCCATACCCAAAATGACGTCATAAGGCCTCGACACTGCCAATAAGAGGTTCCAACCGATACTCTCACCTCAAGGGTCAGATATCATCGTCGCCGTAAGTGGGATTATCGGTTCACCTCCCAAAGGTATCTCCAGAGATGAGGGTAAGGTCAAAAGTTTAACCAGATACTCTAGGTCTAGGAAAATATTCGTGTTAGGATGGAATGATTGATAGTTATGTCTATTGATACAGATTTTAGTAGTAGACACAGACCATACCTCGAATCATTCCTAGATCCCTTGGGTCACACTCCAGGACTGCATGCAGCTACTCTCTTCAACTTCCCTCCAGCTCCCTGAGCCTAGTGGGGACTATATAGGCGGGTGGTTGTAACATGTCGAAATGTACACCACCTCATGATTCTCTCCTAGCTCTGCTTCCACATTTGTTGCTCTGTAGATTCATCTGTCCGTGTTACATCCTGTTTCTGAAATAGTTTACAAGCCCAAGTCTTTAAGACTGGAACTTATTTCCAACTTTACCACTACAAACATTCACTGGCTGTATACACTCATCCAAAGAACATTTCACCGAAAATGTTATCTTTTGCATCCTAACAAAAGTAGGAATGCACAGAGGAAAAATAATATGCTGGATCAGATGTACCTAAACACATCTCACTCGGAGGTCAAAGATTTGAAGAACTGTTCGTATCATATTCATCAAGTACCAGGAATGATAGGTATGCCTCGATGAATACTCAGCTACCGACATGTTGTCCTACCGAAGCTGTAGAAGTTCTAGATAAATCTCATCCACCACCTCAAGCCATTCCCTAGCTGCATGTAAGTCGGGCTTGCCTCAAAACCTGAGGGGTATGTGATACTGAAACATGTATAAGGCACTAAGCCTACATGTGTCATCAACCTGTACCACCGGTTGAAACTCCTAACCAACATGCAGTGATACAGCTGACACACTACCTAAAGGTACAATCTCAGGAAAAGGTCCCCATACCAAAGCCTCATCACTATGCGGACAATCCTCATGGTCACTCGATAGGAAAAACTAGTAGATATGATCACCATCTACTCTAGTGGTTTCTCAAAAATGCGGAGAACCCTAGAAATCACCTCCAGTCAGTCTTCAACTGCTTGGGAATCTGTCTCATCTCGTAACCTTGAAGGCCTCTAATACTGGAACTCATGCAACATGCTCAATCGACGTGCAATGTCCTCCAGTGCAGCTTGTGGCATCTACTTCCCATTCAGTAGTGGTGCTACTGGTACACCACCCAAAGTTGGAAACATAGTAAAAGGGCCCTGCATCGGCGCCTCGTCGCTCGGTGGGCCGTCATCATGTACACTCTCAGATCTCTAACTGGCTATCTGCGTGGATGAATCCTGAACTGATGCGACACGGTTAAAATATTATACCTAGTGAGCTAACTTGGTTTGATCTGACATTAAGAAATCTTTTAGAATCACACACGCAATCAGTGTTTTCATGCACCATGTAAAAAATCAGTAGTTAGGGTCCTGGTGTATGGATACGTGGAACGCTGCACCAACACTGGACTTCCTGAACTGAAAACCACAATAATTACCCTTAACACTATTTCTTCAAAAAAAATAAATATTGGTGTCCTATTTTCTAGGGTAGAACTGACTTCTATGATACCAATTTTTCACGACCCATCCCCTAAGGCCCAAATCATGACTAACCCAAGCCCGCCTTCCATAGGCCAAGGTCTGGCGACAAGCACCAAAGGAATACTTCCCTAAAACTGGGAAGTCATTGCCATTATAAAACGTGAACACACAACTAGAGTACAAGCAGTAGAAAACCCTAAGAAAAACTGTATACAGAAGAAGTGATGGAATGTAAAAGGGGCCAGAATACATGCCCAATTGTAATGTACAAATACAACTGAATGTATGTTCAACTAAAAAGGGAGAAATAGGTGGAATGTGGAAGCAACTATTGGATCGTCCGCTGAGGTTCCTACCTGAAGGGTAGGTACATATGGACTCCTCAACAATCCACGTCCATCAGACTCCATCTTGTACCAATACGTCGTATAGTCCTCCTCTAAGTATCGTCCAGTCTTGGTGCCCTCAGTCTCCATCAGCACTGTCTATCGTCTGCATCCCACACAACGAGGTGCGGGAATAGCCCGTGTAGGGGTGAGTATAACAATACTTAGTATGGACCCCGAGACCCTAAAGGTCTCACAAAAATCCAACAAGGATAAACCACAAGGTATGATATCAACGAATAACCATTAATTATGTATATGCCCATACATATACCCAAGTTGTCGAGTAACACATCTCAATCATGAGGAAAACACAATGGTCATTGACTCAGCTCAAACCAATATTTTCTTTAATGAAACCATAGATGCTAGAGAACTCCTCCTCTATCGAGTACAGTGGTCCTGTCGTGACTCTGAGGCACTAATCACTATCCTTAGACAGCTGAGGTACTCCTCCTGTTGAGTATCGTGGGTAAACTACATCACATAGAGATGCTTCCCACAGGGGGTCTACCGCCTTACACAGTAACGCTCCCTTTAATAGCCTACAGAGGTACTCCTCCTATCGAGTACTGCGGTTCTGCCACCTCACACAGTAGCACTCCTCCGTAATGGGTCTGCCTCCTCACAAAGTAGCGCTCTCCACTGGGCTAGTCGAGTCACTCTGAATTGAATAGGTCAAGCATTCATCAGGTCTCAACCAACTACTAGGTCTTCATACCCTGATCGCTCGTCTCTGAGAGGGTCCGCTCCATGAGTTATAAGAAGATACTCCAAGTGTCATTAATTACCATGAAGAATTATCTCAAAGGTTTTCCACGACATAAGGGTCTCAAAGCAACAGACGACGTGTCAATCAGACCCTCGGTCTGTTAGTTATTAGAATTTTAGTCCTGGGGGCCTAGTTTGATTCGTGTTCGAACCAACCTGTCCGTGACTCAACTATACCTTGAAATGTAGTGGGGTATACTCAAAGAGATGATTATGCTCTATGTATACCGGTACAGCTAACGTTTCGTCAATGGGATGTCCGGTGCCAAATATATGGCCCATGAAAGTAAGGGAAATGGTATGGGACCTGGTACGGTCCGACCCAGTCGGACCGACTTGGCCCTACCCATTCTGGGTCAACCTGGTCAAGGTCGACTCAGACTGACTTGCTAGGTCTGACCCAGCCTATTGGGTGATTCAGCCCGCTACGTTTTGACCTGGTCCATATGGCCCGGCTCAGCGGACCACGAGGGCAGTTCAACTCGATAGTCGCCACGTATGCGGCTCGGTAACTCGGCCCAGGTGACCGGGCCAGTTCGACAAGTGACACCTCGGGGGCACCACATGCCGGTTTGACCCATGACACCGCGGGGGAACTACGGTCCAGTTCAGCAGGCCGATGGCCGGGACGCCAGCGGGCAGGCCGTACGGGGCACGGGCGGGCCAACTTGACTCCGTGAAGGCCGTGAGTGCACTCGATAGGGTGTGGGTGCACCTGGAAGGGTGCGTGGGTGCTGAGCTGGGTGGCAGACGTCAGGAAGCATGCGGGGGCGCACCGGAAAGCACACGGGTGTCGATAAGGCAGCGCAACAGGGTACCAGAGGGCGCCGGGAAGGGCAAAAAGTGGCGGTGGGGTGCTTTGAGGATCGCTGGCTAGCGCAGGTAGGGCGCAGCGGGGTGCTGGCAGCATGGGTTGGGAGCCGTGGGGTGCCTGAGTGCGCCGGGCAGGCCGGGAAGTGTTCCTGGGGGCACGGACTACGCGTGGGGCGCGTGGGTGTGAGTAGCGCACCGGGGCGCCGCGCGGGCAGTGTAGTTCAAGGAGGCCGCAGGTAGTCTGGCCTTTGCTCGCCGCCTTCATCGTCATCACCACATTTCCAAGCCGTCGTTACATCACAATTTACTCAAGTTACTGAAACCACTATGGTTTCCAAGGGGTCGGGCCATGTTCGTGTGTCTCGAACCCTCCACATTAGAACGATTGCAAGCGGCTCTTGAAGTTGATTCAACGTGAGAATATAAAGTGTTAAAAAAACATAAAACACTCCCCTACATTTTTAATTGTTGGGAATTCGTTCGTCGTGGTAGGTTGGTCGTCGATCAGTGGTAGACGGTCAGGTCCCATGTCAAAGGGGTCCAAGGAAGAAGGTTGGAGAAGAAGATCGTCATCGTCATTCTTTGCATTCTTCATTGGGAGGGGCGTAATCCTCCAACTGTTGGGTGACAAGTCACTTTGCCAGCGATTTTCTGCTTGATGAAGCCATCCAAAAACCCTCCCCCATGCTTCCTCTATGTAGGAGAGGGAGGGTTTGTCTAAATACCATGTTGTCACGTAATTCAAATGGTAGAATTAATTAAACCGGATCCACCAAATTAATTACATGGGGGTGACACAATTAATTTGGAGGATGTCAAGAGGATCCACTCATTAATTTTTATGTGTTGGTGAAATTAATTAATGGAGATGCTAAAAATTCAAAGAGAAGGTTTTGGCCATTAAAAGGGGTGGTGGTGGCACCCTTAATAGGGGGAGTTGAGAGGTTATGGTCTCCACCCATTAATAGGGGTCGGGTGGCCTCGTGTGGTCCCCACCACATTTAACCTCAAATTGAAGATTGGGTTCGGGTGGGACCCACCACCATAACCTCTCATGGGAGGTTAGGGTGTGGCGGCCCCACCACCAATTCCCATGTGGAGGTTCCAACTACCCGCACTCATATAGCGGCTAGAATAAAATAAAGTGTGGCTACACATTATTTTATCATTTTTTTTTAAAACCCAAAAACTAAATTTTATTCCCGACCATCCGCCGTCGAGGTGAAAGCCTTCTTAAGAAAATATCGACACTGAAAGTTCAACGGTGCCTTCAGATTTCAATTCCAAGCACCTGTTTAAAAGATATTAACCGCTGCTCGCACGATTACTGAACGTACCCGAAAAAAAGATCGGAAAATTATTAATAGTCACCCTCAACCCACTGCAGTTGAGGTTTGGCTCTGCCTAGGTGAAACACGTCCCAATGAACCCAAAATTACTCTCATATTTTCAATCAGAGTTACCATTTAGAATTTATTAATTTTAGAATATTATAATTTTCACTTGATTATTTTATTTGAGGCCAAAAGATAACTTTTTCAAGTGGCCAGTGTCGGCCAATGTTAGTATCTGATTAAATAATGCATGCCCTCACGAGTTTAGCAGTGGTCTCAGATTTATAATCTGAGCTACCATTTGTGAGTTATAAGCATTTGAAAAATAAAATTACTTTATTTAATTATTTTATTTAAGGTTATTCCATTTTCAGGATTACTCCCTGGAGGCCCGCGCCAAATAAACATAAGTTACGCCTAGGGTAAACCCGTCATCCTGAGCCCAATGGTTCCCTCAGATTTCTGATCTGAGAAAGTGTTTAAGATTTATTCCACTTTTTTAGTAAAACTTCTTACGTGTGTTAATTTAAGCTTAAGACTTTGATAGATCATTCCGGGCACTCCGAGCCTCAGAATCACGTGCCGTCAAAAACTGCAGACTTATAAAATTCCCATGAATTTAAAAAAATTCCACAGGAATTCTGGGTCTTTCCATATATCATGGGAAAAATCCCACCAATAAGAACAATACATGATTCTGGTGTAATTTTTTGTTCCAATCTATGAATATGTGTATTGGTACCTTGAGATAATATCTTTATTAATTTTTCAAATATTATCATATCATTTGATTAAAGGGAGAAACCATTATATTGAAGTCATGGTGTGGTAGCATGTGTTGGGTGAGTAATAAGTGGTATAGAATTAGTTTAATGGTCAATATATAATTATTATAATTCAATTTGAGGATGTTATATCTTAGGCCAGGCCAATTTGATCCAAAGTACATTCATAAATTCTGATCCAATGTTGTCGAAGGCAATCCTTGCAATTAATCTAAAAAATAATAGATCAAGAATTGATGATGAAAAAAGCAATTCATTATTATTATGATATTTTAGGATACAAAGTGACTATATTTCATAGTGAGAGTCCATAGGTTGATTGATGTTTACATGCAAATACCTTTTCTCTTTAAGAGCCTAGATGGTTTTCTATAATTTTATCATAGTATGTGAATAATATTCATTTATCCTGAGAAAAGATCATTGTGGGACCCTGAAAATTTCATATTCATTATTAAATTTCATTATAGAGAATATGAATATTGGTCATGATGTGCCCCACCAAGGGTTTTGAGAGTTCTCTTTTTTATTAACCAGAATTGAATAAATTATTTAATTTTTATTTTAATATAGATTTATGGGGTTGAATTTTATTTATGACAATTCACAATGTATTAAGTGAATACAAGGAAATTTTAATAACAATGAATATTATTTTAATATAAATTTCTCTTTTAATATTTATGAGAATTAAGAGTTGTTGTAATGAACATATTTATCATGTATCCTATTTATTAAATATCCCAGGAAAATTATAAAAATATAATGGACATTTTAACATAGTTAGTTATTTGTTTCCTTTATATTATAGCTTATTTATAGGGATTTTAATATATAGGGATCATGAAACCCCATAGAAGTATTTTATTAATCTATACTAATAGTATGTGATTCCATCTATTATTTAGAGTATTACATCCAAATTAATCCAGTGATTCTCAAAATTCTCAAATATTATTTTGAGAAATACTCCATCCAAGTGACTGATCCAATAATATATTTTTAGATCAATGGGATGTGAACATGTTGACTGTTTGGATGTCAAATAAATCATTGGAAATTTGTGAGGGAACATAGAATTATATGTTTATAAAACACATGGATTCTTGAATCATGTGTGGAAAAATATATAGGGGTCATAGTGAAGAGTCGTTATATAATGATTCACAAGAAGCATTTGTAGTTGAACCCGCTTGTAAATCGAATGAGGTACTCAATAATTTATTTTTTAATTTGAAATATTTACCATATATTCTCATCCCTATACCATGTATTAGATCACAAAAATGATGAATAATCAATAATCCTATGATCAATTTGTTAATTAATTTCCAATTGGCTTCTTATGCATAACCCAATTCAATCAGTTGGTTCATTACTCCATCAACCATTATATATAAATTGTGGAGGTGTCAGTCACCCACTATAAATCCAAATATATTTCATTGATTTCTTAAATAAATATTTCTTATTTATGGATCAACAATATTTTTTTTACTAGTGTATGTTATCATGAAGAAGACATCTTCCTATGTCACAGGTTCTCTCTTTCAATAATATATTTATCCAATGTTTTCTACCTTAATTATTTTTTCATCTGGTTAATATATGGATATTATTCACTAATTTTTTGGGATTCATACTGGGTATGTATATATTGGTCACTATATGGGAATCATTCCCATATGTTTTTGTGAAATTTTTAAATATCATCAATTTAGGGAAGGATCACGGGGGAGTAGGTTGTGTTGGGGATTAATAACATTCATTTGCGGTGATAAAAATTGTGATCTAATTTTGAGTATTAATGGAGATGTTCATGAAAAGAGACTTTATGCATGGATTAAATTTCATATTGGGAACATGTTTTCCCATTTAACAATTTATTAGGTAATATTTTTTCACTAGTGTATCAATAAATGTTGATGGATTCATTTATTTGAAATAAAGATTTATTTTTGTTACCATGTAACATTATGTATGAATTATATGATTTGATTAATTTTTTGTTCATTAGATTATCTCTTTAACTTGTGAGATAAAATATTATGTTATCTAAGTCACTAGCCCATAGAAAATTAAAAGAGGGAGTGGGGTGGATAAATAGGCTCAACACAAACAAGTAGTGGTCTCAGTGGGTAAGGTCATGTCATTGTTGTATAAATTTGATTTTGTCCATGGGATATAGTTTATCGAAATATTTTATATCAGATTTATTTCATAATTTATGAAATTATTTTGATGGTTCTTTTGTTATTATTTTATGTTAATGAACACATTATTTTTTATAGTGGTTGATGTATTTATTCACCTTGGCACTGATATTGACATGGTAATCTGAGGAATGGGATGAATGAAAAATAATTGTGCACATATCATATATAAATGGTTCAGGGATTTTATTATTAATCTTAATATAGTCCAATACATTTCATTTTTCTATTTTTATTGAAGAAACCAATTTAAGGATAAGGATGAACTTGCAGAAAACCATAAAAGCCACATTATAGATTTCAAAATTCAAAATTTCAAACAAAACCATCAAAATCACACAACAATCTTACATAATACACTATGATTAAAAAATTAAATTATAGAAATCATCTCTACCTCAATATATTCACCATAAAACATCAACAATTTCATGCTTCAATGTATAGTCCATTATCACCTCCTTGATCCAACTATTTCACGTTCCAACCATAATCGAAACCATATCACTGGATACCAGCATCAACACTGAATGCACGCACATCACTAGCACAAACCATGGTTAATGACACTGTCATAGATCAATAATAACACAATTTGAATCATATATAACATGAAAAATCCACAAAATTCCTCATAGATGGTAAATAAACATCACTAAGAAGGAAGAAATAACCAATAAAATAGACAATATAGGATATTCACAGAGAAGAAGATGATTTATTGCTCAGATCCATTGTTAAAGGGACTCTCTCTAGGAGTGCTTCCATCTGCTGAACCACACACCCCAAACCCCTTCATTACCTCGGCTAAAAGTACCCCTTAGAGAGGCGTAGAGGAATGAGAGATTAGAGAAGGAAAATTATGGCCAAGGGCTCCATATTTTAATCATCGTCGAATCCAAAAAATCAAATCCAAAAAAATAAATGAAAGCAAAAACAGGAAGTGCCTGAAAACCTTCAACCACTGAACTGAAAATCCAAAAACAATGTTGAATCCACCACTCAAAATCTGAAAAGGAATGTCTCTATGGATCATGATGTCAAAGCAGTAGATTAGAAACTAAATTATTTGAAACAGCCTTTATTAGATCAGCAGAACAACCAATGAAAAAAGATGATGGTGTATAGGCCACCTCAAAAAAAATAGACAGAAAAATAAGAAAAAATTCAGGAAATCCATGAAAGAGAAATAGGGGAAGAACCAGTTAAGAAGATGCACTATGGGGTAGAAATAAGGTATGATGAGATAAAATTTGGGAATAAAATATGAAAGGGAGAAAGGAAGATCCTCAGATGCACGACCAGACCGACAATGATGGTTTTTAGAGGGAAACACCTGGCGAAGCCAATAACAAGAGGGGAAACCTGTGAGAGAAATTCCCCATTCATTTCTTGATATAGATACCAAGTTATTATTTAATAAATATGGTCTATATTTTATAATTATTGGATTTAAATATTTATAAAACTATTTTGAATTTTGAATAAGGGTTTTGACAATGACTATTTCATCCATATTGGATATATTCTTGGGAATGATCAAGAGATGTCTTGGAATTACATGAATAGGTTAAATCCACTACCAACTATGTAATGACCATATCCACCTACTATAATATATTTATACGATTCTCTTAATGTTGAGAATATAATAATCCAAAAATTTCAGATTTGTGATTCATGTATACTTATCATGTCCCATGAGTTTCTTTGATTTTTTCCTCATTGGTTCCTGGGTAATCAGTTACCCCTATGTGGTTTGGGAATATATCAAGATAGTAGTATGTGTTTAACATATTTTTTATATCCATTGTAAAATAATGTTTTAAGAAGAAACTATTCCCCTTTTGTTAGAACTATATTCAATGTGGTGAATAATACATCCATTTCATTTGGAGGGGATTCTTCCAAAGATCGAGTTGTGGTTCCACTAATGTGATGAGTAATATCTAGAGACTTTATTATTATTAGATAGTTAATATTTTATGAATATTAAGTAAGTAGGAATGATATGTTTATATTACTTGATGACTTTTAATGATCTCAAATGATACTCCATTGATATGATCCATGAGGTGTTCATCCATGAAATGAAGGCTAAGAATGGCCTTTGCTGAGATGTCCAAGAAGGTGTGGTCCATCATAGAATCCCCACTATTACCATGGTTTGGGAGAGGGAATTAATGATTTATAAATTATTATATGTGGTTAGGTAGATATTAGGTTTTAGAAATTGTTATACTAAAGTAGTTCCACCAGAAAAAATTGATTAGGTTTAGGTTTATGTTTTAATATTATATATTTTTTCACCGTTATAGGATCAGTATTAATGATAATTAATTCAATAGACACACATAGGATCTAGATAGCTCGGATATGGGTGTTTATAGGTTTTTGATGTGTAATGTCACATAAATAAAAAAATCTAGATTCACGATCCAATAAATATTGGTATGATATTATTGATGTGTAATTATAACACCCCGAGGAGACTATGGTAAGTTATATAGAGGTAGTTTTGGTGAAGGTGTTTGTAATGATATAAGATGTGTATCATAAATGGAATGTCCCTATGACTATCAACCATAACTAGCACCCATAGGAAATTAAAATCTAGTTCATTGAAATATTGTTTTGGGACAAGAATATCTATAGGAAATATCGGGTTATGATAAAGAAGTGGGGGAGATTACTTAGTGTATAATTTATTAATTCTATTCTTTGAAATAAAAACTCTTTGACAAAGATGTGAGTAATTTTTTCATTACTATATCCCTTTATTGTGATAGTGGGATTCTATTTAACCCTCTTGACTAACCTTCATGGTTGAATATACTTACATGTTCTCATCCCATGCTTACTCAATGCACCAATAAATGTTTGATTATTCTTATTGGTGAATTTCATTTTCGAATATTATGGTAACTATGATAAATGATTAGAAAATAATTGTTGTTTGGGAAAATATATCATTTATACAGAACATTATAGACTCCCACTATTAGGGAGTGATGAAAATTTGAGTTGATGAATAATGGTTCGAAATTATGTGAAAGATATATTTTTATAAAATATGATTAGGTCCCTAAAATGAGAATTTATATTCAATAAAAAAAAGATAGAAAGTATGGATCTTTTTATAAAATACGATGTATATGACCAGTTTTCAACTATAGTGGAAAAATATAATGATAATTTTTCAAAGTACATTATAGTATTTTACCATTTTGTGAGGATTATTATTTAATCGATAAACACCCCATGTCATCATTGATATCTATTGTATTTGACCCAATATAAATGGATGAGGTCAGAGTTTTAAGGGTGAAGTCATCACACCTCATGGAGAACAGTTTAATCATTCCATGTGTAGCTCTTATGGAAATTGCATTGATATTTTAAAAAATGGGGATTAATGATCACAACTCAGTATTGACTATCATCACATAATGTAGTTCATATTTATGAATTTATAAAATTTGTTGAGAATTGACCACATCTTTGACCTAATAAATGTTTGAATGTTTTTTTTCAACATTTAATCATGGGATATTATATAATTTGATTATGTTTCATGGGGTGTAAATCCAAAAAATATAATTTCTATGTCTCTAAATATATTATGAGTTATTGGTGATTTACTTCTGTGTGAGTAACAATCCATCAATACACATGGGATTCATGAAATTATTATTCCATATATTATAGGAAATGTTAGTGGAGATTTTCAATAATGAAATATTAATTTATCAATCATTAAATGATGAGCACAATATGTACCATAGGATTATTGTTAAAATTCACTATGATAAATAGTTATACAAAATTAACTTCAAGAGTAAATTTTTGACTAAAATTGTGCACTTTTTAGTTTCTCTTATATCTGATTGTATAGTTTGTATAGACCCAATGTTGGTAAAGTTAGTGTTGTCTTAGGCCCCAATATGGACTGTGTTCAAAAAATGGAGTTGCTTTGGATTTGTGAGGAATAATAAATATTCAAGGAATATTTCAAATGGAATTTTTCTTATATATCATCCATAACTTGAAACTGTTGGATCGGATTATACAAAATATACACAAGAGGGGGGGGGGGTGAATTGTGTATTTTCAAAAAAAACATCCCGAGATCATGTTCTACTCTTTAACATTAATTAGTTGAATTAACGTAGCAGAAATTTAAATAGCATAGTAAAAGGATATAAAGTTTTTTGAGGAACAAAAGTCCCCTAGTACACTCCACCAATGATCTACTCCACGATCTTGGTGATTTTCACTATGTGGTCCTCGTTTCCATAGGCCATTTAACAAATGGGTATAGGTTGTTGATACCTTTACAATCTAAGGGAAAACAAAGCCTTCTTGTTCACTCATAGAACCTACACATCTTAGTACGAGACGACGGTCACTTAAGAATAGAAAAGAAATGTATCTATACATTTGAAAATACTTTCTAGTTGTTCTTCAAAATTGCAACATAATGCAATTGATAGTAGATGGTTCGTCACCTTTATAAATAATGAACTTCAAATAAGAGTCATTCAGAGTCGATCTTGCTGCAGTAGATATAGAAATATAATTCACAACTTCACTAGTAGCAGACTCACAAATGATCTTTGATGTAGAACGAGTGAATTGTGATTCTTCTTCTTCAATAAACAGATCTTTGTCATTCTTTTTAATCAACAGATCTATGTTTTTCATCCTTTTTATGAATATAATCAATTGATGTATTATTTTGGTATTTCATATCTATATAATAATGTCGAGAAATTCTCCTATAAATATAGATCCACAAAAGTTACCTTCTGAATCATGATATTCAATCATTTGAATTTACAGAGTAGTCATAACTTCCCTTGAAATTCACCATGAAAAGCTCCTTTTAATTTGATCCTAAAATGGCTCTGATCTCATAAAAGACATTTTTTAAAATCAGCTTTTAATCTGGATTTAAATCAGCCTAATAAACATCTTGTTGACCGTTGCATAATATAATCGACATTAAACTCTCTGATGCCAAACATAAGGTTGAGTTTTACAATATGCATCCTCTAAACGTAACATAGATACTAAATTTCAGATTGATGACATAGCCTTCAAACATAATGTTTTCAACATATGTTTGTCACAAATGTAGGGTTTTCATCGTATGGTTGATCACAAAGGTATGGTTGGCGATGTATGGTTGATCAAAAATGTAGGGTGGGCCATCCCATCATTTTTTCTTCAACATTAAAACGTATTATAAAAGATCCATACTTTTATAAACTTTAAAATGAATGGTAATGTCTCTATACTTTTCTAATAACGTATGGTTGTTTACAGAAGTAATGTTGACGAATAATAATTTTGAGAAAAAATGTAATGTTTAAAACATACGTACAGTTCTTCTTTCACACTATTCAATAACCCAAACGTAGGGTTTCATCCTAACATAGGGTTCCTCTTCCATTCATTTTTGATAACTCATAATGTATACATTGCATTTCATCCTTACGCTACGTTTCTACACTTAGGGTATGAGTAGTATTTTCCTAAAACGCTTAAACAGATCCCGAATATATAGAACATGAACAATGTTTCCAAAACATGATAATTTGAATACATTAGTAATTAATCTTCTTTGTTCAAGAACTTAAATATTTTGTCTAGAAATAAAAATAAAATAAATAATAAATTCCTGCAATATAAGTAACAAAAAGATCATTAGAAAATAATTAAGGGTAATTGTTAGCATCAATATTATCATAAAGAGATAGAGTAATATTTTCAACAAACTCCCCCTGTAAATAAAAACATTTTGTATTGTTTAAAACAACACTTTCTCAATAATATCCCCCTTTTTTATCACAATACCCAGAAAATAAAAAATTAAATTAACGTGAAAAATTAAATACGTATAGTTTTTAATTTTTTAACATATTTAACATAATTTTCCCTATAATTTATCCCCCAATAAAGAGAAAAAACATTTAAAGTTTATAATATGAAACAATTAAAATAAAATGTTGTGTTTAACCAAATTTCTCCCCATTTTTGTGATAGAAAAAATTATCATAAAATATAGAATAGTACACATTTAATGTATCACTGAACTTAAGTAATTACTATATTATTAACCTGTTGTCAATAATTAAATCTGGATTATAGGAATATCGAAACGAGGATAGTAAATAATTATTATAATAATAAAATTAAAATGAATCAAAATTATCATTGAGAATATAGATTATATACAATCATGGTGAAAACATGAATCGAGGTTAGGTAAGGGAATGAGATAAGGTCTATCTCCTCTTAAATATGGAATTTATTTCTAACAACTGCTCCCTCATCCATTTCATCATTCCATCACTAAGACTAACAATAAGATCATTGGTCTCTTAAGTCATATGAATTTCTTTTATGAGGTTTACTCTGAAAAACTCATGAATTCTTTCTCCTTTTTCCATAAACAAGGACAAGTTTTCTGTGAACTGAGTCATCACATGTCTAATATTTGGATCACATGAGGTCAATTGATAAACCATATTCTTCTGATTATCTAACAAGACATATAAATGAGCACTGCTAAATTTAATATCGTGTAATATGTCATTCAAATTGCTCATAGAAGCTGTGATAGCCTGAAACATTCTGATTAAATCGGGTGAAGTACCTGATCCACTAGCAGCACTAGGCCCAAAATATGCAAATAGTTTCTCCATAAATTATTTAACCTCTAACAGATCATACTTCTTTTCCATTTCTGATTTCAAGTTGCATACCTCTATCAACATCTCTTGCATAAAATTTTCAACATCGTGTCGTGAAAATGTACCTCCCTTATGTATCTGAAATTTCAACTATTTTGTTTCGAAGTATCTCCTCATAGTAATAATTTCAGATTCCAAATGAGAAAACAGTCTATACAACTCTTCTAATAATTTAGTCACTAAATCAAAGGCACCATGTGCTTGACTCTCATTCTCAGTTGCAATGTAATGAACGAGTACAAAAGGCAGCGAATCTACATCATATTTTTCTTTTTCCCTTCTCCCCAAATGGTGGATCCATAGATTTTTCCTCAGTGTCTTTTACAGACTCTTCCACAGAAAAATACTCTTGAAATAATTAATTTTGATCTCTAAAAACATTATCATTACAAAAATCAGCAATCTATTCTTCCATTTTATTTTCTAAACTAATAGCTTCTGTATTTTCCTTAGGACATGCCACTTCCTCACCAGGCTCTGCCTCCGTTTCCTGTTGAAGTGTAACTTCAGCGACAACTATAACTGGTGGTTCAATTTCAGTGTGGACTTGTGGAGTACCTGTTTGCACAAATTTTACTATAATTTTCTGATCTGGCTCTAGGTCTTTTATGAACATCTTCTTTATTTGAGTAGAACCAAAAAGAAAAGACATGATATCATTAGACGTATGCACGGAATCTCCTATATTTTTCAAATCAAAATGAAAAACTCCATCAGGAGGGTAGTTCAGAATCTGACCAATCTCTATAGAGGATATCTAGACATCTCAATCTTATATCTTAGCTACCATAGTATCCTCATCATCTCCCAGAATAAATTTAATAGACATAAAGAAATATCACTGTTCTACTTCATATAGAAACTCAGAATTCATTCCATTTAAGGTCTTCCCTTTATTTTGAAAAGTGAGAGCTTATTTCAACTGAAGAATCATCTGATATAGCCATTACAGGTCTATGACCTTTCCTTGCAAAATTTTTCTTCCTTCAGAGCACTATTTCTTGATGGTGCTGGTCTCAGCCTCATTGTTTCTCTTGGTTTTGGCCAATTCTGCGTGAAATCTCTGACGGTTCAGAAGATGATTAGGGTTTCGATGGTTTTTAGGTTCGAATGGAAAAAGTGCGGTAAAGCGCCGCGAGTGGGAAATGTTTTTTGGTAGAAATAAAATGATTCAAAATTCAAAAGGTTTCTGATAGCCTTGATTCTCATGTCATCAATAATTATTACTTAGGTTTTAAAAACAAATAAAATTGATTGCGCAAAACAAACTTATTCTATTTGAATAACAAATAACTAATTTATTTTAAAACATTATTAAGACAATGAAACATTATAATAAAATAAAACATTATTTAAAATTAAATAAACCTAGAACCAACTTAATAAAATCAAAACTTTTAGTGGAAACTGGTTATGTAAAAATATCAGATAATTAAATTTTAGTACTTACAAATTCCAATGAAATATCTTTTTTAAGAACATGATCTCATATAAAATGATGTCTGATATCAATATTCTTATTCCTATAAGGATTAATAGTATTTTTTATTGAAATATTAATTTCACTAGTATTATCACCTAAAAGAGGTGTATTATTAAAATTTAGTTCAAAGTCCATAAGAGTGTATTTCATCCACAACACTTGTGCACACAAACTATCTACAGAAACATATTCTTACTCAACTATTGATAGGGAAACTGAATGTTTTTTCTTACTTGACCATGACACTATGGATTTCCCTAAAAAGTGACAAGTTTCTAATGTTCTTTTTCTATCTAATCTAAAACATCCAAAGTCATCATCTAAATATTAAATTAAATTAAAATCAGTTGTTTTGGGATAAATAAGAGATTGAAAAATAGTTCCTTTTAAAGATCTAAAAATTATTTTAACAACAATTAAATGGGATTCTTTAGGATTTTATTAAAATCATGCAAAAAGACATGATGAATACATTATATATCGCCTAATAGTAGTAAGATATAATAAACTACCAATCATACATCTATATAACTTGTTGTCAATGGATTTTACAGTTTCATTCAAATAAAGTCTTATATTAGTACATATAAGAGTTGTATATATCTTGTTATATTCATGTCCAAATTTATTTAGTAAATCATTAATGTATTTTCTTTGATTTAAAACTTTTCCATAATCATTTTGATAAATTTAATGTCCTAAAAAAATTTAATTCTCTCATCATACTCATTTAAAATTCTTTTTTCATTAGATTTAAAAACTCATGACAAAGTGATTTATTATTTGATCCAAAAATTACATTATCAAAATAAATTTGAACCCATAATATATTAGAATTTACAATTTTCATAAAAAGTGATGTATTTTCCATTATAATAGTGAAATCATTTTAAAATAGAAAATAGATTAATCTTTCATACCAAGATCTATGTGCTTGATTAAGGCCATAAAGAGCTTTAGTATGTTTAAAAATTGAATCTGGATTTTTTGAATTTTCAAAACCATGAGGTTGCTCAGCATAAAATTCCTCAGCTAAATAACTATTTAAAAAGGTATAATTAACATCAAACTGAAATAAATTTATGTTCATTTGAGATGAATAAGCTAAATGGATTATAATGGATTCTAATCTAGCTAAAGGTGCAAATCTCTCATCATAATATATACCTACTTTCTGATTATATCATTTATCTACAAGTCTTGATTTATTTATAGTTATTATTCCATGATTATATTGTTTGTTTTTAAAGACCCATTTGGTTCCTATTACTGGATAATTCTATGGTCTTTCAACTTATTCCCAGACTTCATTTATTTTTAACTGGTTTAATTCTTCTTGCATTGCTATTATCCACCTTTCATCATCAAAATATTCTTCTATATACTTTGGTTCTAATTAGGATTGAAATGAAAAGAATTTGACAATATTTCCTATATTTTTTGTATTTTTTATTCCTATGTATAAGTCAACTATTATAGTTTTTAAAGGGTGATTCTTTAGGGTTCTAGTCTGTCGAGGCAGTACACATATAGGTTGTTCAGTATCATGTTCTTTTTAACTAGACTGAATTTCATTTATACCTTTTTAAAAATCAATTTTCAAGTTCTCAAGCCTTATTTTATCACTAGAATCAGATTCATCCATTTGATCTGTCCTTTTCTCAAAGGGATCAGATTCATCAAATTTCACATGAACTGATTCTTCAATAATCAATGACTTCTTATTTTAGAATCTATAAGATTTGGATGTAGAAGAATATTCTAAGAAAATACCTTCATCATATTTTGGAACAAACTTACAAAGATTGTATTTGGTGTTTAAGGTGTAAACCTTGCATCCAAAAACATTAATGTAATTTTGTTTATGTTTTATATTATTCCAGAGTTCATAGGGTGTCTTTTTCAGAATTGTCCTAATTAAAACTCTATTCATTATATAAAAGGTCATGCTTATAGATTATGCCCAAATGTAGGTAGGAAGACTATATTCATTTAGCATAGTCATAGCCATTTTCTGAATAGTCCTATTTTTTCTTTCAACAATTCCAATTTTTGGAGGCGTTCTTGGTGAACAGAAGGTGTGTTTAATACCCATATTTGAGAAAAATGGAATTATAATATAGATTCTCAAATTCTTCACCATGATAACATCTTAATGAAATTAATCTAAAAACTTTTTCATTTTGAAACGCTTTACAAAAACATTCAAATAATGTAAAAGATTCATTTTTAAATTTTAAAGAGAAAATCCATGTAAATATAGAATTGTAATCAACTAAAACATATACATATAATCTTCCATCCAAGCTTGCTACACGTGAAGGTCCAAAAATATCAATATGGATATGTTCTAGAGGATTAGATGTATCAATTTTTTTAGTAGATTTGAAGGATGATTTTTGTTGCTTGCCATTTTAACATGCATCATAGAATATGTCACTTTCAAATATGAGACTATGAAAATTAGAAACTAATTTTTTGTAGATAATTTATGTGAAAAATATACATTACAATGTCCAAGTCTTTTATGCTAGATCTAGGATTAATTTGTTTTAGATGTTTGCTTGTTTACTTGTTGTTTACACAAGGAATTTAAATCAAAGGTATCCACATTGTTAGTTCTAGGTGCTCTAAATTTAAGATGTTTATTTTTAAAAACAGAACATCAATTGTTAGAAAAATCAATAGCAAAACGATCATCACATAGTAGAGATATACCTATCAGATTGTGTTTTAATCCTTGTATAAAAAATACTTTGTTGATTGAGACAAATTTTGTATCTCCAACTATTCTAATACCAATGATTTTCCCTTTGGCATAGACACCAAAAGTGACATATCCACCATATTTTTGAGTAAGGTTTGAAAAATTAGATGAGTTTCCACTCATATTCCTTGAGTATCCACTATCTATATACCATATGTTCCTTTTTCTTTTGTTACCTACTCCCTGCAATGGCATTTACACAATTTTCTTTAGTACCCATAAATTGTTGTGTCCAGGGGTGTTAGCCAGTAAAGATATGGGAATCCAGACTTGCTTTTATTTTCAAATTATAGAAGTGTCAAATAAATTATTTGTTACAAAATAATTATTAATACCACTAATTTTGGGTTGTCTTAAGAAATAGTTTTTAGAAATATATCCCCTTGTTCCACAGTAATTACTATTTAATCATTCAGTACTTGGAATAAAATAATTTTTGTACAGTGTATGTTTATCACCTTTACTGCCAATTACAAATATTTCCTTTTTAATGAAATTTTTCCAAGAATTTCATTTAAAGTATTTTCTCTTTTATAAAAAACAAGGGCTTCATTTTTATAAGTTTTAACTTCAGTTTGCAGTGTTTTTATCTTTGATTCATAATATGTATTGTTAGTGTTAATTGAGTTAAACATTTTAGTTAACCATTAATCTTGTTTCATCATTGTATTTCTTTATTCAGAAACAACCTTATGAATGTTCCTTAAAGACTTATGCTTCATAAATAGAGAATCATATTTTTCTTCATACATATTGGAGTAGGCTGTATGTTTTTCATTACTGTAAGTAGATTCAAAACTAGAGTCAGAGGAGTAGTAAGATTGTAAGTCATCTGTTTCTGCCATAAAACACATGTTAGATTTCAGATTTTCTTCTTACTTATATAAGTCTGATTCAGAAGTGGTATTGGAGACTTCAGATAAACTCCATGTATCATTCATTTCTTTCATTTCCTTATGCTTGTAATCATTTCTTTTGAAGACTTTCTTTTTCTTGTCTTATTTTAGCTGAGGACAGTCATGTATGATGTGACCCTTTTTCATGCACTCATAACAACTAATTCCCTTGTCATCCTTTTTGAAGGATTTTATAAAGCCCTTCTTATTTCTATCGAATTTAGTGAATTTTCTGGCTAGCTGAGCCAATTCCACATCAGAATTTCATAAATCAGAACATTATGATTTCACTTTTACACTTTCTTCGTCTTTCTGTTTTTGCTCTGTGATTACACTTTCAAGGTAGTGTCATCTATATTGATAAACACTTTATGATAATTTTCTTTATCTTTCATCTAAGCTCCAGACATCATTAGTGTTCCAATAATTTCTATCATGGTTAATTCGTTGACAAGTGTATACTATCTGATTGTAGCAGAGATTCCATTCCATCTTTTAGGTTGTAAACTCAGTACTTTCAAATCTTGATCAATGTGTTTAATGGGATCTCCCAAGGTGGTTATGTTATTGAAAATATTTTTCATTCTTCCATTCATTTGAGTAGTATATTCATCTTCAACCATTATGAATGTATCAAATTTAAGCTTAGTTGTAGCATATCTCATTTCAATGATATTGTTAATTCCTTCATAAGCAACAAAAATTGTTTTCAACATTTCATATATTGTCAGGCATTGAGATACTCTATTAAATTCATCAAGTCCTACACCAAATATAAATGCATTCATTGCCGTAAATTTAATATCATATTTTTCTTCAGTAGCTGCACTACATGTTTCATGTTTTTCGGGTATTTTATATGGAGTCAGAATCTTAGAATATACTATGTATCCAAGGTTTTTCAGATAGATGATCATTTGCAACATCCAGCATCCATATTTTTCTCCATTTAAGTATAATGCTCTAACCATAGACATTACCTCTCTTGTATCGACCATATTTCTCTATGTATAATCACTTTCATCTTGTTAAGGATTTATCAAAATTCTCAACCTTTGATACCAATTGTTGGACCATATTATACTAAAAATACCCAAGAGGGGGTGAATTATGTATTTTCAAAAAAACATCACGAGATCATGTTCTTCTCTTTAACATTAATCAGATGAATTAATAGAGCAGAAATATAAATAACAGAGACACACGATATATAGTGGTTCGCGGAACAGACGGACCCTAGTTCACACCACCAATGCTCTACTCCACCTGCTTGGTTATTTTCACTGTCTAGTCCTCATTTCCACAGACCGTTTCCCCACTGAGTACAGGTAGTAGACACCTTTACAATATATGGAAAAACAAAGCCTTCTAGTTCAATAATAGAACCTACCCAACTTTTTATGAAAATCCAGTCACTCAATAATAGAAAAGAATGGTATCTGTACTTTTGAAAATACATTCCAGTTGTTCTTCACAATTGAAACAGAATGCAATTGACAATAGATGGTTCATCGCCTTCAAAAATAATGATCTCTAAATAAGAGTCATTCTGAGTTGATCCTGTTGCAGTAGATATAGAAATATAATTCACAACAATATAAATATCAGACTTACAAATGATCTTTGATGAAAAACGAGTGAATCATGATTCTTCTTCTTCAATAAACAGAGCTTTGATGTTCTTTTGAATCAGCAGATATGTATTTTTCTTTCTTTTTTTGAATATAATAAATTGATGAAGTTTTCTAGTATTTCATATCTATATAATAACGTTGAGCACTTCTCCTGTAAATTTAGATCCACAAAATTCGTCTTATGACTCGTGATATTCAAACATTTGAAATTACAAAGTAGTCATTAGTTCCCTTGAAATTGGCCTAGAAAAGGTACTTTTAATTTGATCCTTAAACGACTATAAACTCATAAAATACACCTTTTGAAATAATATTTTAATATGGATTGAAATAATCCTAATAAACAACTTGCTGACCATTGCATAATAATATCGACATTAAACAGTCAGACGCAAAACGTATTGTTGAGTTGTACAGTATGCATCCTCTGAATGTAACGTAGATAATAAACGTAAGATTGATGACATACCCTTCAAACGTACGGTTATCAACGTATGGTTGGTCAAAAACGTTGGGTTGTCAATGTATGGTTGATCACAAATGTAGGATTGGAAATATATGGTTGATCACAAACGTAGGGTTGTCCATCCATTATTTTTCTCTTCAAATTTCTAACATATGATAAAATATACATACTTATATAAGCTTTCAAATGAATGTTACGTGCTACATAATTTTCTAAGAACATATCGTTGTTTACAAAAGCAAGTTTGATGAACCGTACTTTTTAGAAACAAATGTAATGTTTGAAACATATGTACGGTTCTTCTTCCAAACATTTCAATAACCCAAACACATGGTTCCTTCTTAATGTAGGGTTTATCTTCCATACTTTTTTGACAACTCATAAATATACAATACATTTCATCGCTACGCTACGTTTCTCCATGTATGGAATGAATAGTGTTTCTAGAACATGCATAAGCAGATCCCGAATATGTAGAGCATGAGAAGTGTTTCCATAATACACTAATGCGTATACTTTAGTAATTAATCCTCATTGTTCATGAACATAAATATTTCATCCAGAAATAAAGATATAACGAATAATAAATTCCTGCAATATAATTAAAAAATAAAATCATTAGAAAATAATTAAGGGTATTTGTGAGCATCAAAATTATCATAAAGAGATAGAGTATTGTTCTCAACAAACTCCCCCTTTAAATAAAAACATTATGTATTGTTCAAAACAACACTTGCTCAATAGAAATGATATCTATTCAATTAATTAAAGAAGTTATAATGATACATTGACGACATGATGTAGTGTTTTACTGATGTTGTTATCCATTGGGTAATATAAGTGGGAGTTTAGGATATGGAATCCTAAAATGACGCTCGAATGGGGATAGATTGTGAGATGAAAGAAATAAATAACAAGACCTGATATAAATCTATATAGTTGAGAAATAATGATAAGTAATACACTTCTAATTATAGGGAGTTGGTTGCAAAATAATTCATCATAATAACTATAATGGACTACCGTAATTTCTAGTAGTCCATTGGATATATAATGAACTATAACTATAGGTATATTTTGAAACCACAATATTTTATTCTAAGGTATACGCATTGATTCTCGACCTGAAAATATTATTATTTTTAATTAGTATATAGTCAATGGTAGTGAAATTTTTTAGTAGATAATATTAGTATAAATTACTATTATTGGTATTTTATATATGTTTTATTGAAATTTTCCAGGTTATAGTATTTGTTAATATACAAGGGAGGAACCACTTTTCATAAATGGATGGTGTTGAACCTACCATATAAAGATGATTCATGGATGGAATAAGTATAACACATCAAAATAGAGGTTTTGTTAAATATGATATTCTGAATAGATACTCATTAAGGAATTTTCAAAGGCATTGAGAATAGAATACTTTTACCAAAAATGATTTTGGTACCAGCTTCATTAAATGAGGAGGTTCAGAGGGCATTTGATATATAATAAATGATGTTACTTCTTGGTTTAATGAAGATATTCTATGATCTTTTAAGGGAGTTATAATACTCAAGACCCTATTGTAAATAGAGAAAACCCTATCCAGAATTATTAAAATATGAGAACCCTAAAGAGACATATATTCAGGTTGATATTTAATTTTTTTTTAATTTTATAAAAAAAATTTAAAAAATATTCAATTTTTTAAACCTTTTATAATGATATGATCATCAGAAAAAAAAATTATATAAAAAATATTTATGTCAATAGTTGAAAATACCATTTTTTAAAAAAGAAACATTTATGAATTTAATATTATAGAAGAAAGATCAATAGGTTTATTGACTACATTACATAGTTATTTCTTTTATCTAATATTTAATATAATAAAATTTATAAATAATATTATTAATTTTTAAAACTTATGTTTTACATTTTATGAACATATGTAATATTTCTTAATAAAAGAAAAAAATGATAAATTATATATATTGAATAATATTTTGGTAAAATTCTATATTGGATTAAATTTTTCGTCAAATAAGATTATTTTATTTGGTAATAAAAATATTTAATTCAATAATATTTGATTCATTGATAATTTTATCCTAGATATATATTTTATTACTAAAAATAAAATTTATCAAAACAAATTTTTTAAAAGTGGTGATATTGAAATTATTTTCCACAATGTTTGTTTATTATATTTTATAAAATGGACATTTTTTAATCATTATTACCAAATTTAATATCATGTAAAATCATACTTCTAGGAATTGAAATTAAATAATATAGATAAAGGATTAATTACCTCATTAAAAGTAAAATGGATATTTTCAACGAATTAAATTTATTAAATTTATAGAAATTTCATTTCAAAAAAATAGACAAATATTTTTAAAATATATCTCTAATATTATATTTCCATATTTAAAAAAAATATATAAACTCCCATTCAATTAATAATTATTAGAAGATAATAATAAAAAATCATAATTTATTAAAAAAATTATAAAATTAGTTTAACTCATATCATATATTTTGATTTTAAATATTACTTTTTGAGATGTAGAAATTTAATTGGTTAAAATAAAATTAATATTCATATTAATAATGTTAATATTATGTAAATAGGGAATATTTTATTTTTAGGAATAAAATAATTATAATGGTTTAATATTAATTCATATTAATATTGGTAAAATGGGTATATGTGGTTAAAAATATATTTACCAATTTAACTGTCACATAAACCATTATGAAATCATTTTCTGTTATAATGTATTTACCATGTTTCCAATGCACAATTGCATCTGCTAAATCACTAAAATCATTTAACCCACTAAACCCCAAATTGATTTAACTAATACTCCTACATAGAATTACATTCCCTGAAAATCTCCTTATTTTCACCTTTAAAAGATTATCAATCCTAAAATATTTATCTTTCAACAACATTAATTTGGATTTTATCCTATATTTTCCTTAACAGAACATCTCAAATTACACTCACAATGATCCTTCTTTTCTAGGGAGTTCTCCCATGCTTTAAGATTCAGGATAGAAAATTTTTAATTTTTAATCATTCCATCACCCTTTTGTTGAAATTAGTTTGCTATAATATGATTTAAACATATTTAATTGTTATTATATTATATTAATTATTTGTTATTTGATATATTATTTTTAATTTGATAGTTATACTCTTTAACTTTATCCTTTTTCCAATTAATTTATAATGTTTCCTTAGGTTTCTCATTAAATCGCTTCCATTAACATGAAAAAACCTATATAATAATAGCTTATTTTTTCAAATAATGTTTCATTATCACCCATTTTATAAATTTTAAATTAAATTTTTTATTTTGAAATACTTTTTTGATTCTTCCATAATGCTTATAATATCCAACATTTATAGAAACTGACATCCTTTTATGAATGTTAGAGAATGGATGCGGCAATGGAAAACAAACACATATGGGTAATCACCTCAAAAATGGGTTAATGAGAATTGAATAAATAATTTCACTGATACATGACTATTATTCCAAATACATCACTCCATTATGGAAAATACTAGTGTATATGCTTGGGAATATTCACACCCTCTTTATGAACAATAATGGAGGATTTTTCCTACCATTTCTTTAGTCTCCCTAGAATGAAAAATATCATAAAAAATTATTACCAACCCCCGATAACCCAACACAATGAAATTATGCTTTCCACTATACATCAATTATAAGGGTACGTACAACTTCGTCAATAATACCCAATAAAATATTTGTTTATTGATTGATGTTATTCTATACAATCCACATTATTATATTAAATGTGTAATAATTTTTTATGTATATTTCTCATTTTATGTATATAAATGGATTTATTTTGATATAGGTTCCATAGGATCTGGTATGAAAATGTAAATTTTTAATATTATGGTGAATGATTATGAATTAATTAGGTGACTTGTAGGGGAAATAATTTTAATTTCCCCTTGAAGTGTCATTGAATCCATTGAGACAAAACAACCTGAGTTTTTATGATTAACACTCCATATATATGTTTTGTGTTATTGAATATGAACACTAAAATTTGTTTTTATGTCTTTGATTATGAATTATAATAGTATGAGAGAATATAAAATTTTACACATTTCTTATATATTTTCATTGATATTGTATTACATCAATTTCATTCATTATAGATCCTTGTTATTTATTCATTCCTATATTATTTATTAGACCTTATTTGAGTTATAATAGTTTCAACTATTCTATAATAATTATTTATACTCAATGATAATCCTTAATTTATTTCATTTTCTTTGTAATTATTGAGGATAAATGTGTATAATTTTTATTGATATGATGGAATGAAAATTTATGTTATCTTAAATTATATATATTGTATCTTATTTATTCCATTATAATGTATATGTATAAATCATTTCATGAATTCCAATATATTAGATCCTACCGTACACTAGTATTTTATATAAATAAGGTAATATTATTAGCATCATTGGGTTTCTATAGTCTGGTTTATCATTGTTGGTTTGAGAGAATATGTAGTAGGAACCATATGTACCATATATAAAGAAACATAGTTAGAAAAACAATGTAATATGATAAAACATCATGATTTCTAATATAAAATTTTCCAAAAATAGTAAAAATTTTATTTGACACTTCAATATACTAATAAAATAACATTTACTTCTTTTTAAAGAGTTGATAACTGATAAGAGGAAATGGAAATCTATCAACATCTACAATATAAGAATTTATGTACTACATGAGAAAATAAATGAAGAATTATTTAAGGACACTTAAATAATAGTCATAGTATGGATGTATACCCTGGTTATAAAGAGTAATCTTGATTTCATAAATAATCCATGTTATCCATAACATTGTGCTACTTTTTTTTGACAACTATATTTTATAATAGAATCAACCATTAAATAGAACTAATAATCCCATTATATTTATAAAAACAACAATGTCTATTAATGTTCATGTATGATTTGTTGATATGGATCAAATCCCAAGAATAGATAAACTACCCATTGTATAAAAATTGATGATATTTTAATGATGAATTACTTAGTCATGAACATGAGTATAATGTTGACTTCTCTTGTGAACTAATTTATAAACAAAGGAATATTTATAAACCCCCCAATAAGATGAATATATATTCGTTATTGGAGTTAAATAAATATTTTCAAGACTTTTGGGATAATGTGTTTATAAGGCCTATTGTTTCACCATTGGGAGAACCAATTTTTTCCCCTGAATAAAATGTATGTGTTTTTCAGATTTTGAATCAAACATAGGGATATAAATCACATTATTAAATACACTAATAACACATTACAACACATTCATGATTTATTTTATCATCCTCAATAATCTTAGTACATGTCAAATATTGAACTTTTATTCAATATCATCATCTATGTGTGAATATGGATGATATATCGAAGACAATATTTTAAATAATATAATGGAAATATGATTTTTCATTAATGATAATTGGATTTAAATGTAATGAAACAATTTCTACGGATTAATAGAATAGAGTATTAATGGATTATGTTGGAAATGTTTTTATGGTATTCATTGATGAATCATTCAAATACTCTAAGAGATGTGGATATCATGAGAGTTATCTATAAATAATTATGGATACCCATAAAAGATAATTGATAATTGAGATATATTTTAATTGGTAAATTTGTTTCAATTGAGTTTTTTTTATATCAATGATTACTCCAAAGATGGAATATATTATTGATCCTTAGTAAAACTGGTATTCAAAGAGAGGCCAACACTGTTGAATATAAGCTTGTTCAAATACTTCATGGATTTTAATGGTTTATATATGAGGTTTGTTAAATTAAATTGGAGAATTTGTAAGCTCACTAACAAAGTGAACATGTAAAGATGATAACATCAGATGTTCAATGGAATGTTAAGTATTTAATGAAGAGAATAATATGAAATAGATAAATCTACTAGTTTTCAATTTTCTATCAGATAAAGATGGATATATAATGTATAGGGATGAATAAGTGAATGGAATTGGTAAAATCCATATGAATATTGAAATTGTGGTTTCATATGCATCGATATAAATTAAAATCAGTGAGTAAACCTATCTGACACATGAAATTGAGCTAGAATGAAAAGTCATTCATTAAAAATATGGATACACTACCTCTATGGTAAATGGTGTGATATAAATATATATATATATATTTGAATAAAATTATTTTTATGTATATATTATATCCTAAGAACCTCAACATGAGGTACAACGGAATTTTAAAACTATCTATGGACTATTATTTTTTGAAACACTCTATCCATGTGATGAAAAAATATATTAATGATTCAATAATTAGGAGGGACCATGTCATTTTGACCATGATAAGGATTCAAAATAATAATATAAATAGATATATAGTAAATATGGATGTGGTGTTCTTGGGAGATGGGTGATATCAATCCTTTTAAAATCAATTTCTATATCCTAGTTAGTATAAATGACAAAAAGGGAGAATATTGTTTATGAGGATATAAAATTGATGATTAATGTTGTAAATGGAAGGAAATTGATAGAATTCATTTATTTAGATTATTTTTTAATGTATATAATTTCGTTATGTGTTCTTTTCATACTATAGTTTTAGTTTTGATTTTATGATGAAACACATATTTTAAAAATATCTACAAACCCTGAAAAAATTTTATGTATACAAATTAAAGAGAACATTTATTGTAGGATTTAACAAAATGGAAAATTTTGTTAAATGATTCATCATGTTTATAATTACAACAAGTAATGGATGATTGAAAAAATTATAATGGAGTATAGGAATATATATAAAAGTGACTATGATTAAGTGGTAAAATATAATAATGTTAAATGTCATCTGAAATCCAATGCCTTAATGGAATAAGGATTTAATATTCCTCATTGTAATTTTTTTACTATGTCTACTCATTTTCAAGAAAAATGTTTATATTTAACATTGAGAACATTTTTCAACACTACATAAATAATATTATAAGGCTTCATGGGGAATCATTGTCAATTTTATTTGATCTTCACCATTAGTTCACATTAAATATTTGGAAGAGGTGTCTCAATAGTAAGAAAACTTTATACATTATATATCACCCAAAACAAATAATATGTATAAAAGGACTATGTAGACATTAGAAAAAAAGGGTGAGATATTATTCTATTGAAATCCATTGTACTTGGGATTTTTATATACATATAAAGAAATTTTTTTAAAAAATAATATATAACCTTAATACATAACAATGGAAAAATAAATATTATTTTATGGGTAGTTGTGTCTTACATCATTTTTTAGGAGAATATAGAGAAATAAACTATTTTTAAAAGAACCTTTAGATGAGATGACTATTAATGTATGGACTATTAATGATCAGTATAATGAATCCAAAGGTTAAATATTTGATATAATGAAATTCAATAGAGTGAATTGAAATTTAATATGTTGGTTCAAATATTATTAGAGGACTTCCAATTGAATCGAGTGGTAAGACATGGTAAAAACTGTAGTTCTTGTCCAAGGTTCATTTTCCCATTCAAAATACATGATAAAATTTGATTTATATCTTCTTGATTGGCTATTCAACCTAAAAATTTAAAAGTACATATGGTTTTCTAGGATTCATAACCGAGGAACTATAAAAAAATGTTCTCACATATAATGCAACAAAATTTTTGGGGAATTGTTTTATAGTTAAGATTTTATTTAGATCCTTGACACTAAATAGCAGTTGTTGTGAAGTTGTGAAATCTTATTGGGGTAGGTCCTTTAGAGAAATCAAAAATCAGAAGGGGACCCTTGGGTTTTGGGAGAAGCTATAAGTAAAATAAATTTTTTTTTCAACAAAACATTTATTCCCCATTTTGGAAGAATAAATTATTTATGAGGGGAATGTAATATTAGAGACCCTACAATATGAGGAAATATCCATATCATGATCTATTAGAAAATTCAACTTATAATGTTTTATTATTCAATAGCATATTAAAATAAATAACTTCAAAATGATATAATTTTTTACCAAAAAATGAAAAATAAAATTTAAACTCATTCAAATGAAATTATCTTAAAATTAAAATTTTCTATCTTCATGAAATTGTAATATTTTACATGAATATTAACTAATTAAATTTTTACCAAATAAGTACTTTTATTAATATTTTATTATTTATGAAAGACCATGATTTATATAAAAATATATAAATTGTGAAATATTTTATTATTATAAAAATTATACATTTCTACCTACCATTAAAAATTTATATCGGCTATGTGTAATAATTTATGGAATTAATTAATATTTTCTAATAAACGATTTAGTTGTAGTCTATTATTTTATTTAAATACTAAATTAAAAAAATGTGGTACATGAGTTATTTGAAAGACAGACAAAATTTATTAATATTATAATAATCCAATATGTATCCCAAAAATAAAAATGTCATAATTTTAGCTAAATAATAAATTTTATTACAAAATAAACTTTTTACTAAAATGTTTTTATATTGGAAAATGATGAAATTAATTTTTTCTAAACATCTTATTTTTATTTTATAAGATATAAAATAATATTTATAATTTGTAGGTCTAAATAATATAACATGTCCAATTATTTTTATTTTAAATTTAAATTAAATTACATCGATTAATGATGAAATACCAAGATACTTTTAAAACGGACGATTTTAAAAAATATATTTTCTGTTATTAAATAAATTAAATCCATATAAATTAGTTTAATCTATTAAAAATAATGACTATTGTATAGGTTTAATGATATAAAAAATATATAATCATTTATTATGTTAGTAATTAATCATAAATAATTATGAAAACTTGATAATGTATAAAAATGTATTTTTTAATTAAAACTAGATTGTTATATCTAATGTTTAACAATAAAAGTTGATTTTACACCATTATAATTTTAGATGGAATAAATTTATTTGTAATTTTTTCCATAATGATAAAAATTTTTATGATGGGTTATCTAATATTTTAAATAAAAAAATATTTTAGTGGATAATATTTATTCAAGATTAATATGGATAAAAATGTGTTAATAAATATCTAGAATTGTTAATAATTAAAGGGTAATTTACACCTTCTTGCATAAATTCTATAGGATTGAATGTAAAAACCCAATACATTAGCTACCATTTCATTTCCTAACTATCCTAACTAATATAACACTCCTTACTACCAAATAAAAAAAATTAACCATTTAAAAAATTTAGATTTCATAAATATAACTTATATTTCACTTATAAAATGATTTCACTCTGAAAAAATCTACCATCCCACACCACAACTCAAAGGCATCGATTACAAACACATATTACCCATTATTATCTAAATCCTTCCTCATGAGTTCTTTTTGGTTTGAAGGTGTCATCCAAATATTTATGAAATAATTTTGTATGGTAATAGTTTTGAGTCCTTTAGTATTACATTTAATTAAATTTATATTGTTATAAAAATTCATTATATATTTCTTTGACTTTAATTTCCTAATATTATATCCCATTTGATATTTGTTAATGAGATACTACATATATAATTCATAATATAGTTATTCATATTACATTATTATGATGACATAATGTTTCTCTTTCAACCACATCAAATTTCAATTACATGCAATTATTCTAATTCCATCATGCTTGAAATTATATTTTATAATTAACCAATTTATATATCGACATTTAGATTTATTCCAAATAAAAATTTCTCATATTTTTGAAATATATTCAACTGAAAAAAAATTCTTGAATGTAATGGGTGAATTATTTTCCTAGAAATGAAATACCTTTCAAGATACTCGATATTAGACATGGGTTTAGCATAAATTCACCTCAAGGTGATTAGACAAAAGATAATTGGTTGGGAATTTAATTATCTATCACCCTGATTTGAGATGAGTGGTCCCAATACCACACATATGGGAATAAAATCCTTTAGGATATATGTTGGAATATTCAAACACTCTTTATAATCAATGGTGAAAGAATTTTTCAACCACTACCTTATTCTAAAGCCAATGAAAACTATTGAAACCTATTACTATTCTCCATGTATAAACAGACACATTGAATGTTTAATTATCACTGTAATTTTTTGAGATGAGGACTTCCTTTTTCATTGATAATAAACTACATGTTCTTTTGATTTATTGTTTCTATGATATTAATAATAATAATTATATTTAAAGTAGAAATATTTATTTTCCATAGTTTTCATTGTATGGATATACTTGTTTTAATTCATCAAGAGGATCCTTAAAAAATGGTATGATATTTATTGTTGATAGTTTTAGTAAATGAATGTAAATTAATATGGGGAAGGTTAAGGTCTAAAATTATAGATTCCTTTGATTCTTTGATATGTCTTATAAGACGATCCATCATAGGTTCAGGTTTACACCTCCTCCCATTTCTCTATATTTTCATTGAACAATTATTTGAAAATATGTGGTAATGTCTATAATTATGAATTTTTTTAGTATGAGAACAAATAACATTTAAATCCATGTTTTCATTTGTTGTCTTATAAATAATACTCCATATTTTTCAGTTGATTTTGGGTTTAGGTTATTTATTCATTCCTTCCATATCATATGTTAAATGTGTCTATTATGATCAATTCAACTATTTTTTACACCATAGTGAGAATCTATTCTCACCATTATAGTTTTTCCTTTTCCCAAGGAACCCAAGAGGGTAATTGTGGTGATTTTTACTATAATTGATGGAATTAATTAAATCACATTAAATTTGTTCATATTGTATATTAGGTTTTAAAATAAAATTCATATATTTTCTAGCATTACAAATTTATTAAGAATTTTTAACCATTGGAAATACATTTACTGTGTAAAAATAATGTAATATGTCTACTGGATATGGGTTTCAAGAGTCTATATTACTACAATTTTATTAAAATAATGATTATTTGGAACCATGATAAATAAAATTATATGAACTTTTCTAGATAACTGAATTACAATAAAAATTATGAAAATTTATAGGCGACACGTTATAAACCATAATAGGAATTTTATGTTACAATTCAATATAATAAAATAATTATCTAGATTTTATTCTAATGTGACTGCAAATGTTTACAAGAAAGGGAAATGTATCAAAACCTATAGTCAATATAGAGACCTAATCATGATGTACATGGGAATTACAATACTTTTTTGGAAAAATTAATACAAAACAATAACCAACACTCAAGAACCGTAATAGTATAGTGTCTTTGGAAACACGGAACATAATATTCTAATCATGGTAAAAGATCTTCAACATCTCCCATAAAGATATTCCCCTTTTGTTTTCTTACCTAAAACCTTCCTTTAAATCATGGGGAAACGAAAACAAATAAAGGGTGATCTCAAATTATTAGTAAGGGTAAGCATGGAGAAAATAAAACAAATCATATAAATTTAAACTTAAAAAAACATGAATGTAAAGTTTAAACATCAAAATATTGAGAAAGAAATATTGGAAGTACATAAGGCATAGACCATAAAGGAAAATTAATCATGATAAAATAACATGGTAATAAAACCTTTAATTGTGGAACACTATTAAGCAGATGATATGATTTCCATAGTAGCCAAGGCATTGCTGCCAAGACCATCATAGTGGACAAAGTTCCATACTGAATCGAGTTTACTCCTCGTTCTGGTCCTGTATCACTGAACCAGATTAAGTTACCATTCCATCTATGTCTATCTCATGAGATATAAATCTTTTCCTAACGAATTGGAGTGAGATATAGGTACGAACCATCTCATATTGAAATCATTCTTACTTTTTCCACAAAATGAACATAAATCATTCATCATAACGCAAAGAATAAAATCGGATTCATAAACATCATCCATTCATAACATAATCCATATAAAACAAATGGATATAATTTCATCATAAAAATAATAAAACCATGTAAATAACAGAGAAATTATACTTGAAACATAATCATACTAAATAATGTCATCTTGGATGGAAAATAATTTTGAAAAAACACTTCAAATGAATTCATGAGGAAAATATCCTTTTGTCATAAATATAATTTTCTTATCACAAAATTACAATCAATTTTAAAATTTTGAAAATAATAATGAAATAATAAAGATTAAGCTTCATGAAAATTAGGCTTTATGAAACCATAAAAATACATTCACGCTGTATAAGTTAAAAAACACATTCTCCTCATACATTTAACGGAAAAGTCAAAAAGTACCATGTATGGTATACAAAAGAAATATTCCTTCCATAACACAAAATAAAAGTCAAAATGGGTAAAAATGAATTTAAAAATACATGGAATAATTTTAAACACTTTATAAAAAACATTTTATGGGACATGGATGAAAAAAATATAACACCAATAAATACTTATGTATATGTAATCTCGGATAAAAATGAGATTTGCAAAATTATCCCTTACCTTAAGTCCAATTTCATCCGTACGTGTCGAAATATCATTTATAGTGGGTTTAAACATATTATTTACTTGAAACTGAGTCATAATAATATTTATGATATCATATATGATTCAGATATGACATTATTTTACCCGATCTTTTGTCAATTCCATGTTAAAGCAGTGTTCTCGGTAAAATCGTTTCATTTATCGTACGTTTTTGGACTTGTTTTTCTTGATATTATTATTAATTATATCATGATTTACTTACTTATCTAATTTAAAACATGATTTAGATATCATATATATTCAGTATATATTTACATAATAGATAGATAAATTACATGAAACACACCGTTTATGGAGACGGTAGGCAATACGTACGCATGAACGTTGTTTTCCTTTCCTTATTAGCTTGAATCGAAGTAAGTAGATGATATATATATATATATATATCTATAAATACAGTTGCATTATTATTATATATATACCATTATTATAAATTATATATACATTATAATCATTCTTGAATGGTTAACATGGAGAATGAATTTCATGTGTCGTGGAGACGGTAATCCTTACATACGCACGAGCGAAGATATTGTTCCCAAAATTATTGAATGGATTTGGAGTGGATGATATAATATCTCATAATAAGTATGATGTTATAATAACCATATATATTTATTCTTTACACCATTATACCCATCCATGTAAGGTGGTGGTACAAAAATAGATTACACCATGGCGTGGAGACTGTATTCCGTACGTACGCACGCACGGTGATTTAGTTTTCCGTTGGATAGATAGAATGTGAAATAGGTTTGGTTCATATTTATAATAACATATCATTATATTAGTGAACTGATGTTATTACTTTATTATGAAACAAAAAAATAAGAGGAAGTAGAAGAAGAAATGAATTTGAACGAATCGGTAAAGGATATTACCTCTTCTTCAACACGCCTCTTTTAAACCTCCTATTAGGGCACTAAAGATAGTCTTTGAAGAAAACAATGACCTCTATTATGTTTCAAGGAAAGTGGTTAAGTGAAAGGGGAAGGTTTTTTCCAATATTTAAGTCTCAATGTGGTGTAAGGGGGAGAGGGAGGAGGTGTCTTTTTATAAGAGAAGAGAGGAGTACTTTTGGAAACCTCTAAAATATTAATTTATAATAAATTCAAACCCCACTTAAAAACCTAAAAAATTGACTGAAATAAGAATATTAGATGATATAGGGTTGTAATCATATCAACCAATAAGATTTATATATGTTGGAAAGTTATGATAAACCTTATCAACTTGATTTATCCTTATTTAATCTATTTAATTTTATTTGTAGTAATAATATTCTAAATTTTAAATTGTTATAAATAATTACTTATGTGTTGTCAATTGTCCATAATTAGATAATTAATGTCATTTTATACCATTTAAAATTTAATTTATAATTTTTAAATATTTTGCGATTTTTAAACAATTTAATAATATGTTATTTTTATAAAATTACTATAGTTTCAATTTTGACACGATTAATTTATTTGAATTTAAATAAAATCCAAATAGAGGATATATTCGATCCAAAAATATTTTATAGATTCTTAACATGTCATATTAATCTAAAAAATTCATGTATCACAATAATTTGTTCATATAATATTTATTTTAATATTTTTAAAAACAATTATTTGATATTTCAATTAATAAAATAATTACTACAACATTTTTGTATAATTGTTTAACATAATTATTTGATCAATAAAAATTAAAAATAAAATACTATGATCCCGATAAATATAATATATTCCATAAAAATACTTTTACTCGAATTTATCATCTAAAAATAACAACATTAAAATTGTTATAAATATTAAATTATGAATGTGGCCACTTTGACATCATTTAATATAAAATAATATAAGTGTCATAATTGAATTTGCAAGGCTAAAAATGGTCATATATTCCACCATTGGATGATTATGGATTACATGTATAGTCCCATAAAGTTTTGTTTCTGGTTTTTGGGCTTTTAATGTGTATTATTAGTTTAATAAAAACTATATTATTTATTTTTCACTAGATAGATAATTTTTACATCATTAATGTATAAGCTATTAAGGTAATTATATATTTCTTAAATATTACAAATAAATTTACATGATAAAGAAACCTATTTTAGATTTTAAATGAGTATTTATAATCGAATTTATATCCTGTATAACCTTATATTAAAAATAATTTAATTATTAAAGTTTGAGTGAGATATATTTGATTTTCATTTAAAAAAAAATATTAAAGGTCTTAATCACATACATGTGGGTTCTAATAAATATAATTTTGAGCCAATTATATTATAGGTTGAAATATAATCATCCAATTATATTTAGACAATGTGTTAATATAATTTTATAATATTATTTTTACCCTTAATTACCTAATTTACCTTTAATGGTGGTAAATAAAATTTACCGTAGTTACTATTCACAATGCCCAAAAAAGGTGGCCTATTAACATAATTTGGATCTACTGATTCCAAATATGGAATCTATTTTTACAAATCCAACACATAGAAGGTGCAGTTATTAATTTAAAATTAATGTCGTTGTTAAAAAAATGGGTTTCTATTTAAAACATTGCAAAAGATTGAAATGTTTTTACCTATGAATTCAATGTATAATTAATGATAACGAAATACAATATATTAAATAGTAAAAATTTATTTAATATTCACTTTAAAACCAGTAAATATTATAATTTAACCATAAAATTTATCTTAATGAATGATTTTGTTTTTAAATAATATTTACCGTGTTTTTACAATTCATCAAAATATGAACATTATCAGAAAAATAACAAAACATTATCCAACATAAATTTTTATATATTGATTCACAAGAAGAGGCTTATTTTGTAAAATTGAACTTATAAACTTGTTAAAAATTAAATTTCAAATCGGTGTGCCATCAAGAGGTGACAAAACTGCATTTTTTGAAAAACACTTATTTTACCTGAAAATTTTATTTTGTTCCCTTACGATGTTCTATAAAATAATTATTATGTAATAAAATTCAAAATTTAGTTAATAATATTCATAATGTCTAGTTCATATTAATATTATAACAATATAACATTGTTTAGTGAAACCCAGTATTGCGTACAACACACGCTATTGAGGAAGGTCGCTTTTGCATGTAATGCAAGAAAATTCAGAGTTGCGTGTAGAGGAAGCTTCCTTTGGTGTTGTGTATTATATACTCAAAATATAGTTCATTTATAAAACGAAAAAAATATATACTTAGTGTTGTGTAAAATAAATTTTATTCGAAAGAATTTGAAATTGTGTTCATCACAAGCCATGAATAGTGTTGTGTATACCGGAAGAAAATATGGTGTTGTGTATAGCGTAAGCTAATATTGGTGAAGCATACAACAAAATACATAAATGAAATTAAATATAATAATACTCATAATATCTAAGTGTTTGACAATCTACCCCCCCCCATTAAAATTAATTTCTCCCTCGAAATTCGTCAGGGTTATAAATGGTTTTCTACATGAAAGTTTTTTCATAGAAACCCAGATCGTAAAAAGAAATAAAAAAACTAAATTTTAATAAGGGAAGTTAGAAACACACCTTTCACCCAAATTAACTCAACACTAGGTTTACACATAATAGAATATAGGTGAAAATATGGATATGGAATAGAAATATGACTATCATGTTCTAATGGAGAGTGGAGAGAACATGGCTATGAAAAATCCAACAGTCAAAAAGCCATAAATTTGTTATGATCTAGGTACCTTCTGATTCATCAGATATGAGGGCACTAGGAAATCTTTTTTGGTTTTCAATATCATTTCCCTAAATTTGAAAATTTTGAATTAGAATAAATACTATCTTGATTTTCGTACAATCTCACTGTTTTTCATTACATGAAAAATTTCCACCTCATATCTTAATGAAATGAAGTTGAATTGGTCATTCCTGAAGTCTTAGCAGATCATGTGATAAACTGATTGGTGTAGAGACCCAAATCTTGACATGCATAGATATTACATTACTTTTTTGGAATACATAATACTTAACAAAATCAGACACACAAGGACCATAATAGTTTAGTGTCTTTGGAAACTCGGAATATAATCATCTAATCGTGGTGAAATATCTTCAACATCTCCCATAAAGATCTTCCTTTTTTTACCTAAAACCTTTCTTTATATATTGGGGAAATGAAAACATAAAATGGAGAGATCAAATTCTCATTAAGGGTAAAAAAAAATAAATATCAATCACCTCATATTCATAAGAACTTATCTTTTGGAAATCTTAAACTGCAAAAGAGATCATAATTTCATAACATGGGATAAATCATAGTAGTGAAATGTAATCCCAATAATCATAAATTAAAACATGAAACATTGTGGAATACATACATAATCAAAGATAATAATTTCTTATTAGTCAATACTCATTTCCAATACTATTTTAGTGGACAAAGTCCATTTCTGAACCGAGTTCATTCCTCGTTTCAGTCTTTTTTCACTGAATCGGTTTCACCAGCCATTCCAGCCATGTATATCTCATGAGATATAAAATATTTACCCAATTCGTTGGACGGAGATATAGGTCCCACCCATCTCATAATGATACTATTCTTATGTGTGCCACAAAATCATAAACCATACATCATAGCATAACCCATGTAATAAAAATGGGAATCTTAAACATCATGACATCATAAAACAATTCATATAAGATAAAAGAATTCATAAAAATAATTTCATCACAACATAAAAAAATCAATGTAATAATAGAGATAGTAACAGAACCCTTTATTATCTTAGATGGAAAATAATTTTGATAAAACACTTGAACTCCATTCTTGAGGAAAATATCCTTTATACTTCAAAAATCATTTTTCATTTCTTAACATGTCATACTATTCTAAACTAAAATAAGTTTATTAAAATTAAACTTGAAAATTTGTAAAGGAATATTCTAGGAAAAAATGTTTTAAAAATCCATTCATGTCGTATAAGTTAAAAAACATTCTTCTCTTAATTTTGTCAGAAAAGTCAAAAAGTACCTCGTACGAAAAACGACAAAAGATTCCTTTCATATCATTTACAAAAAACTCACCGAAGGGTAAAATTGGATTTAAAAAATTTTATATGGGTTGAAATAATATTACATATTGAGGAAACATGGATGTGGATGATAAAATACACCCCAGTAAATACCAAAGTATAAACAATCTCGGATAAAAATGAGATTGTGATATTTCTATTACCTTAGGTCTGATTTGCATCATATGTGACCGAACCTCCTGTATAATGATTTATATAATCTCATTGACTCATTCCAGAATCATAATCATTGTTATGATATCATATATGGTCATATTCTTAGCTTCTTATTAGTAATATTTCGTTGTTATTTGTTTTTTGGGTGTTTATTGCTTTTTGTTCTTATGAGTGTTTTGTCGAATAAATTATTCTTCTTCTTTTAGGTTATAGATACCTCATTTCCAGAATGTTATTAGTGTAATATATATCATATTTTTTCATTAAATTCATTTATATAATCATTATGCAAATGAAGATCATGTATAACAAGTCACATCACATCGTGGAGACGGTATTCCGTATGTACGCACGAGCGATGATATCGTTCCCATGATCATGTAATTGTATTGGAGTGTATGTATACTATTTCAGAATCAATATCACTTTAAAATGATCATATATAGTCATTATTTACACCATTATACCCATCCAAGTAAGGTGGTTGTGGAAAATAGATTACACCACGGCGTGGAGACAATATTCCGTACGTACGCACGCACGATGATTTCGTTTTCTATAGGATGGATAGATGGTGAAATAGAGTTGTTTCATACGTATAATAACATATCAGTATATGATTGATACTGAAGTTATTACTTCATAATGAAAAAACTAAAGAAGAAGAAGTGGAAGAAGAAATAAAGTTGAATGAATTGGTAATGGACATCACCTCTTCTTTGAAGCGCCTCTTTGAGACCTCCTTTTAGGGCACTAAAATTGGACTTTGAAAAAGACCAGAACCTATGGGATGTTTCTAGGGAAGTGGATACGAAAATTTGGCAGTGTTTGGTCGAGCGTGAAGGCTCAATTTGGTGTGAGGAAGAGAGGGAGGAGGTGCCCTTTAATAAGGGAGGAGAGGGGCACCTTTGGAAAAACTAAAAATATTATTTTATTATAAAGTCATATTCGGTTTTAAATAGCTCTAAATTGATTTATTTCGAAGCTAAGGTGGGGATGGGTCAAAATTCTATCATTCAATAGAATTTAGACAAGTTTAGGTTCCTATTTTAACCGTATCGTTTATATTTATCATTAAGTTAAATAATTTTACTTTTACTGTGTCTTTTTGTGTTCTTACACTATAAGGTTAATAAACATACTATAACAAGACAAACGAACCCAAAGTTGTTTATTATTAATATATATAACCTTATCTAAGTCATTTGGCAGAACCTTAGATTTTTAGGAATAAAATAACAATTAATAATATAATATTTATTTTACAAACTATTTTATGTCAATTTTGACACTATTTAGTAATTGATTTTTGTGAAAATCATAACAGAAATATTAATTCGAAAAAAGTTAATTAAATCGATACTAACATCTCATATTAACCTATTAAATTATTTTAATTCATAAATAGTTTAAAATTAAATTTATTTGGGTATTTATAACATCAATTATGTCAATATTTCATTAATAAGATAATTACTGCATCATCGTTGGGTCATAAATACATTAAATTATTTAATGTCTAAAAATTAAAAATAAAATACCATTATGTAGGAAATATTTTTATCCTTATAATTAATATTTATAGTCTAATTTATCTTATGTATAACCCTATATTAAAAATGATTTAGTTATTAAACTTTGATTTTAACTATTTTAACCCTTCTTTAAATAAATTTATAATAAATGTCTTAATCTAATCCAAGTGGGCCTAAATGGTCATATTTTATTCCTAAGGTTTTTTTGGTTGAATTACACTTATCCAATAGAATTAGGACATGTGTTAGGGTAATAATAATAAAAAGTTTACCCATAATTACCCTATTTACTTTTAACCGAGGTAAAAAAAGTGAAAAATTACTATTCACAAAAAACAATTTCATCTCATTGAACCACATTTGAGTCCTTGTTATTAACCGTGTCTCTCGGACTTTTGAAATTCTACTTACAGAAGCGGTAAAATTAAGTTTTATGAAAAAATTAGTTTTTTTAACTACAACTTAGTGGTTTCACTATTCATCAAAAAATTAAAGTTTCTAGAAAAAAACCAAAAATTAGGTATAAGCTATATTTGATATTATGAATTCAAAAATGATATTTATTTTACCAAATTCAAAACATATCAGTTAGATTAACTAATTTAAAAATTAATTCTCTTCGTCAAAACAAATAGCGTGTTTTTAAAAGATAATAAGTATCAAAAGATTGACACTTGTTTATGTCTATTTTAAATGTGAAATTACATCCAATGAACAACATTGTATTAAATTGTAAAAATATATTCTAAATATACTTTTAAAACCACTCAAATTAATAATTTATCACTATTAATTATTTCGATTAAAAATGTTGTTTTTAATTATAATTTAGTAATTTTCACTATTCATCAGAAAATGAAAGTTATCTGAAAAGTACCAAAATTTCCCCCTAAGCTAATTTCGATATTCCGAATCCAAAAATGAAGTCCATTTTGAAAAATAAAATTTATAAAATTTCGAAAAGTGGTTATTACTATTTTTAACGGCTAATTTTAATAATATTTTAATAGCATATCTTTCTTTAGTGAAACTCAGTATTGCGTACTACACACGCTATCGAGGAAGGTCGCGATTTGCGTGTAATGAAAGGCAAGTCAAGGATGTTTGTTGTGAAAGCTCTTTTTGGTGTAGCGTACAACACAAGACATTAAAAAATATATTTTTCATAAAATCTCGGGGTGTTACAATAAGTCATTCCATATGTCTCAAACAAAAGGTTTGAAACTTTTATCGAATATATACAAGTCCTTATATGGTGAGGTTAATCATATATGATTCCAAAAAAGGACTTAGACTACATATATCATACTGCATAATGAAATAAAACTAATTTTTACTAACCTGGGACTTCATGTCGGCTAGTGGTAGGTTATAAAGGCCCATCACACTTCAGTTGGGGGTTCGATTCCCACATCCTTGTCAGACGCAACATGTTGTCACCCGTCCTACAAGTTGTCCTTTTTCTAAAACAATACTATTATAATATTTCATAAATAATATCGAAAAGTTATAGCCTTAATAAATTCAATCTGATGCCTAACTTAATCCATTCCAATTTATAGGCTTATCCAAAATACATATGTTCAATTTCATAGTATAAAGAAAAATATTACTAGAGAGGTCATCTACTAAGCATGTGATTAACATCATTTATCCCCCATATATCATAAGATATATCTTGTTGTTGGTCACATTCCAAACATGTTATTACCTTAACCATGTATTCTCTTGAAAAATGAATACTCATTGAACCTTAGTGAAAAGCATGAATGATATCAAAAGTTAACTCTTTCCACATAAAATATCCAAAAATTTCTATTTACTCAAACCATGATGTCACATTCTCCTTATATCAATCATGAGCTCATTAATACTATCAAACATATTATTTTATCCTTATCCATTCATTATGCACATATCATCTTCTTTCGAAAAATATCTGAATAACCTTTCATAGTTACCAGTACCATTCAACATATACTTTCAAATACTTTAGGAAAAACTATAGTGTAACAATACATAGATGTTTATTTATTCCAGAGTTCAATTAAATTACCTATACAACATAACTATTGATAAACCTATAATCATTCCACTACCTTCTTAAACCATTGACCGAGCTTCATCATTTTATTCATCAACACTTCTTTCATCTCATATATCATTTGTAGTCTCTTCATCATCATCAACATAAATACTACCCATACAACCATGCTGATTCCTTTCATGAGATTTTACCTTAAGTCATTGGTTTGAATAATTCCCATATATTCCCATTTGAAACATTTAACTGTTTTTGATGTCTTAGCAATACCATTATACATATCCATGGTGTCAACTGAACCTTTTCTTTTGCATTTACTCGCTTTGTGTCCTTCATTTCCACACCCAAATAATCTTCCAGTTCCTTTGAAACACTCTCCCTGATGCCTCTTACACATGATTTACATGATCGAAATTTAACTTTCATTCCTCTATGATCATTATGAAACTCCATCATTATCTTATTAGCTGAGTCAAGAAACAGACCAAAGTTGAGATTATTGATCATATTATGAGATTGATGATTAGGCATAATAATGATGTTTGGACTTCCAAATATTGTTTCATTTGGTTTCTCATGAATAATATCATTCCATTGTCTATCATATCCTCCATTATTGTGAATCTTCCTATTTCCAGACATTTTCAAAAACCCAAAAGAATAGTGTTAGAGGCAAAAAGTCATACTTGGAAAACAACATAATCATGTGGAGTACATTCAATCTCCAAAAAATTAGGTTTAATCCTAGGTTATTCATGATCGTTATCATAATTATAGGATGATAACCTATACTTATATGTACACTTAAGGACATCCCTAGGCATACCATAGAAATATCATCAATGGATCTTACTAAATTTTTCGCATCCTAGTTTCCAAAGGATACCTAAACCGTTCCTCTGATACCAACTATAGAGACCCAAGCATGATGTAAATGGACATTACATTACTTTTGTGGAACAATTAAAATATAACAAGAACCAACACTCAAGGACCGTAATAGTTTAGTGTGTTTGGAAACTCGGAACAAAATCTTCTAATCATGGTGAAAGATCATCAACATCTCCCATAAAGATCTTCTCCTTTTGTTTTCTTAGCTAAAACCATTCATTAAATCTTGGGGAAAAGAAAACATATAAAGGGTGAGCTCAAATTCTCAGTAAGGGTAAGTATGGAGATAATAAAACATATAATATACATTTGAACTTAAAAAAACATGAACATAAAGCTTAAACATAAAAATCTTGATAAATAAATCTTTGTAGTAAATGAGGTATAGATAATAAAGGAACATTAATAATGACAAAATATCATGGGAATAAAACAGGTAATTGTGGGAAAAAATTATTCACAAGATATTATTTTCATTGTAGCCAAGGAATTAATGCCAAGACCATTTTAGTGGAAAAAGTCCCTTACTGAATCGAGTTCACTCCTCGTTCTAGTCCAGCATCACTGAACTGGATTAACTTACCATTCTATCCATGTCTATCTCATGAGATATAAATCTTTACCCAATGAATTGGAGGGAAATATAGGTCCCACCTATCTCATATATAAATCATTCTTACTTTTTCCACAAAATAAACAAAAAAAATCCATCATAACCCAAATAATAAAATGGGTTTCATAAACATCATCCCATCATAACGTAATCTACATAAACGAAATGGATATAATTTCATCATAAAAATAATCAAACAATGTATATAATATAGACATTATACTTGAAACATAATGATACTAAATAATGTCATATTAGTTGGAAAATAGTTTTTAAAAAACACTTGAAATGAATTCTTGAGGAAAATATCCTTTCTTCGTTAAAATCACTTTCTTATCACAAAATGCCATTCAATTTAAAAAGGAAAGAATTTTTCTGAAAATAATAATGAAATATTTTAGATTAATATTCATGAAAATTAGGCATTATAAAACCATAAAAATACAGTCATGCTATACAAGTAAAAAAACATTCTCCTCGTACTTTTAACGGAAAAGTCAAAAAGTACCACGTATGGGATACAAAAGAAATATTTCTTCCATAACACAAAGTAAAAGTAAAAAATGGGTAAAAATGTATTTAAACATACATGGAATAGTATTACACATTTTATTTAAAACATTTTTTTATACATGGATGAAAAAAATATAACCCCAGTAAATACTTATGTATAAGTAATCTCGGATAAAAATGAGATTTGAAAAATTATCTCTTACCTTAGGTCCAATTTCTTTTGTACATGTTCGAATATCTTGTATAGTGGGTTTAAAAATATTATTAACTTTTAACAGAACCATAATAATATTTATGATATCATATATGATTCACTTATGACTTTATATTACCCATTCATTTTTCAATTCCATGTTAATGCAACGTTTTCGGTAAAATCGTTTCATTTATCATACGTGTTTGGACTTGTTGTTATTGATATTATTTTTACATATATAATGATTTAATTACATAAAATAATGTAAAACATGATTTATATATCATATATATTCAGTATATATATATAATAGATAGATAAATGAAATTAAACACATTGTTCATGGAGACGGTAGGCCGTACGTAAACATGAACGTTGTTTTACATTCCTTCTTGACATGAATCGAAGTAAGTAGATGACAAATACATATATATATATATAAATAAATCCAGTAGCATTATTATGTTATATATATCATTATTATTCATTATATATACTTTATAAATATTCTTTAATGGTTAACACGGAGAATGAATCTCATCGCGTCCTGGAGACGGCAATCCGTACGTACGCAAGAGTGATGATATCGTTCCCATAATTATTTAATGGAATTAGAGTGGATGATAAAATATATCAGAATCAGTATTATGTTCTAATATATATATATATATACTTATTCTTTACACCATTATTTCCATCCAATTAAGGTGGTGGTGGAAAAACAGATTACACCACGACGCAGAGACGGTATTCCGTACGTACCCACGCACGATGATTTCGTTTTCTATAGGATGGATAGAAGGTGAAAACGGGTTGGTTCATATATATAATAAAATATTAGTATATGAGTGATACTGATGTTGTTACTTTATTATGAATCAATAAAATAAGAGGAAGTAGAAGAAGAAATGAATTTGAAAGAATCGGTAAACGATATGACCCCTTCTTTGACTCGCCTCTTCTAAACCTCCACTTAGGGCACTAAAGATGGTCTTTGAAGAAGAACAGGGCCTCTTGTATGTTTATATTGAAGTGTGGAAGAGAAATGGGTAGGGGTGGTATGATATTTAATCCTAAATGTGGTGTGCAGAGGAGAGCGAGGAGGTGCCCTTTTATAAGAGAGGGGAGGGGAACTTTTGGAAACCTCTAAAATATTAATTTATAATAAACTCAAAAACCACTTAAAAACCTCCAAAAATGACTCAAATATTAATATTATATGATATAGGGTTGTAATAACATCAAACAATAATATTTAGAAATGTTGGAAATTTATTTTAAACCCTATCATCTTGATTTATCCTTATTTAATCTATTTAATTTTATTTTAGGTAATACTATTATAAAATTTAAATTGGTATAAATAATTACTTATGTGTTGTTAATTTTCCATACATGGATACGTTATGTCATTTTAGACTATATAAAATATAATTTATACTTTTTAAATATTTTTATGATTTTTGAACAATTTAATGATATGTTATTTTTAGAAAATAACAATTTTGTCAATTTTGATACTATTTATTTATATGAATTTAAATAAAATCCATAAAGATGATATATTCAAAAAAAATTTAATATATTCCTATCATGTAATATTCATCTAAAAAATTCATTCATCACACTATGTTATTCATATTACATTTATTTTAATATTTTTATTACCATTTATTTGACATTTCCCTTAAAAAATAATTACTACGACATTTTTGTATAATTATTTAACATACTTATTTATTGAATAAAAATTAAAAATAAAATTAAATTATCCAGATATATCTAATATCTTCCATAAAAATACTTTTACTCGAATTTATCATCTAAAAATCACAACATTTAAATTGTTATATTTATTAAATTATGAAGGTGAAAACTTTTACATCATTTAAAATAAAATAATATTAGTGTCATAATCGCATTTATAAAGCTAAAAATGGTCATATATTCGACCATTGGATTCTTATTGATTACATGTACATGGCCAATAAGTTTTTTTCAGGAGTTTGGGAATTTAATGGTTATTATAAGTTTAATAAAAACTATATTACTAATTTTACACTAAATAAATAATTTCTGCATCATTAATGTATAAGATATTAAAGTAATTATATATTTAATGGAAATTAAAAATAAATTACCATGATAAAGAAAAATATATTATCTTTAAAATGAGTATTTATAACCTAATTTATATTCTATATAACCTTATATTAAAAATAATTTAATTATTTATGTTTGAGTGAGACAAATTTCACTTTCATTTAAATAAAATAAATTAAAGGTCTTAGTCATATAAAAGTGGGTTATAATAAATAAAATTTCGAACCAAGTATATTTTATGATGAAATATAATCATATAATTAATTTAAGACAAGGGTTGGGGTAATTTTATAATATTACGATTACCCTTAATTACCTAATTTATCTTTAACTATGGTAAATAAAATTTACATTAGTTACTATTCAAAATTTCCAAAATAATTAGTCTATTAACATAATTTGTACTTACTAGATACAAATATGGAATCAATTTTACCAAATTCAAGACTTATAAGGTGTAGTAACTAATATAAAATTAATCCCCTTGTCGAAAAAATTGGTTTTTTATTTAAAACTTTGCAAAAGAATCAAAAGTTTTTACCTATGAATTCAATGTAAAATTAATGATAATGATATAAATTATATTAAATGGTAAAAATATATTCTATTTATACTATAAAACCATTAAATATTATAATTTATCAATATAAATTATCTTAATGAAAAATGTTATTTTTAAATAAAATTTCCCATGTTTTTACTATTCATCAAATTATGAACGTTATCAGAAAAATAACAAAACTTTTTCCAAAGAAAATATTTATATCGTTATTCACAAGAAGAAGTTTATTTTGTAAATTTGACCTAATAATCTTGTTAAAAATTATATTTAAAATGGTTGTGCCTTCAAAAAGCGGAAAATCTGCATTTATTAAAAAATACTTATTTTACCCGAAAAATTTATTTTTTTCCCATACCATGTTCTATAATATGAGTAAGATGAATAATTATGTAATATAATTCATAATTTATTTAATACTATTAATAATGACTAAGTCATAATAATATTATTACAATATATCATTTTAAGTGAAAACTCGATATTGCGTACAACACACGCTATTGAGGAAGGTCGCTTTTGCGTGTAATGCAAGCCAATACAGGGTTGCGTGTAGGGAAATCTTCCTTTGGAGTTGCATATAATATACTAAAAATATTTTTATGTTATACATTGATCAAAATCTAGACATGGTGTTGTGTAAAATGAATTATATTCGAAAGAACTTTAAATTGTGTGCATCACAAGCCAAGAATAGGGTTGTGTATACTGCAAGCTAATATGGTGTTGCATATAGCGCAAGCTAATCTTGGTGAAGAGTACAACAAAATGCATAAAATAAATTAAAAATATCTTATAAAATCTCAAAGTGTTACAATCAATTTATACATCCCCCCTTAAAAATTCAATCATGCTTGAGTTTAGGCAAATCAAATAATAATTTTATTAGGGAATCAGGGATGGGATATTAAAAATAATCTAATATACATAGAGTGACCTTCTGAAAAATAACATGGTGTAACTATGTTATAATTAATTATGTGAAAAATCCTCTATAATTCATTGTAACTTCTAATCCTTTGATTGTTTAAGAATTTTTCAAGTCCTTATAGATAATTTTTCACTCTTAGGATGTTGTAAACAATAAAATGAAATCATGATGGGAAATTTTATGAATGGATGTGAGGACCAGTAGTAGTTGATAATAAAAAATAATAGAGATTAAAATCATTCATGATCTATTTTCAATTATGAAATCATTATTATATATGAAATTGATGATGTATATAAATAAATTTATGCTTTTATAGAGGAATTAACTAGTCATCCACCTAAGCATGCAGATGAGGTATCTAATGAATTCATTCCATATAGGAGAACTATATTTAAATCAAAAGAGAGTATCAAACCAATGAATTTATTATAGTTGATTAAATAGATACTATTTTATTGTGATAAAGGGTCAATACTTCGTTGTTTTTGAATACTGGTAGGCCATAATTCTTGAAAAAAAAGTATTGGTCCTGATATTGGTCATTCATTAATGGGAGAGTATTAAAATTAATATAAATTATTAGTATATTTTACCATGTATTGATTAATAATTTGACCTATATTGTTGGTCCCAATATATTATATTGATTGACCTTCTATTTTTTTATCATCTTCCATGAGTAATGAAGGATGGTATACCAAAAATGACATTTCTAATAGGATATATATTTTAAGAGATTTTGGTAATTACTATTCGATTGACTAATGAACCTTCTATAAATATGGATATGATGAATACATTATTAATGGTTTATTTTGTAAAATTATTAATGTAATTTATTGATGATATCATGAGATAATATAAGATCTATTAAAATCAAGAGATTCATTAAAAAATAATTCTTGATACCCTCATAAATAATTAATAATATTGAAAGTATAGTTGATGCGAATTGTTTGTAAATGATGTTCTATTTTAAGGACATACTATCTCCTAGAATATAAAATATATTTACCTTTTGAGGAATAAATGTATTCAAATAATGGACTATGGAAATAAACCCATCTATGATACAATGATTCATGGTTTTATGAAGAATTATATTTCACCTCATATTTGTTGATTTATTTGATCGACTATAATGAGATTAGTGTTACTAAAATACAAATATATAGTGTAGTTATAACTAGATAAATGTGAAGTAGGATTAAATTATGAGGATAACATTACAAAATGGTATAGGATATTTTTAATTGTTGGTTATTATATTTTGGTACAAGAAATAAAATTTTTTATTTAAAGATCTTGTGAATAGATATTATCATTAGTACTTGAATAAATTTTTTGTGGTTCTCAATGATATAATTATAATAAACATTTAATGTTATTATTAACTTCATAATCACTTGAAAATGTTGTTATAGACATTTAATGAATAAAATTTTATGTAAATTTTTTTGGCTACATCATATTTTAGTTCCTGGGAATATTATTTATTGGGATGACAAAATTATAGATCATGAAATTAACATGTAATGAAAGTATGGAGAAGTCCTAAAAATTTCCCTGAGATAAAAAATTTCCTTGAATTATTAGGCTACAATCGGTTGTTATTAATACATTGAACAATTATTTTTCCTAGTGACAATGTTCAATTGAAATATCATTAAATTCATATGGACTATGTAATTTTATCACTGATTCAATGAATTTATAGTAATATTAGCTGAAGAACCATTTATATCCCTTATAACAATAAATGGTGTAATTGTTATTTAATGTGATACTCATATGAAAGGGTTGTGGTTTTGACTTTATTAAAGATAATTAGGTAATTTCATATGATTCATGTCTCGTAAAACTCAATGAGAATAATTACAATAGACATGATATTTTGTTTACAATGGGGATGTTTTCTTTATAAATACAAAGGAATTATTTAAATAGGGAAAGTGTAAAATATATAATGATAATAAAATAATAATGTATATATACAATATAAATGAGCTTAACAAGAGGTAGTAAAGATGGAAATAATATATTATGGATTATGAAAAAATGATTGACCATAATCCTGCAAAATATTACAGGTTAGATGATTACTTGATTGTAAAAAATCTCAGTAACCATGTTTCCTTTAGAATAGAATTCTTTTGTTAATTAGTTAATGAATGTAATATTTTAGGAAGTAGTAAATGAAACATGTCATTATGGTTTTAGGAATTAGATTAGTTATTATTTTCATACAGAATAATGAATCCTCTAATTGAATATCATGATTTAAACAAATTATTAGAATTGGTTTTGATGGATATTTTTTATGAATAAAATATTGATAGAGACATCGTTATGATATTTGGAAAGTGATTGCCTGTGATAATTGATTAAAATATACAGAAGGAGTCCTTGAGTTAAGTTCATGAAACTATGGTTTCCATTCATCCTAGTAGTAATATGATGTATGCATTCCATCAGGAATATTATTTGTGTGGTAAAATGACAAATAATATTGTTCATTTTACCTTGAAATTATTGAATTTTCAAAATGATAATGATGAGGGATAAAACCTGATGGAGGTGCTTCCAATTTTTCCAATTCCTAAAAAAATGTTGGAATATATTCATATATTTAATGGGGGGTTTGGTTATCTATCATATCATTATGTAATAATTTATTTAGGGTTATTCGTGATAATTTGACTAGAAGAGTGAATTTTCATCCTATTTACGATAAAATTTATTTGGATAAAAGTCTTTTACATTATCTAAATGGTATTTTGAGATTATATGGATTCCATCATAATATTATATCGTAGCAAGACATATTATATACATCAGTTTCATGAAACGGAAATAAATATATATTGGTCATTGAAAAAAACTTTAATACATTAGTTTATCCACAGTCTAATTTACTCTCAGGAGGAACAATTCTGACATTAGAAGATTTTTTTCTGGTAGGGTATTTATATTATCAGGGAATATGGAATCAATAACCATCAATTTTTTACTATAATAATATTTTTTTTAATTCTAGTATGATGATGTGACCAATTTTAGAATTTGAATTGTGGGGTTTTATACCATTTAATTGGGTTTATGGTAGTGATAGGATATTGTTAGGAGTAGAGATGGTATAATCTATTATTTCTAAGGTAATGATGATTCAACACTATATGGGGTAAGAATATAGTATTTTGAAAAGTTATTCATATATATGGGGGAATGATATCATGTTAGAGGTAGTTAATAATGTTTTTCATAAAGTTTCTCCATAGAAAATTATTATACATTTTATAAAAAATGAAATGTAATATCCATTTCTTATCAAAACATATGAAATTATGGAATATTTAGGAATTTTTCTTACAGAGTTTCATTACCTAGGAGTTTATATCATGTACGTGATGTGTTTCATGTTTCATTGATAATAAAATATATACCTAATGAATCGAATGCATATATCCATTATATAGATTATTAAGAATGCAATAATTTCTATGATAAAAATTTCATTCATATTTTCAATCTTTGAATGAAGGAGTTGTAAAATTAAGTAGATAATTATATTAATTTTATATATTAATTATCTCATGATTGAGAAAAAGACGTTGAAATCAGAAATAGTTATGTAGAAAACATATTGTCAACTAGTTAATTAACTAATAAAGATGTGATGATGTAATTTAATATGGGGGGAGGAGGGATAATGTGAAAACAGAAGTATTCATGAAAATAATAATATGTTATGATTTATAAGTAATAATTTGAATAGATTTAAATTCATCGTAGTTTTAAAAATGAATTTATATAAAATTTCAATAAAAAAATGAAATAATTTTATAACAAACTAAATGTTATTCAATGTCCTATAAATTATTAATTTAATTGTATTTTTATAAATTTATTTTTATATATTTTATATGGAGGACATAATTTTTTTTCATTATCTTTATTTTATCTTAGGGTTAATTTTTTAGAAATTTATTTTGATAGATTGATTTTTGGTTGAAAAGTAAAAAAATCAGATTTTTAAAATAATATTATTCACTAATTTAAATTTTTTAATAATTCCCATATAATATTTTATTTTAATTTATTTTATAATATATATATTTATTAACATAATCATTTAAATTTTATAGTAATTACCATTAAACTATTGTTTTGGAAAAAAATTATTTTTTACGCTTAAAAGGACATTTTATTTAATAACAGTTTTTAGTGTAGATTATCTATTTATATTAAAATATATTGTTATCTATTAATGAAATTTATTATTTGAAAATATATTTCTTATTTTTAATATAATTGTTAAATTTTTGGAATACATTAAAATTCATCCTTGGCCATTATGAAAACTATCCTTTGAAAAAAAATTATCATTCGCATAATAGTAAAAATAACTAAAGAAGGGGTTAAAAATATTAATAAGGATTAAAATATCATAATAATGATTATATTTAATTCTATGAGTTTACATATATTAATTTCCACCCAATAATTTAAATATTTCATTTTTGGTTCCACTTTTTAGAGATAACGACATAAAATATATTTAAACATTTTAAGAATTAAAAGTGTTTTACTGAAAGAATATATTAAAATAATCATCCTATACACAATTATTAACAATCATTGTTCAATTAATATCATGCCATTAATTAGAAAAAACCATACCAACGTCCCTACCCATATCTAGAGGTTTTGTTATAACCAAAAGACCAACCTACCCATATCCATTGGAAAATTATAGCATCACTCTTTTGTATGTGTGGACTAGCACCTATATGAAACGACGATATTAGTATTTAATTTCATAAACAAAAGGATTTAATAAAGGATGTATATAAGGAATAAATCCTTAGTATATGTCATATTAATGAATATTTAAAATATTATATTGTATAATATATTTCTTTTCCACCTAGTGGAATATTTAAAATGACATTAATTTGTATATACAGAGTACATACTCTATGAGAATATATGAATCGTGTATCATGAATACCACCCGTGGTATGTGTCAAAATTGTATTAAAGTCATGTATATTATAATTATATCATTTTTAATAATATAGAATAATTCCATTTATATCCATTATTAGCATAGTGACCATAACAATGATATTTTACTGTCACAAAAAAATGATCAAAAAATGTCCATTGTGGGCTGAACAATATCAGTAAATCAGTAATAAAAGATAATAAATGAAAAATGAGTCAATTATAATGTAATGAATTAAAATAATATTCCAAAAATTTTAAATAACTAAAATAGTTATATAATTCAGGGGTAACATAATTCACTATGGTAGACCTGATTTATGCCTATGAACATTCATATAATAATTTTTATTTAATATTTTCCCTCCATAATTATTTTTAATAATTAAGTAGATTAAAATGTTTTACTACCATCACTATTTATTCATCAATGGTTTATAATCAACATTCTAAAATAAATTTGTCTTTATTTTAATCTTGTGAAGGAATATTTTAGCATTTTTCATATGGGTTATTTTGAACCCTTAAAGAGTGTCAAGTGAATGTTTTTTTACATATACACCATATCCACATTTTACACCCATAATTGAATTTATTTAATATAAGTAATAATATAAATGATATAATATTATTTAAAATTATATCATATTACCACTCTTTGTTTAATATCCCATATTTAAGAGTTTTCTAGAAAAAGGGAATTTCTCCTCGTGATTATGCAAAAAGGGATTGTGTAAGTCATATTGAATTAAATGAGATCATTAAGTGTATTATGATAAGAAAGTGAAATATTTTAAATTATTTTAAACATGATATGACACTAGTCAATTATATAAGAAGATAGGTGATGATGATATATATTTTCAATGCATTATGTAATAATTTCCTCCTCGAATGAGATAATTATGATAGATACTTGGGTTTTTAACCAATAGAAATAAATATGTTTTAGTTATTCTGAAATGTGTAAAAAATAATGAACATGGGTTATAAATATTATTATCCATGATTCAATTAGTATTTTGGAAAAATGGTTTTATTGAAATCATTATTATATAGGTAAAAAAATATTTACATACATTTAATCATAAATGTTTTTTAAATGTTTTTTTGCGTTCCCATGTAACTCAACATGCCATTATCATTTTACTATTCATATTCATGGGTTGTTAATTTTTTTTTAAATTATGATTTATATATGTAATATTATTTTATTTATGTGGATATAATCTTATTTGAGATATAGTAATAATTTTCATGTTTTCTTGTTTTGACCAGGATATGAAATTATAGTAGTTTTATATTCAATAATGCAATTTTAGTACCCATCCCATTATTTAAATTATTGTCTTTTGATATATTTTTTGTTATGTATAACTCATCTATCATCTTATACTCGCAATTTAATTTCTAAATATAACTATTAGATAATTTTCTTCTTCTTGGTTGATTATCATTCTATCACATAATATGATTAAATTATTGTAGAGAATAATTCCTATCCAAGTACGTAATATTTATCCAATATTAGTTATTAGTGTTTGGAATCATTATGGCCTATGAAAAATATCTACACGTAGATGATATACATCTATGATAAAATTAACAATTTTCCCTAATTTACAATGGGAAGAATACCATCACAAGGGACAAGAACCATTTGTAAAAACTAATAAATTTGTTCATCCAATGAATGATAGGGGTATTTTCTTCCATAAGATGTTAATAAATATTTCTAAATGTTTTGGAGAAATTCATTTTTCGTTGATAAATAATTATTGGTCTTATCATGAGGAAACTATGCTAAAATATTTATAATATGTTTAGAACCAACAATAGCTACCCTAAAGAAATTAGAGTTAAATACCAATATTTATTACAATCACTGATATAGTTTTAATTCTGACCATTATGTAATATTTCAATGTAATATAATTCAAATAAATTTATTAAAAAAATTTGGCTTCAAAATAATAGTATTTAATTCACATGTCATCATATTACTCAAAAACATTCATGTATATCCAAATGGTTCTTCATAATGAAGGTTCTTTTATAAAATATTCATCTAAATATAGTCCAAATATTTATATCGATGTTTCTTAGATACATCCTATAACACATCAATTATAGTAATCCAATTCTTATCATAAAATCATGTCCCAACTCATTGGATAGAGAAGATATGGAGTTACTATATCCTCAGAAAATATATCTAAGACAATATTGGTTGACTATAATTGATAAAGGCATAAAGAAAAATTTTGGGCATATTTACCTTTAATAAATAGAATGAAATAACAGTATGAAATATAAACTTCCAAACATTCAATATGATGAATGAGTATAAAAATTAAAAAATATATATAAAACCAAAATAATTATAATATCTTGGTGATAATAGAATAATAAATATAATGTGATAAAAAAAAGGACAAATTTACTCAAATATGTCAGGGTAACTAGATTCCAAGAACTACCCATTCTATCCCATTTCCCCAAAACTCTATTCCATTTTATATTTATCAAGATACATAGCTAAAGAAATAATATTCTTTTCTATTCCATTTATATTTGTATATATCATATTCAAACACAACATATTTCCAAGGCTTTTGGGGAATAAAAACACAGTATAAAATTCCCAAAGACATCCCAACTCATACTAGTAGAACAATAAACTAGTATAACAGTTAAAAAAAATGTTAATAAGTAGTAAAATCATTAATAAAAAGTATTAATTGAATGATAGATGAGAAACCCATCAAAAATATATCCATGTTTCTTTATACATATCATAACCATTCTCACACAAAAATACAAACACACTATCATGGTGTCACCGTTGTTTGTGGTACTCAATGTTCATATCTATCATAATGTGATGGTTGCATTTCACATCAAAATTCCACCTATTTTGAAATCAATATAGCCTAGAAATGAAAAAATTCCTGAAAATTAATTTTCTAAATAAATGCATCATTTAAAATGATTTAATCACTCACTTTACATGCATCAATACTATTTCATAATTAAAATAAATGATTTATATTTTTAATGAAATTTTTTTTTCCAAATTTCTTCAAGAGTCTCATAATTCTAAGAATTTCACAAAAATTAGTTCTATAAAGATAAAAAAATAATATAATAGAAAATTAAATGAAATTTTTTTAACAAAACGATGAATTCATGTTCTTGTACAATTAAGGAAGATAGAGATTCCAAATAACACTCAACATATATTGAAAATTATGAATCGAAATAATAAAATATAGATCCTAGTTAAAAAACCATTTCTAAAATAGTTCTGACAATATCTCCCAAATAATCACATCATATCAGAAATATATATGTACTACTGACATGATGTGGATCAGTGATAGAGGATATGAATATATCCTAGATGAACATGTTTTAAGAATTACTTACTCATGATTAAATATTTATAATGAACAATTATTAATGAAATTTATTCTTTCAGGTAAAATGAGATTATTTTTGAAAACTCGAGGATGAATGTATTCTGAATCCCTAAAATAATTATATAATAATGAGGCTTATATGGCCTTAATCAATATAAAAACCCAATTATTAGAGCATTATCTACACATCTCATGATTTAAAAAATTATTCATAATCCATACACGTGTTACTAGACAATATATAGTGAGCCCCATGGGTTATTCCACATGGATTTAAAAACCATCCACAAACACTATGATTATACTTTTCAAAGGCCACACCCATGAAAAGTTTTATCACATTTCCTAAAAAACCACGTACCAACTATGATTCTCCCATTATATTTATCCACATGAGTTCATACTTCATTCTCATAGTTTTTACAAAATGTGCTTCAAATGTTTACCTTCCTACTGAGTCCATTATCCCAATAAAAAATTTCATATAGATATTTCATGGTTCATAATTACCATTACCAGGTCATTCCCTTGTAGAAAAACCTAAAAAACACTTCAAAACCATACAGAATCTCTAGTTACGCTTCCTATGAATTATATAAAATAAATAAATAATATAGTGAAGAATACCAAAAAAATTTGTTTACATTCACCACAACATTTTTCATTACTTCTCTAGAAATCATAAGAAATACATGGGTTTGGAAGATATTGGTCCGCTACTCCAACATTACACCTTCACAATCCCACACCTCTTCCAAAATCATAAAATGCTACTAAAAAACAATACAAGTTTAGTGATTTTCCCTCAAAAGATATTTTAATTCTTATCCACAACCCATATCCATAAATAAATAAATATAACATATTATTAAAACTCAATATATTTTCATTAAATTTCATGGATAGAATCATGGTGGCACTATATAAATTGAGTTACATTAAATACATTGTACATAGAAATGAATATTGTATGTAATGATAATTGATTTTCTAGACAACCACCCCATTTATGTTTCTCAATAATGAACCCTATTTCAAGGATAAAACATGATTTCTTATCAAAATGATGATTACCAAACATTATTTATCATTTCCTGATAAAATAAACATAAAACTCAAAAAACAATATTCATCAACAATGATCCGAATAAATTTTTTTGTGAACTTTAGTTTTCACCATCATTATTCAGTTCATCCAAATATACTCCATTTTCAAATGCATAATTATTGGTTAGAAAAGGGAGGTATTACATTATTACATTGAAAAATTTCAAGATGGAATTTGATGACCATACAATGGTTCAAGGGGAATATATATAGAGTAATGGAAATATTCCTTCTATAAGAACTCCACTAAACATATAGAACCTCATACAATCCTCAAAATTCCATTAAACATATATCAACATGTATCCCAATACAGGGAACATATATTAGGATTTTCCATTAATTTGAGGCTAATAAGATTTTCTCTGGGTAAATTGGATATCTAATGTCTATTGTAAAGGACTTCTAAAATCATGATGTAATCCTGGGGTACTAGTTAGAAAACAATTTAATCTGGAACATCATGTATGTTGAAAAGTTATTGAATATAGTGATTGAACATGTCATCAAACATATTTGATTCATGAATATGGTTGAATTGAGTCTGCATTATGATAAGATCAAAAATTACCAATATTGAACTGTGTTTACTTATAAATTTCCGAATTCGAATGATAAAATCAAAACTTCTTGATCACATTTACACATAAGAATTTATTAACAATGTAACATACTAATTGGGGTTTTCCACATGGAAATACTAGAATGAGAGAAATTTTATAAAATAATATAATATTTTCATCTCAATTCCATGATAATGAAACATGTTCTTTTGTACATTGTAAATCTTTGTTATTCATGGATTGACATGTCATCTCAAATTATGGTAGGTCGAAAGATGATTTTTCTAATATGATAATTAGACAATAGTTTTATTTCTATAATTCATCAGAAAAACTCCCATGTGACATTTATCCCTAAATATTATCCCTTAATTTCAGTTCGCACCTCATAGTCAAACATTCCTCATTAGATGTATAAAAATATATAACCTCTTAAACGAAAATAAAAATAATAATTATAAAAATGAAAACTAAAAAATCAAAAAAATTATCACATTCCAAATTCTTATAATCTATAAAAAAATTATTTACCATTTATTAAAGTCTCTTTATCAAAAAAAGAAGACATGACTTCCTTCTCAATTCTTATGATACGAAATTTGTTTTACTAGTGTAAACATTAATTACAAGTAAAAATTCGGTTAATTTTCAATATATGTGTCTGAATATATTCTTATAACCTTATTTAAAAATTTGTTCCATGAACTTATGTTATGGTTATAATATAAATTTCCCCCAAAATGAATATTATTTCTTGTTTTAGAATCATGTACTACAATATCAAATTAGAAATTAGTTTCTCTATAGGTTTTCACAAGAAACCATAACTTCCATTTTCTATAAAAAACAACATGATATTGTTTCTTGACAATATAACCCAATAGAGATCCTGATATATGATAACATACCAAATAAGCATGTCCAAACTATTGAAACATTATTACTAGTGCATATGTTGACTGAAAATAAAGATCCTCGATAAAATTGAGAAAAATGTATATCAATTAAAAAGAGAAAACCTTCCATATAAAATCTATCATCAGTGTGGAATGCTATTAAAAATCCATAATAATGATTCTATACAACATTATTATTATAAAGAATATATGTATATATAAAATCATATATGATAGATTCTAAGAGATAATAGAATATACCTTGTAAGGGTATATGAAAAGTCTGATTTTCCAAATTATTGGACCAATGAAACATATCTATTTAATAATTTTTTTTTTCATTTTTTGCATAGAGGATATGTTTCCATATGTATGAAAAACTATAGAAAAGTGTATTTCATAATCCACCATTCTCCTATAATACACCAGGAGATCAACATTCAACACTACTTAATTAAAATCAAGAAATCTCTAAAATATCTGATACACAAATCCCATGAACATTAATGGTTAATTAATATGGAAATAAAGATTATGCTTGTATTCATTGTCTCCCTAATGGCACCTGAATAATGGATTCAAAATATCATCCTTTCGAACTCTCTATTAGTGATACCCCAATCCTAAATCAATCTTATATAACCATGATACACCGCTAAATTGATCAAATATATCATAAATTCATAGAAGTGGATACAAATTCATAATCATATATTTTGTGAGGTTAACATCATTCAAAAAATAACAATTGTTCCAAAACAATATTTTATATAATGAACATGTGATTCCCCTAGAAGTATGATTAGAAAAATAATCGAATTTTCATTTTATAATCCCATGTGGATATTTGAATTCCCTAATTATTTTAAAGATTATATAATAGAAAATTCAAACATGATTGGTTATTATTATGATATAAATATTACATTACAATTATTTATTGGTCTAAAAAACTAATAATATTCCATAAAATATATTATGAAATTGGAAAATGATAGATGAAAAATCATTATTTTCGACATCATCAAAATATTCTAAACTCTCCTTTTTAAATTGAAAAGTGACATCACACAAAACCATTGGAAAAATGAATTTAATTCTTTTATCAACATCCTACTATGAATTAATGATATTTTTAATTCCATTGGTATATCTTATACTCATATGTTGGTATTTAATTAGATGTGGGCATTGAATCAGGATACCCATTCCATCCTAAAATTTGGTCATATGAATCCATCTTAATAATAGATAAATACCAAACCAGTTTATCCACATTGATTTTCATAGAACACATGTCACATTTATCATCTTGATACAACCATTTTAGTATAGTTGTTTGATCATGCAAAATACATGTAATTTTATCAACATTTAAACTCATATGATCCAAAAAAATTAGAAGATAATATATTGTGTGATGATCCTATTTCAAACAATGATTTCAATAGAGGATAATTCAAAATAATCATACAACAAATTTCCACAAAACTATAATAATATTACATTATAATCTTTTTAGGACCACAAATCTAATTACTAGATCCACATTAATCATTAATTTGTAATGATTAATAAAATAAGGGGTTGTAGTTATCCAATAATCAACATTAGTAATCTATTCATGAGGATGATTGTTATTCTAATGAAATTGATTTGTCTATCATTTAGATATTTTAGAAACATGAATTTCATCTCTCGTACAAAAATTTTAAACACACAAAAAATAATTCATGTAGTGTACCATTTGATTATAGTAGAAAAAATATCTAGGTTTTGGTTTATAGTGCTCTTTAATATGATAATAATAACAAAACAAGAAGTAACTATGTTTTTTATTTTGTTTTTGATATAAATTATCCATAATATTGGTTTTATTTTTTTATTAACCATCACTCTAGATGTAGGTACCATATTCATCATATATATAGTATTTGAGTTCCCACATGTTCAAATAGTGACAAATAGACTCCATCAAACAGTGTTTTAATAGACACCTCTTTTCTCTACCATCAATAAATTAAAAAATTATATATAACCTATAATATAAATAATTTCTATCATAGAGTGAATATTTATTCCCAATAGAAGTTCAAAATAATGTTCCTTAAATGATGAAATAATAGATACATCCTATTAAATGTACACTTTTATCCAAACATAGATTCATAATCTAGCACTGACTATTATTTTCCTCTATACTAAACCATGATGTAATTTGTTTGATATTGAATGTATGCGTGTAAAACTGTCTATTTATTTCTTTTTCAATGAAATTTCATATAATTCATTAGTATACAATAGCATGGATAGATTATTCTCATAGTTGTTGTGTATTATCATTTGTAATATGGTTTTCATACATGATCATTTTCTCTATTGATTTACCCAATAATTTGATGACTTATTTTAATATATTCATCAAGACATTTATTTAACATTCATAGAATCCCCATGAAATAGGGGTGGATCCTAAAAATGAAACATTACATCATGATCAACTTATCATGGTTAATCATTTACATTTCATCAATATAAGACCTGAAAAGTAAGAATTATGGTATAGACAAGATATTTTTTCATAGATGGATTTGGTGGAACCACATTTTTGGTAGCATATTCTAGAAATCTTTTATAAATCCTACCTTTTTGAAATTCTTTATAACCAGAAAGAAACTAAAATTATACAACAATAATGAGGACCTAAGGAATTAAATAATATAACATATTCATAGGTAATATTCAAAAACCAATATTTCCAAAAATCATCTAATTTATCAATTTAAATAATTAATAAAAATGGAAATAAATGAAGCAATCCTAATAGAGAGTATCACTATCAATAAATATTACTAAACAATAATTTTAGGAATTCCCAATGTTGACATGAAAACACACCTAGAAATTTTTCAAAGCACATTATTTCACAAAATAATTGGATAAAATGTTTTCTCTAAATGACAAGGATTATAATGAATTTTGAATCATTACAAATGGTATTATGGAATTTATATCTCCTTCCTACCATCCCAACAGATATAAATATTGGTCATTACTTATACAATTTTTAAAAAACCATCCTATGTAATTGGATTGAGATGATACTGAGTGTGAAAAAATATAAGTGAGATCCCAACGATAATAATGGATGACAGGGAATTTAATGGTCTTAAGAAAACATTGGGTAATTTTTTTCCCTAACAAAAAATAACTACCTGATAGTATGTAATGTAAAACTAAAAACCCTTTAAAGGGTGCGTGAGTACAAAAATTTAACCCTACTATAAACTGAAGTATCATATAATATCAAATTGATAATAAAATAATTAAATTTATCTGAAAAAAATATCAAATCAGGACTAAATTAAAAATAAGTATCATAATCATAATCGTAGTCCAGACAAGATAAATACTCAAATACCACCTTCTATTCATATGGTATCAATATGTATCACTATAAAAAAGATATATTTATTTATGTAGGATTTAGTATAAAAATTATACAATCTCACCAAAGTTATCATGTCGTGGGTGAGTATAAACTTAGTATAAAATCCATCGATACTTCCCAACACATGTCTGTATGAAGATATCTAGTTAGAAAATTTCGGATAAAATGGATAAAAATTGTGAAATATTTCACATGAATCAATAAGAGAAATATATGTGACAAAAAATTAATTGAACATATCTTTATTCATTCATTCTTTGAATAACTATTACCATGTTCATACAAATAAAAACACATATATACACTCTGACATGGTGTTCTGAGAGATGATATTATACCATGACCATATTCATCGTATCTTGACGACAAATTTTTTTTACCAAAATCAACCCACTTGGATCATATTCCAAAAAAATTATTAAAAATTTCATAAATATACATTTTAATAAAAAACATTGTACATTTAAAATAATTTAATCCTCGATTTTTCATGTGAAAAAACTATTAGAAAATATTTAAACCATAATATTATATTTAAATACAAATAATTGTTCCAAAATCCATCCAATTTTCTGTACCTAAGAAATGAACACCAATATGAATTTCGTCATGAAATAAAATAAAGATAACATATCAAATAAAATATTTTATCAATAGAACCAAACCATTATGTTATTAAATAAGTAGATATAAGAGAGAATTATATTACCTATTAATGGATTGAGAAAATGATGAAACAAATTGATAATATCATGTCCTCAGCACCAAATAGCATACCATGGATGGAAAAACATTGATATCTACGAGATTCCAAAAAATATGACATTGAAGAATCCCTAAAATGAAAAATAAATGGTTTTTATTCTAATTAGAGGAAATTGTCTAATAATAATGTGGAAGAACAAGAGAAAAGGTATTTTTATAAATCTCTAATTCATATTCTTGGTCAAAAAGAATCTTCTGAATCCTATTGAATTGTATTTGGGGACTTTGGTGGGAATGGAATCTAATAATCTGGAAAAATATAAGAATAATAAGTGTTGTGTGGGCTTCATCCAAATCGGGAGATAATTTTTTGGTGATTGACTACATATATTATATTTAGTTCACATGGTTCGTTAAATAGTTCAACTACCATTAAACATAAATTGTAAAATATATAGAGAGCCACATGGTATAATCAACTTTTCTAGTATAATAATGATCCATCCAAATGATGATAAAATCCCATGTTAACATCATTTTATTATTTCATCTTAGGGATTAAAAAACAATGCAACAACTAAGATCCTAAAAATTTATCCATATGCACACATTATGAATATATTCAAAATATTTGGAAAAACCATGCTCCAATTGTGCACTATCCAAACGACACCCAACTTTGACATTCATAGTTTCTAGGAAATTGATCATGATTTCTAATAATAATTTCCAAATATAATAAAAACATAAAAACATCATTTACATATAATGAATCCCAAAATATGACCAAATATTAATATAAATTTAAAATATTCTAATTAATGAAAAATTATCTGAAAATATATGGGTGACATTATCCACACCAATAGAATTTCCGACCTTGAAAAATTAATGGATGATTTTTCTTTGGAAGGGCTCAGACTACAACTCCATTGTGTTCTTTTTTATATACACACACCACTTCCTAAATCTGAACATTGTACAATAAAACAAATACAAATATTGGAATCCTAGTGGTATATATAAACAATTAGACACATCCCTAGCACATTAATGTATCTCAAAAGTTTTAATGTACCATGGAGTAAAAGGTAAATTATTGGAAGAAATATATTCTCCAAATACTGGATAAATTATATTGAAATCGTGATCAACCACATAAATTATTAATAGTAATTTATGATGATCTGAAAACAATTTCGACTGACATTGAGAAATCACCAAACTAATTCTTATAATGTTATTACTATATATTATCTTATGAATAAGGATGGATTGATAACTGATGTCCTTATCATTTACACCTAATAAATTATAGAAAAATTCGAATGGCCATGTAATTCTATAAATGAATGAATATTAATTGAGGCATGATAACATTGATTATATAGAAAATCCTCATATATTATATGATCATCCCTTGATCCCTAAAAATTCATCAAATAAGATCATTGAAAGTATTCAAATGTAAATATTAACTGTATTTATTTTACATATATTTGTGGATGGTAAATTATGATCATGGTAAATTTGGTTCCAATGTAATGATATAAGGACATAAAAAATTGAGATGTAATATTAGGGTCCTAGTCAGACAAATTTTATAGTGAAACTCTACGAATCCATGGAACATAATGAATATATATTTTGGAAATTTATTCCACATCGTTGGAATCACAGAAAGGGATGAAGTTAATTGGCATTGTGAGTAGTTCCATAATCACCAACATATCATCATTTTTTCATAATGTTATTTGAAGACCAATAAAAAATACATATCTATTTTCTCCCATATCCACATAGTGATAGCTATAGAAATGAAATTAATTGTTCATCATTAGTGTTGCGCCTTAACCCGATGACCAGCGTGGCATCTCAATATAAATTCTACCACATTACTACACTTTTCAACAGGACAACACTATAATCTAAATTATTCAATATATTTTAGATTAAAAGATAAGAAGAAATAATATTTTACTATTATGGTAAGGGAACCACAATCTGAAATCTGAATTAAATAAAAAATATAACATATAACACATATCATTCTAATGGATTACGCACCATCGAGTTTTGACCTCATGATAGAAAATTTAGTTTCGTATGACATAGCATCGTTATCCAAATCAACCATTTCTTGAATTAAATGAATGTGAAGGAAAACACTAAAAATAACATTCTATAAACAATCTGGTTGCATATAATTGATAAATAGCACTAGCTTCAATTTTTTAAATAGAATTTAGCTAAATAATTATATTAATTCTTATATAATGCATCTTTTGTAGGATTTTCATTTCCTATTCCATATATTATATAATTATCTATCCTTAATACATTTCATAATATTGACATAACTTAAGAATTTTAATTTCTTTTACATTGATGATCTTTTCATGTTTAGAGATTCAGATAATTAGTCTATAAATAAGACATAAAAAACAATAAAATGTGGACACATTCGAACAATATAAATTTATCCCACAAACAAAAAAATTGATAATAAATCATGATAACTTTTATGAAACATCATCATCTCATTTAAAATGAAATCTCCCAGTCGATACTCATCCTTATGTCATATGAACAACATTTAAAATATTGGATGATCCTTAAAACATCCATAATAATTAAAATAGAATGAAAACATTAGTTTATTTATAAAAATTAACACCCATGAACATATTATCATAATCTAATATTTTACACCCTTATTAAGTAGTAAAAAATTTCAATTGAAAATAAAATCATTCAAAAAGTTATTTTTGTAATCCAAAGTTTACAATAAAACCCATAACATGAAAAAAAAGATACATTGGGACGTAATTATATTATTCACTATTATAAATGCATTAATTATGTAGTTCACTTCCAATCATGTCAATCATTCAAATGGAATGTCCATACAACCGAAATCCATACCTGATGCATTGTATGTTATAATGTAACCACCCATCTCTTGATTCTCACCTAACCATCCATTAGTTGTTTATCATTTAACCACCTGTCAATTGTTTGTGTACCATTATATAATCATTACACATAATATATTTCCATCTTCATTATTTCACTCATAAAATTTAATTTTTAATCCCAAGAAATTATTTCAAGATATTTAACTAATGAATCCATTTTCAAAAAAAAAATCAATTAAAAAATACCCATAAATGTGAATAATGAATTTCTTTTTCATTTAAAAACATTTTGTCTTATAGAGTATGTAAAATATCAAATAATGGTTATGATGGAAGAGATTTCATTATCTCTCTATATTCTATTAAAATTTATTCATTTGTTTTTAATCAAAATATAATGCTCTATATAAAAATCAATTTTTTATTATTATTTGTAAACCATTTAAACTAAATAAAATTCAAATGATGTTTATACACCTTATAAAATGAGGGTATTTTACAACATAAAATTATGTATTACAGATAGGGGATTTATATGAAGTCTTATACTATGATTATGACTCGTTATGTACCTTATTTATATTCCAGAATTTAATGTTAACATTAATTTCAAAAAATTTAGAACCTTATTTTAATTTTTATTATTCATTTTGTATCACTTATTACTAGGTTATAAAAATTACATAAAATTTATGTTATCATCTGATGTTTTGACAATATTGGGTATATGAGTCAAAAATAACATTGATATGATATATAAAGTCAAAAGTTCTAATTGGTCCATCATATCAACATTAATATTCGTGAAATAAAAATAATTTTTATACATATGTTATACTTTTAAATAAAACCATTTTGGTATGCTTAATAAAAAACAACAGATTTATATTTATCGAGATGGTAGGTCATACGTGCGCATGAGTAACATTTCCATTTTTCTATGATCATTTTGAAAAGAATGGACATATTATTTCTTCATTAAATAATGATAAAAAATCACTAATATCATATTAATAATTTAAATATAACTTAATATATCTTCCATGTGATGCGGTGATGAATAAATAATCACATCACTTCATGGATGGGATAGATCACACATACACTCGGATGTCTATCATTTACAGGTAAATATAAATGAAATAAAATAAAAGATATATTGTTTTAAAATAATGATAAATATGTAATTACTATCATATATTAATATTAATTCTATCAATACAACCAAAATTTATATATTTTGATGGAAAAATTAATTTCATCGGTTCGTGGATGTGATAGTTCACATGTACCGACAAGCAATAAATAATTTTCCCATTTCATGGAAGTGGAGTTGGATTTAGCTTATGATATTGTAATAGTAACATAAAATTATAATTTTTTTTGAGTTTGTATTTCTTCATTTTGGAATAATTATTCATTAAATAAGTATAATAAATAAAATTGAAATGCTTAATTAAAATGATACGTCTTTTTCAGACGATCTCCTTAGATTATAATCATAACACCACTAAAAAGGGTTTTATACATAAAATAAGGCCTCTTTAATGTGGGGGTGGTATTATAGGAAGGTATTTGGGTAGATTTTGGTAGTGTAAAATATGTCTTGAAGTATGAATGAAAGATAATGTGTGCCCTTTTATAAGATAAGAGAGTAGAACTCTAGAAATTTTTCGAATTAATAAAAAAAATTATTTTTTAGGTCAAAATACCTCCATATTGATTTAATAAAAACATATGACGTTTAGGGGTAGAAATAAATTCATCCAATGAAAAATAAACATGATTGTATTTATTTTTTTATCCTAATCATTTCATCTTGACCATAATTTTACAATTTAAAATTTTACCATGATACCGTGTAAATTATGCATTCATAGTTAATATAATTACTATAATATTACAAATGATCTACAAATGATTAATTTAGGATATTCTAGGACATATTAGTATTATTTGGCTGAATATTAAATTTTTATAAATTATATATCATTTAAAAAAATATTCAATATTTTAAAATATCATTTGAGTTTATTTTGACAACATTTATTTTATGATTTTTTTTGAAATTCCATATAAACATGACATATTCAAAAAATATTTTTTAAAAGATCAATAAATGTTAAATTTACCATATTAAATTCACATAAAAAATTAATTATATCAAATTTAATTTATTTTAATTTTTTAATAACATGTATTCTATATTTTCTTTAACTAATCAATTAATATATCATCATTAGTAAAAGTTTTAATTTAATTATTTTTCCTTAAATGATTAAAAATAAAATATCAGGATGAATATAAATATTTTATATTTCATGTGAATTTTTTTAGTGGAATTTCTCTTATGTATTACTTGATATTGAAAATATTTTACTTATTTATATCAAAAGTACGGGAAAATCAACATTTCATTGAAAAAATTATTATAAATGACATAAACTCTTTTATATAATATTTTGATATAAATAAATAATTACTTGAATGATTTATTTCAAAACTAACTCATCCAAGGAAATTTGGACAAGTGTTAGGTTAATTTTTTACTATTTTATAAAACTATTTTTAACCTTAATAACCTGATTTACCTTTAACCATAGAAATAAAAACAATTACTAATTTTACTTTTAATATTTAGTAAATAATAATGAGACCTATTTATTAAATTTATAACTTATTATTATAACTATGGAATCATACTTTCAAAATTTAAATAATATTAGGATAAAAAATCAATTTAAAATTAATCCCATTAACTGAATGTGAGAACCTATTACTAAAGGACACACGTTCAAAAGTTCACAAAAAAAATTATATCCCATTTTAATATGAAATTGATTCCAATTATCCAAATTAGAATAAATAATAACAACATTATTTAATTATACTTTATATTCATTGAAATATAAAATGTAACATTATAAATAAATTTGGTCAATATAAAATTTTCAATTAAAAGGTAGTTTTTTTCATCATTCAAAAAAAATGTATCATATCTGAAAAATACTAAAAAATAAAAGAAAATAAGTTTTTATATTCAAATTTCAAATTATATATTTATTTTGAGAAATATAATTTATAAAATATTCAAAAACTATTTCTAAAACAAGTACGCCATCAAAAGGCGACTAAGCTTCCATTTTAAAAAAACATGCTTTTAAGCATAAAAATGATATTGTTCTTATAATATGTATAGAAAAAGTATAAAATAAATTTTAAATATTAAATTAAATATATTACACATAAATTTCATTAATATAATCAAACAAAATATAATTTATTATTTATTTGTATAAAAACACACTTGTGCATATTTATATAGATTCTCAGAAAATAATTTCTTATTTTTTTAAAAGGGTTTTACATTAATTAATTATTAATTTCTAAAATAATTATATGTATAAGTTTAAACCTTATTTTCATATTTAATTTAATGATATTCATTTCTTCCATTCAAATTGTTAGTTTAATTATTACATTTTGATAATAATATTAGTTGTTAATTAATAATCAATGTGGTGTATTATGTATCTTGTAGAACATAATGTTTCCTCTTAAAAGCTAAGGATGCTACATTATTCCCCCATTAAAAAATTTCTTCCACATAATTTGATATTGGGATCGACAAATAGCTGTTTAAATTTTCAAAATATTATTATTAAAATCCCACATTGGATAATGGGTCAACTAAACTTCCGGTGTTTAATAATGAATGTGAAGTATAATGGTCATATAGGATAACACATATTAGGGTTCTGTGTATAAAATCATGGATATGGAAGGGAAAACTATATATTATGTTTTTATATAGATTTATATAGGATTTTTAGGAGAAATTTAACAATCACTATTAGTCCCTAGCCTAAAACATTTCATACTCTAGAGCTATGTCATGAATTCACATTGATGATAATTTGAGGTTTAAAGCTTTAGATTAATAGTCCATAACCACTACATAACAAAAACAGAAAAATTAAAAGTTGACACTTCCAAAAGTATCCATTTGTTCAATTTGAAAAAAAAATTAAAAGAAATAAGTTTTATTTTAATGTTTAATCATTGTTACATTTCCATGATTCCATCCTTGACTCTATTCTCCCTTAACTCCTATTAAAACATTCTAAAAATGGTATGAGAATAAATAGATCTGAAAGGGAAATATAAATAATGAAAAACAATTAGTCTAGATAAAAGTTAATAACCAAATCAAATTTCTTTGAGTGGATGAAACAAATTTTTTTACATGAATAACACTCATACTTGTTTCTCAATAAAATACACTAAAACCAACAGTAAACAATTAAAACTCCTTTAGGTGACATAGATAATTATATAAATAATCCAATTACATTTCATCATATTTTAATTACTATATGGTTTAATTTATAATTAAATATCTATAATGGGTATTACCATTCATATAAGCTATATCGGGCTCACTTGTGAGCAATAATGGGGCACATCCCTTCATATACATTGTGTTGGGCTTTCCCATGAGCTATAATGGACCCAAAAATTATTATAATCTATTTTGGTCTTACATGTGATATTTAATGGGGATGAAACCGTCTTATAATTTGTATTTGGATCACCCGTTTCATATAATTCTCATGTACCATTTCATTTATAAAACATGTTCATCACAAACTCTATTATGAAAGTGTCTTCTAACCACATATAATAAACATATCTGTATAATAAATATATTTTCATTTAAGAACCCATTTTCAATAAAATGATTCCCAAATAATTTAATAAGGGATTTATTTTCATTTTAAATGAAATTAAGGCTTATAGAGGAAGATAAATGTCAAATAACGGTTATGGAAGAAGAGAAGTTGTTGTCATTGTATACATTACAAAAACATTCATTTGGTAATTTTTTAAATAAAGTAAATTGATTAATATAAAAATAATATTTTTAAATCATTTAATTTAATTCAATATTAAAATAAATTTTCATATATAATTGTTTTATACCCATATAAATAAATATCTAATTTAATATCATGAGAAAAAAGATTTTATGATAAATTCATTAAATTTTCAAGATGTCCCATACCACTTTAAACATTTTATCATTAATATCATGATATAATATCTAGAATTAGTATAGGTAAAATATAGATATTAAATGTCATAGTTTCTATTCATACACCTTTTCAATGAATAATGGTATATATTATCAAGAAATGCCTCAGTGAAAGGAGACTGAGATGAAGTCTCTTATCTTGAGTATAATACGTCTTGTTCATTATTAAATTTCTTGAATAATAAACATATGTTAATTAATACTTTCATTATAACCTTTTATAGTTTTATTATTCACTTTATATCGCTTAATACCAAGTTATAGCAATTAGATAATTATTTGATTTAATATAGGATATTTTATCGTTGTTCGATATTTGAGTACAAAATATACTTATTTTGATGCAAATTATACCTGTCATTATAATTCCATTATATCTAAAAAATTATTCATTATTTAAATATCATATATATTCTATCTATATGTTTTTAAAATATTCTATTACCTTTGGGGTTAATAAATGAAATTCACCATTCATGGAGATGGTAGGTTATACGTATGCATGAACGCTACTTTCAGTTCATTTTCATATTAAAGGAATAAAAGATAAAAGATAAATAGGTATATTATAATTAATTTATAATATATATTTTATATATATTACATAAGTTCATTAATTCAATCCTTTTTATTCTCCATTTATGGAATTGACGATTAATAACACATTGAAGGGCGATAGTCCACACTTCCTCAAAAGTAATTATCCTATCTACACATTATAGAATGAAAACTGGTATGCCATAAATATAAATTACTAAATAATAGAGAAAATATAAATTCAATAAATTTAATATATTAATATAGACCCATAATAGTGTCCTCTATGAGAGATGGTAGGATAAAAATGAACAATCATTGTTTCATGAGGCTGTAGTTTACCGTACATAGAAGAAGTAAGTTATATAACTATTTGATGGAGGTGTGTGTAATTGACGGTCAAAGAATAATCATAAAAATATCATATTATATTGATGATATAGGTGTTCTAATAAAATAATGAATTAAATATAGGTTTGGTTGTTAGATGATGAAAATGAATGAAATGAGTTTGAGAGAAGATGTTTCATCAAAATCAAGTAACTCCTTTTGATTTTAGAACAAAGGAATCCATGAACTACCTTCATCCCTAGGTAAGGACACTAGTTTAGAGTTAGGGATGTTGGGAGCATATTTACGAAATTTTTTGAGGATCCTTGTAGACACCCATGCTTGACGTACATGGACATTACATTAATTTTTCGAAATAATTAATACATAACAAGAACCAACACTCAAGGACCGTAAAAGTTTATTTTCTTTGAAACTAAAAAAAATCGTCTAATCATGGTGAAAGATCTTCAACATCTGTCATAAAGAACATCCCCTTTTGTTTTCTTACCTAAAACCATTCATTAAATCATGGGGAAAAGAAAACATATAAATGGTGAGCTCAAATGCTTAGTAAAGGTATGCATGGAGAAAATAAAACAAATCATATAAATTTTAACTTAAAAAAACATGAACATAAAGTTTAAACATCAAAATCTTGAGAAATAAATCTTAGTAGTACATAAGTCATAGATCATAAAGGAACATTAATCATGATAAAATAGCATGGTAATAAAACAAGTAACTGTGGAAAACCATTAAGGACATGATATTATTTCCATAGTATCCAAGACATTTCTTCCAAGACCATCTTAGTAGACAAAGTCCCTTACTGAATCGATTTCACTCCTCATTCCAGTACTGTATCACTGAACCAGATTAACATACCATTATAGCCATGTCTATCTCATGATATATAAATCTTTACCCAATTCATTTTATGGAGATATAGTTCCCACCCACCTCATATTGAAATCAATCTTACTTTTTCCTCACAATAAAAATAAATCATTCATCATAACCCAAAGAATAAAACGGGTTTCATAAACATCATCCCATCATAACGTAATCCATATAAAACAAATGGATATAATTTCATCATAAAAAGAATCATACCATGTAAATAATAGAGACATTATACTTAAAACAAAATCATACTAAATAATGACATCTTATATGGAAAATAGTTTTGACAAAACACTAGAAATGTTTTCTTGAGGAAAATATCATTTCTTCTTTAAAATCACGTTCTTATAAAAAAATTCCATTCATTTTTAAAAGAAAAATATTTTTTTGAAATTAATCATGAAATCTTGTAGATGAAGCTTCTTAAAAATTAGGCATTATAAAACCATAAAAAACATTCACGCCGTATAAGTTAAAAAAACATTCTCCTCGTACTTTTAATGGAAAAGTCAAAATGTACCATGTTTGGTAAACAAAAGAAATATTCCTTCTATAACACAAAGTAAGAGTAAAAACTGGGTAATCATGTCTTTAAACATACATGGAAGAATATGAATAATTTTATGGGAACCATTTTTATTGACATGGATGAAAAAATATATAACCCCAGTAAATACTTACATATAAGGAATCTCGGATAAAAATGAGATTTGCAAAATTATCCCTTACCTTATGTGGTATTTCTTTTGTATGTGTCTGAAAATCCTGTATAGTGGGTTTAAAAATAATATTAACTTGTAACAGAACCATAATAATATTTATGTTATCATATATTATTCACTTAGGACATTATATTACACGTTCTTTTTTCAATTCCATGTTAAAGCCGCATTTTCTGTAAAATCGTTTCATTTATCATACGTGTTTGGACTTGTTTTTCTTAATATTATTATTACTTCTATCATGAATCACTTCCATAATTTAAAACATGATTTATAAATCATATATATTAAGTATATATATATATATAATATAAAGATAAATGATATGAAACACACCGTTCATGGAGATGGTAGTCCATAAGTATGCATGAATGTTGTTTTCCTTTCCTTATTTAATTGAATCGAATTAAGTAGATGACATATATATATATACATAAATTCAGTATAAATTTTATGTTATGTATAACATAATCATTCATTATTTATACTTTATAATCATTCAGTAATGGTTGACATGGAGAATGAATCTCATTGCGTCGTGGAGACGGTAATCCGTACGTACACACGAGCGATGATATCATTTCCATAACTATTGAATGGAATTGAATGGATGATATAATATCTCAGAATCCGTATGATGTTCTAATAACCATATATAGTTATTTTTTACACAATTATACCCATCCAAGTAAGGTGGTGGTGGAAAAACAGATTAAACCACGACGTGGAGACAGTATTTCGTACGTACGCACATGCAGTTATTTTGTTTTTCGTAGGATGGATAGAAGGTGAAATAGGGTTGGTTCATATTTATAATAAAATATTAGTATATGAGTGATACTGATGTTATATGTTTATTATTAAAAAACAAAATAATAGGAAGTATAAGAAGAAATGAATTTGGAAGAATGGTTAAAGGATATTACCTCTTCTTCGACGCGCCTCTTCTAAGCCTCCTCTTAGGTAACTAAAAATGGTCTTTGAAGAAGACCAAGACCTCTATTATGTTTCTAGGGAAGTGTTTAAGATAAATGGTCAGGGGTTGTCTGAGAGTTAAGGCTCAAAGTGGTGAGAGGAGGAGAGGGAGGTGGTTTCCTTTTATAAGAGAAGAGAGTGGCACTTTTGGAAACCACTAAAATATTAATATATAATAAATTCAAAACCCACATAAACACCACCAAAAATGACTCAAATCCAATATTAGATGATATAGGGTTTTAATATTATCAACTAATAAGATTTAGACATGTTGGTAATTTATTTTAAACCTTATCAAATGGTTTTATCCTTATTTAATCTATTTAATTTTATTTGTTGTAATATTATTCTAAATTTTAAATTGTTATACATAATTACTTATGTGTTGTGAATTCTCCATAATTGGATACTTTATGACATTTTAGAGAATATAAATTTTAATTTATAATTTTTAAATATTTTTGTGATTTTTAAAACATTTAATAATATGTTATTTTTATAAAATAATAATAGTGTCAATTTGGACTCTAATTATTTATTTTAATTTAAATAAAATCCACAAAGAATATATATTCAAAAAAATATATTTAATATATTCCTAAAATGTCATATACCTATAAAAAACTCATTTAATGAATTAATTTGTTCATATAACATTTAGTCTAATAGTTTTAAAACCATTTATTTAATATTTAACTTAATAAAATAATTACTACAATATTTTTGTATAATTATTTAACATTCTTATTTGTTGAATAAAAATTAAAAATGAAATACTATGATCCCGATAAATCTAATATATTCCATAAAAATACTTTTACTCGAATTTATCATCTATAAATACCAACATTTAAATTACTATATTTATTAAATTATGAAGGTGACAACATTGACATCATTTAAAATAAAATAATATTAGTGTCATAATCACATTTATAAGGCTCCAAATGGACATATATTCGACTATTGTATGATTATGGATTAAATGTACATGAAAAATATGTTACGGTCAGGTGTTTGGGCCTCTAATGGGTATTATTAGTTTAATAAAAACTATATTATTGATTTTTCACTAAATAAATAATTTCTGCATCATTAATGTATAAGCTATTAAGGTAATTATATATTTATTAAAAATTACAAATAAATTACAATGATAAATAAAAACAATTTAGATTTCAAATGAGTATTTATAACCAAATTTATATTCTGTATAACCTTATATTAAAAATAATTTAATTATTAAAGTTTGAGTGAGACATATTTCAATTTCATTTAAATAAAATAAATTAAAGGTCTCAGTCACTTACAAGTGGGTTCTAATAAATATCATTTCGACCCAAGTATATTTTAGCATGAAATATAATCATCCAATTATATTAAGATAAGTGTTAGTGTAAATTTATAATATTATTTTTACACTTAATTACCTAATTTACCTTTAACTGTGGTGAATAAAATTTAACGTATTAAATATTCATAATGCCCAAAAAAAGTAGCCTATTAACCTAATTTGGACCTAATTATTCCAAATATTGAATCTATTTTTCCAAATATAAGTCACATAAGGTGCATTAATTAATTTAAATTTAATCCCGTTGTCTAGAAAAACAGGTTTGTATTTAAAACATTGCAAATGATTGAAATGATTTTACCTATGAATTCAATGTCAAATTAATGATAATGACATAAATTATATTAAATATTGAAAATATATTGTATTTATATATTAAATCCATTCCATATTCTAATTTAACCATATAAATTACCTTAATGATAAAATTTGTTTTTAAATCAAATTTACCGTGTTTTTACTATTCATCGAAATATGAACGTTATCAGAAAAATAACAAAACATTATCCAACGTAAATTTTTATATCTTGATTCAAAAGAAAAAGTTTTTTTTTTGTAAAATTGATCTTATAAACGTGTTAAAAATTAGATTTAAAATGGGAGTGTCCTCAAAAGGTGACCAACTGTATTTTATCAAAAATACTTATTTTACCCAAAAATATTGTTTTTTTCCCATACCATGTTCTCGAATATGTGTAATTTGTATTATTATGTAATAAAATTAAAATTTTAGTTAATACTATTTATAATGGCTAGTTCGTAAAAATATTATAACAATATATCATTGTTTAGTGAAACTCAATATTGCGTAGAACACACGCTATTGAAGAAGGTCGCTCTTGCATGTAATGTAAGCCAATTCAGGGATGCGTGTAGGTAAATCTTCCTTTGGTGTTGTGTATAATAAACTAAAAATATATTTCAGTTATACATTTATCATAATCTATACTTGGTGTTGTGTAAAATAAATTTTATTCGAAAGAACTAGAAATTATGTATATCACAAGCCAAGAATAGTGTTGTGTATACTACAAGCTAATATGGTGTTGCGTATAGTGCAAGATAATATTGGTGAAGTGTACAACAAAAGACATCAATGAAATTAAAAATAATAATTCTCATAAAATCTCAGGGTTTTACATTCTACCCCCTTAAAATGAATTTTTCCATCGAAATTCGTCGAGGTTACAAATGGTTTTCTACATGAATACTTTTTTCATAGAAACCCACATCATAAAAAGGAATTCAAAAACTTATTTTTAATAAGGGAATTTAGAAACATAACGGTCACCCAAAGTTACACAACATTGGGTTTCCACACAAGAGAATATAGGTGGAAATATGGATATGGAAGAGAAATATAACCATTATGTTATAACGAAGAGTGGTAGAAAACATGGTTATGAAAAAACCAACAGTCACAAGGCCATAAATTTGTGATGATCTAAGGTACCTTCTGGTACATCTGATATGAGGTCACTAGGACAAAAAATTTTGTTTTCAATATCATTTCCCTAAAGTTGGAAATTTTGAATTAGAAGAAATACTTACTTGATTTTGGTATAATCTCGTCGTTGGTCATTCCATTAATAATTTCCACATCATATCATAATGAAATGTAGTTGAATTTTTCATTCATTAAGTGTTAGCAGATCATGTGATAGAATTATGGGTCATTCCATCTATCTCAAACAAAAGGTTTCCATAAGTTATCAAATATGCATAAGTCCAACTATGGTGAGGTTTATCATATATGAATCCAAAATGGACATAGACTACATCTATCATACTGCATAATAAAATAAAAAAAATTTCTACTAACTAGGGACTTATTTTAGGCTAGTGGTAGGCGATAAAGGCCTATCATAATTCTGTTGTGGGTTCGATTCCCACATCCTTGTCGGACGCAACGGGTTGTCACCTATCCTACAGGTTTTCATTTTTCTTAAACTATACTATTATATTATTTAATAAATAATATCGAATATTTCTAGCCTTAAACAATGCTATCTGATTTCTATCTTAATCCATTCCAATCATTAGGCTTATCAAAAATACTTTTGTCCAATCTCATACTATAAAGAAAAATATTACTAGAGAGGTCATCTACTAAGAAGGTGATTAACAACATTTATCCCCCATATATCATAAGATATATCTTGTTTTTTTTCACATTCCAAACATGTTAATACCTTATTCATTTATTGTATTGAAAAATGAATACCCATTGAACCTTACTGAAAAACATGAATGCTATCACAAGTTAACTCTTCCCACATAAAAAAATCCAAAAATTTCTCTTTACTCTAACCATGATGTCACTATGTCCATATATCAATCATGAGCTCATTAACACTATCAAATGTAATATTTTCTCCTTATTCATTCATTATGCACATATCATCTTCTTTAGAAAAATATCTGAATAATCATTCATGGTTACCAGTACCATTCAACATATAATTTCAAATACTTTAGGAAAAACAATATTGTATCAATCCTTAGATGTTTCTTTATTCCTAGTACCATTAAATTACCTAAACAACCTAACCCTTGATAAACATACAATCATTCCACTACCTTCTTAAACCATTTACCAAGCTTCATCATTTTATTCCCCAACACTTCTTTCATCTCATATATCATTTGTCATCTCTTCATCATCATCAACATAAATACTACCCATAAAACCATGTTGATTCTCTTCATGAGATTTTTCCTTGGGTTATTGGTTTGAATAATGCACGTATATTCCACATTTAAAACAATTAACCATTGTTGATGTCTTATCAATACCATTATCCTTGGCCATGGTGTTAACTGAACCTTTTTCTTTGCAATTACTATCTTCACATCCTTCTTTTCCACAACCAAAGCATCTTCCAATTCCTTTGAAACATTCTCCCTGATGCCTCTTACACATTATTTACATGATGCATATTGAACTTTTTTTCCTCTATGATCATTATGAAACTCCATCATTCTCTAATTAGCTGAGTCAGGAATCATACCAAAGTTGAGATTATTGATCATATTATGATATTTATGAATAGGCATAATAACGATGATCGGACATCCAAATCCCGTTTCATTTGGTTGATCATGAAGAATATCATTACATTGTCTATCATACCTCCATAATCATGAATCCTACTGTTTTCAACCATTTTCTAAAACACTGAAGAATAGTGTCAGAGGAAAAAATCATACTAGGGAATCAACATAATCAAGGGGAGTACATTAAATCTCTATCATCTTAGGTTTAATCCTAGGTTATTCATGATCATTATCATTATTCCTGGACTATAACATATATTTATACATAACCTTAGGGACATCCCTATACATATCGTAGAAATATCTTCTAGGGATCTCACTAATGTTTTTGCATCCTAGTTTCAAAATATTAACTAAACCTTTCCTCTGATACCAACTGTAGAGACCCAAGCATGATGTACATGGACATTACATTACTATTTCATAATAAATAATAAATAACAAGAACCAACAATCAAGGACCATAATTGTTTAGTGTCTTTGAAAACTCGGAACATAATCTTCTAATCATGGTGAAATATCTTCAACATCTCCCATAAATATCGTCCCCTTTTGTTTTCATACCTAAAACCATTCATTAAATCCTAAGGAAAAGAAAACATATAATGGGTGAACTCAAATTCTCAATAAGGGTAAGCATGGAGAAAATAAAACAAATCATATTCATTTGAACTTAAAAAAATATGAACATAAAGTTAAAACATCAAAATCTTGAGAAATAAATCTTGGCAGTACATAAGGCATAGATCATAAAGGACCATTAATCATGATAAAATATCATGGGAATAAAACATGTAATTTTGGAAAACCATTAAGCACATGATATGATTTCCATAGTAGCCGAGGCATTGCTTCCCAGGCCATCTTAGTGGTCGAAGTCCCTTACTGAATCGAGTTCACTCCTCATTCCAGTCCTGTATCACTGAACCAGATTAACTTACTGTTCCAACCATGTATATCTCATGAGATATAAATCTTTACCCAATTCATTGGAGAGAGATATAGGTCCCACCCATATCATATTTAAACTATTCTTAAATTATCCCCTAAATAAACATAAATTATTCATCATAACCTAAGGAATAATATGGTTTTCATAAATATCATCCCATCATAATGTAATCCATATAAAACAAATGGATATAAATTCATCATAAAAAGAATCAAACCATGTAAATAATAGAGTAATTATATTTGAAACAAAATCATACTAAATAATGTCATCTTATATGGAAAATAGAATTGACCAAACACTTGAAATAAATTAACGAGGAAAATATCCTTTCTTCTTTAAAATCATTTTCTTATCACAACATCCCATTAAATTTTAAAAGAAAATAATTTTTTTGAAAATAATCATGAAATCTTGTAGATGAAGCTTCATAAAAATTAGGCTTTATGAAACCATAAAATTCAATTCACGCCGTATAAGTTAAAAAAACATTCTCATCGTACTTTTAACAGAAAAGTCAAAAAGTACAACGTATGGTAAACAAAAGAAGGATTCCTTCCATAACACAAAGTAAAAGTCAAAAATAGGCAATCATGACTTCAAAAATAAATGGAAGAATATAAAATAGATTATGGAAAACATTTTTATGGACATGGATGAAACAAATATAACCCAGTAAATACTTACGTATAAGAAATCTTGGATAAAAAAGAGATTTGCAAAATTATCCCTTACCTTAGGTCCAATTTCATCAGTACGTGTCTGAAAATCAGGTATAGTGGGTTTAAACATATTATTAAATTTCAAAAGAACCATAATAATATTTATTCTTTAATATATTATTCACTTATGACTTTATACTACCTATTCTTTTGTCAATTCCATGTTAAAGCAACATTTCGGTAAAATCGTTTCATTTATCATACATGTTTGGACTTGTTGTTTTTGATATTATTATTACTTATATATCATGATTTACTTACTTCCAAAATTTAAAACATTATTTATATATCATATATATTCAGTATATATATATATAAGATAGAAAAATGAAATGAAACACACCGTACATGGAGACGGTAGGCCGTACGTACGCATGAACGCTGTTTTTCTTTCCTTATTTACTTGAATCGATGTAAGTATATGAAATATATATATATAAATAAATACAGTAGAATTATTATGTTATATATAAAATTATTATTCATTATATATACTTTATAATCATTATCTAATGGTTAAAATGGAGAATGAATCTCATCGTGTTGTGGAGACGGTAATCCGTACATACGAATGAGCGATGATGTCGTTCCCATAATTATTGAATGGAATGGGGGGGTGATATAATATCTTTGAATAAGTATGATGTTATAATAACCATATATAGTTATTAATTACACCTTTATACCAATCCAAGTAAGGTGGGGGTGGAAAAACATATTACACCATGGCGTGGAGACGGTATTCTGTACGTACGCACGCGCGGTGATTTCATTTTTCGTAGGATGGATAGAAGGTAAAATAGGGTTGGTTCATATTTATAATAAAATATCAGTATATGAGTGATACTTATGTTATTACTTTATTACGATACAACAAAATAAGAGGAAGTAGAAGAAGAAATGAATTTGAATGAATCGGTAAAGGATAATACCTCTTCTTCAACACGCCTTTCTAAACCTACTCTTAGGGCACTAAATTAGGTATTTGAAGAATACTATGACCTCTAGTATGTTTCTATGGAAGTGTTTACGATAAATGGGCTGTGTTTGGGTGAGCTTTAATGCTCAAGGTGGTGTGAGGAGGAGAGAGAGGAGGTTCCCTTTTATAAGAGAGGAGAGAGGCACTTTTGGAAACTTCTAAAATATTAATTTCTAATAAACTCAAACCACACATAAAACCCCTAAAAATGACTCAAATATGAATATTATATGAGATAGGTTTGTAATACCATCAACTAATAATATTTAGACTTGTTGGTAATTTATTTTAAACCTTATCGACTTGATTTATCCTTATTTAGTCTATTTAATTTTATTTGTGGTCATAATATAATAAATTCTAAATTATTATGAATAACTACTTATATGTTTTGAATTGTCCATAATGGGATACATTATGACATTTTAGACAATATCAATTTTAATTTATAATTTTTTAATATTTTTTGATTTTTAAACAATTTAATTATGTTATTTTTATAAAATAACAATAGTTTCAATTTTGATACTATTTATTTATTTGAATTTAAATAAATTACACACAGATGATATATTCGAACCAAAATATTTAACATATTCTTAAAATGTAATATTCCTCTAAAAATTCATTTATAACATTAATTTGTTCATATAACATTTATTTTAATATTTTTTAATCCATTTATTTCATATTTCTCTTAATAAAATAATTACTATAAAACCTTTTTATATTTATTTAACATACGTATTTGTTGTTAAAAATTAAAAAAAATACTATGATCTTGATAAATCTAAAATCATTCATAAAAATACTTTTACTCGAATTTATCATCTAAATATCACAACATTTAAATTGTTATATTTATTAAATTATGAAGGTGAAAACTTTGACATCATTTTAAATAAAATAATATAAGTGTCATAATCGCCTTCATAAGGCTCCAAATGCTCATATATTCGACCATTTTATGGTTATGGATTCCATGATGACTAAAAATAAGTTTTTTTATGTGTTTGGGCCTTCAATGGGTATTATTATTTTAATAAAAACTATATTATTGTTTTTTCACAAAATAAATAATATTTGCATCATTAATGTATAAGCTATTAAGGTAATTATATATTTCATAAAAATTAAAAATAAATAACAATGATAATGAAAAAAAATTTATCTTTCAAATGAGTATTTATAACCTAATTTATATTTTGTATAACCTTATATTAGAAATAATTTAATTATTAATGTTTGAGTGAGACATATTTCACTTTAATTTAAATAAAATAAATTAAAGGTCTTAATCACATACAAGTGGGTTCTAATAAATATCATTTCGACCCAATTATATTTTAGGACGAACTATAATCATACAATTATATTAAGACAAGTGTTAGGATAATTTTATAATATTATGTTTACCCTTCATTACCTAACTTACCTTTAACTATGGTAAATAAAATTTACCGCAATTACTATTTATTATGCCAAAAGAAGTAGCCTATTAACATAATTTGGACCTAATGATTCTAAATATAGAATCAATTTTTACAAATTCAGGACACATTAGGTGCAATAATTAATTTAAAATTAATCCCGTTGTCGAAAAAATGAATATTTATTTAAAACATTGCAAAAGATTGAAATGTTTTACCTACGAATTTAATTTAAAATTATTTATGATGACATACATTTTTTTAAATGGTAAAAATATATTATATTTATACTCTAAAACCATTAAATATTATAATTTAACCATATAAATTATCTTCATGAAAAACAATTTAAATAAAATTTACCATGTTTTTACTATTCATCAAAATATGAACGTTATCAGAAAAATAAAAAAACATTATCCAGTGTAAATTTTTATATCTTCATTCACAAGAAAAAGTTTATTTTGTAAAATTGAACTTATAAACATGTAATGAATTATATTTAAAAGGGGTGCGCTTTCAAAAGGCGGAAAAACAGTATTTTTTGATAAATGCTTATTTTACCCAAAAAATTTATTTTATTCCCATACCATGTTCTAGAATTTATGTAAGACAAATTATTATGTAATAAAATCCAAAAATGTAGTTAATACTATTCATAAAGTCTAGTTCATAATAATTTTATAATAATATATCATTATTTAGTGAATCTTGGTATTGCGTACAACACATGCTATTCTGGAAGGTCACTCTTGCGTGTAATTCAAGCCAATTCAAAGTTGCATATAGGGAAATCATCCTTCAGTGTTGCGTATAATATACTCAAAATATTGTTCTATTATACATTGAAAAAAATCTTTAATTGGTGTTGTATAAAATGAATTTTATTCAAAAGAACATGAAATTGTGTGCATCACAAGCCAAGAATAGTGTTGTGTATACTGCAAGCTAATATGGTGTTTCATATAGCACCAGATAATCTTGATGAAGCTTACAACAAAAGACATCAAAGAAATTAAAAATAATAATTATCATAAAATCTCGGGGTGTTGCAATCCTATGGCTTTGAGAAGTGTGAGTAAGTGGGTTGAGGTGGTGTCCATTTATATGAGGGAGGAGGGGTACTTTATGAATGTCATGAAATATTATATTATTATAATTTAATTTTCCAATTGAAAAAGATACAAAGATATAAATTTATTGAATCATAAAATTATAGGTTTAAATTCTATCAAATAATAGGTTTTAGAAACGTTTAGGTCATAAAATTGACCTTATCATTTAGCATTAAACATTAGTTTAAAACATTAAATTGTTTCATTAATCTTGTATTTTCATAACATATTGTTACCATAAGTACTATAAAATTACAAGAGAACTACTGGTGGATAATTAATAACATTTTTGACATTATGTAATTAATTTGGACTAATATTATATTTTAATGACTATTATATCATTTAATAAAGTAATATTATTTTATAAAAACACATTTATGTCAATTTCGACACTATTTAGAAATTGTTTTTTCTTAAATTCATAAAAACAATATAATTTTTACCAAATTCATTAAATTATCACCCAAATGTCAATGTAATCTATTTATTGATGTCATCAAAATGTTAAATTAAATTTAATATAATATTTATAATATCAATTATTTAAAATTTTCATCTATAAGGTAATCACTTCCTCATCAATGTGTAATAATTATATTTATTTATTGTAAAGACACAGAATTTCCATGGGATTTTTTTTGTATACATGGTAAATTTATGAGTATGCGAAATTTGACGGCGCATGATTCTGAGGCCCTATGCACCTGGAATAAATTTCTGATGTTTTCTTCGGGTATGTTCAGTAAACATACAAGCAGGTTTTTAAAACATTTAAACTGGTTCTCGGAATTGAAATATGAGCGCACCGTCAGAATCGCATCGCCGATATTGGCTTAAAAAGACGTTCACCTTGATGGTAGTTGGTTGAGAATAAAAGTTAGTTTTTGGGTTTTTAGTGAATGAATTAAATAAAAATAAAGTTATTTAGCTTTATTTATATTTTTTTGGTTAAAACCTCCACTTCCAAGTTGGATGTTGGAAGTGTGGGGACCACCCGACCATAACCTTCCATGAGAGGTTATGGTGGTGGGGCCCACCTGAACCTATCCTCACATGAGTGGTTATGATATGGGGACCACCTGGGATTAAACCCCCCTAATAATAGTGGGAGATGAAAACCCCTCAACTCCCCTCATTAATGAGGGAGAGTCTCTCCACCCCCCTATAATATGCCAAATTCTCCTCTTTAATTTATTGTGCCAACATCGTGAATTAATTAAGTGGAGAAAAATTAATTAATTCACCCTTTTTGAATTCTTCTTCCAACAATATATTTTGTAATCTATTACCTTGTCTTCCTTCTCTTTTGGTTGGAAAAAGGTTGGAAAAGGTGGATTATAGATTTTGAGATAAAATCTCTCGCCAATATAGAATGAAGAACGCTCCCAATGAAGAACTCCTTCGACTACAAAGAACGTTATGCACTGACTATCATCTATAGAATCTTACTGATGTGGGATGTCTTCGACCGAATGTCCTTCCACAACATCATCAACGAACCAATGCCCAAACTCGGGATTAAATGAATGCGGCAGACACGATGAATGATGACTACTCCGTCTTCTTCCATGCGACTCCGTCGATGAACATCGATCAAGGTATGGGGTTTTTTTGCATGTTATTGCTTTCCTTGATTTTTCTTTTGCTGATTGGGAAAGAATTGCTACGGAGGCTATAGAATTTGATGTTCATCGTTCTCCAACCTTGATGGACCGATTGCTATCAAACTAAACGCGGAGGGTACGAGCCAAACTAACATGGCCTGAATCCCTTCATCGATCTTTTTTTTATGTTTTTGGGCATGGCAATAGGGCGACGAGACGAAAAAGGCAACGTAGGTAATAGCCACGCTACCCGAAGCCTCTGCGACCCGCGCTGCCCACCAGCTACGCTATCTACCAGCCGGACTGGTCGTATCCAACCCATCCGCCGGCCGAACAGGCTCTACCATCCCGAGCCGAACTGTGGCGCCTTCCTAACTGCCCTCATCTCTCGGCCCTTCCGGTGCACATCGCCATGGCTAAACTGTGCCGGTCCTACCGGCCTAAACTGTGTTGGCCCAAGACCTCCTTCATGGCGCCCTGGAAGAACCGCGTCGAAATGCGCTACCCAACTCCCAACCACTGCAGGCCTCCCTAACTGGCTGGCCAGACTGCATCGGTCAGTACTCCCCAGCTCTCGGCTGCCTTCGGCCTCTTATGCACCCTGGCCGAACTGCACCTATAAGGCCCCAGCCTTAAACCTTACTTAATCTTGAGTTAATACAAGATTACACATTTAGGATCTTTTTAGGTTTAGAATTTTAGAGAAATAGATCATAAATCTTTCATTACATTCCGCGCTTAAAAAAAGTGGTTACATAAAGATAGTATTCATTTTTTTCCCATCAACGGAAACATATTTAAAATAAAACATGGATTCTTTCTTGACACTCCCTTGACACTATCATCATATCATGTAACTTTCCATTAACCAGTGAAAAACATTTCAAAAAAACTTGGGATGAGCTTAAAAATCTCAGTAAAGGATACACAAAGAAGGAAAACTGTTAGTTTTTCAAAAACAACAAGTAAACCATGAGTACTTTACCAAAGTAATACTTTTCCCCTTTATGAAGAAGTAAAAACTCTTTCCTGAATAAAAGATCATTACTTACCCTTTTTTTAAAAACAATATTACCATAAAACCCATATAAAGAACACATATCAAATAAAGGTCACTTGGGACATAAAAATACTTAAATGGAATAACCATACAGTCGACTTCCACACATACTTAATGGAATAGCCATACGGCTGACTTCCATACCCAATGCATTGGAGGTTATAACGTAACCACCCGTCCTGGTATTCACGGCACCACCCATCATATGGTTTATCATGTAACCACCCGTAAAGTGTCCAAGTACCATCATTACCCATAAAAAATTGAAAATATAAACATTTCCATGACAAAATTTCATTTGCAATCACAATAAGTAATTCCCAGATATTGAATTAATCAATCCATTTCCAAAAACTATTTAAAAGAGTTTTTTGAATCAAAGTGTCCCATACCACATTGAAGCTTTTAATGGAATTATAATTTTAAAACATTAATGTCCATATAAATAAATACTGAAAACTATTTTGAAAACATGGTCATTAAAGATAAATATTTAGAATAATAAATCTTTATACATTTAAAATGATATTTTTGTTAAATAGTTTTTAACAAAATGAGAGACTATTGAATACAACTAAAAGCGGAATAACATTTAATCTGATCATTATTATATCATGAGAATAATTGGATTCATGATATAATATGTCAAATGATAGTATACACACCATATAAGAGTGAATTGGTGCAAAACAACAATGAAGTCTCAAAAGAAATGTAAAATGGGATGAAATCCATTAGAAAGAAGGTATCCTTAAATTAAGGATACATCAATCTCATAATTATGTGTGAAAAATATAAATACAACCAATATAAGTGTATATTAAGTGTAAAACAATCAAAGGTTATTCACACATATTCAAAGGAATACATATTCAATAACTTCATGTTGTACCCAAAGAAATCGAAATTGGGTTAAGAAGTTCCCTTGGTAAAATTTGACAGCCTAATGGCATCACATAAAATTTTACAAAAAGGGATGATGAGAGAGATAAAGGGGATATAATCACTTGGAAATAATATTTACATAAATAATGATATAGAAGAACATATCCCAACATAATAATATGTGAATTAAAAGACATAACAAAATAAATCTTCTAAAGAAAGGAGGGTGAAAGGTCCCCTTACCGAGTTGGGTAACATTCGAAAAGTACACCCCATGGAAGAAGGGTCATACAATGAAGATGTAAATACCCATAAATGAAATTATACTAAAAAAAGTGTATAATAATGGTTATTAAATACACCACTCAAAGTAAATAGTGTCAAACATAGCATAAATGTCACGAGAATAAAAGTGAGATGAAAAATCCCTTACGAAAACTCAGCTGCCTAACGACACCACTTAAAACTTCCAAAAATGGATTTATGAGATAAAATAGGGTCTCCCATAATATGAAAATAAAAATTAAAGTATGAGTAATATAAAAGAACATCCCCAAACATAATAATGATGGGCTTAAAAGAAATGACATAAATGAGAGTACTCAAAACGAAATAGAGAGGTTGGATCCCTTACCTTGGGTCTGACTTGACTCGATCGTTCATTAACGTCTTGAATAATAACCTTGAGTTAATTTATACCTTCCTAATAACCTTTTTGAAGTCCATCATTACTTTTATATCACTTATTACCATGTTATAAACATTAGGTAACCATTTTAGTTAATAATGTTTGTTTTGTGGTCATTTGGTTCTTAAGTCGAAAGTGGACTTCTTACAATTACATGTTGTTCAGGTGGTCAAAGGTTCATTATATCCAGAATGATATTCATGATTTGGGTATCATATATATCATATATAACCAGAATATACACGTATTTATAATATTACATATTCATTTAGGGGTAAGAAATTAAATGCACCATTCATGGAGACAGTAAGCCGTATGTACGCATGAATGCTACTTTCATTTCTATTTCATATTTTATATAATGGAATCATAATTATATAAAGGTATATTATAATTCCAGTATAATATAATATATAATACCACTAATTACTTCCTTTATACATCCCACATATGGCATTAACGAATCAAAACACTTTGAGCGGGCGGTAGTCTGCACTTCCTAAAATGAAGATATCGGGTTTACTCATAATGGTAACCATAAAGGATATTCCATAAATGAAAAATAAAGATTTATAAGTAAAACATAAACATATTATATATAATATATAAATATATTGAAATCTTAATGGCCACATTTTAAGGTGATAAATGAATATGGAACAATCATCGTTTCGTGGGGCAGAAAATCGCCAATCACCGAAACAGTATGTTCTTTAACCATTAGACAAAGGTGTGTGTAAGTGTTGGCCTAATCCTTATTATAAAAACATCCTTGTGTATTGAAGTTATTGTAGTTTTTACAAAATAAATGAATAAAAATAGTTAGGTGGTTAGAGAAGAAAAATAAAACAAAAGGACTCAAGTGAAGACATTACCTTAAAATCGGGTAACACCCTTTGGTTTGAGCTCAAAGGCTTCCATAGGAAGACTTATTGTAACATCCCAAGTAAGTAATGAATAATAGATATTTTTTTCTTCGTCTATTAATGATTTATATAGTGTTTTTGAGGCTTAAAATGAGAGTAAATCCAACCTAAAGCATAGAATACTCTAGTATTTTTAAAAGATTTTTTTACCGCCTTTTGATGGTGAACCATTTTTAAATCAATATTTTGACAATTTTATAAGCTATATTTATCAAAATAAACTTATTATTTATGATTGGGACATCAAAATTTACTTTTTTTTTGAATTTTTGGTATTTTTCCGATAAAGTTCATTTTTAATGAATAGTGAAAAATGTTGTATTTTAATTAAAAACCTCTTTTTTAATATAATTTACTTATAGGATTAGATTATCTTTTGAAATGGGTTTTACATGAAATTGGAATATATTTTTACCATTTAATCCAATGGTTGTCATTGGAATCAATTTCACGTTGAAATTGAACTTAAACAGGTGTCAATCTTTTGATACTTATTGTTTCATAAAAACACGCTATTTGTCACGAGAGCGGGAATTAAATATTAAATTAATTAATGTACCTTATATGATTTTAATTTTGTAAAATAAACATCATTTTTTAATTCAGAATATCAAATATAGCTTAGGGTGAGGTTTTGGTTTTTTTCTGGAAAACTTCAATTTTTGATGAATAGTGAAACCGCAAAGTGGTGGTTACAAAATTTGTTTTTTCATTTAAAAGGGACATTACCACTTATGTATATTGAATATAAAAAATCTAATTTAAATAATTTTCATTATTAACTAAAATTTTGTTCAATGGGATTAAAATAATTTTTTGGTGAATAGTAACTTTTAAATTTTATTAATCGTGATTAAAGGTAATTAGTGTGATTTAAGGAGAAAATGATATTATAATAAAATGAAAATATCTTGATACATGTCCTGACCCTATTGGATGAGTTATGGACGACCAAGAAAACCCATTGCTGGATTTATGGTACCCCATGGAGCCACTTGGGTATGATAATGACATTTATGCCTTTTATTTAAAGTTAAAGTAAAAATGACACAAACATGAGATGTTTTTCTAAAAAAAAATTTACATGGGGATATACAAGTCATATTTTTGACTATAAATATTCATTATAAATATAAAACGATTTCCTTCATCGTGATATCTTTTATATAATATTTAGACATTAAATATATTAAATTATTTATGACATCATGATGATGCAGCGATTACCTCATTAATAAAGTATTTAAATAAAATGAAAAGATAATGTAAACTCTATGACCTACACATGTCCAAAACCTATTGGGTGGGTATATTTAGAACCAATATCACCTTATCCTCGAATTATATCAATGTGGGACCTCTTAAATCCTAATATCATTTTAAAATATAGTAACATTTCTTTACATTCCAAGAGTGCCCCTCCTCTCCTCTTATAAAAGGCCCCCACCTCTACCTCCTTACCCACACTTTCAAAGCCTTTGGCTCAGACAAACCCTTATAATTTTGTCTCTCCACATCCCTCTCTAACTCCTTGAAGCCTCACTTTGGGCAGAAGTCTTTTCAAGGAAGCCTTTGAACTCAAACAAAATGGAGTTACTCGATTTTAAGGTGATGTCTTCACTTGAGTCCTTTTGTTTTATTTTGCTTCTCCAACCCCCTAAACTCTTTTTATTAATTACTTTTGTAACAATTACAGTATATTAAATATACTAGGATGTTTTTATAATAAGGATTCGAGATAACCTTACACACACCTATATCTAATGGTTAATGTACATTCTGTTTCCGTGGATGGCGAATTTCTGCCTCCCGAAATGATGATTGTTCAAAATTCTTTTAACACATTTAAAGGCGGCCATTAAGATGAAACTATACTTATATATGATATATAATATGTTTATTTTTTCCTTAAGCTTCTGTATTTTTCATTTTTGGAATACCTTTATGATTTCCATTATGGGTAAACACGATAATTTCATTTTACGGAAGTGCGGACTACCGCCCCCTCAAAGTGATGTGATTCGTTAATGCCATATGTGGGATGTATAAAGGAACGATTTAACGTTATTATAAATGATGTTATAATGGAATTATAATATACCTCTATATCATTATTTTTTCTTTCCATTAATGTATGAGATAGAAATGAAAGTAGCGTTCATGCGTACGTACGGCTTACCGTCTCCAAGAACGGTGCATTTCATTTCTTATCCCCAAATGTAATGTACTATTATAAGTACATATATATAATGGATATATATGATTTATATTACATATAAATGATTAATATAATCCTGGAATTAAAATATACATACCTCTCATTTAGTTTTAATTCCATTAATATGACATAGAAATGAAAGTAGCATTCATGCGAACGTACGGCTTACCGTCTCCATGAACGGTTCATTTCATTTCTTACCTCTAAATTGTTATGTAATATTATAAATACATGTATATGCTGGATATATATGATATATATGATATCCAAATCAGGAATGTCAGTTTGGATATAAAGAACCTCTGACCACATGAACAACATGTATATGTAAGAAGTCCACTTTCGACATAAGAGCCAAATATTGACAAAACAAACATTATTAACATAATGATTACATAATTTTTATAAAATGGAAATAAGTCATATAAAATGAATAATAATCTTGAAAATGGTTCTTAAGCTAGAATAAATTAACTCAAGTTTATTATTCAGGACGTTAAAGAACGATCGAGTAAAGTCGGACCCGAGGTAAGGGAATTCATCTCAATCTCCTTTCATTGAGGCATATTTAGTTTTATACACAACATTATTTTATACGGTGTATAAAACCCTTTGAATTTTACTTTTATACAAAAGGAATTTTTTTCTACGAAGCGTTTTAAAAAATGACAAAAAGGAATGTTTTGTTTAATGTACGCGGTGAGAACGACATTTTTCCTCCGCCACGAGTATTATTTGGTCATTGGCTTACTGAACAAGACATAATGATTTTTTAATGAAATAAATACCATATACTCTTTTATGTATTTTGGTATTGAAAATGGTTTTCCATTATGTATGTGTGGAAGTCGACCATATGGTTATTCCATTTAAGTATGTTTATGTCCTAAGTTAACTTTATATGTATGTGTTCTTTATATGGGTTTTATGGTAATCCGTTGGTTACAAAATGGTAATTAATGATATTTCATTTAGTGGAGAGTTTTTACTACTTCATGAAGGTGAAGGTATTACATTGATAAAGTATAAATGGTTTACATGATGTTTTAAAAACTAACAGTTTTCATTCTTTGTGTATCCCTTACTGAGCTTTTTATGCTCACCCAAAGTTTTTTCTAAAATGTTTTTCACAGGACTTAATGTGGATTAGGGTCAAGGATGGGATCAAGGGAAAGTCGGGATATCTAAGACATGGAACTAAACATGTTTCTTTTTAAGAGTTTTTATTTTATGGAAACATAGTAGAAGTGTCTACTTTGTAATCATTTGAGATGTAATAGGTATGTCCTAATTCTCTAAAACTCTAAACCTGAAAAGATACTCAATGTGAATTATTCATTTAATTAAATATTAAGTAAGGTTTAAGGCCGGGGCCTTATAGTTGGTATCATAGGTCGGTTTAGATAACTTTAGGAGTTAGAATTATATTAAATGATTATACAAATTTTTTTTATGGTCAAATTGAAATGATATAGAATTTGAAGATTACCACGTTGCTTCATCTAAGACATTTTTGTTAAGAATTGTTTTTTGTAGAGGAAACCGTGTAGATTTTCTGGGAAGGAATACTAAGGGAAATGACCTTCCAAATCAGAAACCCGAGATGGTCAGAGTCAGAATTGAACAGTTTGTTGCAGTGATGGATCAGTTGATTCCGGTGATAAATGGTGGTTGTGTGTATTGATGATATTTTGGTGTTTTATAAAAGTAAAGAGAAGCATGAAAGACATTTAAGGGTTATTTTTCAAACCATAAAAGAAAATAAATTGTATGGGAAATTTAAAAAGTGTGAGTTTTGGTTGAAACAAATTTCTTTCCTTGGTCACATTGTTTCTAAAGATGGGATAACTATTGATCCTGCAAAAACAAAGTTTGTTAAAGAATTTCCAAGACCCACAAATGTAACTGAGATTCGTAGCTTCGTTGGTTTGGCAGGCTATTACCAAAGGTTTGTTAGAAATTTTTCATGGTTATCTAGTCCAATGACGAAGCTAACTCGGAAGGGTGTTAAGTTTATCTGGACAAAAGAATGTGATGATTGTTTTCAGGAACTGAAAAGAAGATTGGTGAATGCTCCAGTTTTGGAACTACCTTCCAGGAATGGGGAGTTTGTTATCTACAATGATGCTTAATTGAAAGGACTTGGTTGTGTCCTAATTCTGAATGATTAGGTAATTGCTTATGCTTCACGATAGTTGAAAACTCATGAGGTAAATTACCCTACACATGATTTGGAATTAGCTGCTGTTGTTTTTGCTCTAAAAATATAGAGGCATAATTTGTATGGAGTAAAGTGTGAAATATATATTGATCACAAATGTTTAATGTATATATTCACTCAGAAATAATTGAACATGAGAAAGAGGAGATGGCTAGAATTAATCAATGATTATGATTGTACGATTCATTACCATCTGGGAAAAGAAAATAAAGTGGCTGATGCTTTGACTCAAAAAAGTAATGCTTCATTAATAATGTTGCATTTGGAATGTGATACATAGGTTAAGGATTTGATGAAATTTGGCATAGAAGTTTTTGGTGCAAGATGTACTTCTATTTTGTTTCAGGTATCAATGAAATATTCTCTATCAGACAGAATTAAGCAAGCACAGAAGAAAGACAGTGAGTTGCAGAAAAAGGTAGAGCTGATTCAGAAGGGTAAGTTTCCTGGTTTCATCATTGATAATGATTCTGTTTTGATATTTGGGAAGAGATTGTGTGTGCCATGTGATTCATAGTTGAAGAGAGATTTGTTATGTGAAGCTCATAATTCTCTGTTTTCAGTTCATCCTGGCAGTACTAAGATATACAGAGATCTGCGGGTGTATTACTGGTGGGATGGAATGAAAAGAGATATTACTGATTTTACTGTGAAGTGTTTGACATGTCAACAGGTTAAAGCAGAGTGGAAGTTACCGAAAGGGATGCTTTATCCTTTAGTAGTACCAAAATGGAAATGGGAGAATATATCCATGGACTTCATTATGGGAATGCCGAAGACACCTCGAGGTAATAATGCAATCTGGGTTATTGTTTATCGCTTGACTAAATCTGCCCATTTCCTTGCTATACGAGACACTTTTTCCCTAGATCAACTTTCCCATTTGTATCTTAACGAGATAGTCAGGTTACATGGAGTTCCTCTCTCCATTGTATCTGACCGTGATCTCAGGTTCACTTCTAACTTTTGGAAAGGCCTTTAGAAGTCGTTGGGTACTGAATAAAATTTTTGTACATCTTTTCATCGTCAATCAGATGGGCAGTCAGAACGAATGATTCAGACTTTGGAGGATATGATACGTGCTTGTTCGATGGATTATCATGGAAGTTGGGACCAACATCTTTCTTTGGTTGAGTTTTTTTATAATAATAGTTTTCATTCTAGTATACAGATGGCACCATTTGAGGCGTTATATGGGAAGCGGTGTCGAACTCTAGCTTTTTGGGATGAAGTGGGAGAAACGAAGCTAATGGGACCGAAATTGGTAGAATAGTTGGCAGAAAAAGTTCAGCTGATATAGAAACACATTAAAACATATTAGAGCAGATAGAAGAGTTATGCGGATAACCGGAGGAATGATCTATCTTTCGAGGTAGGTGATCATGTTTTTCTCAAAGTCTCACCATGGAAAAGTGTGATGTGATTTGGTAAGAAAGGAAAGAATAGTCCAAGGGTCATTTGACCATATGAAATTCTAGAGAGAGTTGGATCAGTTGCTTACCGAGTGGCTTTACCTCCGAGTTTATCTCAGGTACACAATGTTTTTCATGTTTCGATGTTGAGGAAGTATATGCCAGATCCATCTCATGTTTTGAGTCCAGAGGTAGTTCAGCTGGAAGAGAACCTATCATATGAGGAACAACCGATCCATATTCTTGACCACAGGGAGCAAGTGTTACAGAATAAGTTGATTCTTCAGGTAATGGTTTTGGGGAAAAACCACATGTTTGAAGAGGCAACATGGGAATCTGAAAATGCAATGAGGGATAAGTACCTCTATTTATTTGATAAGTAAATAAATTGCGGGGGCACAATTTTCTAAAGGGGGGAAGGATGTAATATCCCAATTAAGTAATGATAATAGATATTTTTATCTATGTCTATTAATGATTTAGATAGTGTTTTTGAGGCTTAAAATGAGATTAAATCCAACCTAAAGCACAGAATACTCTAGTATTTTAAAAAGATTGTTTTACTGCCTTTTGATGGAGAACCATTTTTAAATCAATCTTTTTACCAGTTTATAAGCTATATTTGTCAAAATAAACTTATTATTTATGATTGGGACATCAAAATTTACTTTTTGTGAATTTTTGGTATTTTTCTGATAAAGTTCATTTTTAATGAATAGTGGAAAATGTTGTATTTTAATTCAAAACCTCTTTTTAATATAATTTATTTATATGATTTGATTATCTTTTGAATTGGTTTTGAAGTGAAATTAGAATATATTTTTACCATTTAATCCAATGGTTGTCATTGGAATCAATTTCACTTTGAAATTGGACTTAAACTAGTGGAAATCTTTTGATACTTATTGTTTCATAAAAACACGATATTTGTCATGATAGAGGGAATTAATTATTAAATTAATTAATGTAACTTATATGATTTGAATTTTGTAAAATAGACATCATTTTTGAATTCATATGATCAAATATACCTTAGGTTGATGTTTTGGTTTTTTTCTGGAAAACTTCAATTTTTGATGAATAGTGAAACCACAAAGTGGTGGTTACAAAATTTGATTTTTCGTTTAAAAGGGACTTTACCACTTCTGTGTTTTGAATTTAAAAAATCAAATTTATATGATTTTCATTATTATGAAAAATTTGGTTCAATGGGATTAAAATAATTTTTTGGTAAATAGTAACTTTTATGTTTTATTAATCGCGATTAAAGGTAATTTGTGCTATTTAAGGTGAAAATGATATTATAATAAAATGAAAATATCTTGAAACTTGTCCTAACCCTATTGGATTAGTTATGGACGACCAAGACAATCCATTGGTCGATTTTTGGTACCCCATTGGGTCACATGGGTATGATAATGACATTTATGCCTTTTATTTAAAGTTAAAGTAAAAATGACACAAACATGAGATGTTTTACTAAAACAATTTTTACATGGGGATATACAAGTCGGATTTTTGACTATAAATATTCATTAGAAATATAAAAAGAGTTCATACATCATGATATCTTTTTTATAATTTTTATACATTATATATATTAAATTATTTATGACATCATGATGATGCAGCGATTACCTCATTAATAAAGGATTTAAATAAAATGAAAAGATAATGTAAAATCTATGACCTACACATGTCCAAAACCTATTGGGTGGGGATATATAGAACCCTTATCACCTTATCCTGGAATTATATTAATGTGGGACCTCTTAAATCCTAATCTCATTTTAAAATAAAGTAACATTTCTTTACATTCCAAGAGTGCCCCTCCACTCCTCTTATAAAAGGCCCCCACCTATACCTCCTTACCCACACTTCCAAATCCTCTGGCTCGTCCAACCCCTGCTCATTTTGTCTCGACATCCCTCTCTAACTCCTTGAAGCCTCACTTTGGGCATAAGTCTTCCCAAGGAAGCCTTTGAGCTCAAACCAAAGGGAGTTACCTGATTTTAAGGTGATGTCTTCACTTGAGTCCTTTTGTTTTATTTTGCTTCTCCAACCCCCTAAACTCTTTTTAATCATATATTTTGTAACAACTACATTATCTTCAATAAACTAGGATGTTTTTATAATAAGTATTCGAGCTTCACTTACACGCACCTACATCTAATGGTTAAAAAATATACTGTTTCTGTGGATGACGAATTTCTGCCTCCCAAAATGATGATTGTTCAACATTCTTTTAACACCTACAAAGGTGGAAATTATGAAGAAACTATACATATATATGATATATAATATGTTTATGTTTTCCATAAGCTTCTGTATTTTCATTTTGGTAATACCTTTATAGTTTCCATTTTGGGTAACCTCGATAATTTCATTTTAAGGAAGTGCGGACTACCGCCCCCTCAAAGTGATGTGATTCGTTAATTCCATATGTGGGACGTATAAATGATCGATTTAAAGTTATTATATATGATTTTATACTGGAATTATAATATACCTCTATATCATTATCGTTTCTTTCCATTAATATATGAGATATAAATGAATGTAGCGTTCATGCGTACGTACGACTTACCGTCTCCATGAACGGTGCATTTCATTTCTTATCCCCAAATGTGATGTACTATTATAAGTACTTATATATAATGGATATATATGATGTATTTTTCATCTAAATTATTAATATAATTCTTAAATTAAAATATACATACCACTCATTTAGTTTTAATTCCATTAATATGACATATAAATGAAAGTTGCGTTAATGCGTACGTATGTCTTACCATCTCCATGAACGGTGCATTTCATTTCTTACCTATAAATGATTATGTAATATTATAAATAAATTTATATTCTGGATATATATGATATATATGATATCCAAATTAGGAATTTCATTCTGGTAATAATGAACCTTTCACCACACGAACAACATGAAATTGTAAGAAGTCCACTTTCGACGTAAGAACCAAATATCAACAAAACAAACATTATTAACATAATGATTACATAATGTTTTTAACATTGATATAAGTCATATAAAAGGAATAATAATCTTGAAGAAGGTTCTTAAGCAAGTATAAATTAACTCAAGTTTATTATTCAGGATGTTAACGAACGATCGAGTCAAGTCGGACCCGAGGTAAGGGACTTCGTCTCAATCTCCTTTCATTGAGGCATATTTTGTTTTCTACACTATATTATTATATACGGTGTATAAACCCCTTTGAATTTTACTTTTATAAAAAAGTAATCATTTTCAACGAAGAGTTTTACAAAACGACAAAAAGGAATGTTTCTTTTAACGTACGCGGTGATAAAGACCGTTTTCCACCGCCGCGAGTATTATTTGGTCTTTGGCTTCCTGAACAATCCGTAATGTTTTTTTTAAATGAAATAAATACCATATACTCTTTTATGTATTTTGGTATTGAAAATGGTTTTTATAATGGATTTGTTATGTCAATATATTTAAGTGATATATTGTGATCAAAGTGTGGAAATGTTTTCTTTCCATTATATTTGTTTTATGTCTTATGATTTTTATAATGGTACATAGAAATTTGACGGGTGGTTACATGATAACTCATATGACGGGTGGTGCCGTGAATACCAGGATGGGTGGTTATGTTATAACCTCCAATGCATTGGGAATGGAAGTCGTCCGTATGTCTATTCCATTAAGTATGTGTGGAATTCGACCATATGGTTTTTCCGTTTAAGTATGTTTATGTCCCACGTTACCTTTATATGTATGTGTTCTTTATATGGGTTTTATGTTAATCCTTTTGTTACAAAAGGGTAAGTAATGATATTTAATTCAGTGAAGAGTTTTTACTACTTCATGAAGGTGAAGGTATTACTTTTATAAAGTTTACATGGTTTACTTGATGTTTGAAAAACTAACAGTTTTCATTCTTTGTGTATCCCTTACTGAGCTTTTTATGCTCAACCCAAGTTTTTTTTTAAATGTTTTTCATAGGACTTAATGTGGATTAGGGTCAAGGATGGGATCAAGGGAAAGTCAGGATATCTAAAACATGGAACTTGACATGTTTTTTTTTAAGATTTTTTATTTTATGGAAACATAATAGAAGTTTCTACTTTGTAATCTTTTGAGATGTAATAGTTATGTCCTAATTCTCTAAAACTCTAAACCAGAAAAGATCCTCAATGTGAATTATTCATTTAATTCAATATTAATTAATGTTTAAGGCCGGTACCTTATACATATTCCCAAAGTGAGGCTTCAAGGAGTTAGAGAGGGATGTGGAGAGACAAAATGGGATGGGGTTGGCCGACCCAAAGGCTTTGGAAGTGTGGGTAAGGAGGTAGAGGTGAGGGCCTTTAATAAGAGGAGAGGAGGGGCACTCTTGGAAAGTAAATAAATGTTAGTTTATTTTAGAATGAGTTTTGGATATTAATGGTCCCACATTGATGTGTTTTGATGATAAGTTGATAAGGGTTCTAAATCCACCCATCCAATAGGTTTTGGACATGTGTAGGTATTAGATTTTACATTATCTTTCCATTTTATTTAAATCGTTAAATAATGAGGTCATCGCTGCATCATCATGATGTCATAAATAATTTAATTTATTTAATATATAAAAATTATAAAAAGAAATAATATGATGTAGGAAATCTTTTTATCCTTCCAATGAATATTTATAGTCAAAAATAGGACTTGTATAACCCCATGTAAAGATTGTTTTAGTAAAACAACACATGTTTGTGTCATTTTAACTTTAACATTAAATAAAAAGTTATTTATGTCATTTTCCAACGAAAGTGGCTCCATGGGGTCCCCAAGTTGACCCATGGATTGTCTTGGTCTTCCATGACACATCAAATTATGGTAGGACATGTTTCTAGGTCATTTCATTTTATTAAAACATTATTCTTACCTTAAACTACATTAATTACCTCTATCGCGATTAAAAACATAATAAGTTACTATTCACCAAAAAAATTATTTTAATCCCATTGAACCACATTTTACTTTTTATTGACAACCATGTATGTTGGATTTTTGAAATTCAAAACACAATGATGGCAAAATTTCATTTAAACTGAAAATCAGTTTTTATAAGTACCACTTAGTGGTTTAACTATTCATCAAAAATTGAAGTTTTTCAGAAAATTACGAAAAATTCTACCTAAGCTATATTGGTTATTCCGAATTCAAAAATGATGTCTATTTTAAAAAATTTAAAACATATAAGTTTCATTAATTAATTTAATAATTAATTCCCATTGTGAAAACCAATAACGTGTTTTTATGAAATAAAATATATCAAAAGATTGACACTAGTTTAGGACCGATTTCATAGTGAAATTAATTCCAATGACCACTATTGGATTAAATGGTAAAAATCTATTATAATTTCAATTTAAAACCAATTCAAAAGATAATCTAATCATATAAATAAATTAGATTAAAAATAGGTTTTGAATTAAAATACAACATTTTTCACTATTCATTAAAAATTGAACTTTTTCGGAAAAATACCAAAAAATTACACAAAGTAAATTTTGATGTCCCGATTCTAAAGAATAATTTTATTTTGTCAAATATAACACATAAAATTGTCACTAAGTGGATTTAAAAGAGGTTCGCCATCAAAAGGCAGTTAATCGACCTTTTAAAGAATATTAGAATGTTTACGCTTAAAATTGGATTAATTCGCATTTTAATTCTCTAACATTTATTGTAAAAAGTAAAATTATTTGAAAAACAAATATAATCATTTTTTAGTTAGTTCTATTAATTCCCGCCATCACAACAGCTAGGCGTAACTACCATTTAAAATAATATTATTTTATTATTAGAGTGCAAAATAAGATTCCCAAGAAACTCGTTGTTACGTGTTGGGTTTGCCATCGAGAATAGCGTCCCCTTTAAAGTAATATTAATATATTATTCACAAATATGGATAAATATAAAAATTTCATATTCTTTATTTACCTAGGGTGTTACATCATTCCCCCCTTTTGGGAATTGCGTCCTCGCAATTTTAAAATTGGGCTTGGAAACTTCATTGGAAATCCCACATCGGAACAAGAGTCAGTAAAACAATCACTTTAAAAAAATAAAGAAAGATAAGTACAAAGGTCACCCGAGTTAACCCATACTAGGATTCCAAGTATGAAAATATGGACATGGAAGAAAAAAACAAAGGGTCATGCTCTGATGGAGAGTGATAGTAAACATGTCTATGAGAAAGTTAACCATAAGAAAATCACAAACTTGTGATGGGTTAAACGGTATTCGATTCCCCAGTAGGAAAAGTTAATAGACAACATTTTTGTTTTAAGTTATTTTTATTGAAGAATTTATTCATAAGGAAACATAATCACTTGTCATGTTGACTTTAAACATTTACTAGATTCCTTAATCAAACTCATATTTTCTCCAAAGGATGAGTATTTAGGAAGACTTGTTCGCATTAAGAGTACTATAATAAATTTCTAGAGAATCACCTAATCCATAATAGAGAACTATATACTTCCCATGTCTTTAGACTCTAACCAAAACCAAAACCAAAATGTTTAGTACAGGATCAGATAATCTAGAAAAGGATATCCCTTTATAAAAATAAAATCTATTATTAATCTCCAAAATTTGTCCAACATAACCCAAAGTTCAACGAGGACTATTCGATAAAAAAATTTTCCATAAAAAATCATCAAAGTAAACCAAACTAAGATTGAAACCCAAATATTTGAAGGATTTAATCTCATAGTCATCCATGTTAAATAGTAACATTTATCTCCAAACAAAATCATTTTCTATTAATGTCTCGTATTGAAAAGTAATTAACATAATCATATATCCTCCATGATAGGTTAATAAATTTCCATAGATAACCCAAAATCAACTTACTCTTAATTCATAAAATCATCAAACTAAAAAGAATCAGTAAAACTAACCAGGGACATCATGTAGTCCAGTGGTAGGTGATAAATACCAGTCACACATTGGTTGTGGGTTCGATTCCCGCAGCTTTGTCCGACGCGACGGGTTGTCACACGGTCTGTGTGATGTCCTTTTTCCGAAACTATAAAATTCTCAAATCATTCCCAAAAAGAGATAAAATCATCAAAAATAACCATAACATAATTTAACCTCAATTTAATCTCATGCCTTTCACTTCCATCATAACATATAGTAACCCATAATTACCTCAAAAGTAAGGATCATATAAACCCAAATGGTTCTTTATAACTATGTCCACAAAAGAACAAATAACTATTCCTTGAATAAAATTTTCATATATTAAACATCAGGGTTACACATACTATAAAAAGTCTTCTATTGTAACCCCGTCATCAAAAGAGACTTAATACTCTTATGAATTTCACCATAACTCTTGAACCCCTTATATGTTGACTTCATACTCATTCAACATTCCCCATGATCCATTAACCACTCCTTTCCAACTTATTCTGAAATACTTTTTTCCTACAAAAAAAATCATGAATCATATCCTAAGATTCCAAAATAGGAAAACAAACGTTATGCAATAATCCATACCTTTGATTGGTCATTGTCAGTTTCTTCATCCTCAATCGTAATGGCATTAGGTATTTGTAAATGAATATTTATACGATCTTGGTGATCCCATTCACGAAACTTCTTTATAGGACATGTGTTCGCATAATGACCATGCACACCACATTTAAAACATTCAATTAATCCCTCAGAAAGAACTTCTTTCCCTTTCCTCGTGCCAACTGGATGCTTCCTTTTTCCATGGACGGTTATTGCTTTATGACCTTCATTTCCACATCTGTAGCATATTTCTATCCCTTTTAAACATTTTCCTAGGTGTTTCTTTCCACATCTTTGACACACAGGTTTTTGAACATACTTACCTTTATGATTATTACCCGTAGTTACGTAGGGATTTTTTCTCGCATATATGATACCTTATAGAAATAACCAAGGTTTAGTTGGTCAATCAAGACACCAGATAGTTGGTTGATGATAAACACAAGAGTTCTCATTGCATCTCCCATATCATTCAGTTTCTTGCTCAAAAAACTATCACAGTTTCCTTCACATCCACTATTACATTGGTGCGTACTAGATCCAGCCATTTACTAAAACCAAAAAGGACAATGTGAGTATATCAACAAATCCATCATGTAATAACGAGGAAGATAAACACTAAGATATAATTACTTATTCACTTTATCTAAAACTAGGACTCTTTCTGAATTCCTAACCATTATGGTAATGTCACTTATGCTTAAAGAATACCCTAACCTCTAAAGTTATATAAACCGACCTTTGATACCGACTATAAGGCCCCAGCCTTAATGTTTACATAATCTTGAGTTAATACAAAATTACACATTGAGGATCTTTTCAGGTTTAGAGTTTTGGAGAATTAGATCATAAAACGTGCATTACATTCCACACATAAACAAAGTTGTTACATAAAGATAGTATTCATTTTTTTCCCATCAACAGAAACATATTTAAAATAAAACATGGATTCTTTCTTGACACTTCCTTGACACTATCATCATATCATGTACCTTTCCCTTGACCTATGAAAAACCTTTCAAAAAAACATGGGATGAGCATAAAAATCTCAGTAAATGATACAAAATGAAGGAAATCTTTTAGTTTTTCAAAAAAAACAAGTAAACCATGAGTACTTTACCAAAGTAATATTTTTCACCTTTATGAAGTAGTAAAAACTCTTCACTGAATAAAAGATCATTACATACCCTTTTGTGAACAAAATATTACCATAAAACCCATATAAAGAACACATAACATATAAAGGCAACATGGGACATAAACATACTTAAATGGAATAACCATATGGTCGATATCCACACATACTTAATGGAATATCCATACGGCCGACTTCCATACCCAATGCATTTGAGGTTATAATGTAACCACCCATCCTGGTATTCACAGCACCACCCATTATATGGTTTATCACGTAACTACTTGTAAAATGTCCAAGTACCATCATTACACATAAAATATTGAAAATATAAACATTTCAATAACAAAATTTCATTTTAAATCACAATAATTAATTCCCAGATATTGAATTAATCAGTCCATTTCCAAAAAATATTTAAAAGTGATTTTTGAATCAAAGTGTCCCATAAAACTTTGAAGATTTTAATGGAATTATAATTTTAAAACATTAATATCCATATAAATAAATACTGAAAACCATTTTGAAAACATGGACATTAAATATAATGATTTAGAATAATAAATCATTAAACATTTAAAACGATATTTTTGTTAAATAGTTTTTACCAAAATGAGAGACTCTTGAATACAAATAATAGCAGAATAAAATTTAATCCGAACTTTATTATATCATGAGAATAAATGGATTCATTATATAATATGTCAAAGGACATTATACACACCATATAAGAGTGAATTGGTTTATAACAACAATGAAGTCTCAAAAGAAATGTAAAATGAGATGAAATCCATTATAAAGAAGTTATCCTTAAATTAAGGATAAATCAATCTCATAATTATGTGTGAAAAATATAAATACACCAAATATAAGTGGATATTAAGTGTAAAACAATCAAATGTTATTCACACATATTCAAAGGAAGACATATTCAATAACTACATGTTGAACCCATAGAAATCGAAATTGGGTTAAGAAGTTCTCTTGGTAAAATTCGACAGACTAATGGCGTCACATAATATTTTACAAAAAGGGTTGATGAGAGATATAAAGGGGATCTCATCACTTGGACATAAAATTTACATAAATAAGGATATAGAATAACATATCCCAACATAATAGTATGTGAATTAAAAGTCAAAACAAAATAAGTCTTTTAAAAAAAGGAGGGTGAAAGGTCCCCTTACCGAGTTGGGTAACTTTCAAAAAGTACACCCCATGGAAGAAGGGTCATACAATGAAGATGTAAATACCCATAAATTAAATTATACTACAAAAAGTGTATAATAATGGGCAGTACATACAACACTCAATGGAAATAGTGGAAAACATAGCATAATTGTCACGGAAATAAAAGTGAGATGAAAAATCCTTTACGAAAACTCGTCAGCCTAATGGCACCACTTAAAACATCCAAAAAAGGATTTAAGAGATCAAATAGGGTCTCCCATAATATGAAAATAAAAATTAAAGTATGAGTAATATAAAAGAACATCCCCAAACATATGAATGATGGGCTTAAAAGAAATGACATAAATGAGAGAACTTAAAAAGAAATAGAGAGGTTGGATCCCTTACCTCGGGTCCGACTTGACTCGATCATTCTTTAACGTCCAGAATAATAAACTTGAGTTAATTTATAAATGATTAAGAAACTTTTTCAAGTTCATTATTACTTTTATATCACTTATTACCATGTTATAAACATTATGTAACCATTTAAGTTAATAATGTTTATTTTGTCGACATTTGGTTCTTAAGTCAAAAGTGGACTTCTTAAAATTACATGTTGTTCATGTGGTCAAAGGTTCATTATATCCAGAATGATATACATGATTTGGGTATCATATATATCATATATTTCAATAATATACACGTAATTATAATATTACATAATCATTTAGGGGTATAAAATGAAATGCACCATTCATGGAGACGGTAAGTCGTACGTACGCATGAACGCTACTTTCATTTCTATTTGGTATTTTATAGAATGTAATCGTAATGATATAAAGGTATATTATAATTCCAGTATAATATCATATATAATATAATTAATTACATCCTTTATACGTCCCACATATGGAATTAACGAATCAAATCACTTTGAGGGGGCGGTAGTCCGCACTTCTTAAAATGAAGATATTGTGTTTACTCATAATGGTAACCAAAAAGGATATGCCATAAATTAAAAATACATAATCTTAAGTGAAACATAAACATATTATATATAATATATAAATATAGTGACATCTTAATGGCCACCTTTTAAGGTGTTAAAAGAATATGGAACAATCATCGTTTCGTGAGGAAGAAAATATCCAATCACAGAAACAGTTTGTTCTTTAACCATTAGAAAAAGGGGTGTGCAAGTTTAGCATGAATAATTCTTATAAAAACATACTAGTATATTGAAGATACTGGAGATGTTATAAAATAAATGAATAAAAAGAGTTTATGAGGTTGGAGAAGCAAAATAAAACAAAAGGACTCAAGTGAAGACATTGCCTTAAAATTGGATAATACCCTTTGGTTTGAGCTCAAAGGCTTCCTTGAGACAACTTATGCCCAATGTGAGGCATGAAGGAGTTAGAGAGGGATGTGGAGAGACAAACTGGGTAGGGTTTGGCCGAGACAAAGGCTTTGGAAGTGTGGGTAATGATGTAGAGGTGGGGGCCTTTTATAAGAGGAGTGGAGGGGCACTCTTGGAAAGTAAATAAATGTTACTTTATTTTAGAATGCGTTTCAGATTTTAATGGTACCACATTGATGAGTTTCGAGGATAAGGTGATAAGGGTTCGAAATCCACCCATCCAATATGTTTTTGACATGTTTAGGTCTTAGATTGGACATTATATTTCCATTTTATTTAAATCGTTAAATAATGAGGTCATCGCAACATCATCATGATTTCATAAAAAATTTAATTTATTTAAGGTCTAAAAATTACAAAAAAAATACTATTATGTATGAAATATTTTTATCTTTCCAATTAATATTTATATTCAAAATTATGACATGTATAACCCCATGTAAAAATTGTTTTAGTAAAACATCTCATGTTTGTGTCATTTTTACTTTAACATTAAATAAAAAGTTATTTATGTCATTTTCCAAACAAAGTGGCTCCATGGGGTTCCCAAGTTGACCCATGGATTTTCTTGGTCGGCCATGGCACATCCAATGAGGGTAGGACATGTCTCTAGTTCATTTAATTTTATTAAAACATTATTATTACCTTAAACTACACTAATTACCTCTAATCATGATTAAAAACATAATAAGTTACTATTCACCAAAAAATTATTTTAATCCCATTGAACCAAATATTACTTCTTAATGACAACCATGTATGTCAGATTTTTGAAATTCAAAACACAAAGATGGAAAAATTTCATTTAAACGGAAAATCAGTTTTTATAAGTTCCACTTAGTTGTTTCACTATTCATCAAAAATTGAAGTTTTTCAGAAAATTACCAAAAATTCACCCCAAGATATATTTTTTATTATGAATTCAAAAATGATATCTCTTTTAAAAAATTCAAAACATATAATTTTCATTAATTAATTTAATAATTAATTCCCGTTGTCAAAACAAATTGCGTGTTTTTATGAAACAAAATGTATCAAAAGATTGACACTCGTTTAAGACCGATTTCAAAGTGAAATTAATTCCAACGACCACTATTGTATTAAATGGTAAAAATATATTCTAATTTCACTTTAAAACCAATTCAAAAGATAATATAATCATATAAATAAATTAGATTAAAAAGCTGTTTTGAATTAAAATACAACATTTTTCACCAATCATTAAAAATTGAACTTTTTCGGAAAAATACAAAAAATTTACACAAAGTAAATTTTGATGTCCTGATTCTAAAGAATAATTTTATTTTGTCAAATATAACACATAAAAATGTCACAAAGTTGATTTAGAAGAGGTTCTCCATCAAAAGGTGGTTAATCGACCTTTTAAAGAATATTAGAATGTTTACGCTTAAAATTGGATTCATTCACATTTTTAATCCTCTAACATTTATTATAAAAAGTAAAAATATTTGACAAACATATATAATCATTTTTTAGTTAGTTCTATTCATTCCCACCATCAAAACAGCTAGGCGTTAACTACTATTTAAAATAATATTATTTTATTATTAGAGTGCAACGTAAGATTCCCAAGAAACTCGTTGTTGCGTGTTGGGTACGCCATCGAGCATTGCGTCCCCTTTAAAGTAATATTAATATATTATTCAAAAATGTGGATAAATATAAAAATGAAATATTCTTTATTTACCTGGGGTGTTACAGCATTGGCCTGCGCCATCAGGCTCTCGGCTGACGTCAGCCTCCCCTGCACCCCGACAGAACCGCACTGGCCCACGCCTACCGGCTCCAGGCCGCCAACTGGACTTGGCCATTTGAGCTGAGCCCCCCAAGCGGTGCCCCTCGTGGTGCTGACCGAACTGGTGTCTCGGGCCAAGCCACTGAGTCATGCCCCACACGTGCCTGTCTGAGCTCCCCTTTTTCACCCCTCGTGGCACTTGCGGGCCAAACGGCCCTTACACCAACCTACGGCCTATCTGCGCCCTCGCGAGAGGTCCACGACATCACGCTACTTGTGGACTTCTCGGCCTATTGGTCTGGGCCCAGCGGGCCGGGCCAAACCGGAATCGGGTCGGCCAAACTAAGTCGTGCATGGTCTGTCCTACCGGGTCAGACCGGACCTGAGCCTACTACATACCTTTTCCTTTATTTTGGACATCTCTTTCGTACCAGAAATCTGTTTGAAGAACTATCAGCGGAACTGGTATTCCTAGATAATGATGGTCCCTTTCTTTATACCCCACTTGATTTTTGGGTATAGTCAAGATATGGTCAGGTTGGATCTAGCACGAATCCAACTGGGCCCTCAGGACTAAAAGGATAATAACTCACAGATCGGGAATCTAATTGACTCAATGTTAATTGCATTGAGATCCCTATGACTTGGGGGCCTTTTGGATACGTTTTCATGGGACTTCGTGAAAGTTGATTTCACAACACTTGGCATTAGGAGCGGAACCTCCATGAATAAACTGTTCTTTGGGCAGAAACCCTATGGCTGGTTGCTTTCTGCCTATTGTTCCAGGATCCTGCATGGGTTTGACAACACGATCTACTGTTCATGGATCCTACGTGGGTTCGACAGCTGTGACTACAATTCAAGGATCCTATGTGGGTTCAATATCTCTGACAACTATTCTAGGATCCAATATGTGATTGCCAGCTCTGACTAATGTTTACAGGATCCTATGTGGGTTTGACTGATCTTATTACTATACAAGGATCCTACATAGGTTCTATAGAGAAGATGATTCCGTATTTACATATAATCATCTCTATCTATTTATATATGTTGTATACCTATGTGAGCTGAGTTAGTAACATTTTTGTTTACCTCATGATTGAGATTGATGACTTGATAACTTAGGTATATGTATGGAATTATACTTAAGTGGGGTTATCTGTTGATTTCATACATTATGGTTTATCCTTGTTGGATTTTTTGAGACCTTGAGGGTCTTCGGATCCCTACTAAGTATAGTTATACACTCTCTTGCATGGGTTATGCCCGCACCTCGTTGTGTTGGATACAGATGACAGAAAGCACTGACCGAGGCTGAGAGTACCAGGAATGGATGGTACCAGGGGTGGACCGTACGATGTGATGGTACATGGAAGATATGGATGGACCTGGAGTGGTGAGGAGGTGATATGTACCTACCCTTTAGGTAGCAACCTTGGAGGATGTCCCAGTGGTATTTTTTTCATTCTGCTGTTGTACTTTCAGTTTCTTGTACTTACTGATGGGATTGTATTTCCAACCCCTTTTACATTCATCAAACTTTTATTATACAGTTTTACATAGTGTTTTGATTCTGTCCCATGATTTGTTACATTCGTTTACATTTTATAAAGGAAAGGCCTTCCCAGTTTTAGGGAATTAATCATTCAGTGCTAATCTCTAGCCCCTGGCCAATGGAAGGTGCGTTTGGGGTAGTCACGACAAAGGCCCTGGCTGACGGGTCATGAAAAAAAATTTATCATAGGAGTCATTTCTACTATAGAACATAGGACTATGATATTTATTTTATGTGAAGAAAAAGTGTTAAGAGTAGTGAGTTTGGTTCTCTGTTCAGGGAATCCAATGTTGGTGCGGCGGCCAACGTATCCATACAACAGGACCCTGACATCTGATTTCATACTCAGTGGACGAAAACACTGATTGTGTGTGTTTTTTCAAAAGATTTCATTGAGTCATCTCAATAGGTATATCTTTTTGACTATAGCACACCTATTTCTTTTTAAGGATGGTCCCACACAGACAGCCAACCCGTGTTCCAGGCTGTGTACTAGGTGTCAGCCCACCGAGCAATGATGCCTCAGTATAGGGCCCTATCACAACAGAGGCACCAACGGTATCACAACCTGTTGGGAATCCAATGCCACCAGCCCCAACAACAAAGAGTACAGGCTGCCTGAGTGAGTTGCACGAGTTAAAGCGCCAGAGGTTGCTCAGGTTCAGGGGTGAGACAGACCCACAAGCAGGTGAGGATTGGCTAGAGGCTGTAGTGAGAGTCTTCAGACTTGTAGGGACACCATCCGACCATATGGTGATATTTTACATGATTCTCCTTTAGGCAGTAGTAGGCAGATGGTGGGGCCTGATGCTCTAGGTGCAGGATGAGGTGAAACTTCATTGGGAAGACTTCGAGAGCTAGTTTCAGGCAGAGTTTGTCCCATCCACCCTATGTGCAATGAGGATACATGATTTACTTCATCTGAATTAGGGAAACATGACGGTGGAAAAATACTCATTGAGGTTCACCAACCTCTCGTGCTACTCCATAGATATGGTGCAAAATCGATTCTTCAGGGCCAGGGACCTTCACGAATGGGTTCATGATAGATATCAGGGCTTCGATGATCTCCCTCAGCATCCTGACACAAGCGGAGGTTTTGGAGCGAGCCCTCTTAGTGGAGAGTTTTTTTGCTGAGCAGTCACCAGCAGTGAGACCCACCACCGGGAGACATTTGGCGGAGTCTTTTTCAGCTGGTAAGATATATATGTTGCAAAGATCTTAGCGGACCATACATCTAGAGGACGACCTTAGGAAACGAGTTCGGTTGCGTGTGGCACACGAGACAGATCCAGTCATTCAAGTAGCAGGCAGTGAAACCCATGCGACGGGATATGTCACATGGCTCGAGACTGTCTAACCCTTCGTGAAGATGATCAATAGACAGTTGAGGGTCCTCCCAGGAATAGGCATAGTTTTGACCGTGTAGGTACATAGGGAGCAGGAAGATGTGTCAGAGGAGATGGTCGAGAAGTAGGTGGTGGAAGACCTTTCGATGTCCTACCCCCACCACCACCATGAGTTCTACCCCGACCGTAGGGAGCAGGTGGACAGGTGAGATATCAACTCCAGTCAGTTGAGGATTACGATCATGGAACTCCAGAGATGATTCAAGGTACCATCTGTGTCTATTAAACCATAGTTGCAGTACTTGTAGAGAAAGGTTCCATCCACTCTTTCATTTCCACCACCCTCGTTCAGATATCAGTGATTTCAACAGTGTCATTGGCTTGATCCTTTTAGCTAGAGACTTCTACGGGAACACAATCGACGATTACACACTTATTTCGGTAGTGTGAGCTTACTCTAGGATGTGAGAGTTTCGAATTGTATCTTCTCGTAGTGGTGTCGAGACCTTAAAATTTCATATTGGGTATGGACTAGTTATCAACATTCCATGCTCATATTGAATATATTTGGCACAATGTGTGGTGTGTCAGCACAGATGGGACCTAGTTTACCTTCACTGGCATGGAATGGGCCTTTGCAGCATAGGAGATACTTACTCCATGGAGGGTGCAGTTGATCACTCATCAGTTGGCCTGCCTTACCCCCAGATCAGTTTATGTGGAGAGTCTGAGCTATCCTGTAGTGGTGGACCAGTACGAGGTTGTTTTCCTTGATGATGTCCCAGTTCTATCTCCTCATAGAGAGGTGGACATTTACATTGACCTGTACCCCAGGAAAACACTGATATTTACACCTTTGTATCAGATGGCTCCCACAGAGTTTCACGAGCTGCGGGTACATCTAGAGGGCATTTAGGGGATGGGATTCATCCGACCAAGTCTTTCTCCTTGGGTAGCCCTAATTTTATTCTCCAAGAAGGTGGATGGGGGAATGAGGCTTTATGTCAACTATCGGAGCCTGAATCAGGTGACCGTGAATAACAAGTACACACTCTCGAGGATTGACGACCTCTTTGATTAGCAGAAGGAAGAACAGTGGTACTCGAAGATAGACCTTAGATCAGTCTATCACCAACTCAGATTTCGAGAGGATGATGTGTAGAAGACAGCCTTAAGATGTTGGTATGACCACTACGAGTTCTTGGTTATGCCATTCAACATATCCAACTCTCCAACAGAGTTCATGGGACTCATGAATAGGATCTTCCAGCTATACCTCGATTGCTTTGTCGTAGTCTTCATCGATGACATTATAATCTACTCCACTACTAAGGAAGATCATGCTTACCTTTTGAAGGTAGTACTTGACACACTGTGAGAGCACCAGCTTTATGGTAAGCTCTCGAAGTTCCAATTTTGGATCCGAGAGGTTCAATTTTTGGGACATGTCATCTTGGTGGCTGAGGTTTCCATAGATCTAGAGAATATTGAGGCGGTACTTTATTTGGAGCCACCCAGGAGTGTGACGGAAGTAAAAAAGTTTCCTTGGTTTAGCTGGATACGACCAGAGATTTGTGCCATATTTTTCTAGAGTTGCAGCACCATCATCATCCTTGACAAAGATGGGGCTACACATTGTTTGGTCATATAGATTCCAGTAGAGCTTTCAGGAGCCGAGGAAGAGACTGACTAGTGACCTCTTAATGAGGCTACCAAAATAAGGCATATGTTACATAGAATACTACGACTCATTAGGGATGGGACTTAGGTGTGCCCTGATGCAGGAGTGAGTAGTGATCGCATATGGTTCTCAGCAGCTAAGACATCATGAGCAGAATTATGATACCGATGACCTGGAGTTAGAAGCAGTGGTCTTTGCCTTGAATATGTGGTGAAACTATCTGATGGGAAAACGTTTTACCATGTACTCTAATCACAAGAGTCTCGGGTATATCTTATCCTAAAAGGAACTGAACCTGAGACCGCGCCATTGGCTTGAGATTCTCTTGGACTATGACTTCGAGATATTCTATACTCTTGGGAAGGAGAACGTTGTTGTAGACACACTTAGCAGGAGGTCTGGTATACACCTTCTAGGTGAGGCGATTGAGCAGCTGGCTGCTTTACTGATATCCATTGTGGATAGAAACAGAGCAGTCTTCTTTCAGTATCTTATAGTCACTCCCCCACTTTTTCAGCGAGTCAGGGAGGCACAACATGTGGACACTGACTGAAAGACATGACATGCTAAAATATCTACAGGGCAGGAAGCTGATGGATTTTATGAATGTGGGAAGCATGTCATCCTTTTCATAGGACGTATTATGGTGCCAATGTCACTTTAGGAGGATTAATTGAGGGAGTTCCACACATCCCCGATAGCGGTACATAAAAGAGTGGAAAATATATACCAGGATCTCCGGCAACGGCACTGGTGGCCGGGAATGAATATGGTAGTTACATAGTTTATCTCTTGGTGCCTCATTTTTCAGCAACTGAAGGCAGAGCACCAGGTACCAGTAGGCTTGGTTGAGGATTTAGAGGTCCCAAGGTGGAATTGGGATGGGATATCCATGGAATTAGTGATCGGACTTCAATGCACATCCAGAGTTCATTAATAGTTTTGGGTGATCGCCGACCGACTCCCCAAGTCGGCCCAATTCCTACCAATCAGATAGCATGGTTCAGTAGAGATCATGGGATGCCTCTACGTGTATGAGATTGTGCGGATACATGGAGTACCTATGACAATTGTCTTCGATCGCGACAAACTTTTCACTTCCCGGCTACAGATGGGGTTGTAGGAGGCTTTCAGGATGCAACTTTGTTTGAGCACCACCTTTCATCCTCAGAAGGATGGTCAGACTGGGCAGAACATTCAGACCCTCGATGACATGTTGTGTAGTTGTGTCCTCAACTTCGGTCACAGCTGGGAGGATCACTTACATTTGGTGGAGTTTGCATACAACAACAGCTATCACTCCACCATTGGGATGGAACCTTTTGAGGTGTTATACGGGTGACCTTGCAGATCACCATTGTGCTGGAAAAACCCTAGGGAGACATCACTAGTGGGACCAGAGATGGTAGGAGCTACCACAGAGAAGGTTCAGATCATCAAGGAGAGGATGGAGACTTCATAGATCAGGAATAAGTCGTATTATGACAAGAGAAAGAGGCCTCTTGAGTTCGAGGATGGATTCCATGCCTTTTTATGGGTCTCACCTTGATGAGGCCTATGATGAATTGGCTGAGGTGACATGTTATCTCTGAAATTCATCGGACCTTTCTAGGTCCTCAGAAGAGTTGGAGAGGTGTCCTACCTCTTATCTCTTCCACCTCAGTTGCACCGGGTCCACGACGTCTTCCACATATCCTAAGTGAGGAGATATGTTAACGACCATTCTCACATCAATGACCATGGAGAGATGGACGTCGACGATGGGGAGACTTTCATGGAGGTTCTAGTAGAGATTGAGGATCGACAAGAGAGATTCCATTGTGTACAGACGATACTTCTAGTGCACGTTTGCTGGCTACACGGGAACATCCAGGAGAGCACATGGGTGTGGGAGGATCATAGGCTTGCGCAGTACCCCCACTTGTTCCGTTAGTTTTAATTGTAGCTTATGGGTACGTAAAGACCTGAGGTGGGGAGAATGTAGAGACCCCAAATTTATGTGGATTTTTTTTAAAATACATGGGCATTTTACAAGTCTGTGAAATTTGACGGCGCATGATTCTGAGGCCTGGTGTGCCTGAAATATATTTCTTAAGTTTTGTTCGGGTACATTCAGTAAACGTACGAGCATGTTTTTAAATCTTCTAAACTGGTTCTCAGAATTGAAATCTGAGGGAAACATTCAACACGTACCGCCGATATTCACTTAAGAATACTTTCACCTCGACGGTAGTTGGCCAAGAATAAAAGATAGTTTTTGTGTTTTTATGGAATGAATTAAATAAATATAATTTTGTGTAGATTTATTTTTATTTGTTGGTGGAAACCTCTACTTAGAAGTTGGATGTTGGAAGTGTGGGGTCCGCCCAATCATAACCATCAATGAGAGGATATAGTGGCGAGGCCACCCCAAACCTAACCTCTTGCAAGAGGATAGGATGTTGAGACCACCTGGGACTAAACCCCCTAATAATTGTGGGAGAGGAAAACTTCCCAAATCCCCTTATTAATGAGGGAGAGTCTCTCCACCCCCTTCTTTAATGTGCCAGATCCTCCCCTTTAATTTATTGTGCCAACCTCGTGAATTAATTATGTGGAGCCAACTTCATTAATTCAATATTTTTGAATTCCTATGCCAATGATAGATTTTATAATATATTACCTTGGATAACTTTTATTTTGGTTGGAAAAATGTTGGCAAAGTAGGATTATGGATTTTGATAAAAAAGCCCTCGCCATCGAAGAACGATGAATGCTCCCAATGAAGAATTCCTTTGACTACGAAGAACAATCTCCATAGACCTTCATCCATGGACTCATATTGACGTGGCACTTCTTCGACGAAACATCGCTCCTCATCGTCATCAATGAACTGACGCACATGCTCGGGCTTGGAAGTGCGCATCGGACACGATGAACGATGAAAACACTGTCTTCTTTCCCGCAACTCTGTCGACAAACAATGATCAAGGTAGGGGTTTATTTGCATGTTAATTCTTTCCAAGATTTTTATTTTGTGGATTGGGAAAGATTCATTATTGTGGCTGTAGAATTTGATGTTAATTGTTCTCCTTCCTTGATAGACCAATTAACATCACCCTAAATGTAGAGGGTGCGTGACAAACTAACATAGCCCGACTCCCTCCGTCGATCTCTTTTTTGATGTTCATCAACATGAGGATGAGGCAAAAAGATGACGAATTCAACACAGGCAATGACCGTGCTACCTGTGGTATATGCAACCCACAACTCCCACTGACTGTGTCGTCTATTAGCCGAACCGGTCCCGGCCACCCCGTCTACTGGTTGAACCGACTCCGTCTTCCCGGGACGAACCGTGACGCCCTCCCAGCCGCTCGAACCTCTCGGCCCTACCGGCCCACCTCGCCACAGCTGAACTGTGCCAATCCCGCGAGCTTGAACTGCGCAACCTGCAACCTCCCTCATGACACCCATTCCAAAGCATGCTGGCCCGTGCCCCGAGATCCTGGCTGCCGTCGACCTCTCGTGAGCCCAGGCCGAACCACGTCAGCCCACGCCGCCAGGCTCCCTACCACCTCCGGCCTCCCGTGTGCCCCAGTCAAATCGCACCAACCTATGCCACCTGGCTCCCTACCGTCGTCGGCCTCTCATTCCCCATGGCCGAACTACTCCGGCCCCTGTCTCCTGGCTCCCTTTTACCCGCCATCCTCAACCATTCGGGCCAAGCTGCCCGAGCCGCTCCCCTCTCGACACTAGACGAACCAGCCTCGGCCATTCGATATGAGCCACCCAAGTCGTGTCCCACGCTGTGTTGGCCGAACTGGCCTCTCGGGCTGAGCCGCCGAGCTACACCCCACACACACCTGGCCGAGCCAGCCTCCCACGCCCCTCGCGGCTCCTCCTGGCCAAACCACCCTTACACCGACATGCGGCAGGTCCTCTCCCTCATGACAGGTCTGTACACATGAGCTACTCATGGCCTTCACGGCCTGTTGGGCCATGCCCAGTGGTCCGGGCTGAACCCAACGGGTCTGGCCATGCCAAAGTTGAATTAGGTTAGCTAGACTATGTCGGACTGGGTTGGTCCGACCTGGTCAGATTAGACCCAAACCTACAACATAACCTTTACATTTTTTTTGCCCATATCATTTTCACCAGATATCCATTTGAAGAACTATCATTGGTGCTGGTATTCATGAAGTACGATGGTCTATTTATGTATACCCCACTGATGTTTTGGGTATAGTCGAGATACAATCAGGTTGGATCGAGCAGGAATCCAACTAGGCCCCCTGGACTAAAATGCTAGTAACTCACATACCGGGCGTCTGATTGACTCGCTGTCAGTTGCGTTGAGACCCCTATGACATGGAAGACCTTTTGGATGCTTCTTCATTGGACTTCGTTGTATTTGATGTATCGAAACATTTCTTGAGGCGTGGTCCCTCCCAGTATCATGCGTTCTTTATGCGGAAACCCTGTGGCTTGATGCATTTTGAATACTATTCTAGGATCCCACTAGGGTTCGACAACTCTGACTACTGTTCTAGGATCCTATGTGGGTTCGACAACTCTGACTACTATTCTATGATCCTATGTGGGTTCGAGAGTTGGGACTATTATTCCAGGATCCTATGTGGGTTCGATAGCTCTGACTACTATTCCAGGATCCTACGTGGGTTCGACAGCTCTGATTATAGTACCGGGATCCTATGTCGATTCAACAGAGAAGATGATTCAGTGTCGACATCTAATCATCTCTATCTCTCTACATAATTTGTATACTTGTGTGAGCTGACTCAGTAAATTTTTTGTTTACCTCATGATTTATATGGATTACTTGATAACTTAGGAATATGTATAAGAATATATACCTAAGTGGGGCTATCTGTTGATTTCATACTTTGTGGATTTTCCTTGTTGGATTTTGTGAGGCCTTGAGGGTATCAGGGTCTCTACTAAGTATCATTATACTCACCCCTACAAGGGATATTCCCGCACCTCATTATGTTGGATGCAATCAATTGACATCTCTAAATGAGGTTGAGAGTACCAGGATTGGACGGTACCCGGTGTGGACCTTATGGTGTGATGGAACACAGAGGAGAAGGATGGACCATGAGTTCGGAGGAGGTGATATATACCTACCCTTCAGGTAGGAACCTCAGAGGATGTTCTAGCATCATTTTTTTCTTTTCTTATATTTTTCTTTTAGTTTCTTGTACTTACTATTGGGCTTGTATTTCCAGCCCCTTTTACTTTCTTCAAAATTTTGTTATATAGTTTTAATTAGTGATTTGATTCTATATAATGCTCTTCTTCACACCTTTAAATGTTATAAAGGAAATTACTTCCCAGTTTTAGGGAATTACTCCTTTGGTGCCAGTCTTCAGCCCCTGGCCTATGGAAGGCGGGCTTGGGGTAGTCACGACACGGGTCCCCAGGGACGGATCGTGATAGTTTTTTAAAGTATAAAAATTATAAAAAAATAAAAAATATTTTTAAATGATTTTATATTTATAATGACTATTTATAGTTCAATATATCATTTCTATAAATAAAATTATCATTTTTTATTTAGTAGATACATGTTTATTTTATATTTCCCTTTTCATTAAAGTAAATATTAAAAATTCTTTATGACAACCATGTGGCTCCATGGGCTCATAAATTCGATCCAATGATTCTAATGGTCGAAATATATCATCATGTAGTTTTATTAAACCTATTTGGGTTGTTTAATATTATTATAATATTACTGGTTAACTCTTATTTAGCGGGTTTACCCTTTAACAATGGTAAATGAAATTAATTACTAAAGTTAAAATTCATAATGTCCTAAATTAAAAGATACCAATTTACATAATTTTCAAAATTAGATTCTAAATATAGAATCTAAATTTAAAAATTAAAATAATAGAATTGTCAGATGTTAATTTAAAATTAATTCATATTTTCAAAACCAGAATTCAGATTTTATAAAAATAAAACTATCAAAATATTAACATGTGTTTATGTGAAATTTAAATGTTAATGTACAATCAAAATAATTGTAATTAATGATAAACACATAATCCAATTATACATTAATAAAATTTAATCGAAAATCAATCTATATATATTAATTATCTTAAATAGAAGTTATGAATTAAAATACGATATTTTTCACAAATCATAAATATATGTATTTTATTAGAAAAATACCAAAACATCAATCGATATAAATTTTGATGTCCCGCTTCAAAATAATAAGTGTATTTTAACAAATAGAACATATGAAAGTGAAAACAAGTACTTTTTATAATGGTTTATCCATCAAATGGTCATAAAACAACCATTAAAAAATATTAGAGTATTTTATACTTAAAATTGGATTAATTATAATATTAAGGATCTAAAATTAATTATAAAAATGTAAAAAATTTAAAAATTATGTAAAATCATAATATAGTTAATTCTGTTCATTTTTTCTAATACAATGACTAGGCGTTAACTGCCATTTAAAACAATAATTTTATTTTTTTATTATTTTTTTGTATAACTCGGTGATGTGTGCAATGTATGATTTTATAGAAACATGTTTTTGTGTGTTAGATACGCTATCTTACATTGTAACCCTTTAAACTAAAATGAATATAAAATTCCAAAATAGTAATAGATATGATAATGTATTATTCTATAAAAAACTGGGTTGTTACATCATTCCCTCAATTTTTAAATTGTATCCTCACAATTTTAAAATTGGGCTCATAAAATTCAATGAAAATCTCACATCATAAAATGAGTACTTAAAACTATGTCATTAAAAGAAAGAAAATGAAGTACAGATGTTACCTGAGATATTATATTCTAGGTTTTTATGTAGAAAAACTTGGACATGGATGAAAAAACTAACTCTCAATGACTAATAGAGAGTGTTAGAGAACATATTAATTGGAAGGTTATCCATTAAAACAATAATAATGTGATGGGTCAAAATTCCATTAAGAAGTGTAACTGAATACTTTTTTTTTGTTTTAAGATCCTTTTGAAAGAGTTGAGGAATTAATTTACTTACTATAATATGATCATAAGGAAACATAATTAATTGATGTATTTCTATTTTATATTCACAATTTCATCGTCAAAATATACCAAGAATTTGATGTGCATCCATAAGAATAACCATATGTATAAAAGATAACAAAATCCATAAAGAATATAAATATATTGAAATTGTGGCCCAAATGTAAAGGATTAATTACAAATTAATAAAATCCATGACTAAATATAACCCTAAAAAATATCTCCCTAAAAGGTCCTTAATAACTTTTTATCACATCGTATAAATCCTTAGAAGGTGTGTCTAAAAATCTGAACATATGGTTATCCATTGAAAAATAATGTTCTATTAGGAGCTCCCAGTACATTACTAAATGTCTCAACATGAAATGCAATAGAACAAAAATATTTTCCCAGATAATTTTTTTTGATCAATAAAATATCTTCCCGATGTAATTTACATCATAAATATAATTGTTTAATGTCACATCCCCTTATAGCTATAGAATATCTCTATAGACTAGATATCTATTATCTCATTGTTGGACTATTCAAGTCCTTTTCTCTGTAGTCATGAACCCTTAACCAAATATGCCACACCAGTAACACATTCCAAATTCTAACATATATTTCCCAAAATATATTTTAACACACATGGAACACGTTTTGGGCTTACCATTATAATTCCTAGTTTGTGGTTTCTCTATTTCTTAGAATCTTGACTTTTTTTACTCTTATCATCACATGGAACATAAGTATTGGAAATCATGATTTAAAAAATCTCATCAAAATGATCCAATTTTTCATAACTTTTCAATTTTTAGGAGGCCAACTCCCTTTATAACCAGGTATTCAATCATGTGTAAAATCTAGTAATATTATTGTCAATGTCTCAAATGAAATTTGGATCATACTTGGATAATCTTGTGAAGTTATCTACATATACGCCAACTAAATTATCATACCTTTTCTTTAATTCCATTAATTATATCTCAATACAATTATCACAATCCTTAGGATAATATTTCTCATGTTAAATATCATTAAATTCAACCCATTCTATGGAATCACGATCAATTTTTAGTCTCTTATTCTTAACTAAGGACTGTCATCGATCAGTTTCACCATCAAAATTATTGATGGCTAGAGTTATCTTGGGACATTTTGGACATCCCAAGACTTCAAATGTATTCTCTAGGGTAATTATCCATCTTTTAGCTACGACTAGGTCAAATGACCCATTGAATGAAGGGTAATGTAGCTTTATAAAATGGTCTTCTACTAACATATTATTCTATGGTTGATCGGAATGTTCTCATTCATGGATAACACTATAATTTATATCGACTTTCTACTTCTCTATCACTATAAAATCTATTCAATTCCAATTCCAACTATCTCAAGTTTTTGATTTGAAAATTATTTTCCTCTCGATGCCTTACAATTATTGTTTTCCTATTTCATATGCGGAAATACATTCTGAAACGACAATAATTTGATGAAACAAGAAGGTAATATTAAAATACGACATCATTTATACATGAATATAATTTAAAAATATCTATATGAATGCAATTAACACCATCATATCCTCTAATGTTATCTAAACTGATCCTTAATACCAATTATAAGTCCCCGACCATTAAAATAAATATTCTTTAGTTATGTCAGGAATTCACATTAAGAATAATTTCAATGCTATATCTTTAGATAATTATTCCATAACTATTACCGAGATACATATAGAAATACAACGTGGACACACACAATAGTATCTATTTCTTCCACAGGGGAAATTCTTTTACAATGAAACATGGTTTCTTTTCATGTTTAATCATTATAACATTTCCATTATTCCATCCATGACTCCAATCCATCTTACATCCTGTTAAAACATTTAAAAAATGGGATTATCACAATAATCACAGTAAGGGACATAAGAATAATGAAAAATCATTTGAATAGTTACAACCTAACAACCAATTAATTTTTTTTGAAAGGATAAAATAAAATATCGTCACATGAATAACACTAATACTTTTTTCTAAATGAGAAACACTAAAACCAACAGAAAGCAATTAAAAATCTTTTAGGTGACTCAGATCACCATATACATATAACCTTCCCAAAATATTGTAATTCGAATAACAATATGATTGACTTACATATTGGAGATCTATAATGGGGATAACCTATCGTGTAAGCTATATCGGGCTCACCTATGATCTATAATGGGGCTCAACACTTCGTATAACCTATGTCGGGCTCACTCATGGGTAATAATGGGCCCCAACCCATCGTATAAGCTATATAGGGCTCACCTATGAGTTAAAATTGGGATCGAACCTTCATATTAGATATATTGGGCTCACTAATTTCAAATAATTCTCATGTACCATTTCATGAATAAAACATGTTCATTACAAAAATAGTTTTGAAATCTTCTTCTAATCCATTTTAAAAAACATATTCATATAAAAATTAAATTTTTATTTAAGAACCCATTTTCTATACGATGATAACCATATAAAATAATAAGATATTTATTTTCAGTTTAAACTACAATTAGTATTATAGTGAAATCCAAATATAGAAAAATATTTATGGAAGACGAGAAGTTGTTTTCACCATATACATTAAAAAACATTCATTTTATCATTTTGTAAGGAATGTAAAATGATTAATATATAAATATTACATTATAAAACATTAGATTGAAATAATTACTGTCATAAAATTTCATGTATATTTGTTTTATACCCACATAAATAAATATCTAATTAAATAAAAATATGAGATTTTTTTATAATAATATAATTAAATGTTCAAGGTGTCCATCAACACATTGAACATTTAAATATGAATCGTCACGATTTAATAAATAAAATTAGAACAGATAAAATATGGATACAAAATTTCATAATTTCTTAAAATAAACATTATAAAATAAATAAGATTTATATTATCATGAAACTCCTCAATGAAAGGAGATTGAGACAAAATCCATTATCATGAGTATGACTTACCTCAGTCGTTATTTACATTACTTAACACAAAATTATAGATTAATTTCTAAATTACATAGAACATTTTTAAAATTTAAAATTATTTTTATTTCACTTATTACCATATAATAAAAATTAGTAAATAATTTGAGTTTATATCAGACGTTTTTTCGATGTCCGATATTTGAGCCAGAAATGACCTTGTTTTGATAAAAAGTATACATGATGTTATAAGTCCATCATTTAAAACATATTATTCATGATTTAAATATCACATATATATAGTATTTATTTATTTATAATATTCCATAGCCTTTGGAGATAACAAATGAAATGCACCGTTCATATAGATTGTAGGTAGTATGTACGCATAAATGTCACATTCATTTCATTGTCATATAAAAGGAAGAAAGAATAAAAAATACATAGGTAAATTATAACTATAGTACAATAAATATCTAATATATGTAATGTAATTTCATTAATTTCTTAATTTATATGTTCCATGTATGACATGAATGAGTCATATCACATTATCTGGGTTGTAGTCCACACTTACACAAAACAAATTAAGAAATTTACACATTATGGAAAAACTAAATGTACATTGTAAATAAATATTAAAAAAGAATAGATAAAATAAAAATATAATATATATAATAGATAAATATTTTTCCATAAAAATGGACTTTATGAGATGTTTTAGTAGAAAATTGAACAGTCATCATTTCATGAGGCATTAGTTCTCTGTATATAAGAACAATAAGTTTTATATCCATTAAATTGTGGCATGTATATGTGTAGGAAAAACCCTTATAATAAAACAACCTATTATATTATGGATATTTGTTTTGTTAAAAAATAATTAAATAAATATACGTTTTTGGGTTGGATGAGTAAAATAAAAGAAATGATCTTGAGAGAGTATGTTACTTCTAAATCTTTTAACTGCTTTGGATTTTTTCCAAAAGGCATTATTTAATTTCCTTCAACAAAAGTTAGGGATTATAGTTGAATGGAAGGTATTTTGATAGGTTATTATAGAATAATTCAGATTATCCAATGGACTTTGGAGGTGTGAGTAAGTGGGTAGAGTAGAAGTCCTTTTACAAGATAAAGGAGGGGCACATTAGGAAAGACATGAAATATTATATTATTATAAATTTATTTTCGAATTCAAATATTATCATTGTGATATATTCCAGGGATAAAATAAGTGAGTGTATAAATGTTCTCATATAATAGGTTTTCGACTTGTTTAGGTCAAAAACCTAACCTTATCTATTAGCTTCAACCCTTAGTTAATATTATAAACTCCTACCATGCCTTCTTCTATTTTCATAATATATGGTTACTATATGTAATATAAAACACAAATAGAACAAAAAGTTTATTGTTAAAGACATTTAAAAAATTATATAATTCATTTTCCGAATATTATATTTTTAGGATGATTATATCATTTAATAACATATTATTGTTTTTAAATACTCATTTATGTCAATTATGTCACCTTTTAGAAATTGATTTTTGTTAAAGTAATAATAAATTTAGAATTTCAAAGAAAAAATATTAATGCATCAGTCACATGTCACTTTTTTCCAAAAATATTTCGATCGAATAAAAACATTCAAATTAAATTAATTTTAATATTTATAAAATAATTTATTTGAATATTTCATTGATAATGTAATCGATGCATCATCATTGGGTCATAAATATATTTATTTATTTAATGTATAAAAATTATAAATAATATAATATGAAGTTGGAAATACTATTAACATTTTAATGACTATTTATCGTCTGTGGGATCATTCATATAGAAAAAATTAATATTATTTTAGTTCGAAGATAAATTTTTATGTAATATTTATCTTTTAATTAAATTAAATATTTAAAAAGTCATTTTTACACGCAAGTGGTTCCATGGGGTCTTAAATTTGGGTGATGGGTGATAATGGCCGAAAATATCTCATAAAATATTATTAGGACACATTCTAGGGTATTTTTATATTATTCTATTAGTATTTTTGTCATTATTTACCTAATTAACACTATAACCATTGTAAATGAAAATAATTACTGAAGTCACTATTCAGAATCATCAAAAATAAAAACACCCTATTTACATAATTTTATTTTTATGATTTCGAATATGGAAAGAAATTTTCCACATTCAAAACAAAAAATTGAAAGACATTAATTTTATATTAATTTTCATTGTCAAAACTACAGAAAAAGTTTTTAAGAAGTAAAAACAATCAAAAGGTTGATATTTATTTATGTACAATTTAAATGTTAAATCCCATATAATTAACATCATTGGATTAAATTACAGAAACATAATCAAATAACACACTAAAAAATTAAAGTGAAAATAGTACTATACAAATAACATAGATGAAATGGAAAAATATAATTAAAAGGAATTTTTTTTCACTCTTCATAAAAATATGAATATTATAAAAAATAAAAAAAATTTAAAATGATGTAAATTTTGATATTTATATTCTAAATAATAAGAATATTTTATCAAATAAAAAATTTAAAAAGTGAATAATTCAATTTTTTAAAAGCGTTTTCCAACATATAGCTGTAAAATGACAATTTAAAAATTTTATTGTATTTTATTCTTAAACATGGATTCATTATCATTTTAGGAAACTAAAATTAATTGGATAAATGTAATTTTTTTAGAAATATGTAAAATTATAATATAGTTAATTCTATTCATTTTTTCCAAAATAGTGTCTATACATTAACTACCATTTAAAATAATAATATAATTTTTGATTATTTTTTTATATAACTCACTGTTGTGTGCAACATAAAATTTCAGAGAAACCTGTTGTTTCCTAGTGGGAACACTATCATACCTATTTTCCTATTTATACTAAAATGAATATTAAATTCAAAAAATATTAATAGATATGAAAATGTACTATTCTATAAAAACTATGATGTTATAATCAAAAAAACCTAAATCTATGATGGGTTAAAAGTTCACTAATTTCACAGTATCAAAAGTAAAATGATAAAATTTTTGGTTCAAGATATTTTCCAATTAGTTGATGAATTATATTAATATATGGATTAAGGAAATAATGAAATATATTACGTAAAATTTATAGGGTCACCCATTACGATAATTCCTTAACATGAATGTTTATCTTATACATATCAATTATATCACAACCCAAAATTACTGCAACATCTTAATTCATGAGGTAATTTATGTCTTTAAATTAAAAATTTTTCATACCAAATATTTAATGAAACTATAACAAAAAGAATGAATGTCTTTCAATCACCATGTTTTCAACATGACATCAATGTCCTTTTATTCACGTAGATATAAGGTATATGCATTACTTCAATGCTTTAGAGATTATTCAAAATATCCCACTTTCTTGGTCCAAATACACCTTTTATAAATTTTTTAGTATGGGTGTTAAGTGAGAAATATTTTTTGGGATGTCATTTTGTATAACATATAATATCAAAACATTTGATGAAATATTATTTTTATAAAACATTCCGACCACTTATGATTTGAAATATTTAATCAAATTTCCTTTAAAAATACTTTATGTATGAATTTGAAGAATAAAAGTTAAAACCTAATATAAATAAGTTTAACAATGGTCTCAATCATTAGAATCTGCATCAATATAATTATATTTTTCATTACATTATGATAAGTTAAAATATCTAATCATTATTTGATAAAATTTATCTTTTTCTAATATATAAGGATATTGAGAGAATATTATTTTATTAAAAACAAACCGCATACCATGGTGGTATTGATACTTATATGAGGTGATCAGTATCAATTACAACAATTTTTAAGTGATATTTATTTTTCATAATGTTTCAAAATCATAATGACATTACTTTTCAGTAATTATTTACAGGATGTCATTAAGAAGAGGTATGAATACTGTATGAGACCCCCCTTTATCAAATTGTAAGAAAATTAACTAAATTAGAATAACATTAGATAAAATTTATTTAAATAAAATAATATGCATAGAAACGTAACCTATGTTTAACCCAAATTAATAATCCATAATGTTGTCTAATCCTTCCATTCTATACAAACTATATGAGCTCAGGGTTAAAATATATCACAATATTTATTCCGTCAAGAAATTTGCATTACATCACATTGAGTATATTTTCAGTTTTTATAGATTTATATAATTATCCCATAAATACTACATAAAAATCAATTATAATTGGACACATCCGAACAATGTCAACTTTTTCATAATCTTAAACATTTAAAAAATCATGATCACTTTTATAAAATCTGTTCATGAAAATCAATATGAAATCTCCAAATTCTTACTCATCAATAATTGTTGTGAACAAAATTTACAATAATTGGAGTGATAATTAAAATCATAGTAAGGGATATAAAAATAAACTATTAGTCATTTGGAAAACATTAAAACTCAATAAAACATTATTATGATGTAATACATTCCACCCTAATGAATTTTTAAATACATTCCATTTATAAAAATACACATTAATAAATTTTATTTGTTACTAAAATATGACCAAAAATACATATAAATATAATAAAATACCTAAATATTCCTAATAACATAATTATACACATCAGCCTTATTAATGGAACAACCATGCGATCGACTTCCTTACATGGCACTTTTAAAAATGGAAGATCCATATGGCCAACCACCATAATCAATGAATTAGAGGTCATAATGAAACCACACATACATGGATTATCCTATATCTAACCATCGTTTTTATCACATAACCACCCATAAAATTTCCAGGTACCATTATATAATCAAAACACATAAAAGAATTCAATTTTCATTATTTCACTCATAAAATTTCATTTTCAATCACAAGAAATAATTTCAAGATATCTAAATAATAAATAAATTTTCAGGAACCATTTTCAATACAAAAATACCCATAAAAATCAAAACATTTATTCTTTCAATACCCATTAGGGAATGTAGGGGATGAAAATTATTCAATAATGTGCATGGTGGTGAAGAAGAAATATTCTCTGTATATGTTAAAAACCCATTCCTTTTGGAATTGGTAAAAAATACTAAATAATCAATATAAAATTCAAAATAAATTCCTTTTTGATAACCTTTGAATCGAATTAATAGTAAAATGGGTTGTTTATACACCTCATAAATGATGTTGGGTACATAACATCAAAACATGTCTTAGTTAAAGGGTTTTGAGATGAAGTCCCTTACTGTGAGTCCGAATCGTCACATACCTTCATTATATTCCTGAATATTGAATATATTTTAATTTTAACATTTTTAGAACATTATTTAAAAATTTAATATTCCTATTATATCACATATTACAATTTCATAACAATTAGTTAATTAATTTTGATCACCTCATATGTTTTAACGATAATTGGAAAATGTGTCCAAAATGACTTTGTCATGATGCATAAAGTCATAATTGGACATTATTACACCAACTACATAATAATATTCATAAAATGAAAACCACTTTTTTACATCAGTTATACATTTACATTAAACAATTTTTTCATGATCATGAAAAATTAACAATGTTTTATTCATAGAGAGGGTGGGTAATACGAATTAATGGGTAACATTTACATTATTCAATGATCATTATGGAAAGTTGGTATATATTTTTTTATGTTTTAATAATTATAAAACTAAAATTAATAACATATTAATAATTAAAATATATATATAAAAAACATCCATGTGATTTGGTAATGAAAAATGAGTTACATCATTTCATGAAGGTGATAGTTCACGTATACACAAAAAAGGCATTATCATTTTTCTTGTTCATGGAATGGTAATAATGTAAATTATATATAATAATTAGATATTTATAAATATTTTTTGAAAAAAATATTTAAAATTTAACAAAATAATTTCAACCAATCTTGAGATATGGTAATGGAAAATTTATTATATTTATTAGTAGAGGTGATAGTTCACAATTATGCATGAACAATTAACTTTATTCTTCATTTGATGGTAGTAGATATAGATTTACGTAATGATATTAACATAATAACATATAATTATATTGGTGATACTAGAGATATTATATTATCACAGTGTAATATTATATGAAGGATGTCACTGAAGAAATAAAATAGAATCACTCCATTTAAGATGATACTTGTACTTTGAACGATCTCTTTTGATTATCACATTAAAATGTCTGGAGATGGTGTTATGAATAAAATAAGAACACATTAATAATTGTAGTGATTCTATGAAGTAATTTGGGAAAATCATAGTCGATCCAAATATGTATTGATGTGTGAACAAAAGAGATGAATAAAAAACCATTCAGTAAGAGAGTAGATCAGTACTCTAGGAATTTTTCAAATTATTAAATTAATAAAAAGTAATATTCAATTCCAAATTCCTTAAAATTGATGTTTTAAAAATATAGGATGAGTATGGTTTTCAATCCATTCATCCAATGTTAATTAAAAACATTTTCATGTTTTTTGTCCTTAATTTTTCAACCCTTAAATAACCCTTTAAATTCATACCCTAATATCATGTAAATTAAATGTTTAGCATTTATATAATAACTATAAAATTAAAAATGACCCCTAAAAGACTCATTTACGAAATATTAGGAATTTTCAAAATTATATTTCTTGAATATTATATTTTTAGATGTTTTATGTCATTTTATAAAATATTTTATATTGAAGAATACAATTAGTTTTAATTTTGACACTATTTCATTCTTGACATTTTAAAAATATCATTACAACATGATATATTAAAAACAACACTTTTAAAACATTACTAACATGTGGAATTAATTAGGAAAATTAATTGAGGAAATTAATTATATAAAATTTTGTTTACATTAATATTTTTAATTTTTTGAACATTTATTTAATTTAACAATTTCTAAATTATCTTTATAAAAGAATTTAATTTAACTATATCTCCCCTAAAAACATCATATAAAATATAAAGGCGAATATTAATATTTTAGTTTTAAAATTGATATATATAGCCAAATATATCTTCAATATTACATCATATTAAAAACCTTTCACTTTTTTTTAAAAATAGTATTAAATAAATGACTATTCATTGAATAAAATAATATAAATATATCAAAGTCATAAAAGTGGGTCCACGTGCTCAAAAAACGGAAATGTGATTAATTTTTTTTAAAAAAATCATTAATTTAAATTTGGACAAGTTTTAGTGTAATATTCTAATAATTTATAATATTATTGTTACACTTAATTAACATATTTACCGTTAACTATGGTATTAAAAATAACTACTAATGTTACAATTCATATTCTCCAAAAATTAAAGATAAATATTAATTTAACATGGAGATTATGATTTCAAAAATGTATTTAATTTTCAAAAATTAAAACACATTAATGAAAACAATTTATTCTAAATTAGTATTATTGATAGAACGATAAATTTTGGTTTTAATGTAAAAATGATCAAAAGTTGAAAAAATTTTAATAAAAAATTCCAATATTTAATTGATTAAAATTACCAATATTTTATTAATTGATAAGTAGATATTCTATTATACTTAATAAATATTAATATTTATAGTTTTACACTATAAATAAACTTTATCAAAATGAAATTTTCAATTACAATGTAGTATTTTTTTCACTATTAATTAAAAAATATGTCTTATCAGAGAGATAAAAAATTTAATTCATAATATATTTTTATTCTACAATATCCAAAAATAAGTTTTTATTGTCAAATATAATTTATAAAAGAATCAAAAATTACATTTAAAATAAATGCATAATAAAAAAGGCGACGGAATTGTGATGTTTCAAAAATACTTTTTAATGACTAAATTTGTGTTTCTTCTTATGTTATGTCTAGAAAAAATATAATATGAATGTTAGATTTTATGTTTAATAAATTTTAAATATTTCATTAGATTAATATGTTAATATTGGTTGTATTATTTATTGGTATAAAAAATAGTTGTGCACATTTAAATTGTTTCTAAAAAAACATTTTTTTATTATAAAATGGTTATATGTTAAATTTTAATTAATTAGTAAAATATTTATATGTACAAGTGTAAACCATATTTTCATAATTTAGTTAAAATCAGTCTTTCCCACCATTCAAATAGTGAATTTAATTGGAAAAAATAAATAATAATATTTATTTGTTCGTTTAACCTCAATGTGGTGTATTATTCACTCTATCGAACATAATTTTTTTTCTCCTAAAAAATATTCATGTAAAACATTATTTTATGAATGTTATCTATAGATATTACGTTATTATATGTTTCCATATAATAATTTATATTTGTGATAAAATGTGTTTCCAACTGTTATGATCTACAAACACCCTAAATCTCTCAATAAAAATATAATGAAACCATGTATCTAAGTCATGGATTCAAAAAATTCTATTCAATGTGATTGGTGTTTTTATCATGAACCTATTACGTTCAAGAGACATAAGAAATAATATTATCTCCCAACATGATAACTCAACCCTTCCAAGATTCTAATGCATCTACAATAGATAATATAACCTTTTACTCACTCCTAAAATATAAAAAAATGTGATGAAGTAAGATTACACATTATGGAGTGGAAGGATATCATTAAAATATTTATCCCATGGATATAGAAACCATTCATTGTCAAATATTTCATCAGTGATAAAATACATGAATAATAAAAAAAATCCAATATTTTATCCTCTTATTCCTTGATAGTACATATCTCAAAAAAATTGGTTGTTGGTAAGATATAATATCCACTAACTATTCTTGATCTATGAGAAATCATTTTAAATAACTCTTTGACACAAGATATTTACCTCTTATGTATAGAAATAACTCATTATATTATTAGAATGGAAAGTTATACATAAAGTATACCCAGAATCGTGGAAATGTTTTTTTCTTAATTAATCATTTTCTGATAATTCTATAGATAATCTTCTATCAAAAACACTAAATAGTAATCTAGGTGATTATAAAATAATATTAGTAATCTATTATATAAAAACTAATTATTTTTTCCGATGAGAAAATATAATAAAATGTATTCATATTTTATATAATAGATTAGGAGTGTTTCCTTTAGAATATCCCCATTTCAAACTCATAATTGGTGATACCCTGATCATTTGCCAATCTAAAAGATCCTTGAAACCACAATTAATTGAACAGAAAAAAAGTATATTAATGTAAGTGGATATTGATTCATTATCCTAACTTATTTTATCACACAAAAATCTCTATAATTCCTATGTGTTCCTTCCACCTTTAAAAAATATCTAGTGATACCCATAGATACATGCTACGTTGAATTAACCCATTTATTTATTACTTAACTACCTAGACAGTTAATTACATCAATTTTATTGATTACATCATATAATATGATAGTGAAATAGGACTGGTAACTAATATAAATTAATTAAATATTACAATTATCTTTTATGTGTAAGCCTTGGGAAATTATTGGAAATGAAAATAAGAAATTTTACCAAGATGGTCATAATTATTCTATGTCTTATCATAATAATATATTCCAAAGTCACCGCTTCGTACTGAAAATATGTTGTCTCAATCACATGTACCAAATTTCATTCTCTTCATTAATTCAAATCCCAATATCCCTTAAAGGGATGCAAAACATCATAGATGATGCAGAACAATCATGTTAGGCATGAGAGTACATGTTGGGAAACAATAAGGTCTACCAATTCATTCCCAAAACATGTTCATAGTTGTCTATATCAATAATAAATAAACTAAAAAAATCTATCCTGATTTTTTTAAAACACACATTACACTAAAAGGATTGACACTCCCAATTTCCTAGAGAGGTATGATAGTTCAAAATAAAAGGGACACTCAAAATATGTAAATCCCTATAATACAAAACATGAGAATTGATAAAAAAATGGGAATATATTGTTATAAAAAATCATTCATGGTATAAAAATCTAACATAATTTTAACGTGTACTATTGAAGGAGTATATTTTTCACCCCTGGTCATCGGTATAACAACAAAATGGTGTTTAATATTTCCACCATGATCCTTTATTTCATTTGTATAAAACAGTTCTAGCAGATTTGTGGTGCTCCTATAATCAACTATGATCACTCAATTTTATGGTTGATCATTATTCTAATTATATATCCCTATTGATGTATTTAAAGATTGAGAATCATTAGATGTATTTATAGCACCAGTAATTGTATAACATCAACAACAACACTAAAGTTGTACCATTAGATTTCATTTGTGAAAATCACATGGTGGTGTCATTAAATTTTACATCATATGAGAAGTAGATCCACCTAATAAATATACATGATTTATATTTGTTATTTTACGATAATTAATTCTTCCCATGATCTGATTTGGAGATACTCCAAAACACAGTGTGTAGGTGACTTCATTCAATTTAGTCTAAGAATTTGAGTTAAGATCTATTCTCATGATGAAAAACATACTCTGACCAGTATATTTATACAGAAATACATTTTTCCACCAGTAATATATTTTTCATTGCCATATAATTTTAAATTTAGATAACATTCATCATAGAGAAAATTTAGAGTTACAATCTATTCACAATGATTCATTACTTTATGGATGAACTTACAAAAACCATTGATACATAGTTGACTATGTTCATACATATAGGTGCATACAATATAAATAATATATTATCTTCATTTTGGTTGAATAAATATGATGATCATTCTATCATAAATGTGTGAGGATATAATTTTTTTGAACATTTAATCAATGTCCTCCAAAAAAATCCATTTTAAAATCTTACCTCAATATCAAATTCCCATCATTAACATGCATGTTCCTCGATGAAATAGGTTTCAAACATGGAATTTAAAATGGAATATGTACTAATGAATTTTTTGATTTAGACCATTCAATTTAGTTACAAAGTCAATATTCTAAACTAAAACATCTCCATGAATGATTGTGGATTTTTCAATGGAAACAATATGTTGTGATCTACATTCAATAGTTTATCATGCTGATTTCCGATACATACTTTTTGAAAATCATGAATGATTCTTTGGAATATTTTTTCTTCAAACTATGGATTAATTGGAACCATATTTTATGTACCCTTTTGTTGATTATTTCTTTGTTTTCTTCCTAGTTCCATTCTATATAATTAGATAATGGCCCTATTTTTTGATCACATACTAAAAATATAGGAAATTTTTAATTCCAAATCATGAATAGAAATAACAAAAAACCTATATTTCTAAAAATACACCATTTTAATATTTTATATAAAAAAATATGTATAGTTCTATCAAATTGAAAAGTTATAACAATTATTCATGACATGCAGCACCCATCAGATACAACCATGGAGATGAGATGAAAACACCCCGAGAAATAACTCAGAGAAAATTTATAACCAAACCACGTAGGGAAAATTATATTTTAAATAAAAAGTATAGCTTCATATTTTTAATCTATATATATCTTATTATGAAATTTTATTATCCTTTTATCCATCACTATTGATATAATGATTGAACAAGAACAATACAATTGGTTATAAACCATCCCAAAACATTGGTTGGAGAAGAGATGGATTCCCAATAACCATGACTGTCTTCCCCATGACACCAAAGAATGAAAATAATTTTAAAGGTCCTCAAATAACATTTATGGGATGATTATATAAGAATAAATATATCATCCTAAAATTAATGAAATATAAACATCAAAAACTTCTATATAATTAATTATTATATATAAAAAGTTTAGATATAAAATCAACATAACTATAATAACATATGGAAACTGAATTATATAATATCAAATAAAAAATACAACAGATATCATGTCAAATGAATGTCAGACTAACTTGATCCCACTAACAACAAAAATCAAATCTATGATCTAACACCACCTTCCTTGTCCATAGTTTGAGGATACATTACTCGTTAAGTAATATACCTCCATTTTCATGGTTTCATTTTTTTACGATATCTATATATGCTCAAATTTTCACAATAAGGGGTTATTTAATACTCTATAGGAAATACTTATAGATATATCAATACACTAAAAATAGAAAATAACAGGTTATCATATTTAATATAAAATAGTTGAATGGTATTTAAATAGCTCATATGAATTCGTAAGAGAAATCCCTGTGAGGAAACTACAAAAAAGATTCTTAATTTTTTTCCAGAAATTGAACAACCACTCTCATTTTTACATATAAAAACATCACTATGTAATCAAGGATGGTACTTCCATTGATGTTTGTATTCCAAGAGTATATTCATCCCCACCGTGATAGTGGAACTTCCCCACAATTCTCTATCCAATCTGAACACATGCCATCCAAATTATTTCTGATTCTATGAAAATTCATTTTAATGAAACACATATTTCCTTAAAATCAGTTCCTCATAAATTATTAATGTTCAAAAAAATTAAATAATATTAAAAATATATATTTAATATTATAAGACAATGGTTATTCCTATTGAAATCTAGTATTCTATAACTCTCAAATACTCAACCAAATTGAGTCATTGAATAATTATCAAAATGGTACCCCACAAAATACATGAAAATAATTTTAATTAAACAAAATATTCAACTTTATTAACATGTGTAATTGAGTGATAAGTCACCTACCAATAAATATATGGAAAAAAGGAAAAACACCATAAAAATCAAGATCGAGGCTCGAAGCCCCATAATTTTAGTAGACCAAAAAAGAAGAAATGTCTATTCATGTAATAATTCATAAATATAACCATATATATATAAATCTAAGAGAGAAGAAATGACTCTATATTATTAAAAAGGAGTAAAATGTATTATTTTTTGATTCAAGATATCTAATAAACATTTATTTGTCCAAAATATTCATTGGTATGAAAGGGAATTATCTTCAGATCCTATGAGAGAAAATTAGTTCAAGATAATGAGATAATTGAATAATATAAAGTATATTAAAGAATTAATAACAAATAATATAAAATATTAGGTATATTAACTAAATATTTTGTAGTTAGGTAAAACTTTTTTCAATCCATGAACTAACCATAAACATACTACTGTATAATATTTAGATAGACAAACGGTTTTCGAAATAATGTACCATCTAATTTGTGATACTACCCCTAGACCACACTCGTGCATAGTTAGAACAAATTGTTTGAAAAAACATATTCCAAATGTAATTCACACACTATCTAGATATTCCTAAATTCATCTAGAATGTGGAGTGTTTGAAAAAATAGTTCTCTAACCATTTGCCAACATATTGATTCACAACGTCACTGTGCACAGTATCTGAGAGATAGTTCACAATTTATATTAATAGTGATCTTACTATAAACCATTGGAAACACATTGAAAAACTATAAAGACATCATGAAACCCCCAAAGAGTAATTAAAACCTTACATAACATTAAAATATATAATTGAAGTGAAATTTACATAAAAGAGGTGTTATTTCAAAGATAGTTATTCTAATAAATTGGTAATGAATTCAAGAGATCACTAGACACAAGAACCAATAGTTAAATTGAATTTGATTAAAAACTACAAACATCATCCACATCATATTTTTTATGACATAAAATTCTTTGTAAAAAATCAAAAAAAACATTACTATTTATTTAAGAATATTTTTGATCATTTATTATACTCTTATGGGTTCTACGGATAATGGGAGTGATACAAAATAGTGATTTATGAAATTATATATGAGGTAGTGTAGTATTAAATATATCATAGAACTGAATATTTTAAAATAATTTGGAGGAAGTAAATATTAACTATATAATTATATATAATTGACAAAATGTGCAAGATATATGACTATGAATAATAGAACAAAGGAAATATATAATCATTTGTAAAAAACACATATATTTTTTTTATGTAATTTATATTGATATTTGTCATAAATATTATATTATGAAATCATTATATGTTACCATACATAAAAAGGTATGGGATACCTCAAAAAACTAATCTATATTGTCCCATCATAACTACTAATTCTTCATGGGATATATAATTTCGAGCCCCACCAATCACATAATAATTCCAATCAAACAATATTATAAAATTGTATCAACAAAATATACATATCATAATGTTTCAAATGTATCAAATAATTAATATATGTGTTAATAATTAATTCATGTTTATATAAAAGTTATTAGTATATTAAGTAAAATTTCATTCCTCTCTAGGTGAATATATATCAATTTAGCAGGCATTATAGGACTTTAAAATTGAAAATTATGGTATTGTTGATAACTATTTTATCTAGTGGTGTAAATCCATTATATATGGGTGTTGATGATTAATAATTAATAGAGATCAACTCATTGATAGGAAAATATTATTCTAGAATAAAATTTATTTTTATTGAAATTTAATTGACTAAATGTTCATTATTATACGAGGAAATAATAGTTCGTCATTTTTAATACAATCATTGGTTTTCATAAAATGAATCATAAATTATTAACATAATAAATTGTAAAATAAAACTATTTTCTTTCCAATATGAACTAAATATATTTATATACAAACCCTTACAATTCAAGGTCATTCAAAAAGATTATAATGAAATCTATTGATCCTTATATTTTAGGTTAATCGAATGATAAATGTACATAAAGGATTGGTAACCCCTACCCAATTATATATCACAAGAATAACTTGATGAATTACCTATAAGAAATAAATAGAGATAATTTTTTGATCCTTTGAACACATAATTATACTTCCAATTATTCATCAAGGATAATATTGGTAAAAATACCTAAAAACAACATCCAAAGATGTGATTAATTGGTGAATTGGTGCGTATTTAAATGCAATAATAGAAAATTGATTATTTATTTCTAAAAACATGACATAAACAATACGTTTTGGTGAAATTAAAAACCAATGTATATAAAATTGGATAAGACCATGTTATATTTCATTTAAGTAATGCTTTAGACATGTAAATGATTACGAACAGATTCCGCACCAATTAAAATATTTTTAAATTAATAATATATTATTAATATATATATAAATATTTATTTATTTAAATATTCATAGTTATATTAGTCTTTAGAAACAACTTAATATAATTGTAAAGAAAATTTTATTATTTTAAAATTAATTATTCATATGTTGTATACATATTTGTTTTCAAGAATGCCTTTAAATAATTTAATATATCATTTTGAAATCCTGATGATATCATTGTGATGAACATATCATTAACTATATTTCAATTTTTACCCTAAAATAACACATTTCTACTATATTTATGAAAAATAAAATTCTTTCTAGAATTGATGTGATGATTCAAAATTTTATTCCCTTTTCATAAACATAAATTTGTATAAATAACAATGTTAATTAGTAAATAAAAATAACTATTTTTTTAATTCATTCATTTAGGAAAAAATATTAAACACTTCTTCCCAAGGTATATATATAATTTCAATTTTTATTTTACAAGTACTATATAATTTTATTAGAGTAAAATATTAAGGACCCAAGGATTAAGGTAGTCAAAAATGATTTTACATGATTGTATCCCCAAAGAAAATTATTGTTAAGCAATGGCAGAAAGACAAGGACCTATTAAGAAACCAATGTCTTCTATCTAAACTACCTTTAGAATTGAATCAGTTTGCTACTAAGCGACACATGCACTAATTGTTTATAGTATTTATATTATTAAAAAAACAATTTATGTATTTTATATGAAAAAAATATATTTAAGGGTTATATTAATATAAAAATAATTATGTAGGTTAATTACTATTATAATGGCCTGAATCACACAGTTTACATTATAATAGTCACATAACCCTATAGGTGTACTCATTACACTAACATGATAAGGTGACTATTATAATGTAAACTGTGTGAGTCAGGCCCTTATAATAGTCACCTTATGTAGGTGTACTCATTCTAATAATAGGTTAAGGTGACTATATGAAATATATTAAACCCATTTTACATTTGTGTATGAAAATAAAACATAATACCTAACAAATATAACAAAATAAATCCTTGAATATCCATTAAACTATATATTTCTCATAACCGAGGGAATGGTAAGAAAAAACGTTTAGATAAAATAAATAGAAAGGGTTATGTAAAGTGTAATAAATAATGAATAATAGAGAATAATTTATTTTTAATGATATTTAATTGATCACACCAACCATTTAAATGATATAATAAGGAAAAATCAATAAGTAAAGAATCAATTATGATAAAATAATGAAACATAAATAATCACGCATGATTAAAACATTACCAAATATAATTTAACAAATAAATTAATCACTTGGACTAAAAATAAATACTAAATGAATAATGGTGGAAGTATGAACTATAAAGATATATTCTCTAGATAGTTATTTTCAATATCAATCAACGTACAAATTAACCTCTTTGGGTAAAAACCCATATTGATCTATGAAGATATATAATCTATAATGTTATTATCAACATCAATCATATTTCTATTTTATGTTTGTGGGTATAAAACATTATTTAACAATTAAGATATAACATCTAGATAATTACTACAAATATCATCCATCTTCCCAGATTTTGTCTATGGGTATAATGTTGTCTGATTTGGAAAAATGATTATTCCCATCTATGAATAAAATTAATAAAAAATTAAATATAATTATTGGAAATAAATTAATTATATAAAATGTTAATTTGGAATTATATAAACTTCATGAAATAATATAGATTAATAATACAAAATTATGAATTAACGTTTGAAAATTAAGATGTTGTCCCTTACCAAGATTACATCATTAATATGAGTATTAATAATATGAATAGATTTTATGTATTTAATTAAAACAAACAAAAACAATTTGAATTACAAAATAATGTATTGAAAAATCAATTCTCACATAATAATATAATGATATATTTAATGATGTACAAGGCTAATGCCTTGAATAGAAATTGATTGAGGAAATACCTTAACACCATATAATCTGTCGAATTGTTTTCCCCAAAACATATTTATAATAAAATGAAACATTGAATACCATTAAAACAATTGTATTTATGATATTATATTTCAAATAGAAAGTACATGACAAAAAATGGAATAAGTGTTGAATAAGGCTTATATCTCATAGAAATTAAAGTAGTATTAAAAGACCCCTTACCTTGAGTTTTCCTATTATTAAACATCATTTTACCTCATGTAAAATGCATAATATAATTTTAATAATTTTTATCATAACTATATAAATATTTATTAGAGTATTTAATATTCTATTGTATTATTTTATCAGTTTTTTTTAAATGATATTTCATTATTATCCTTGTTTTGGTCGTTCACTGGTTTATTTTCCTATTAATATTTTGTAGTGTTTGTGCTGGTTCACATAAATAAGATATATTTATGTCATCTATATCATTATATTTTGGTTATATATGTAATGATAAATCTTTATAATCATTTTTAGAACCTTTCTTTCAAAGGTCACATGGAAAATGAATGACATCATGTGTAGAGATAAAAGGTCATACATACGAATGAGTGACAATGTCATTCAATTAATTGTTAAAGGGTAAGTGGGGTTATATAAATTTTACCATAATAAATAAAATTTCATAATTACCCTATATATATGATCCATAATTATATTCATCAAAGTAATGTGGTGATGAAAAACAAATTACACAATGATGTGGACTCAGCAAAGCATTGCATATACATGCTAGTTGATTTTATTTTCCATAGGATGGATAAGAGTTGGAATATGTTTCTACCATAATAATTATAACATATAATTATATATATGAATATTTAATTATTACTTTATAATGGAAAAACTCATTATGAGTGACGGGATGAAAAATAATTTTGAAGGATTTGATAAAGACAATTATGTTCTTCATTGGGGATCTTCTTTAATCTATTATTAAGTAATACAAGGTGGGTATTTTTGAAGGATTGTGAAATGAAGATACTATCTAGGGATTTTGTAAAATAAATTCAAAATTATATATTGATTTATTAGGATCAAAATTGTGAAATTAATTAATGAAAGGAGTTATGTTTTTAATTGAGGTGAGGGGTACCCATTGAAATCTTTAGAATATTAAATCAACATAAATTCATTTCCTATCCAAATACCAAAAAATGAAAAATTATTCCAATATAATATGGGTTAATGTTTTAATTGATTTATCCCATAAAATTTTGATATGTTGTGGTTATATGTTAAACCATATCATTTTGGTTGATCTTAGTAAACCTATGTTACTTTTAATAATGATAACAATTTATTTAATAAAAAATGTTTTCAGTTATTAATTAATTAAATTTATTTTTACCCTAAATGAATAAATAATGATCTTTAAAAACTATATAATAATTCAATTATATTTTTAAATATTTTTTATGATTCTTAAATAATTTATTTGAATACAATATTTATAAAATGTTAATACTGTCAGTTTTTACACAATTCATTAAATTTTCTTTAATAAATATTGGACAAAAAGATAACATAAAAAACACATAATACAGTTATAATATTTTATCATCATACAACAATACTCATGGATCACCTTAATTAATTAATGTTATTTTTATTTTAATATTTTTAATTTCATTTATTTTATTTTATCATTAATAAATTATATAATTTTTTATCATTTTATAATTATATGTTATCTATTTTATCACTAAAAAATAAAATGACATAGATAAATATATTATATTTGAAAATAATATCTATATTTGAAGATATCTTCTTTAATTACACAATACTAAAAATGTAGTATTTTTTAAAAAATATGAATATGACATATTTGTCTTTTAATTAAATAAAATTTAATGAATATCATAACCACATAGAAATTTTACCAAAATTCATAAATAAATTTATATAATTTTATAACTATATTAACTCAATAATGGATACATATATTCATTAATAACTTTCATCCATATTTGAAAAAAAGAGATATTTATGAAAAAGAAAGTGACATTTTATGACTTTCTTTTATTTAAAAAATATAAAAGTTATTTTCCTGAATCATTTACCATTATATAATTCAAATAAAAACATAATATGTTGAGGGCTTAATATAAATTATTTAAAAAAAAATTGGGAATGTTTTATTGAAATTTATTGAAATTTATAAAATTATTTTTACACTAAATTACCTTAATTTCTTATAACTGTGGTAATATTTTTTTTCAAATGTTACTATTTATATATAAAATATACTAGGAAACCATTTAAAACATTCTGAAATTATGATTAAATATATGGAATATATTTTTTAGAATTCAACACTTATATGTGGAATAGTTGAATTTAACATTGATGTGATAAAATGCAACTAAAAAGCTTTTTCTTGGAAATTCATTTCTAACCCAAATATGTTTGTATAGAAAAATAACATATAATTATTTTTAAAATGAAATAAATTTGAAAATTTATAACTAAATACTATTTATATTACTTTTTTATCTAATTCTAGACATAAATAGACCTATAATAATAAGAAATTGTTAGTTTAAAACATTATTATTTATCTCCAATCACTTTAAAATAAAAAATATTCCCCTTAATATAATTTGAAAATCCAATTTTACAAATGAATCATATCTTGTTTGATATAAAATATAAAAGTGGAAACATTTATTTTTTAAACAAGTGAACCAATAAAAATCTATAAAACCATCTTCTGTTAAATATAGGGTTTTTTGAGAAAAATTGGATTCATGCTTATCATAATACTATAAAATATTTTTGGATGAGTTTAAAAATATATAAATTAAGTAATATGATTAATAAGGTTATTGATAGCCACATTAACAGTTAGGTTATAACAATAATAATATTTCACTGTTTATTTAAGATGGGTAATGTGTGTAAAATAATATATAAAATATATTCATTTTAGAAGGAGGAATAAAATTATATATTGGGGTGTTATATTCTTACATCCTTAAATAAACTATTTATTATCAAATTGAAATTTCATATAAAAACTATAAAGTTGATATTATAATATTACTTTTGAAGAAATCTAATATCCAAAAATGTAGTTTGTAAAACATATTCCAAAAAATAGTTCAATAGAAATGTTATGGTCACCACTAAACTAGAATTATTAATAAATAATAATTCATAAAAATATGGACATATAAGATATATATAATAGTCATGTTCTGGGGGATCATGTCAGAGAAAATTTTCATTAAATATTTAACCATCACAAAACCATAAATCAATGATTTCTTCAAATACCATTTATTTATCAGAATGAAATCTAAATATATATCATTTCTATTCTAAAATAACTTTCACTGAGTTAAGGGATTCATTTACTATCGATAAATTCTCATTAGAAAGTGAAGATACCAGAATTATTTGTATTTTATAACAAAAATACCATCATTTTTTTATTCTTTGATCTAGTTCCACTTCATTACTTATGGATATTCAGGATGTGTTTTTCATGCTTAAAGCACATTAAGGAACATATGGTCCACCAGTAATTCCATCATCCTATAAATTTTTACTAAAACCAATAAAATGGTAGAACATATTATCAAATAAATTATACTTTAACATTAAACAATGAAATCTAATGTTAAATACAGTCCACTCTAATTTTATGATTCAATCAAAATATATCTGTCCCAAGAAAAATAAAAGGATTGTCACTGAATTTCCAAAATCTAGTAAAAATTAGATTCTCCAAATAGAATAATGTTACTCTTAATGTCACATACTATATATATTAATACCTTTATCACCTTAAAATCATAATTAAAATATTTTTGTTTATAGAAATAAAATTTCATGTTATTAAATATATTATTTCAATAAAAATATATAGTAATGAAAACATATATAACATAAAACATAAAAGAAATAACCACAGTCATGGTAATCAATAATAAACATAAAATTTCCTTTATTATTATGTAAAAATTAGTCACATATTAGGATTATCCTCCTTCAAAAATGTGTTTTCATAAAAAAAATATTGAATCACTATTATGGGTTATCAGTACCATTCAACATATAATCTAAAATCATTAAAGAAGAAGTACTATAACTAAATACTTATATTTCACATGATAATTATATCCACAATATCATTGATAAAATACATTTACAATATACTGTATGAATAAAAATGAACATCAATCATTATTCTTCATCATTGGTAATAGAATAATCTTGACTATGATACCTTATTTTCCCTAGTGGTGTTTTCAATTGCACCTTGGGGAAATTTATTTTCATATTACCCAATTTCACTATTGTTGAAACACTAAATAGAAGTCTATTTTTTCTTCCCTTGGAAATTTTTTATAGGGTACAATTTCTTACAAACATGTAAGGAACATTGAATCCACTCAATCATCTACTTTTGGGATTCATTAAATAGTCTTCACATGTGGGTAAATCCTTCCTTATTTGATTTCCTACATTTAAATTTTTCCCAACTGTCTTCGTATTCATTTGTTTCCATCCGATTCTATAAAAAATATATTACTTTTTATGGATATTTATATTACAATATTTTATGTCCTCAAATGATTAAATTGATTTAGATAATAGTTCACCTTGAAATATTTGCATCGAAAAATATAAAACATGACCATTCATACTCTTCGTATCACAATCCATTGTGAGGATCACATTCTATCTTCAAGGTTCCATTTTTTAAATAATGAAATACAACATATTTAACTTTTCATAATGAACCATAATGTATAATACTAAAACTATTTAATTACTTATCATAAATTAAAAAAATTATGCATATACATTCTCATTATCTGAAACATGGTTTCTTTGGAATGTTCTTCTATACATAACATCAAATTCAATCATAATGTCATGTTATACAGTATTTGTTTTCTTATATTTATTTCCTATCGTATTTAACAAATATTATATTATTACAACTATAAATTCCCTAACCCTATTATCCCCAAAAAATGATATAATTTATTATAATGGAATCAATCAAATTTTTTAATACCAAAGGACCAATTTTTTTTACAATTTATTCAATCTAAATTACTTTAATGAATCCCATTTTACATTGGGGATATTAAATAAAATATAACACATAACAAAATAAAATAAACAGTATCCTTCAATTCAAATTCAAAATCATAATCTTTATAAACATAGTAATGGAAAAAATATGGGTGAGATAAAATTATAACGAAGGGATTTGTACAGTGGAATCTATAATTAATCAATGATAATAATTAACATGGGATTGTAATTAATTTAGAAAAACTAAATTTTAGATATCAGTATAAGAGAGAATCAATATACTTGGAATAATAGATAATAAAATAATTACATATAAATAATCACATGATCTTGAGACTAGAACAATTATAATACAACTAATCGATTAATGACTGGGAATACAAATAATGATGGAATGATTATTGTAAGATTCATACACTATAATCATCTATATAGTTATTATCAAGATCAATCCTCTTTTTTATTTTAGGTATATTGGTTGAAATATATATTGAAATGTTATTATATAACCTCTAGATAGTTACTATGTATATCATTTATCTTTCTATTTTATTAATATGGGTATTAAACCATCCTTAACTATGATGATATATTCTCCAGTTAGTTATTTTCAAGATCAATCCTTTTTCTAGGTTAATATTGTTGGTATAAACCCATCTAATTCAGAAAATGACATGTCTCATTAATTAATAACATGTAAAATAATATATATACCATTAAAATAAATGAATTCATTACATGACACAAAATTGGTAAATATATACACATCATCAATGAATATATGTGAAAAACTTCAAAATAAAAAACAATGAATAAAAATTGAGATGATGTACCTTACAAGAACCATATCGTTTTCATGAGTATAAATTAAATGAAAAGATTATGTGTATCAATAGTAAATCACTAAATCTAAGTGAAATTAAAAGATATGATAATCAAAATTCATTTAACATGTAATACTAGCATTATATAAAAAAATGTAAAAGATTAACCAAATGATAGAAAATTGAGTTATGAAATCCACTACTATATTGTAATCAGATTAATCATATTGCCCCAAAATTAATTTTCACTAAATGAATAATTTAATACCATGATGTAAAATTGATTAATAATATGTTAGTTAAAAGTTGATGTATACCACAAAAAAAGAACAATTGTCGATTTAAGAAGATATCTCACTTATATGCATGTGGGATATGGGAAACCCTTACCATGTTCTTTTATTTAGGATCAATGTGATATTACATCATAAAAAATGGTTAAAAGAGTGTGATTTATTTTTTGTAGAACCATATTTGTATTTATTAAATAATATATTATTATATTATATTATGTTATAACACATTTTTCAAGGATATTGTTTATTTAGGCAGCATCAGGAAAGTGGTGGAGCATGATGCTCCATGTTCAAGATGAGGTGGCTCTTATCTTGGTGGTCTTCGAGAGCCTTTTTAGGGGAGTGTTCAACACAATGTCCCTATGCTTAGTGTGTATACAATATCATCTCCACTTGAAGTAGGGTAGCATGAACGTGGCTCAGTATTCAACGAGGTTCACTGACCACTCATCCAACACCCCTAACATGGTGTGGAATACCTTCTTCATGGCTTGAACCTTCGAGCAGGGGATTAAACAGAGATTTTAGCCTCAATGGATCCTCTCATCATCCCAAATAATGTGGGGGTATTAAAGAGATCACTCTTACTGGAGAGATTCCTTGATATGTAGTCAGCGGAAGGGAGACCTGACACCAAACGCCACGTAGCAGATTTATCAATAGCTGGAATCAGATAGATGATGTAGAGGTCTGAGAGAACTAGAACTATATATGGATGATCACATGATATAGGGTCGGTGGTTCGGGGTTCTCAAGACAATGTAAGACCGGCGATAATCAGGCAGTGTTACTCGTGCGGCGGGCTGGGTCACATGGCTCTTGACTGTCCGAACCACCGTACGAATGACCAGAAGATGATCGATAGACCTCCTGGGAATTGGATAATATTATATTGGGGAGGTCCTCAGGAAAAAGGTGGGAATGTAAGAGGAGAAGACTGTTCATTAGGTGGAGGACGGCGATTCGACGTTTTACATCCACAACCGCCAGGTGGTCCACCCAAACCAGAAGGAGAATGTGGATAGGGGCAAGCTCAGGTCCAGGAAATTGAGGCTTATTAGCATATCTCTCTAGATAAGATTCATGTTATGATCTGTGTCTACTATACCTTATCTATAGTACATATAGGCATAGGTTCCAGTCATTCATTTATTTTCACAACCCTCGTTCGGTGCTCTAAGATTTAGGTGGTGTTATTGGCTCGATCCTTAAGGTTATAGACACCTACTGGAGAAGATTAAATGATTACACACAGGTGATAGTAGTGTGAGCTTACTCTAGTAGGTGAGTCCTTTGGCTGGGATTTCTAGTAGCGGCATCGAGGCCTTACAACATCATCCTGGTCATATACTAGATGTCTACAGTCAATGAATAGATTGAATGTATTAGGAACAAAGTGCAGTCTGTCCACACGAATGGGACTAGATTTTCCTTCACCAGAAATAAGGGAACTTTTTCATCATAGGAAGGAATTACACGGAGGAGGGTGTAGCTGATCACACATCAGTTGGATGGACTTAACCTTAGAGTGGTTGATGTTGAGAGTCTATGATATCACGTAGTGGTGGACCATTATGCTAATGTTTTACCTGATGAGGTTTATGGTCTACCTCCTTGCAAAGAGGAGGAATTTTACATTGAATTGTACCCAGAGAGAACACCGATATCTACACCAGCATATCAGATATCTACCATGGATCTTCGAGAGAAGAGAGTACAATTGGAGGACTTGTAGTGCAAGGGATTCATTAGGCCGAGTGTGTATTTTTTGGTAGCCCCAATTTTGTTTGTCAAGAAGTCGGATGGATGTCTAAGACCCTTTGTGGACTATCAGCTCCTGAACCATGTGACCTTGAAGAACAAGTACCCACTACTAATGATTGATGATCTCTCAGATTAGCTTAAGGGAGCATGATGGTTTTTTAAAATAGAACTCTAATCAGGCTATAACCAGCTCATGGTATGAGACTAGGATGTGTAGAATATAGCCTTCAGATGTTAGTATGGACCCTATGAGATCATCCTCATTCCATACGGTGTGGCCAATGCCTTAGTAGTGTTCATGGGACTCATGAAAAATATTTTCCAGCCATACCTCGATCGGTTTGAAGTTGTCATCACCGACGATATATTTATTTACTCAGCAAAAGAGGAGGGGAATACCTATCATCATTAGAGAGTTCTAGACACAATGCGATAGAACCAACATTACGATAAGCTCTCAAAGTTCTAGTTCTAGATCCGAGAGTTTCACATTCTCGGACACATCATCTCAGAAGCTGGAGTTGTGCTGGATGTAGCTACGATTGAGGCAGTTCTTTCTTGGGAGCCACCGAAAAATATAACAGAAGTGCATAGTTTCCGGGGTTTGTCTGGTTAATACTGGAGTATTTTGATAGGCTTTTCACAAGTTTTTTAACCCTTAAAAGAATTTATAAAGAATGGAAAACACTTGGTGTGGTCAGAGAGAAGCCAATAGAGTTTTAGGAGCAAAGGAAGATACTGACGAGTGCCCCCAACTTGAGGCTACCGGAGTGGGGCCTTGGGTACATAGTCAATTGTGACACATCAGCGATCGGTCATGGATGTTTCCTAATTTAGGAGTGAACAATGATCACCTATAATTCATTAAATCTAAGAAATCATGTGAAGAAATACGCTACAAAAAACCTAGAGTTAGAAGTCGTGGTCTTTGCCTTGAATATGCGGAGACATTACTTGATGGGTGAATGTTTTACAGTCTACTCTGATCACAATAGTCTCAGGTATATCATCTCTCAGAATGACTTAAAACTGAGACAGATACATTGGAATGAGTTCCTCCTAGAATATGTCTTTGAGTTAGTCTATACACATGGGTAGGGGATCATAGTTGAAGATGCACTCAACATGAAGTCTAGTATAAAGTAGCTAAGTGAGGAAATGAAATAGTTAGTCACTTTGAAGATATCTTATGTGGATTGAGATGGTGCGGAATATCTTCAGACTCTGACAATCACTCCCCCACTCCATTAGAGATTCCATAAGGCATAGCTTGGGGACACTGACTTCATGGCTTGATGTCATAAGATATCCACAAAACTAGAACCTGATGTATTTTTTGAAGGCGGGGACCACGTCATCTTTTATAAAGGGTGTACTATGTAACTAGTGGTTCTTAGGGAGGATTTGATGATGTAGTTCCATTTATACCCTCTAGATGTACATTGAGAAGTTGTGAAGATGTACCAAGTCCTTCGGCGACAACACTAGTGGGCGAGAAAGAAGAAAGAGTTAGTAGTGTTGGTCTCTCTATGCCTCACTTGTCAGCAAGTGAATGCCATGCATCAGGTTCTAGTAGGATTATTTCATCCACTAGAGGTTCCAGAGTGGAAGTGGCATGAAATTTCCATGGTCTTCATGATAGGACTTCCATGCACATCCAAGATGCATGATTCCATCTAGGTGATCATTGACCGACTCACCAAGTAGGCCCACTTTCAACCTATAATAGAGTGGTGTTCTATAGAGAGCATGGAATTCTATTATGTGTATGAGATTTTAAGGATTCATGGATTTCCATCTACGATTTTATCCAATAATTATTCCCCTTTCACTTACCTACTATGGAAGGGGTGGTAGGAGGCATTTGAGAAACAAATTTGGTTGAGCACCACCATTCTTCCTCAGAAGGATGGTCAGATAGAGTATAATATTCAAACACATGAGGACATGTTACGTGCTTGAGTCCTAGATTTCATCCAAAGATTGGAGGTCCACGTGCCATTGGTGGAGTTCGCGTACAACAACTGTTATCAATCGACTATCAGAATGTCACAATTTGAGGCGTTGTATGGTCGACCATGCAGATCACCTATGTCATGGGGTGACCCAAGGGAGTCAGCACTCATGGGACTAAAGATGATACAAGATTTCACAGAGTAGGTACAGATCATCTAGGAGCGGATGAAGAATGCACAGAGTAGGTAGACAAACATATGATGACCTGAGACAAAGACCTCGTGGGTTTGAGGATGGTGACCATGTATTTCAATGGGTCCCACCTCGATGAGGTTTGCAGAGATTTGATCGGGGCAGTAAGTTATCTCATAGATTCATCGGACACTTTCAGGTCCTCAGAAGAGTTGGTGAGGTGGCTTACCGCTTAGCAATTCCCCCTTAGTGTCACTGGGTTCTTGATGCTTTTCAAGTATCTCAGCTAAGGAGATACATACATGATCCTTAATACATTTATGACTGGGGCGAGCTGGACATCAACAATGGGGACATTTTCTCAAAGGATTGAATGGAGATTGAAGATCAAATGGAGTGGGTCCTTTTGGGGTGGTTGATACCTCTGTTGAGTGTTATTTGGTATCACAAGAACATCCGAGAGAGTATATGGGTGCAGGAGGCTCAAATTCGTGCTGAGTACCCCCACTTGTTTCCCTAGTTAGTGTTGTGGATTTTATGGATGCAAATCCCTGAGTTGGGAAGAATGTAGAGACCCGGATTTTTCCATGTAATTTCCTTATATATATAATTATAATGAGTCTTTGAAAATTGAAAACATGTGATTTTGAGTCCTGGTGTGTCTGGAATTAATTTTTGAACTTTTTTGGGGTATGTTCCGTAAACACAGGAGCAACGTTTCGTAACTTTTTAACCAGTGTTTGGAATTAAAATCTAATGACAATGTTGAACTCAAATCAATGACATTATGTTAATTAGACCTTCACCTAGACCATAGTAGGTCGAGTGTGAAAGTTAGTTTTCATGCTTTTAGTGGGAGAAAATAAAATAAACATGCATTATTTTATTTTTATTTATGAAACATTCCTTTTTAATTCAGAGGTGGGGATCACCCAAAGTTGAAAACTCCCATTATAAATTAGTGGTGGGGACCACCAAACCCTTGAACTCCATATTTAATTTGGGGTAACCCTTGGAATTCCCTAATTAATGTGCCAAAAAATTAATTTATTAATTTCCAAACATAGTTTTATTAATTTGGAACATAATCTTTCATAGGGGAAAGGATTAGAAAAAGGGAGGATATTTGGGAGAACATTACTCAAAAAATTACACCATATAAAACTAAGATAATCCTTTAGAATCAAATAACAATAATGAAACTTGACCCCAGATCGGAAACATCTAGTGGGAGTGATGAAAGCCGACATCAATCTTCATCGAATTTGTCCTCATCCTCGCAACATCTCTTATGGGAGAACAAGGTAGGGGTTTTAAATTGAATTATTATTAAATCTATATTGGTTGATTTTTCATAATATGGAATCACAATATTTATGGCCGAACAAACATGGCCATTTTCCATCACATATACCATAACCCTTTTCCTTTTGTTCTCTGCATGTTCGCCATGAGATCTTCAACGACCAATAATTAATAACGCTGGAAACAGAATTCATTATCATGAATGATGTATGGATGTGGATTCCACGACCCAAGGATCATGAATATGCGAACGACATTAATTTCATGCTTGGAACGAAGCCATGATGGCTCGCGGAAAAAGTAGGGAACCAAACACCCGACCGACCGTGAGGAAGGAGGGCGGCACATGTCCGTGCCCCCGGTTGAGCAAGAGGCCACAACCAATCAGCTACATCGGAGCAGGTTAGAGGCCAATATCCAAATAGCCGTGGGGCAGAGCGGTGATGTGCATCCGCATCGCGAGAGTTGGTGGTTGTGATTGCTCGCCCACGGAAGAGGTCGGATGGTGGCCGACAACCGACTGGCCGCAGGTGGAGTAGCGATGTGTCACCATGCCGCTGGGTAGAGAACTAGTCAGACATTTCAGTTATCCATGTCGCACCAGGTAGGACCCACTCTGGTGGGTCCCATAGTCTAGCCTACAGTGCCACATGGGGATGCCAAGTAGTGACAGCCGAATAGTTCAGTTGGCCGTTCAGAATACCAGGGTTGCCTCACCCAGTTTGCGCTTCCCGGGGAAGCACTACAGGCTGGCTCACCCCTTCATGGGCTAGGCCGGACCCAGACCGGGTCGGATCGGTCTGACAGGGTCGGACTGAACCCATGCCCATCTGAACCCAGTTTAACCTTTTTGTCCATAAACATGTGATATGTGAATCAATTTGACAAACCATCTACAACTCCATAATACTTCGATAGAGACTGTCATGATGGTATAATCCACCTTATTTTTAGATAAAATTAGATAATGGACGTGTTATATTGAACCCTAAAATGAACTGGTCTCTTGGAGCTGAAACAATAATAACTTACAGATCGAGCATCTGATTGACGTTCCACCTATTGTGTTGGGTCCCTTATGATGTGATAGACCCTTGGTTTACTCATTTTTAAAGCTTATTTTTGGTCTAGGTACAACCGATATCTCGGGGGATAGATCATAAGGAACTCGTGCGCACCGGGAGTGGGTAATCCAGGGGCTGGCAGTGAGGTAGAGGATGGAGATGGATAATACAGAGGATATTTATCTATCAAATCTGGGCGGGTCAGATCCTATGTGTGAAATTGCAGGGGATTGTACCGATCGATTCTGCGTGGGTCATTAATCAATGATCCTATGTGAGTCAGCACATACCGATCTTGTGTGGGTCAAATACTGTGTTGGTCAATCCTCAATGATCCTGTCTGTGTCCGCGAATAACGATTCTTTATGGGTCATATCTTATGTGCGTCAGTTCACAGTGATCCTGTTTGGGTCAAGGCATACCAATTTTGTGTTGGTCAGATCATGTGTGGGTCATTTCAGGGGTTTGTATATATATATCATACGTTGGACAGACTCATTATAATCAAAAGCAATACCTCTTGATAGAATAAGACAATCTATCTTTTTGACTGATCATTTGTACTTCTATACATAACAAATACTTATGTTAGATGAGTCTTTAACTTTCTGGTATTCTTCTATGTGGCATACCTTTGTGGTACACACCTCAGTGGAGTTGCCATCATGGTATTATTATTATTTTATAGTTGAACCTTGTGTTTCTTCATGGTTGGGATGGGTATAATTGATAACTTATGTACATGTATGGGCATATACCTATGTAGGATTGACTATTGTTTCGATGCTTTGTGGTTTTTCCATTGTTGATTTTGGGAGACCTTTGAGGGTATCAGTTTCCCTAATGAGTATTGTTATATTAAACCCTCCATGGGCAACACCCACACCTTGTGTGTCTTATGAAGACAACATAAATCATTGACAGAGGACGAAGGTACCAGGACAAGAGACTTCTTGGAGGTGAACCTTATATGGGGCGTATCACATAGACGATCATTTGAGTTCTATACCTACCCTTCCAATAGGATCCTTGGTGGGTGTTCGCAAGAGCTATTTCCTATTTTACTTGTTCATTCTAGTTGGGATGGTATTCTAGAGACCTTTACATACTATACTGACTCTGTTTACTATATAGATTACATTTTGTTTATATCATACTGAGTTATTTTTTTATGATATTACATGTTATAAAGGAAATGCCTTCCCAGTTTTAGGGATTTTCTTTTCTGGTTCCAGACTCCTGCTAATGGCCTATGGATGGAGGGCATGGGGACTTCATGGCATGGGACCTAGGGTATAGGTCCTGAAATGATAAATGGAATACTAGTTTCGATTATCTATGATAGAGATCCTAGGTTGACATATCATTTCTATAAATCACTGTAGAAGGCCCTTCGGACACATTAATCAATAAGTACTCTGTATCATGGTCACCCAGATGACTAATCGAGAGGAACAATATTGACATTGGATGACATGTTTAGTTATTGCATGATTGATTTTGTTATATCATGGAAAGAACATATACCCCATATTGGAGTTCTCATATAATAATAGCTATTGGGCCTTGATATATATATATCTCCTTTTGAAACATTGTAGAGGTGTCATATTGATTGTATTTTCTACCATAGTAAAGTTTAGTTCATAATATGTTCCATGTATCTCAGTTGAAAAATTATAAATATAATCCTTACCTTGAGATCAGATGAGATCATGATGAATTAGAGTCAGATGCGTCATTTATATATATCCTAGTAATGATTGTGGATAGGTATGATAAAGTATTTTATGCTAGGAGCATCAATCTAGTGAGGGTTTTATAGAATCATGTTCAGATTTAGGAAGAGACTTTGGAATAGGAGATAGAAATTAAATAGTTGTGGCCAGAACTCTTTCAAGGAAATGATGGTTGTTTATATTCCACAGATGGAAATACCATTGGTCAGGACAATGTAAAACCCAATTTTTTCGTATGTGACCCTCTTTTGTGTTTATAATGGATAAGTGTGATATTTTGGTGGGATGGGAGATCTTGTAGAATTTTTATGGGGTTAAAGGGGAAGCCCTCAAAATGGGAATAATTTGTCTAAACTATGTGGAATCCCAGGAGAAATAGTTCAGTATTGGAGATCTTGGATAGTAGCTTCAGCATGGTGGGTTCATGGTAAAGGAGGCCATGTGATTATAACATCTTAGTGTTTTCCTAGGATATAGCTAATGCATGTTTAGTGCACACTGTGGATAACCATGCAACGAACCAATGTGCATGGTTAATGTGAGGTCCTAAAAAATATGATATCACACGTTTGGACTCCAACTCCCTCATTTTTTCTCTTATGTATCCTGTAATTGGGATTCTTCTACAATTATGGATGGAGAAACCCTCTCATGAAAATAAATTGATCATGAGCCCTTCTTTCATGTTTATAAGATGAGTTCTTGAGGTATGTCATCATTATTCTACATTGTTGTCATGTTTTCCAAGATATAATTAGATATACTTATCCTCCATGTTGGTTTCATATATCTATATCCATTATAGGTAGATCTATTGTTTTGGAATCTAAATATGTTTATATCAGTTCATTTTGTTGATATGAGAAACGATATAAGGTAGTTTTGGAGAATTCTTACCTGGTTTCTTGAGCGTTTTTCACCTGTTTTAAATTTTCAACAAACCCTTTAAGATAATTGGATTCACTCTCGACTACTATTAGTATAACTAATTTACATTATTTAAAATTTAATATCATGTGATTGAGTGATAATTAATATTTTATTTTTGATTGTTTGAAACCTTCTTGAATGTTAGATTGTGAATATTTAGAAAATTTGTGTTCTTTAAAAAATAAATTTCATTGTATTAAATTAATGATTTAAAAACGTTTTTTCTCTGGAATTGTTGTTATTTTATTTGTTGAAATATTTCATAATTATAAATACAATTTTTTTGAAATTTAATGGTTTATTATAATTTGTTTTCTAATTTGTTATCAATAATATAATGGATTTACTAAAATAGAATGAAATGGTTTTTACATGCATCAGTTGGTTGAGTTAATATTTGACGTGTCCCAGAATAAGGGACAAAGACCAATTTGGTAAAAGGTGTGTGAACCTAGATTGGGGGCATATTCTAGTTGGACATAAGGTAATTGGATAATTGACCGCTCATAAATATGAAACTGTCAAACAAGAATGCATGTGTGGGTGTCTGTTGAACAATGAAATGGTCATGCTAAAATGCTATTGGGAAAAGGTTCGAAGACTTTTTTGGTTTCTTTTTTAGAAATGTGACTGTCTAAAAAATTGTTAAAATTGAACATTTGTAATTATGGTTATAAATGTTTTTGGTATTTTTTTAGCTGTAAAAATTTTGGGATACTGTTTTATATAAAAAATTTAATATAAATGTTACAATCATTTTTATAGTAGTGGATTGAGTAAGGAATTCATTAGGGAAAACCTACTATGTTTTATACTAACCACTATTTTTTCAATTTGGTGCATTTTCAGATGGAATCTTTCATGATATTAGAAACGGTAAATTATCACATGTATTTAGGACCACCTTGTGGTACATGGTTTGTTATTAATTAGAGAATGGATCTTGAGGATCATGGATTCTTTTTTTCAACGTCATTTTATTAGTTATTTGTTCACTGTTTACATAGATAGTTTCATTATCTTCTACTTTAGCACACTTTGGGGTGTCATTCAAATAAATGAAGTGGTTGTGTCATCTTTAATTTATTCATGCATCATATAGTGAGTTCATTGGTTATGGATTTTTGGGTTAATGGTGTTAATTCTTAAAGGACAAATCATCCCCCACATGCATTGAAACCCTTCAGAATTTATTTCCATTACTTGGCATCTTGGGGATGTGGCTTAAGGCCAAGTAGCATCTCACCGCCCACTCATTCAAATTAATTGATGGAAGGATGTTACATTCATAATAAAAAATCAGTATATAAATGATACTGTATTAATTAATTTATCATGGAAAACAATAATGAAGAGTTAGTTTATGGAGAAATAATCATCAAACTGTCGATAAAGATTATTATTTTATTATTCAGAGGATGTCCTTTAATATCTTCCTATGGTATATGGTTTTGGTTTTTTGGAATGATCCAAACCACAAGAAAGTAAATAAATATGATGATAATATATTTTTATAGTTGGTTTTAGAGATATAAGGATCATATAGTTTAAATGAAATTAATGAATGAGTGCCTTTTTTAAATGATGTTATGGGAACCCTTGAAAATCCTTAAACTATGAAATTAAAATAATAATTTACCTTTTAAAATTTCGAAAAATATAAATTTATTATATAATAATATGATACAAGGTTTTAATATCATCACTCTTTACATTTATTCATGTTTTTTTCTGATTTTAATCCATATTATTTGGATTGATCATAGTTATTCAATATTTATTTTAATTATTGTAACAAATTATTTAACATTAAATGGTAGAAATGTTTACATATAATATATAATTTTGACCCTAATTTAATAATTTATGAAATTTTTTATGAAATTATATAAAATTTTTTGGATGTTTTTTATGATTTTTTAAAATATTTAATAAATTATTATTTTTATAAAATAACATTAGTGTACATTTTGACACCATTCATTAATTTTGCCTTATGAAAAACATGAAAATACAATATATTTAAAAAATAATTTAATAAACCCATAATATGTCATAATTATCACTAAATTTCACAGTGAAACATAATTAATTCAATATATATTTATTTCAATATTTCTAATATCATTTATATGAATGTTTCATAAATAAAATAATTTCAACATCATTGTTGTACAATTATTTAATGTAATCATTTATAAAAAATAAATTATTAATAAACTTTCATAGTGTTTATAAATATTTTAATTTTAAATATAATATAAATAGTTAATGATATCTTTTAAATTACACTGTTTAAATATAATATTTTGATCAATAATATGAATGTGATAACTTTTTCTTTTCATTAAAAAAGTATTATAAATATTATAACCTCATACAAACGCCCCCAAAAGTAATAAATAAATTTATTTCATGAAAATAAGTATATAATTTTCATAATGAAGAAATATATTCCTTCATAACATTCTTTATTTAATATGTTTACACATAAGAGAAATTTAATATGGATAAGGTGACACTTTGTGACTTTCTATGTGTTTAATAATGTTAAATCCATTTTCATGGAAAAGTTTCTATTAAATAATAATAATTATAATATAAGGATATTATAATCAAATATAAATCGTCTAATTATATTATGGAATGTTTTATGGTAACTTTATAATCTTTAGCGTATGTTTTTTTCATGAAATTACTTTATTTACCGTAAACTGTGGTATTTTTTCTTCTAATGTTACTATTAATATAGTATGTAAATATAAAGATCCTGTATAATAAAATTTGAAATTTTAATTCCTAATATGTGATCCATTTTTAAAATTATATTACATAGATGTGGAAGAAATTATTATAAAAATAAATTGGCAAAACACAACTAATGTTTTATCTTGAAAATTCATTTTTAAGAGTAAAAACATACCTATACGAAAATAAGGTATAATGATGATTAAAAGGAAATAAATTATGTTATGTAAAACTAAAGTTAAATTATCTTAGATTTATATCAATTTGAAACTATATATATTCCATTAATATAAATAAATTTATTGTTTTATAAAAATAACTATTTTTCATTATTCATTATATTATATAAAAAGTTCACAGTAAGCTAATGTCGACATTAAAATTTTGATATTTATTTTATTTTGTTCAATTTAAAATTATATGAGGGTTAAATTTTTCATTTAAAACACATTGACAATTAAATTATTGAAAAACTTCTATTAGAAAAGTACATCCTTATATGCATGAAATTTGAGTCATTGTTATTGTCTGCCTATAAAATAATTTGTATGAATAAATTTTTTTATAAATTTTCTTTTGTGGTTAATATAATTAATTTCTCTCAAATTATCTAATTTGATAGTAAAATAAAAATATGTCATTTTTTTGTGGTGGGTATCATGTGTAACATAATCTATCACTAATATTTAAATTAAATATTGATTCACCATAAAATCATATGGTGTTATAATTATTATAATTAAATAGACTCATAGAAGTGAAATTAAATGTAAAAATTTTGAAATCAAATGTTTTTTATCCCATAGTTAGTGAAATGTTAATTACATTAGCATGTGATATGAGATATATCATCTTAAAGGATTAATTATTTTATTAGTATTCAATAACTAGATCAAATCTTGCTTAACATTTTACATTGTAATTGAAATATAATATATTCCTAATTGAAATAATCTTCATTATTGAAAAAATTAAAATATTCATTATTTATTGCATTAAGAATGTAGAAAAATGGTGTAATTAGATGCTCAGTAAGGGTTGTGTACAATTGATTCTATAATATGTATATAATACGAAAATTATTAATAAGAAATATGAAAGGGTATAAAACTACAAATAATAATAAATAAATTATTCTTAAAATAAATCCATGGATAATATCAATCCAATATTTTGATGGATAATAATAACTAGAATCACAATGAATCAGGTATATAATGATAGATTTCATGATCTAATACATCACAAAATCATTACAATTATTACTTAATATAAGATAGTTGAATCAGTGGGTATATATACTCTAAAACCACATTTAAAAATTTAAAGAATTTGGTTTGTCTCAGGGGACCTATTGATGCTTCACAAGTTTGTCTATAACTTGGACCACCCATTATTACATTTCCAGTTCATTCATTATATATTAAATGATATATTTATTTCATAAATATATTATAATTTTAATGAATATCTTTATTGAATAAATAATAAATAATATTAATATTTTTCCAATAAATAAAATAAAATTCACAGTAAAACACCAAACATTGAAATAATATATGGTATATAAAATATGTATATCCGAAATAATATATAATATGTTAATTGAAAAAAAATATAAATCTATTTATTATTATAATAATAATGTGAATGTTTCAAGTGAATATTATGGGAGACATAATTATTTGGTGATAAAATATTATAATAAATTCAATATAGATATATGTTTTTAAATATAATAACATAAATATATTAAATAATTAAAAAATTAGGAAGAAAATAATATATGATTTAATGAAATGGGTGTATTTTAAACAAATTTCAATATATTTAGTATAAGATATCTTGAAAAAAAGTTATATAGGAAGGAAAATCATTAACATTGCATAATTAAAAAAATCTTTTTGACATTTTGTAATGAAACAAGAATGCATAACTTATATAAAACATTATATATAGTATATTATAATATTTTAAAACTATTTAACCTAATTTTTCAATTATATATCTTTTTAGTTATAGTGTGTCAGTTTTCTAAAACTATTTTTCAAATTATGGACATACATGAATAATACATTCTATCAAAATTTCCAAAGGAAGGTCTTCCCTTTAAAATATAAAATTTATTAAATCAAGTTGAAATTATAGTAATAGATGAAAAAACATGAAACATACCTCAATATAATAAGTATATGAAAATATGGGCTATTTTTAATATGGCTATATTATAATATTACCTCAATACAAATAAGAACAATTATAAAAAATATGATATTTCTAAAATAAATTCATACCTATTTGGAAACATTCAAATTCAAACCTAATAAAAGTGTAAAAATGAATTTAAATTATAATCAAAATTAATAAATATATATTCATGTTAAATACCTCAAAGGTGACGTATGTAAAACAAATAAAATTATATTTGTGTATAATACCAAAAATTCCTCAATAGAGTGGTAACAAATATGAAATACATTACCTGATGTTCAGGATAACATCTATTTGATTTATAAAAAATTATAACTAATTAAACATTTATATATATATATAATGGAATAATATATATATCTATAATATCATATATGATACATTTATGTTGTCTTTCCACATATTTTTCATCTTTTATTTTTTATTATAATAATAATTATATGTGTCAAGATATTTGATTTTCTTATTTTTTTTTTGATTTGGAAAATGTGGTTATTTTATAGAGACCATGGTTTTATTTTTAAAATGACAAAAATCATGATATTATAATCATATGTATTAATTTTATACATTTTAAAAAAATTCTATATAAAATATACATGTGAAATAAATCATATTTCTTCCTAGAGACATTAAGTTATACATATGCACGAGCAAATTTAACATTTTCTATGGATATTAGGGTAAATAACTATATGACATAATATAAATATATAAAAATAAATATTTACTAATAATAATATATTTTGATTATTTCCTTCATTATTAATATATATTTATGATGGCATTGGAAAAAAATTACATCTGTTTGGGAGACTATAGTCTACCGTACACATGAGAGTTGGTTTTGTTTTCCATTTGATGGGGGAATAAGATGAATAAATATTATGAAATAATAATAATAAAATTTATGTATATGGTAGGTATTGGGGTTAATAAATTAGATTGTTTTGGAAATAATTAGGCTCATAATATAAAAATGAAAATCAATGTTCAGGTTGAAGATGTTTACCACTTCTTGGAAATATGTTTTTTAGATATAATATTAATAGACTTATGATATCTAATTTATAAATATTATATCCTGAATAACATGTATAAGTATTTTTATATGTTGTTATGGTAGTGTTTAGTTGAGGTATGTGGCTGTAGTTTGTGTATAGAAAAGATAATGCGTGGTTCCTTTCTATAGTTAATGAAAGTAAAAAACATAGAGTAAATAAAAATAAGAAAATATTAATTTTAAAATGGTACTAGGTTCCAGGAATATTGATTTGAATAAAGGATATCATTTAAATAATTATAGAAAATAAAATTTTATTTAGCTAATGTTTTATTTTATTCAACATTACTCATTTTAACAACTTAGTTGCCCAATTTTTAAATTAACATCACTAAAAAAAATTCAATCTAAATGGTTTAGAAAATTATTTAAGATTTAAAAATTATTTAATAAATTTAAAATGTTTTATATTTTTGGAAATTTTATATTCTGGTGGTCCCCTTTCAAAAAAATTATTATTTTTAAATATTTCATGAAATATTAGTATGTAAAATATAATTAATGTCTATATTTAAACTATTCAATTAATTTGAAATTAAAAACATAAAGAAAATGATAGAACATGAATAGTTTTCTTTTTACCAAAAAATAAATAATATTTATTGATAATATAATTATATATTACGTATAATTAAAAATTAAAACAATATTTTAAATTTTTTTAAAAATATTTACAATGATTTATCTACTACTTACACATTCACCATGTTTGCAATGGGTATGATGTTAATGTACTTTTACTAATACAGAATATTTAAAAAATATTAAAAAATTATAAATTAATAGAGTTCACAATAAACATTTATAGTCATTTATATCATATATTTAAGCCAATATAGAAGATATTTAATAAAAAAAAGTGATATTTTTTATTCTTCATTGTATAAAATTTTATATTGTTAATTTTTGAGCAAAGGTCTCTCAAAAAAAAATTCAATACTAAGTATAAGAAGATGACGATTGAAATAAATTCCAAAAAAATTAGTAAATTTGAATCACGGTGGCATTATTATATTTTTTAAACATATGTTATCCTGATTCACACTTTTCCCATTGTGAAAAAATGGTACTGTTTTAAATATTAATTATGTCAATTTTTATAATTAAACTTATTATATTATATTAATTATTTAGATTAAAAATATTAAATATATTATATGTAATTAATTAATCATAAAATATATAAATTTCATTTATAAAAAACAAATGAATCTAAATAATAATATATTTATGAAAAATAATTCTTATATGTAGAAATATTATTATACTAAGATCATGTAAAATATTGATCCGAAAGTAATAAATTAATTTAATTAAAAATAAACAAAATTATAAAACAAATCCATATAAAAATATCATTGAAAATATATAAAATGAAAAACAATGTTCTTTAAAAATCATAATTTTCAGTACACACCAAAAAAATTAACATTTTCAGAAAGTTTCTAAAAAATTCACCATATGCTAATTTCAATATCCATATTTCCTAATTCATATTTTTTAAATTATGTAGGATTTAAAAAATTTGTATTAATTAACAAGTATATGAAGGTAGAAAATGAATTTATTGAATAATATATAACATTGAAGCATAAAATGAGATTTCAAAATATTGGGTACATATATATTAGTATATAATCAAAACATTTAATGTAAATAAAATAATTATAATTTTTTCCTAATTTTTTTAATATTATTCCAACCAATAAATAATATTTCAATGCAAAAAATATAATATAATTTTTTTTCAAAAGTTTATTATGGTTCGATTAAACTCATTGATACTAATAATAAAATCATTCAGAGAAGTTAAATTTATTTAATGAGAAATAATGGATGAAAAATTATGGAATTACAACAGAACCCCTTTAATTAATTTCTCAATTTAAATTATGTCACTATTATATAAACACACTGATGATTATTTTATCTCATCACATATTTAGGTACAAATGTGCCTTCCCCAAATTTATGGTATCACCACAAAACATTGACTGGATGAGCGGTCTTGATTCACATAAATATATCTATATGATATTGAGTGTCCACATGTTATTCCTCTTATTATGGATCATTTTATTGTATTATGGAATTTTATTTTAGTACATGTTAAGGATAATGAATGTTCAAGAAAAATAAAGATACATGGAACACGTAATGCACTTTAGAATGATTTAGTTTATGTACCAAACATGGAACTACCATGCCAATACGATCATAAAAACAAATGGGACTGATATCTCTTGGGATCAACTTTCTGTACATTCTTAATACAATAAAATTCATTAATGTATATATTCTTAGTAATTCATTATAAAAAAAATTAAATTATAAATCCCAATGATGATTTTCATAATAACATATTTTTCAACACTGATACCCCATTACAAGGTTAAGAGTGTATTTAATAATTTTCTATAATTTCCTTTCCTATATTATGCCAGGATAAAATTTATTCTTCAATTTCATCTCAAAAAATCATAGATATATTCTTCCTTCAATAGTGTTATTCATATGGTTCCATCTAAAATATTGAGGGAATAATATTGATGATTGAAAATTATTCCAATGAAAGAATTTGATCCTAACTACATTGAAAATAAATTGGATAGATATTATAAAATCTATTCAATTTATTGAATGAAACACTTGGACAGAAAACATTATTGGGGTAGATATGAAGTAGTAAAACTAAATTATATATCTATAGATTACTAAAGGATTTAACATAATATTGAGGTAATATTTCCATACCATTTAGATACTATTGAGAATTTTACTCAATAAAATATCACATATTTCGTAATGTATAACCATGTTTGTTGTGTGGGATATAAATATTATCTAACAGAAAAAAATGTAATTATTTTTTAGATAATATACCTCAACCCAAAAAGAATTTCTCTATTTATATGTTTTAGGTTGTTCAAAAAAGAAATCAATGATAATCTGTTTCTTTAACCATTATAGTTTGGTTAATGGTTATAATATTCCCATAGACAACAAACTATTTTCAGTATCATTTTGACACACCATGAATCAAGAAATATACTATGAAATAAACCATTTCATGATATCCAACCATAAAAAATCTTTTATATTCATATATATCAATATTATTTTGAGGTTAATATAAAAAATGAATTTTATAATTCATTGAATAAACAATTATGTCATTTAAAGAACAAATACAAGAATTTTTAACCTAATCATTATAGTATGATTATGGTTGAATTCAGAAACATTATCAACCATTTTCAATAATTCCATATAATTCATTAATCCCTTTATAATCCTTTTATGGTTGTATAGTTCAATATTAACATGATAAATATATAATATATCCTCCATTTTAAAAGTTTCAGTATCTATATTATTAGTATAATTAACAATATGATCTCTTTCCATCCACATCATAGAAAAATTTACATGGTCACTCCCACAAAGTGCACTAATATCTTTATTCTCCTTCCCATAGTAGTAACGTACTATGGAGTCATAATATTTGATGAACTACAATCATCTTCTCTATATCATATTCAATGTTTTCAACATAGATATACACATCAATATTTTAATATATTTATATATATCACTCCTCTCACCATATAAAAAAATTATCTATATTTTCAATGTAAAAATGACCACTTCTATATTCAAATCATTATTTGGGTACGTATTCTCATCAATTTTCAAATTTATTTAAGAGGAAGATATTATCATATCATTCATAAAAAGGATATAAACATTTCAATTATTTGATTCACTTCTATATATAAGAAACCCTTCTCTAATGTCATCTAATTTAATAAAAACATCATTTCCCAACCATATTAAGTTTCCCAGTAAGGATCCTATTATCACTATGAGAGGGAAAGGATAAATCAATGATATCTTTTTTATTTTATGTTTCCCACATTTTTAAATAACATTCACATACTATTAGAGTGTTTTTTACGACTTAACACAATCAAAATCCACATCCATTGGAACAAGTGATTTTTAAGGTTAACTTCTCAATAAGCGTAGCTACATCTTTTTTATAATATGAAAACAATCCTATACCATAAAATCCATTATAAAAAAATCATATGAGGTGGAATTAAAGAATCAGGACAAATAGTAACAATCATGTCGAACATGGGACATAATTCTCAAGTGTGTGCGAACACTCTTAGCACGAATAGGAAATACAATGTTTCAGTGATTCTTAATCCTCTTTCAAAATTTGATCATTCAAAACAATTCTTATCCTCCCAACCAAAAAGTTGATATGAACAACCTTCAACAAAACATACTTTTTATAATTAATACAAATCGGTCACAAACCATTTTAAGTGTATATAAATCAACTATTATGTAACGTGTGCTTGATTTTACTTTATTGGTTGAACACATATTGTGCATAACATAAATCTTTTGTACATAATTATTCTTGTGCACAAATTAAACTTATAACATGCAACTCTAATTATTTTTTTCAAATACCTTTATATAAAAATCTTTTGAAATTCAGAGCATTGAATTTTTTTATGTGTCGAGCTTCCTAAAGGAGAGAGTGTTACCTTATATTTATGAGTATCACCGACCACCACGCAAAAAAATTGGGACAATCCACTCAAGATCCTGACACACCACACAAATCCCCACTTGACATTGTATTGAGTGCGTAAGTCTTTTTTGCAAAAAAAATTAGCTTTTTCACACTTCATTAATCATTCTCACACTTAATGACATTTCCATTTTTCGATATTCGGACCTCGAATGATGCCTTGCACACAATATTCTAAAATCCATTCAATATTGCATGCATAAACCAAATGGTGCTTCATTATTATCTCACTTATTCAATGAAAAAATTATTTCACTATGAAACATATCGACCAGGATATATAGTCTTTGATAGAAAACATTTAGGACCATCATATTTTCAACAGAAAGTACTGAACCTTACTTATCTCCCACTAGCATCTTTCCTTCCAATAAAAACTAAATATGACCGGGAGCACCATTATACACCCTCTCTTTCATATTGAGGGAATCAAAAGAACTCCATACATATGATATTCGAGAAATAAAATTCTGAAAAGAATTGTCTAGTTTTAAATGCCTTTATAATGTTATTAGATTTATCTTCTTTGAAAAAAAAAACACTATGCAAAAGAAAAATATTCAGACATATTTCTCAATCCAACATGGTCCCAAAACCATATTTATTATCAATTAACATTCTCTAATTATTAATATATCTGAAAGAAAATAAAACCCTTCCATGTCAACATGCAGAGTGGATTATATTGGGATGAAAAGTCTCCCATAGAGTGTTGGTAATATGTGTGCGGAAAGTAAAACTACAGATATAAGTTACTCAGGTTGGTCTATGTATTTTACTAGTGACATCTATACTGAATTGATCTACAAATACGTCTTATCATGAGATTATATGTCTAAAATGGATCTATTTATAAAAAAAATTAATAGAAGTTATTAATTTTAGAAAATATATATTTTATTTGGACCTTTAATAAAATTATTATGTGATCTGTATGATCCAAATATTTTTTGAAAACATTTGAATATCAAATTTAATGACTACCCCAATCTGATCAACGTAACCAATATTGAATATACTGATTGAATCAATAGATATATTTGGAGTATTCTTATGTTAAATGAAACTACTATAAATTTACAATGCGAAAACATGTACGAAATGATTTCATGGGTATACCCTCTTCAAGGACCTTAACTAACAATAACTAGAACAAATATTAGTCATTGAATAATAATTATAACGCCTAATTTGATCTAAGGTATCATCTATTTAGATAGATGATACATGATCATATTAATAATTTTTATATATCCTATAATAAATGAAAAGACTCATTTACACATCCTTATTATTGATAAAAATAAAAATTATTGACCATTGTGAAACAAATGGTTAAATGAATCCTTTTCAAGATTCACCAATAGATTCTTCTTAAATTATTAAAATAAAATTTAGTTCCTCTATATATGTGATTTTTAAATATTTTTAGCACAATATATGAATTATATAGAAAAATCAACTTCATTTTTTGGGTTAAGACTAAAAAACTACTCTATAATGACATCAATTAACTCATGTAAAATAAAAATATATTCAATATTTATTTTATTAGAAATCATATGACAGAAATATACATCATGAATATGTAATAAGAAGTATATTATGGAAGTAATTACCTTTTTGTGTTTATATTGATCAATACATAAGAAAACTATTACTAGATAATTTGTAATATTGAATGTAACGTACCATCCTAAACAATTTATTTGGTATCTATAATGTGATAGCTGATACATTCAAAAAAAATTCATAAAACCCAGTAAAATAACGAATAATAAGTAATTAAAGATGAATATTCTCACAATAATTTATTTGATTGGATCAATATTCTTTAGATATGATAATCATACCATTAAGAGTTTTCATTATCAGCTCAACATCAAATCATTGTGGTACTTATGTTATACAAATATATAATTATTTAGATATAAAGATTTTTATTGCACCAAAATATAATATATCAATCATAGTTAATGAAATGACCATGATTGAACATTTCACCACAGTACATCATACCACACCATCATCTATAGTACTTTAATATGCTTTATATTCTCTCTTTTTATTCTTTATGGTATGTTCCCTTGATTCATGGGGAACCATTGTGATTTATTTCCCATCACATTATAATTTATAATCCCGATAGAAGTTTTTTATTTCACATTGATATATTAATTAATAAAATTACACTTATCTATGAACATATAATTATCATCCACTCTATTATATAATTATCTTGGATGATTATAGACGTAATTTTTACATAAGGGAAATTGTTTTGTTTCATTATACTTATTTTATGTGTTCCCATTTTCTTTGTTCTAAGGTGAAATCTTATTTTACTTATTTCATTTTAAGATATATGATCTATAAATTTTTTATCCATTTTAATATGAATTGATACTATATCATCATATGATAAAATGATTCAGGAACTAATGCCATCCAGATACTATATTACACACATATCAATCTTATGGGTAACACTTTTAGTATACACATGAAAAATGATGATTGTTCTTTCTTCTATTACAAATTATTGTGATTAGAATTATGATAGACATTATATTTATAAATATGATATTTATTATATTTATAATTTATATAAAATTATTTAACATGAACATGTATGTGTTCTATTTTGTATAAATAAGATAACATATTTTGTGGATATGTGGAATACCCCCTCTTCAAAGAGATTTTATTCGTTCTACTATACATGGATCATATAAAAGACGATTTTTAAAAAAATATTTAACATATATTACATATATATGATAATATAATATTTATATAAATAAATAAATAAAATTTAATATCCTTTCTTTTAAAAAAGAAAAAATGAATGTAGTGTTCATGCATACTTACATCATTCATTTTATATAAAGGGTACATTTTATTTTCTATATCCAAATTGTATATATTATTATAAATAAATATATAATTAATTTATATAATATTTATACCATGTTTTAAATTAAATATATTATGAAATCATGATATATGTTTCATGAAAAAAACAACAATTTAAAACAGAACAAAATAACCGTTCATTAAGCACCAGAAATAGTGAAAATAATGAAAGATTGTTAACAATTGGGTAATAAGATATAATCTGATATTATTAAAACTATTATGGATCTGTTATATGTTATTGACATACATAAATCCAATATAAAGGATTTTTAAGGATGTTCATCCAAATGTATACACAATGTTAGGGATTTTAATCACACTTTTTACATCTGTGAGATTAATGTCATTTTCAAAACATAATATTTTTTTGGTGTTTCTACTGACCATTTAAATATATTACATAACTAATACATTTACCGTTAAGGTATTTTTGGTTTTAATGTTAATTGTATCATTTAATTGTAAATTCCCATGTGGTAAATGTTATCTTTGAAATATGAATTTCTTTTGTGATTGTAAACATTATCTTAGAACATTCACCTCCTTATGATCATTTTTATTTTTCATTAAATTTATCTTAAATATATATTCTTATTAATTAGGTATTATTAATTATTTTACTTTATAACATCTTAAGATATGGTTTAAAATTTGAGGGTTATTTAACTTTCTAGAGAATTATTGATAAATCATTGTCTTTTACTCAATACATATATTTGATAAGGAACCATTATTATGAATTTAATTCTATTATTATATATATGAGTAATTATTTGGACTTAAAATAAATGGGTTAGGTACCATTTAATATAATCCCTATGGTTTGGGGACATGTTAATGCAATCCCCTCAATGCATCGATAGTCTAATTTGATGAATCAGTTGGCCAAAATAGAGTAGTTCAAATTGTCTCAAGAATAAATAGTAATAATATAATAGTTCATGTGAATGTTATATGATGTCCAAATATTACGTATTTACATTATTTTGAATTCATTTATTATTATTATTTATTATATATTTTCTTATTACATATTTATGGATGCATTTATTTCATAGTTTATTGATTAAATGACATGGGTTTCAATTATTTACCTTTCCATATTGATTATTCATTATACGGTTATTGATTTTAATGTGTCCCCAGTCATTTAAAATTAAATTATGCTTATTAATTTTTTATTTGTTCTTTTATACATACCATTACTGAGAATTTAAGATCACCCTTACTTTGTTCGCTTTCCCTATGATATGAAGAAGAAATATTTGAATGATCATTCAAGGATGTAGTTTATTTAATTTTATTATGTATCGTTTTTATATTCTTTTTCCAATTTATAAAGGGTATCATTTATGTAATTTGACTTTCCAAACATTAAATAATGTTCAATCACTTTGTATTTTATGCTTGTATCTATTCCAATGTAATAATGTACGACACCTCCTCCGAGATTCTGGGATCAGGGTGTTACAAGATATATTTATAATATAATATTTCATTATGTTTTATCTAATCCACACATTCTCTTTCATCGACCAATTCAGTGTTTTGGATCAATGATCACTATTTATTGACAAACCCTATATGAAAATTTTTCTACCAAAGTATCCTTTTAAATTACATTACTTCTCAAAGATAATATTATAATTTCTTCGGACTTGTTTAATTTCTCATCTACCAATGAATTATTAGTTAAATTAATATATAAAATATTTTATCTCTGAGATAAATTAAAACATAATGAATCACACTTTGGAAAAACTGGAAAATACATAGAGGAAATTTTATTCATTATAACATGACTCAACTACCCTAATATGGCTATGATATTCATAGATACAACATTAACTATATTTTCCTTCTTAACAGGGAAACACTTATATTGAATACGAGTATTGATTCTTTTTTAATATATTAGGAATGATTAATATTTGATTAAATAAAAAATTTATCCCATAATCTTCATGAATATTGATATATAAAATAAAAATACATATATAGGTATGTTTTATAAAATATTATAATGGTTTATAAATATGTTCATATAAGATATTTTCATTTAAAATCAACTTAATAAGGTCTCTATAAAACATGATTTGAGTATAACAGTATCAATGAAAAAACCAATGAGTTAGATATGATTTATAATTTTATTAAATTTTCATAAGATACATGGGCCATCAAGCATAATGTTTCAATTAGTTTATTTTTATTATTAGAATATGATACAAGAAGGCATCCCATTTGATGTTAAAATTATATTCTATTTTATATTGAATGTAAATATTATGAATCTATGAACTTGTTCAAGGATTTTTTCTTCATATTACTTGGAAAGGAAAGGAAATGAAGGTTTATCTATTATTCCTAGTGTGGGTTACATATAAATAAAACACTAATGATTTAATATGGAGTAATTATTATAGAATGTTAAATAATATATGTTTTTTAATTAATAACTTTTACCAGAAATGATTCAATGTATTATATCAATATAATATTCTCACAGATAATAATTTCTATAATATAAATTAATGAATTAGATTATTTTGGACTTATTAATCACACATATACGGATATCGTAACCATCAAGACATTTTCCCAAGATTGTTGAATCTATTTTGTTGTGAACACTAAAAAATAATTTTTTTAAAATGATTTATCTTGTAAGACCTGTCAATACATTATGGCGTTTATAATAAGTAGGCCCCACAAATCACTATATTTCTATTGATACACTTATATACTTTCTGATGAATTTAATTTTTAAACTATATGTATTATCATAAAAAATATGTATTGGGAAATGTATATGAAATTTTATGATTTTCCAAGTCAATCATATAAATTTTATAGTAAAACATCATATAAAGACATTGTAAATGGTTTATGGAATATAAAAAATTATTATAGAAATAATGTGGATATTTATGAGAATGTTAATGTCCAATGAAATATTATAACAAGAAATTGAATATTTCAATAGTATGTTAACGAACCCAAAAATAATAATTTGTCAAATATGATCATCAACTCATTAGAATTATATGTTTTTTAATAATTTTTTCTCCAATAACGAAATAGTGAAAATATAATTCAAACAAAAAAATAAAATTCATTAAATATATTTCTTTTTAAAAGTGTCTAAATCTATTATAGGTGGCTAAATACAATTTTACTGCTATAGTGGTGGGAAATTCCATTGACATAGTACATGCTATAAAAACTCACTTTGATTTTTTAAATCCAATAAATAAATAGAATTATATAAATTTATTGATATATTTATCTCGGAACATTTAAAAATAATACCATAATATATAATCTAATTAGAAAATTTGTGAAGGACTAATGTTGATTTTTTTAATTTCTCTAACAAAATGTACACATAGAAAAAAATCCTATAAATTAAGAAATAAGTAATGGTTTTCTTTTAAACAGTAATTTTTATTATTCATGTGAAAAAAATAGTTTAAAAAAATGGGATTTTACTAAACATATCGAGGATAATGAAATATTTTTTGAAGGATAAGTTAGAAGTTACCATCAATGAAAAAGTGTGGAATCAAAAAATGTTATAAAATAAATTCTTTCATTTTTGGTAACACTACAAAAATAATTTCATTATATATTAAATCTGAATTGAAAACTCATTCATATTGAATGAAAATGTAATCATATTATACAATTAAACTGTTATGTAGTTCAATAAAATAAAATAAATAGGTTCATAACACCAAATATGACTCAATTGAGTGGAAATTTTGACGAATTCCCTTACTCCATGTTCATATTTCCTTGTATGTTATTTTATGCTCATGTATAATCAATTAATATTAATTATAATTATGTTATTGAAATATATAAATATATATATAATCATATATGATCCATTTATAACATCTGAATACTCATTGTTTGAAAATATCTTCTTATTACATCTGTTTTTGGTGTCAAATAGTTTATCTTCCATGTATATTGTTACATGGAATTTATAGTCGTTTTATCCTGACTAGGTTTATACAATCCCTATAATTTTAAAAATGATATTAACTTGGTAAATTATTAATTATTTGAACATATTATTATTATTATTGATAAATGGGCCTGAAAAATGAATCATAACATTTGTGGAGACTAAAGTCCATATATATAGATGTGAGAAATCACCATTATTTATTGGGGGAAGCTATAAGAATTATTTGAATCATGAATCAATAGTATTATAAAAATTTCTTAATTTTTTTTATTTTTTCTTAGTTATTTAATTATGACAAGCCATTTGATATGATAATAGAAAATAAATTACATCAATTCATAAAGAGGAAATATTCTATACAACCAAGCTATTGTTTTGTTTCAAAAATAAAAGAGAAGGATACTAATATATATTATGAAATCATGGTAATAACATCGATGTATAATGAAGATATAGGTTTTATTTTATTCGAATGGTTATGATGTAATTTAAGGTCGTAAAATAAGTTGACAAATTATTATGCCAATTGAATATTTTTACATATTAATTAAAATAGCATAATTAGATAACCACTTAAGGGACATAGGATTAGTCTTTTAGGAAGACTGGTATGATACTCTAATATTTTAAAAAATAAAAAAATATTCAAAATCATATTTGACATGCATCACTAAGATAAAACAACCATTGAAATAAATATCCATTATAACATAGAGTTTAAATTAATTGGTAAGAATTATATCAATTATGTATTGTTATATATATATTTCCTACAGAATAAAAAATATTTATTATTTTTTATTAAATAATCTTTAATTTTTATTAAATTATTTTTACTCTTAAAAAATATGTTACTTAAAAAAATGATTCTATTTCATTTATTGAAAAATATATTATATTTAAATTTTATACATTTTTAAAATTAATATGTTAAATTGAAAGTAATTTTCTAAATTTTTAGGTAGAATTTTTAGTTTTATAATTTTGTTTTGTTTTTTGGAACTTATTAAATTTTCAATGAATAGTAAAAAAATATTATTTCTTTTCTATATATTATGAAATTTAAAAGTATCATTATGTTTTGAATATGATTTAATATAACATAATTATTATTTAGATATATTTAATTTACATAATTTTTATTTAAGAAAATATACTCAGTATTTAGGTATATATTCTTTTTTGTGTTAAAAACATAATTATTTAGAAATCTATTTTAAATTGCATTTTCATTCTCCATTACTTTTTATAAAAATTGTCAAAAATGACAAATTTATTAGATTAAATTTTTATATTATATATATCTAAATATAAATTCGAATTGATATATTTTTTTAGTTATTGAGTTGATATAAAATCGTCTTTTTCTCGAAAATAAACATCATGAATTCCTTTAAATTTATCACATCAATGAGTATTGTTTAATATTTTTTTTCTCCAATTATATTAATTTAAATTTGTAAAGTGAATTAAATTTATGGAAAAATAATAATTTATATTATCTAATATGGCCAACAAATTTTTTTTAACACAATAAATAGTGACATTAGTAAAAATTAATTGATGTGGTTAAGGTAAAAATTAATTTATATGGTGGTTAAACAAAATGATAATTGTAAATATGACATGAATTTTTTTCTACAATATATTACATTTCAACATTTTGACCATATAATGGCTAATTATCTATAATGGACCTTTTTTGGTGTTTTTTATTTTGAATCCACTGGTTCTCCTTTTTATTTACAAATATTACTAGTGTGTCACACCTCACATAGAAAATACCATTACCAATATTAAATTTTATTACTCTATATAACCACTTTCTACAAATAACCTCCCAAATAACATTTAAAAATTTTTAATCTCATTATTTAATACTTGGTTTGTTCATAAATAAATTTCGGGGTTAATTTTTGTATATTTGTAAAGAGGTACACTATGAAGAATTAAAATACATTACAATGAATTTTTTTTCTATTTATCCTTCCATATAATTAAAATATTCTAAAAATATTATCATACAGTAAAAATATTATCTTATATATACTTCACTGTTATTAATATAGTAGGAAATATTAAACACACATCCTTTTCTATCAAATTGGATATAAAATCATCCTTCATGTGTATGGTGTACTTCCACCTCATGAACTGATATCATTTATTTCCCATATTGACATATCATGGAATTGATATGTTTCAGGATTAAAATTATTTAGATTATATTTTTAACATATTTATAAATATTTAGTTATGATATCACATACACTTTAGAAAATACCATTCTTTATGGGATACAATAACATACATTATATGTATGATGGACTAACACCTATGAATGTGATGTGATTCATTTTTCATGAATGTGTTGAATTAAAGCTTATAAAGATATTAGTAATGAATATATGTGATCAAAATGGAAAAATAAGTTTATTAATTTTCATATTTATCACTATAAAAATGTAACACATCAATTTATTTCTAACAATGTAATACTATAAGGTTGTCTGTGGACTTATGGACGACCACCTCCATGATGCCATGCGATTATATTTTCAAAAATAAATCACGTGTATGAAATATATATTGATATATGTAATATTATATTAGTAATATTATTATCATTATAAAATTTTTAAATAATACTAAAATTCTCTCCACAATGATAATTAAGAAATGGGATAATTACTTATGTGTTTGTAACACTAGAAATCATCATGATTTTACATCATTTATATTTCATAACTATATTTAATTATTTTTAAAAAAACATTTAATTGATGTATGAATATGATAGTTATATAATGATTATATTTATGTATATGTTGAAATAATTATATATTTTACCATTGTAAGTACCCAAATCCATTTGTAACTAATGAACTGAATGTCCTAAAAACACTTGACATGGACTTGGAAGGATGAGTTTTAAAATATGTCATTATAAAGAAATGAAATAAATGATATTTTGTAAGGTGTTAAAGTTGTAAAATTTTATTCATAAATAACATAATTGATTTAAAATTATTATACAAGAGAATAAGGACATACATGTAAAGTCTTTACTGAAGGAATGGGGTTTTCTCACATCGTTTTTATTTATATTGTATTTTTATTATATTCAGTAATAATTAATATTTTGTGGGGTATATACTGTTGATTTTACATATAATATATTGAATCAATCATATTTTGTGATATTTTATGTTCCAATTTCAATTTCTTCAACTTGGAGTATTTTATTTCAATGTAACAATGTGTTAAATATTTTCATTAATCAATACCTTTTCATTGGGTTATATTACATATTTATTGCCTTTTATATTAAATTATTTAGTTTTAAATAAAGTGTAAATATCTTATGGTATATTTATAGATGATATATTTGGATATAAATTTTATATGAAGAATTAAATTTTTGGTTAATTATCACATCCACATATAGATAATTGTAATAGACATCATTTCAGTTTATCTTTAATGAGGCATATTTTGATGTTATTATCCTATATTTTTTATGAGTCATATATGAAACCCCTATGACATGAAACATAATGAATTTATCTATTATCACCATATTTAATGTTTTTTATTTTGAATAATCATGGATATTATGATTAAAATGATTCCAATGTGGTTAACATCTCTCTTTTCAAAAAATAATCTTTTCACATTCCATTTTTAACAATTTTCAAAAAGAATATATTTTTTAAAAAATATGGATTGAACCAAATTTATAATCATTGCGATGTTTCAATAACATGATGGGTTCTTTATATGATTCTAACGTTTTTTTAATTAATATTTTCATTTGAATGTTGCTAGTTTTTTTATTTAAAAAATTATTATTAAAATAATTATTTTTAAATAATATGACTTCAATTTTCCCAAATTTAATGAATCTTACTTAAAATAAAGTAATTTATTAAAAATATTTGTTGAAAAATATTTTTCTCTGATTTTTAATGCCTTTTTTTGTAAAATTGGATATTTTAAAAACTAGTTCAAAATGAGTCTCCTAATAATTTTCAAACCAAGGGAAAAGTAATATACAAAAAATATAAAACGAATCAATGTTTTATCATGAATTAAAAGAATGAATTTTGTATCCTTATTGGATATTATTTACATTGTAGATATATTTATAAGTATACAATGTTCAATTTAAAAGAAATTATTTTATAATATATAATGATATTTTATATTAAAATGTTTTTTTTATTGTGAAACCATTCCTTTCCTAATGAAGGTTTTTAATAATAAGTTAATGGTAGTTCTAATCATCAACATAAAAATAATTTTTTTAACTAATCACATGGTAGGGATATTTTTTAATGAATCCTTTATCATTTTTACTCAATATGGTCTATCAATTTTTCAAAGTGAATATTATCGAGAAAAATTAGTTTCCACAGGTCAATCATGTTTAAATGAGATATTCTTGGATACCATTCATTTTTTTCAGGGGTAAATGTTGTTGTAAATAGATTTTTATTGTACATGTTTCTTTTTCATGGGATAATCATGATTAAATTATATTTTTATGTAATCAGTTTCTTTTAAATAGGTCAATCAGGTTATGATAACAATACTGGATATTCATGTCATTTATTGATATAATAAATTATCTATGTACATTATATCAAGAAATCTAATTAGAAATAACATATGATAATCGTTGACCCCAGATATTGTTTTTTGTGCCCCTTATAGAAATTAGGTATGTTGTTTTCAAATATCAGACTACTGAATTCTGTAATGTTACTTGTAAACTAAGAAAAGAAAGAGAATTTAACCTGGGGTTTTCTCCTATGGATTTAACTATGATGATTTTATTTCTAAATTTAATTTAATATGTGGTATAATGATGTTGTTCCAAGAAAAAACAAATTTTATCCATTATTTTATTGGGTTTATAACATTATTTATGATCAATATTGATATCACACTGCTTTATATTTTGGATTCTATTGATTATTTCCATTTGTAAATCCTTATGCAATGTTTTCATGTTTAATTATCATGGAATTGATGGTTATGAAAAAATTTCATATATAATCAAATTTATTAATTATTTCATCATACAATTTTATTCATTATAAAATCATGATTGAAATTATATTTTTAATACTCATGTTATCCTATTATGAGAATTTGATTTCACACATAATTTGTTTCTCTTTCCTTATATAATTAATATTGAGGATGGAATAATTATTTATAGGGGATATTTCATATGGATTATGAGGATAAATTAATATGAAAGAATAATAATATTTGTTATACAAGAAATATACACATTCAATGTCTTGATAATTTTTATGTATGAGTCTTCTATGATTCTATACAACTCTAAACAAAATAGGTCATTGAGAATGTAGGTGAAAAAAATTTCCTCTTCATTTTATATTTTTTTAATGGAATAAATTGGTTCAACATCATATTTTTCAATTTTGAAAATTTAATTTTCATATTTTTAGTATCAGACCCTAGATTTCAGGTTTTAGGGAGTTATAGTTGGAATCAGCAAAATGGTTTTTATAAAATTTGATAAAATGGTGTTTTTATCTATAGTATTATTAAAAGATACGGATAAATTTATAGATATATATATGATTAATGGTGGTCTTATGTTCAAATTAATATAATCCAGTTTCTGTTTTAAGTGATGAAATTTTAGTGTGGTTGATAACATTTTATAAGACATTTTATTTGGTAGATGTGTTTTTAAAGTAGTGGTTTAATAAGATGTATTAATAGAAATTTTATGGAATTAGTATTTATGGTATTAATATCTTTAATTATTAATTTGATCTTGTATATTTATGTAATTATGTGAACAAATGATTAATTTTATATATAACCATGAGATTGGAAAATGATTTGGTGTCTATTTGATTAATGTTTTTCCAAAATGTGATTAGTTTATTTATTTTATTGTACTATAAATGGAATGATATTACCATTGATGATAAAATACCATTTAATGTTGAGGTTATTGAAGCTATTTCAGATATATTGTTATTTATTTATGGAATGATTTATTTTGATCCATGGGTATTTTTATAGAATTTTGGAGAATAATTTTTATATTATAAGACAATCATTTTTGGAATTATAATAATGTGTGGTAAGCATTTTGATTTTGGTTAATATATAAAAATATAATAAATATTATTTTATCCCTTATATTTTTTTTATACTTTTAGGGATTACTTTTGAATTCATGGCCTAAAACAATCATATTTAATACTCATTAATTGTTGAAAAGAAAATAATATTGTGAAAACTATCTAAAGGATGAAATTATGACTGTCATGTATGTACATTTATAAATATAATATGTTTATATAGAAATGTAATTCCTAAAATCTTGGAAAAAACATTTGAATTTTTTTATACAAGATCCTTCATTTCTAATCAACCGATGACAATTTCACTCATCAAAAATATAATTCTTGGAGGATATTAAATTTACATTAGTAATTAGGTTTCATATAAGAAATTATATCTATCAACCACTATAATAAATTGTTATTTTATTCATTATATTAACTGTAACTTCCAACCCATGATCTCATATTTTCAAACCTAATATATTTTAATACAGATACACTTTTTTACATCATTCCCTCCCATATCAAGTGGATGTTTTGTTAACTATTTTATTGATGAAGGATTAAAAATATTTATTTTCCTATGTATATAATTTTACTAACCTGATAAATTTCAAATTATTGAGTATTAAATTTTATAAATGGGGTTGGATTTAACACTCATAGATTTTGGAATGGAAAACATTTTTCTATAGCATATTCAATACACAATATTGTTCATAAACAACAAGGGAAATATTTAACTATTATATTATATCAATAAAACTAGTAGATATGTATATTTATAACAAACTTTTGTATATATATAACATTATACATATTAATTATTGTTAAAATTTTAGAAATTAATAAAAAAAAATTTAATAAAAGGATTTTCTTCATCAAAACAATGTTTAATCAAAAATAATTTTTATTTATTTTCATTAAATTATATTATAATTAAATTTTTATTCATTTATTATTTTTATATAATTATGTTCGTTTATTTAATCAAAATATGAAATTTACATTTTGAGAAATTTAATTATTTTTTTGATGAATATTGAATTCTAATTGAAAAGTGAAAATACTGATTTCTATAAAATGTATTTTTATTTTAATTAATTAATAAATTTAACATTTACATTTTTTATTATTTTATAAATAAAAATATGTATTATTAAGTTGAATTTTATCAACTAAATTTATTTTTAGTAAACTTATTTTTTGATTTTAGTATAAATTTACATTTAGATTAAAAACATATTTTTTTAAAAAATTGTTTTAAAATGCATAATTTTTTTACATTTTAATTACATAAAATTATAAATAATGATGAATTTATTCTATATAATTTATATATCATATATTATAAAATATTACTTTTAATTAATATAATAATAATGAATTGTCAAAAATTTAATATAATATAATCTGTTAGAAAAAAAATAAATGTCCAAAAACCCATTTTTCGATCACATGTCTAGGTTATTGATTAAATTTAAATATTTCCATTAATTGAATTAAATTTATTTTAATATATTAAAAAAATAGTTATAAATATTTAGAATATATAATAAGTTGACCTGATGTTTTTACCATATTGATGTGTGAAAATATTAAAAATTAAATATTAAAGTTAAGGTAAAATGGATTTACTATGGGATAAAAAATGATACGGGTAAAAACAACATAATAAGATATCTGAAATATTTTTTATTCCAATATTTTTACCTTCTGATTTTTAGTCTTGACAATTGTTGAATTTTTTGACTTTGCGTTGTGAAAAATAGAGAATCACCCTTTTCTTTTAGAAATGAACATTTTGGAATCTCCCCATACTTATAAATGGGAACCCAATGTCCTATCATTACCATAAATTCATAATTTACAACTTTAAAATATATTCAATAATCACTTCATAAATTCCCTCCACAAATTCTGTAATCCTTATTTTGGGAATAATTCCTTTCTAGTAACACATTATGTTTATTCCAAAAGATATGGACTATGAATACTTAAAATTTCTAACAATGATTTTTTGGTTTATTACATAACCCAAATCCTAAAATTTTTTTTGTAATATTCTCTAATAAAAACACTAGTATCACCTATATATTGATGTGTTTTTATGATCAAGGAATAAAAAATCCCATTTCCACTTAAATAAAATGTGATAAAAAATAATCGTTTGCCAGTATAGTAGACCACCATATCACGAACTGATACCATTCATCTTCTATCATAATCTCTGTTGAATTGATATAATGATGGATTTAAAGTATATATATATATAATATTTTTAATATATTTATACTTCATATGTTATGATATAATTTATATGTTTTTAATGTCTATTCTGTAGGGGATACGATATAGTCTCTTTGGTGTATAACATATTACTGTCTCATGAAGCAACGTGATTCATTATTCACTAACACTTTATATAGAAGATAATTAAGAAAATTTAAATAAATATATCAGATATAAATTAATTATTAATTATATTTTAGAAATATTTAACATTATAAAAATAAAATATATCATTTCATTTCATACAATGATAAATGATAACATTCTTCATGGACATGTGTCCTACCACAAACACTATGTAGTGAGATTATATTTTCATCACTAAATCACATGGAAGATATATAAAAGTAATATTATATTTATTATATAAGGATCCTCATTTATGGATAATATAATTCATACTATATTTCATAACATTCATTCATAAAGGGAAACATTACTCATGTGTATGTACAACCTACTGTATCTAATACCGAAATGTAGTTCATTTTTCATTACCTCAATTAATAAATGTTTTAATAAACATAACATGATATAAGAATATGATAATGATTTAATTATCAATATTATAAATATTTGAAGATAATTTCTTCTTTAACTATGTTCAACTCAGTAATGTTTTTTTGAAACATTGAATTGAATGACCTAAAATCACATGACATGGAATTAATTTGTTATGTATTTGAATATTTCATTATAATGAGATAATGTAAATGATTTAATTATAAGGATTTAAAACTATAAAATCATATTATGAAATCAAATAATTTATATATTTTAATTATATAAGTGTTTAATTTATAAAAGTATTGTCTGAACAGAAGGTATGGGTTTTTATCACCTCACCTTGTATTTTTATGGGAAAAATTATATATTTAAAAATTATTTCTTTTTTATGGTGTAAATATTATCCCTTTTATAAGTTATATAATTACTTTATAATACATATTCTTATGTTGATGTAAAAATTTTATTAATATCAACCATTGGTATTTAACGTGAAAGTAACACAGTGTTAATAAACTACATAACTCAATTTAATTTCCTTGGGAGATATTACTTCTTCTTTTTCTTTCTTGTTATATGATTTTTTTATAATAAACTGTGCTTATATTTTTAATTATTAAAAAATATTATAAATTTATTTTAACATGATACAGATAATAAAATCAGTTACTAACTCTCACATCAACATTGTGACCATTCTGATGGACTTCGTCTCAATTTCCTTCTATTGAGGTTTATTTTGGTGTTATTCACCTATATAATTTTATGTGGCCTATATACAGACAATTTAATATTTAATGTCATTAATTTCTATATTATCATGTAAATTAATTTTGTTATTATTAAAAATTTATGAGGATTATGATTCAAATATTTTCCAGGTAGTAATGGAATTTAATTTAATAAAAAATATTTTAATGAACAACATTTAACTATTTTCATATTAAATGTATTTTTTTAAACAAATCCTCAAAATAATTTCCAACCATTATTAAACCTCAATTATTTTAGGGTTCCATTATATGTTTCAATGGTTATTTTTAATTTTTATGGTCCCTATTCTATATGATGATTTTAATGATTTTAAAAATTCATTTCCAAAAGAAAATAGTTTTTTTAAAACCTAATTATATTTTTATCTTCATTTCAAATTCCCACATTATTCAAAATATATGTTTTATAAAAATATTTTGATTATTTTTTCAATGATTGTTTACATTTATCTTTTTCCACAGTTTTATCTTTACAAAACATCTAAAATTAAATCCTCATTTGGGTTTCCAAAAAAGGACAATTTTGATTTTACTAAAAATGTTCATATAATAATTATATTATTGTGTATGACATGAAATGATTTTCTCTGAATAATTATGGCTATTTTATTCAATTATTTATATTATGTTATCTATGTATAATTTAAATAAATATAATTTTCCAAATATGAAATGAATTTGTAGTTTTGAAAACTGATTTTGAAAGTGAAACAATTATTTTCCACATGATTTATTACTGATCTTTTAAAGTTATTTCCATTCATAAATTTCATATTCAAATATTTTTAAATATCCTCCTCCGGGGATACATTCTAGTCATTCTATTATAATTTTTCCACAAAAAATATAATAATTATTTCAATTGAATTTCAATGGAACCTATTTCTTATCCCTATATTAATCATGTTTCAAAGTTATTGTCATTTTACATTTAATTTTTCCATGAGTTGCGAATATTTTAATGATACTATTGTGAGAAATGGTTCTTTTCCATGGTTTATTCATGTTTAGAAGACATTGTTATGGTTTCAATTTCATTTACATAGGTTAATATTGTTCATAAATGAATAATGGGGTTTTCTATGATTTTATGAATAAATTAATGTTCCATATACTTAATGTAATGAAAATTACATGGAAACTAATTATGGTAATTTTTTAACATATATATCACTTGGTTAGACCCATAAATGATTTATGTCAAATGCACCCAAAAAAGTTCTCCAATAAATTTGGTAATATTCCAAATCTATTAAGGCCTGGTGGATGGGTTAACTAGTTGGTTAATCCAAGGGATTTTAGTAGTCTCTTTATATTTTCGAAATGAGATTTAAAAAGTATAAGCAGTTAATTATCCATGATAAAAAAAATGTTTTTTCTATTATTTATATAGTTTAATAATGTTTATTATGATTGAGAGTAATATCACATTTCTCAAGATTTTTAATTCAAGAGAATATTAACCTTTTTGATTACTTTTTAGATTTTTTCATATTTAATAATCTTGGTATTTATCTACATAAATATTCTTATTCTATACCCATGCACATTTAATTTTTCATCATACACTTATTCTATTTTCACGATCACTGATTAATTTCGAATATTAATTCATACATTTACCCTTATTGACTATTTTAGGTATATTTTCTTATGATTCATTTTACCCATGTCATAATGATTGAGGATGTATTAATTATTTCTAGAAGGGATTTCATATGGATTATGATGACAAATAAATGTGAAATAAGATAGGATGTGGTATGTTTGGATATGTTCTTATTCAAATACATCAATTTTTTTATATATGAGCTTTAAATGATTAACTAAGACACTAATATAAATTTTTCCTTAAGAATGTTGGTAATCAAACTTTTTATTTTTATCATTTATGGAATAGAGAAAAAATACTGGGTCCGCATCATCGATATTGTAACCAAAACAATAACATTCATTTTTTATCACCAAATAAGGGCATGCAGGTTCTCAGATATTATAAAATGAATATCCAAAACATGGATAATGATCCTTAGATGAGCTTTCAATAAGAATTTTTTAGATAAGTTGATCAATTTTTATTATATAATACATTATATGTGGTTACTTTTTATTGTGAGGGAAATGAATCACATATAATTAATAAAATTATTTAAATATTGAAAAATAGTTTTTAGGCTCTAGTTGTTCTATGTAGCATGAATTTTGAAGATGAAACGATATATCGGTGAAATTTCTTCAACCAATAAATTTATTATAAGTTTATGTGTTAATTGAATCTTTATATTTTCCGTTTTAACCAATCAATGATCAATTTTAACCATTTCCATAGTAACATCATTTTCATCCACAAATGGTCATAATTTAACATATAAGGTAATAACCGTCTCAAAAATGGGAAATATATTACATTACGGAAATTTAAAATACAATTTTTTATATTGTATTAGGATTATTATTACTAAATAATTCCATAAAATATTTTATTTAATAATATATAATTAATTTCATATTTTAAACAATCAGTTAATTTTGTTTAAAATACATTACTATAATGACAAGATTAAATTCTAATTATTTTAACTTTCAGTAATAAATTTTTAAAATATTTATATCATTAAAAAAATATAATTATAAAATTATTAATTTTTCTTAATTAATTACATTAATTTCAATAAAACATTAAAAAGTAGTGCATTAGTGGAATGTTTGTATTTATGGAAATAATACAATAATAAATTAAAATTAAAATCACCACATAAAAAATAAAACCGAAATGTTAAATATAAACTAATATATTAATTTAAACATTGATCTTATCCCTATATAATATAAAATTTAAATAATTGATTGACATTTTCTGTTATTTATTTATAAAATATTTATTTTAAAAATTATCATGAAACAATATCATATAAGAAACTAATTCTAGATCCTATGGGTTTAAGGGTATATATATATATTCACTGAATAAGAATTAATTTAAAAAATATAGGCATTATAATAATATTTTATCCTAGGATAACCTGATTTACCCATTTACTGTGGTGATTTTTTGAGGTATTAACTATTCATTATGAGAAAACCTAGGTTTATTATATTACCAACTGTTAATTGTTATAGTTCAAATTATATAATAAAAATTAAAATATTTCATATATAAAAATGAACGAAATAAAACTTATCAAATTCTTGTAATGATGTATGATACAATGTTTTTAGAAAAATGACATCAAAATTGTAAAAGTACATTTATACGAAGATCAAGTAAACATTTGATCCAAAATGTAAAAATAAAATTCTTTTTACCAAACAATTATTATAAGTAAAAAATAATTCTAATTCAAAATTAATCCTTTAAAAAACTAAAAAAAATATATATTTTCCTTAAAAAATTATAAATTGCATTTTTCTTATTAAAATTTATATTTTCAAAAATTAAATAAAAATCACCCAAAATATTATTTTTATATTATAATTAAAAAATTGATATCCTTTTAAAAGAAATTATTTTCATAATTTTTAAGAAATTAATCATAATATTAGTTTAAAAAATTTAATAAAAAATTAATATTGATGAAAATATATTATTGATTTATAAAATGTATTTACATGAAGTTGAGTACTAATTTTTTATGAGATAATCAATAAATTTAAAAATAATAAAACTATTATTCTTATTATTTATAATGTGTTTAATATTGTTCATACACACCAATAAAATGACTATAGAATTACTATAATATGATAACTTTTCTCTTATTTTGCACGGATTGTATGAAATATATGTTTTCTGTAAATAAATACATCAAATATTTTAAATTTATATAGAGAAAATAAATTATAAAATCAATGGTTGTTACAAAATCTATATCAACAATTCCATGGTCCTTGTTAACACTGATAGAAGGAAATGTATATTGGGTTTTCTACTGTAGGTTTTTCTTCAGAAGCTGTAAAAGTTAAAATGATTTAAAATATTTAAATACAAAAATGTGGTATGTTAGGCCGCATATAATGAAAAATTAATAAAAATAATTTTAATAAATATAATTAATAGAACATGTAATTTATGCTAGATATATGATTATATTTCTTTAAACCATATGAAAAATTTTTCCCCTTGAAATTTATTACCAAATGTAATTATATTTCATAAATAAATAATTAATTAATTAATTAATTAATATATTAAATTAAAAATTAATTATTCATCGTAAAAATAATTTATATCATGTGGATAATTTTTTATTTCATTTATATTTTATAATTTTTTTATAAATACCCATACTTTGATTTTTATTTTAGGTACGAATAAAATCTGATTTATTTTTTCTCAATATTGAGGTTTGTTTTATATATATTTATAATATTAAATATAAAGATTTACTATAATGTATACATATTAGGTGTCATAAATATTTTGGAAACATGGCGACTATCAAGTATAGAACTATGAGTTATTGGGCTTTATGTCAGACGATTCAATGTCCATGATTATTATTCCAATAATAGTTATGTTTCAATTGGATAACTATTATGTAATTCACAGTCAAATCAGTTTTTTGTTTTAGATGATTTTAATTGTATACATGAATTTCATTTATGTTCATTTTACATGGGTTCCTTTTAAGAAATTTTACGTACATTTGACCTCTATTTTTTGTTTTGTAACATAAAATAGTAAGGTGTGAAAAGTTGTAAAAATTATTATAGTTTGAATATATTAACTAAGAGGAAGGAATAAGAATTGTACAATAAATTAATACATGCATGAAAATATATAGGAGTAAAATAAGTGAAAATAATTACTGCTTATGATGAAATTGTTATATAATTAACATTTTTATGATATATATATATATATATATATTAAATAATATATAATATAAAAAACCCATAAGTAATATTTATAATATTACATCTTATATAACACTATATAGACCACCATTATTCATTATATGTGACCATATCCATTTGGTTATTATGATATATCATGTATAAATAAATATGTTTATTAGTGAATGTAATAAATATTTTCCTATATCTGATGTATGCATTGGGATAAAAATTACAAGGAATATTTTTTTTGAATAGTAGATAAATAAAATTGAATTAATTTATATGATAGATTAGTATTGAATTATCCACTAATCTATCAAAGTTTCATTTATGATATGAGTGAGAATATTTATATGAAATGAACTTATGGAGATGAAATGAGATTAGTAGGCCTAAGTTATGATGAAATATAGATATTTTATTAATAAAATCATATAATTTACTAGATCAACATTTTAGAGGTAAAATATTCATTGAAATATTCCAATGAAAATATATAATTTATGATGAAATATAATATATATTTATTTATTGTACACGATCTAAATAGTAATTTCATTTTACATTTGTATTAAATTAATGTCCTATAATATGATTTTATATTAGTCTCTACAGTTAATAAGTGTCGTTACAAATAATCATTCTAAACAAATGATTATTATTGGGGAAGAAAGAAATTTATCTAATTTATACTCATGGTTATAGTCAAATGGGTGTATAATATATGTTTACGGTTATATACTAAAATTCAGGAAAAAATTGTGAATTAATTATAGTTATATTTGATTTATTTTCTTACATAGAGTAAATATTTGACTTACTGGAGTTTTATTGTTATAATATTATTATTCATCTTTTATTAATTCAATAATTAAAAAATGTTAATATATTTCAACCATAAATTGAAATGTTATTTCAATATACTATTTAGAAAAATAGGGGCTTCATTATTTATTATGAACATGAGTTTTTCTACATATCAAAATGAATTTTTTAATGAATATGAAATATAGTGAGTTTTTTTATATTTATGATATAGAAAATTTATAATATCAAATTAAAAAATAATAATTCCAAGATTTATTCTATCTATATTTATCATTCGAACCGTCATTTTACACAAACCAAAGATAATCACATCCAATGTCTATATTGAGAAGGATTATTAGACACATTCAATTAATAATCGTTTTAGACACCCAAATCATTATTGTTCAAAAATAATAACCAATTATGTTTTTTAAGAATTAGTTATAGGTATAGTAGAATATTGGGTGTTATATATAGTGATGTTTCCAAAAAGATGAGTACCCATGAATTTGGTTGTGATATGTATATAATAATTTTTTAATGACTATAGAATGCATAATTATGTGTTTCTCATGTCAAAAATGATTGAAAATATTAAAACGTTCATGATATAAAAAATTTAAAATACAAAATCATACAAGATAGTTTTTTTATGATTATATGAAAAAATATTTGTGAAGAATACCTATTTTTTAAATTCACTATTCATCTAACAAATTAATTTATTTTTTTAAACTTACTCATCATATACGAAGTTTTTGGAATCCTGTGTCCGAGTGGAGTAATCATTCCTTGATTTAAATGGTTTGTTGAATATATTTTTTTGTATGACCTTCCTATGATATTATTGGGGAATTTTATAAAAGAAGTATTGTTTATTAAAAACCAAATTTCATATAGAACAGTCATAGAGATGCCACATAATATATGTTTTGGAAATTTTTCAAATTTTCCCATTACGATGTTTTTGTCTTGTTTATAATATGTTTTAAATATGAAATTTAATAAACTATTCCCTAAATTAAATAGAATATATTTTTAGTCATCATATAGATACTGAATAATATTACATATAAAATCCTTCTACAGAAAATATGTTTGTGGCCTGATATTATTATTTCCTCGAGAACAAACTCATTGTGTAAGGGGCATGTAGGAGGATATTGATCTGGGATAAATTCAAGGCCTCAAAAAAGAAATGTATCCTTGTATTATAGATGATTACACTTTTTATATCATTGAGATAATGAAATAAATCACATTTCACAAGAATATCAACATCTTAGAAGAAATTATTACGAACCTGAGATATATGGGTTTCAAATAGTGAATTTTGATGATGTAATGCTCAGATATGATGAACCATTTACCACCATGATTATTAAAACTATTATTATTTTTAGAAATTTTTAGATGTTTGGTAATATAATTTGGAGATTATGTAAACATTATATTCTAGGATGAAGGTGCGTATACATAATGGCCATTAAATGTATGAATATATTATGATTGAAAAAATAAATCTAATATTGATTGTAGATATTCAATATGAAAAGGGTTCGTTGTGGCATGATGTTATAAAACAATATAATGGTATTTATTATGATGATCAATTTTTTACTTTTTAAGTGATAAATTCTATTTAAATTTTATGTTATATAAAAGATTATTATTATGAGATATACCCAATGAATTTAAAAGACACATTGCGAGAGATATTTATTTTTTATTTTTTATTCGTATATACTATTGGCTTGGAGGTGGAAAATATTTTTTAATTGTTTAAAATTTGAAATATTACATTCATTGATTAATTTAGTTTTTTCAAAGATAGAATATCCTTCTGATAATTAATTCAATGCTCTTTATTGAAAGTGTGGGGATTAATACATACAAGAGTAGGATAGTGGGAGTGTTGTAACATTTATGATATTATATTTATAATCAATAATAACTATCTATAATAATATTTGAATAATTTATTATGAAAAATATTATTTGGAAAATGAATTCTCATGGGCTGAAAAATGATATGTCTTGAACTAGACTAGGTACACTAGTTACATGATTATTAAGCCTATAATGATATGGCCCAAAGGGTGTTCCGGGTCCCCTTGGGTCAGCATCTAGCTTCTTGTATCAAAAAATGGAATATGAGAATAATTTTTAAACACCCAAAACAAAAAAGAACTAAAAAATAATATACATCAAAAGAGGCTTTATTGAGAGTAATATAGCAGAAGTCAAACATGTATAACAACCTAATGTACTACAACCAAAATTACCAAAAAAATTGAAAAATTACTATGTCCAAATAAATGAAACAAACTAAGTCTATAGATGAATATCTAAAACCACATCATAGTGGTTCTTAAGCCCTTCTCAGACTGGGAAGGATATAATCTACAAAAAATCGAAGGAATAGGTTGGGTGTGATATAAAATGCCTGATAGGGTCTCACCGTATATTCCATAATAGTTTCAAATATTAAATTAACCAAAGATATAATTATGTATAGAATAAATAGGTATGTAATTTCATATGTTTAATAAAAACAATTCATTCATTGCATTTCACAAGATGTAAATAAATTAAAAATTTTCCATACATTTTATTTGATTTAACAATTCTATAAAAGTTTCACTATTTACAAGGTCATAAATAAAAACTATTATATTAAAAATTTAATAAAAAATTAGAAGTCATTTAAAATTATTTCTAATAATAGAATAAATTAATTTTTAATATAAACAAGAGAGAAACTTGGTCATATGACTATATTTGGAATTATTATAAAGGGATGTATGTATATATTTTTATGTCACATTGAGTGTGGAATCCCTATAAAGGAATCATATTTCTAGGTTATATGAATTCCACACTAAGAATGATACAACAATTTTTACATACATCCCTTTAAACTCAATCCAAATAGGAATCATTACCATTGCCTAAGAGATGTGACATGCAGTATTTATATTTTTGAATGTTAAAAAATTTAATGTTCCATCAAAATGACTCACTATATACCTATTTATTTCAGGTTCTGTTTACTAATGAATGATGGGAAATTTATTTCAAGCAACCAAAAAAATAATAAATCAAATTCATCATTTAAAATATATCGATTTTTAATTAAAACCCAAAAAGATTTTAAATGAGAAACATGACTTTATCCATGATAGTTCCCAATGTATTATATCAAAACAATTCCAAATAATTTCAAAATTAAATTCAATATTTTAATTTAAAATAGATATATAAAATTCACAATTTAAATTAAATAATATAATTTTCATAATTTTTTATACAATCAACCCAATTCAATGAAATTGGGGGTTTTCATATTTTATTCCAAAAACAAACTTTTAACCACAAATTTAATGGAATTGGGTTTTATTTTGTCCAACAGACCATTCTAGAGTCATTTAATTAAAACAAATAAACTGCATTTAATTCAAACAATTAAAATTATATGTTGTAATTTAGTTTTAACATAAATTGGTTTTCATGATGGAACAACCTACATTTTGATCAACAAATCCAAAATCAGATATACATACATGTAAAAATAAAATGGAAAAGAAAGTAAAAAAGTATATATGAATCAATCGTTTGTTAAGTTTCAAAAGGGTTTATATTAGATAGAGAAATTAGTGTGAGGATTCAGAAAACAAAAGGTATAAGAAAAGATATAATAGGAGAATAATAATAATAAGAGGAAACATAATTGGAAAAGATCGAAGGGAATTATTCAAGCTTCTAATAACATCATGTGGGATCTGAGGGGCCAGTAACACATCATAAGAGCTCCAATGAAGGGGAAAATATCTTTTTGGTCATATTGTTTTGTCACTGACCTAAAGGGGTTGGGGGAATTTAATATAAATCTTGATTAATTAAAAACATATATACTTGGTTTTCTATATAGAGACTCATTCATTGAAAAATTGTGCAGACTTACTATGTGCATGTATTGAATGAGCTGAATTGTTTCTATCAAATAGGGCACACATATTGACTAACTGTGCAACAAATGTTCCATTTTCTATTCCGTATTGTTTTATACTTTACATCCATAGAATGAACAGTTTGGAAATTTGCTTTCTAACTATGAACCAGTCTAGAATTTTCTTAAAGTTTTAAAATTTCAACCCAAAATAACATGAAACAAAACCAATTCAATGAATGGTAAAATAAGTTTCTCAAGAATTCTTGAAAATAGTATCATGAAAGTAAAAATTCCCTATAATAAAATATTCATATCCCCGAAAACCCTTCTCATAATCTTAAATTCTATAAAGATGAGGCCACTACCCTCTCACCACTTATTTCAACTCCCACATCTCATGAGAAACATATCCATTATTCCATAGAACAAAAACCAATGGTATCATCTTCTTATGAAGTAATATGGTTTCAAAAATAAAAAATCCTAACTGGAAGTTCATTCAAGATTAAATCCAGTATAACCTCAAGATCACTCTAGCTCAAAACATGAGATGGATCTGATCGATACTTTTGATGATGAGGTACATGGATGATGTGATGAATTTTCTATTGTTATGATGGAATTTCTAAAAGGAAATAATATTTTCTTACCTTATCAATAACATCAAAAGGTCCCAAAAAACATGGAGCATGTTTACCATTCCTAAATTGTTTTCAATGACTAAACTTTGGTGAAACCATAATGAACACTTCTTCCCCAACTGATAATTCCAATGGTCAATGAAAATGGTCAGCAGAAGACATATATCCGATAGTTAATATAATAATTATCTTATGAATTAACTTGATATTTTTTTTTCACGTCTTGGACCAAGGTCAATAAAACAATGAAACATTAACCAATCTTCGACCATCATAATAGTAATTTATAAGGTTGGACATACAATGCTTAAAAAGGATCCATTCAGACTGGGGAAAAGTATCTCTTATTATATGAGAACACAACTAGCCTTAAGTTATCTTCCAAAGCACCAACAAAGTGTAGAACACAAGAGTGATGCATATCCTCATGAGTTGGGATATATTTTTCTTTATCTATCTAACTATGGATTGTATTCTATACTCATATAGATGTGAGATCCCAATGCCACCTGAAGGCCTCTCTAAAAGAGAGATGTTATCGGTGGATCCCAATTAGAAACAATAATATATTTAACCCCATGTAAATTAAATACGTCATTCACATAGATATTTTCCAACATAGTAACATTTTTTGTATCAAAAATTTGTATAATGTGTGATGATTTAGTTAACTTGTGGATATAGTCCCATATCAGACAATTATTATTTTTTTTATATGGATGCCCATCCAAAAAAGTCCATATAGGTCTCATACAACTTATATGAAGGGAATATAATTGGATTAAATGGAACTGAAAATTTTGGTTCTAATCCATAACCTATTAGGACATATAAAAATGTGAAACAAACACACCAATGTCATATCTTATACCTGGGCCCAAGAATTTCCACTAAATTTAATAGAACTTCACTTTTGATCCAAGGTGATCTTTTGACTGGGATCTATTAAAATCCCCCATTACAGTATTCTATAATAAAGAAAATTCCAACATAAATTTTTGAAAGTGTAGAATCCATATTTTAAGAAGAACCAAAAAACCTTGGTATCCATGCCATTTTTAGATTCTCTAATTATAAATAATTCATCAAAAAGGAGTTTTTATTGAAGAATTAATTTGAGAAGAGGAGACATCAATTGGACACACAAAAAAAATAAACTCAAACCCTGATTCCTGGACTCCAATACAAAACTGTGTTATGAGAGACATCATGTTCCAATTTTCCAATGATTCATTTACATCATGGGTCAGATGTCTCTTCCACAATGATTCTATAATTACATTACATTTCCTTGTGGTATAAGATATACCCGAATCAAAAGGCTAGTGGTATTCTAGCAAATGTGTTTGGAAAATCTTTTAAATTATTTGGTATAAGTAATAATTCATTCCCTTGTGGTCTGAATACATAATAACAATTTTTCTAAAAATATAATGTTACAAAATTTAAAGAGAATGCAACAAAAATTCATGTTCAATGACATGGGTTTGATAAATGTTATGATGTGGACTATGTTGATTGTATCATTTGACAAAAACCTAGTTTCCATGCATTGGAAAACAACCCAAGAATAAACCTAATACATAAAAAAGATCACATATCCATGCCTGACCACTAGAAGAGTCAACACTGATGCCTTAGTCAAAATTCATTTTATCTCAACAAAATAATTCAAACATGTCTCATTATAGAAAAAATTACTCCCATAATAGTTATTGTAGATATTGGAGAAGACATCTAGGAGAATTCATTCATGAAATGACGATAATATTCAACTAATTCCATGATTCTTGAGATCTCTAAGTCATTTCACAGTCTCTATAATGATTGGAAAATATTTACATTCTCTAGATCAAATGATTTTCCTTGTTCCAACATATTAATTCCTATAAACATAACTTACCGAATCTTGAAATAACATATCGAATTCATGGTATGAATTTGTGTATTTATAAGGAAGCAAAAAATAGTTCTCAGATTTTGAACATGCTCCTTCATAGACATAGAGTAATTGAGGATACCATCCACTAAGACTATGATGACTGTATCCAGATACTCATGGAATGTCCTGTACATCAAATCCATGAAAACTGAATGAGAATTGTTTAAAACACAAGAAATGAAAAGGTACACATAATGTATGAACCTACTGCAATGGATGTTAATTGACTGTTATATTTTTTCCACAACTGATGGTAGCTAGAATGATGACCAATCTTTGTGAACCAATTCTCCCCTATTAACTAATAAAGAAGATAATTAGACTATTCTAATAGGTATTTTTTCATTATCATAGCTCGATTTATATTTTGGTAATCAATTCACAGGATATGTGGTCCATAATAACTTTTATCAATGATAGATGCTACTGACCAAGGTGAAACACTTAGGCATTTGAAGCCCTTCTCAAGAAGATCACATAATTATGTTTTCATATATTTCAATTTAAACGGTTACATATGGAAATAGAGATTACAAAATGGATGAGTACAAGGTATTATGTAAATGGAAAAATCTTCAAGAATTATATATATAAAACTAGGGATGTTGGAAGGAAACACATCACAAGACTCAAAAATATCAAAAGGGGTATAAAACCACAACAATTAAATCTATATATTAGTGTAATACACCAATATTCCATTCCCCATCAATGTACTATAAGTTTCAACCCTGGTCGAACTTGGGTCTCACTCTCCTTTTATGACAAGACCCATACCATCAGGTGATGTGAAGAAGACCAATTGAAAAAAAAAATTAATTCAGGATTATAGGAAATGGACCAATACATCACGAAAAGTATAATAACTGGTTTAATTTCAGAATTATAAAAATCTTAGAAATATCAACATTTGATGAAGAGAAACTATAAGAGGGACTACATACTCCCTTCTATCTCTTCATACTAAGGGTTTTAGTAATACCCATTGACAAAAAAAATACATAAAATTATATATAATATTAACAATATGAGTAAAAATAAATGAATAAGATGCACTTGTATCAAATAGAGTAGTCAATAATGACAAATCCATATTAATGGTACCTTTCACAATCATTGGTTCCATATATGTTTCCCCTAGATGTTGTTCCATTGCATGAAGAAGCGTCATTCTAGATGCATGTTGATAGAAAATTTTTTTTACATGATTCATGTAATTGATCCATATTTTTATAAGGTTCTAATGATCTGGTTGTAAAAAATAGAGCAGAATAGACATGGAAGAATCTCAATAAATTACCCAAGTGTCCATTGGAGACGCAATACTTGATTACCTCATTGAAAAACATCTTTCAATTACAAGACATTTCACACTGGTAAAATACTGCATGACTTTTGGATTGAACTAAATGAGGTATAAAATGTTTTGGTTGTCGAGAACAACCATGAAATTCCTAAAACATACTATTTTCCATATAGGAATGCACTCTTCCACTGGGATTCAAAGAAACTCATGATAACCATTACATTATAGACATTTCAATCTTTGTCATCAATGATCTATCTATTTTATCATCATTAAAATGATGATCCAAAAAGAATACATGAGATAAAATATCATGTTGAAGTCCCAACAAGATTCTTTAAGAATTCATTATCTCATTTGATACAACTTTCAGTGAAAAATCACAATGTCATGAAAAATGTTTTAAATAATATTTCATAGTCCTTCTAGTCCACTCAAGTTTTAAATATTCCATGGACTTATCCAATAGTTTCAACATAGGAATGAACACGTCATTGAAAACAACCTTCATGTATTTCCATTATTCGTTCTCTTGTTTCTTCTTTGTGGCCATCATATCCCATTATCTCCTACTAAATCCTCATTACATGAAGGAAGAAAAATATCACCTTTATTTCCAAGGTCCTTCCAATTATCCCAAGCAAACACTCCATTATTCTCCACCACTCTTTATCATCCTGGGGATAATTTGATCATTTGAATAATGTTGTCTTCTAGTGATGGAACTGTTGAGAAAAAATAATGAGATCTTCCCTCTAAGGATCCATAGTTTGAGCCTAAATGAGAACTATAGGTGGTCCCTATCACAGGTATAGGACAACATGAACTATCAACTCATTAATGTTTAGATTCAAGAGATTATTGTATCAATGAGTTTTAGTAGAATCTTCTTCATAGATAAAATTAATACATTTTCTATAAAGAATGATGCTAAAAACATCATCAAAATACCAGTAAGACATCATTTTAAATCTCAAATATTGAAAAAGATAAATTAATCAAAAATGATAGACAAATATGAATGGTTTTTAATATACAGAAATCAAAAGAAATGAAAATACTTTATCTGATCATCAAGAAATATTTACATAAACAAAACTGGTGAGGAATTTTCATTGTGGATAGTGTTGGGTTGGCTCTCAATCAAAAATAACTTATATGTACCCAAAAGATTGCACAAATTCATTCTAACATGAAGACAAAATGTAATCATTGATCTATGATACAACATTTTCATTAACTAACAAGGGAATTTTTTAACCCGATAATTGAGACAATCTACACATGACCAGAAGGGATTTTTTGATCTTCATGGGTTGGTGACTAGAACATATCATCATACAAAAATAATATTGAGAACAATTTTTTCACTACCAATTTGGTAATGCAGTAAAAAAATTAGTTATACATTCAAAAGAATATCCACTATGAGTAATGTACTAGAAATCAAATAGGTATAAAAACCCAAAGTACTATAACCAAAATTACTATAAAAAATTGGAAACTAGCCAAATCCAAATTGTATCAACTCACTATGTTTACAGATAAATTAATAGGAACACCTCCTAGTGGTACATTACCCCTATATAAACCTTAAATGAAATAATCCACAATTATAGAAGGAAAAGTTAAGCTGTGAGCTTCCAAACACTGTAGGGTCTCACCAAGTATTCAATAACAGATTCAAATATAATATTAATCAACTAGATCTATAAATTTAAATAAAAAATGATTTCTATTTCATAAAAATTATTAAAAAATTTATTCTTTATATTTCTAAATATAGGAAAAATTTATGGGAAGGCCTTAAATTTAAATTGAGGAAAATCTTAATAAAAAATGGAATATTTTATAGTGGTATAAATTAAAAATTATAAATAAAAAAGATTATATAAATCAGAATTCATTTTAAATAATTTTTTATAGTGTAATATATTCTTTTTAAATACAAACAATTGAGAAACATGATCATATGACTAAGAAGGAACAATAGTACTTGGATTTAGGGTGGTAGGGCCCAGATCTATTATGATCAACACTGTGTGGGTTTTTGAAGACTAAGGTGTATAAAGGAGGCTTAGAGGATGTCCAGAATGACTAAAGAATTAAATGATGTAAATAGTGATATTTTATGCCATGTACACCATTTACACAACATGAAATTTGTTTCATGGAGTGTAATTTTTTTGGGTCAAATAATCAAAAGGAAGAGAGTTTTTTGTTGAATAATGAACATTGAGGATTACATGACATGAAAAGATTTACATGCCATGTAAATCCTCAAAGATGTAAATTATAAAAGATTACATTCACTCGGGTTAGAAAACCCTATGGATGTCGAACCCCTCTATTTCATTATAGGTGACCTGACGACCCATTCTTAAACAAATTAAGGTTTCCATTGTCAATGATCAATGTCAATGTTCCCATATTTGATCCTTCCTTAGTCCAAGGTTTTTTCTACATATTCTCTGGATGTTTATTCATTCTATTTCATCTCTTTCATCATTTACATGTGATTATACCTGATCTTAATAATTATACGGTATTTTTTTATTGTTTTTTGGGACTAGTTAACACGCAGAGCTCTCAGGTGGATTCCCTCCATGTGGGAGAGGCAATTAAGATCTATAGTGTTGGACCATTCTCATTCAAATAACATAGAAACAATTCATGTGGTAGGGGATTCATTTCTTCTCTAATTATTTTGGTTTATCAATAGTGCTAACAAAATATATCACCTTATAGTTTAATAAAATTTACTAAATAATAAAATAAACTAGATTAAAGAATAGTTATCGATTTTACGGTGATACAGTAATTTTTTTGTATGATAGTGGGTCAAATCGTTGTTTACTAAATAGTGTGGTGTCTATGCTATTTTTTTATTCATGCACTATCATCCAAAAATTTTACATAAACGAAATAATGAATTAATTGATAATTATAAGGGTAAAATAATTAAAGAGGCATGTATAATGAATTTTTAGTGGTGTAATGTTAATGATTAAAGCATGTTTAAATGAATTTATCAACCATGAGTTAATTGATATTAATAAATTTTTGAAACATGTTGATAATTTTTGATAAAACAAATTAAACCAATGTAAAATTATTTATATAATTAAATTGTAGTAGATTGTGTTCATTTGCTTCAGAGGCTTCCCATTTTTGGATGATATAAATAAGGAATGTGTTAATTAATATTAAAATAGGATTCAGTTTTATGATAAAATGTAATGTCTTATAGGGACTAAGATTCCCTAATTATTGGGAAGTATGAGTACCTTGATCTTTTGAGCTGTAAGGGATCATTTTGTGAGAAGGTTGAATTCCTTTTTTTGAGGTATTAGTTTACCTATTTCTTGATTGATTGTTTCAAACTACTTTTTTTCATCCTGCAGGGAATTTGTGGTATATGTGGTGAAAAGGCCCATATGTGTCGTGAGCTTGTGATTTCTTATCCTAGAGTGTATATATTTTATATGGCGTGGGGAGTCCGGGATTGTAAGAACCCGGATCTTCTTTTCAGTTACGATTTTCCTTTTTATGGAGTTCTATAGGAAAATGAACTTTATGGAAATTTTTGAAGTACACGCCGTGTACATTCAGAGTACACGTTGTGTACTCTTTTCCCACCAAAGTCGTGTGATGGCCGTGTCCCGGACACACACACACGGTGTGTAAGGGTGACGTGGAGGCCGATTTTGGCGGATTACGGAAAGGGCCTAGTACACACCGTGTACTCTAAAAGTACACGCAGTGTACTTTTTTTTAATAAACAGTCTGGGGTTGCTCCTGACGCACCTAAGTGTCTTCTTCTACATGTCTTGTTCATCCAAGAGTGACCGTACGACCAAATCTTCTCCGAGCCGCCATGCCTCCGTCTGACCTTCGTTCCAGCCGTCGTCTATTGCGTTGGAAACACATCAGTGAGTTCCTCGTTCTGCTTTAGGCTTGTTTCTTGATTCCTCCTCATTTTGAAGTTATCGAGGTTGAGCAGTTTGTGCATTTTCTCAGATCTATGTCATTCTAAGGGGAATCTGTCATCATGGTTCACATATATCGATCTACTGGGATTGAGGTAGGTGGTTTGTTTCCCTATGTTGAGTGTCCTAGAGTTTTTGGTGCAGAAGTGGCAGATACCCATGTATTGAGTATCTCTGGTTAGGGTTTTGATCATGTTTTGTTATCTTACTTAGATTTCTTGTATGATTGAGGTTATTGGATGATAAATAATTTCTTGTTAACAAGGTTAAAAATCACCGTATGAGTGTTTCCCCTTGTTTTGGATGTTTATTGTCGTTTGGCGCGGTTTTGCCTATGGGGAAACCCTTTTTCACATTGCTAGTATGCCAGTTTAATTGATTCCATGTATTGTATGTTGTTTATATGCTTGTGGATGCTTGTAGTAATTAGACAAGTAGTTGCTGAACTTTATTAGACTACTAAAATTCATTTACCCATGACTAAACTGCTCAAGGCTGAGTGAACCTGGTGTGGTAGAATAAAGGTGTAATTGATGATTAGGTCTTCCCTAGAGAGTCTGTTACAATCAGTATCGATTGCAGGACCTATGGTAATGGGACTTTGTACTTCCTCAGAGTTTCCTTAGTTACGTAGAGAGACTATATGGGGAATTAGACGTATGTTCTTACTGAGAGAGTCTATATCTTTCGTTTCAAGACCACATGGGAATTGACGGTGAGAGCTTCCCAGAGTGTCTGTGTCGTTGTACGGTTTCTTGACTAGAGGGGTTTTCTAGTAGGAGCCACCCAGAGAGTCAGTTCTTTATTTGTTGGTTGGTTGTGACGAGTCCACCAAGCCAAAGAACAAGCATGGGTTTGTACTACTTGTTGTTTTGGTAGACTGCTGAGTTAACTGTTGTGATTACTTGCTTGCCTTGGGAGTATAGAGTTGCTGCTATGTTCCATGGTTGATAGATAAATGATTGTACTGAACTAATAAATAATTGTGAACGGAGTTTGGTAGGATTTATTACTTAGTGTACGTCTGCATCTCTCCTGCATTTATTTCCTTTACTTTTTCTATATCACTCGCTGATAGTAGGGCATGAATCTCATGGTGATTGACTACTAGGATTAATCTTACACCCTGTTTGGGTCCTGATTTTTGGCCCAAACAGGTTATATGGTTGCAAGTGAGGATATGGATTGTGGAACTTCTACTTCGGGTACATGATTTCTAGTTGGAGCTGGAGAGCATATGACCGAGTTTAGGCCTGCGATGCTGTTGGAGTAGCTGTTTACTTTCGTACTTTGTATTTAGTTGTATTTTAACATGTTTTTGTGTTGCTTCTTTCCATAGATACTTGTACCTGCTGCATCATTATCATTATCATTATATGTTCATTGCTTCCACTGTTTAGTTCCGGTGTTTGTATGCTTTTTACTACTTTTTCTATTGATTTTTGTTTTTCATTCCTTTTATACCTTACCAAATAAGGGCATATTTTCCCCAATAACTTACTAAGGCCCTTGCTGCTAGTCGACATCCTCTGGCATTTGGGGAAATGCGCTTGAGGTCATGTGGTGAACCGGGTACAGGGCACCAGTGGAAGGGATCAGGATTCGGGTCGTTACAAAGTGGTATCAGAGGTGTTCTTTAGTTTTTCCATTGACTTAATATTTAGCGACATTAGATAGAGATAGAACGGAATAGGTAAATGGTAAATAGTTGTGCCCAGGCATTCTAGAACCCGTGTACAAGGAAAAAGCCAGATTATCTCGAATATTGCAAATTTTGTGTTTTGCGAATGTTAGAGTTTAATTGATTTCACTATTGGGTGATGCACTTTTTTTGTGATGTTACTGTTTATATGATTGCGGTTCTATTTTGTTGCATCCCGATAAGATGAGGGTATGCCATCTCATGCATCATATAGGCACATGTTAGAAGATGTCATTCCATGCATTTTTCCATGCCATCTAGTTTGCATTAGAGATTTCATGTTGTTGTGATAAAGATTTGTGACAGAAAATGGATGCTGTTGTGATAGCTGCTGTGGTAGAATACCTGCTATGTTGATAGGGTATCATAGTTTGGAGATTTCATATCACGGACACCAAAATTTGATCTTAGAGGTGTTATGGGCCCTCAAGGATCGGAATTTGGTGGTTCGTGTGTTCTTATACTGTGGCTTGTTCTATGCATCATTATGATGCCAAACATTGATTCGAGGGCACTATGGGCCCCCATGGAACCGAATTTGGCACCTTAACCCTTGTTTTTCTGTGTTTTCTGGCATCTAGTGCAGTTCTGATGCCACTATACAGAAATACCCAGAATACACAGCATGTACTTTATAGGTACACGCCGTGTAGTTTTTGGTCGTGTCACTAACCATGTGGATATGAACACAGAGCTGCAAATGGTTTCCAGGAACATGTCATGTACTTTAGGTACACGCCGTGTAGAGGTTAACTGGGAGCTTGACCATTTAACTAACAACACGGGCCAATTAATGCATGTTTTTTACATGCCATGTTCGGTATGCACACACCGTGTATCCTTTACCTGGTACACGGACGTGTCTTTAAATAAACGGGTCGGTGTTATCTTTTCATATACACATTGTGTTTGTTTGGAACACGCCGTTTAAGGATCAGCCGAGTACCCGGTCGTGTCACAAACAACACGGGTCGTGGTTTCCCTTCAAGTGCACGCCATTTCCCTAGGGAACATGTCGTATAATGTCGACCGTGTGTCAGGCTGTGTCGCTAACAACATGGCCCAGGTAAGGCATCTCCAGTACACGTCGTGTAGTCTTCAGATGGGACAGTCTGTGTGAATTAGTCGTGTAGGAGTAACCAGGCAGGGAGAAGAGGTTCAGTACACGCCATGTAGTTTAATAACACTCTGTGTAGTCTGGTTGTTTACACAACCATGTATGGCCATGGTACATGCCTAGGGTAAGATTTCTGGAAACACGCCGTGTATCGGTATTACATGCCATGTAGTTATGTTTTTTTTCAGATATAAATTTTTTTCCATCCAATTATGTTTTACTCTCCTTTTTTCAACTATGTTCTTCTTTAATGAAGGTGTGTTTTGTTATTTTAGAGCTATGGCACCGAGAGGTCCTCCTGTTGCATGCCAGGAACTAGGCAACGATCCTACGCCTGATACAACCGATCCGGCAATGCCAGTAGTTCCACCCATCATTCCGGACATGGAAACTGTAGTGATTCCAGAAACTGGTGCCGACACTCAGTTCAGAGAGGGTTTCATGAGATTCATGCAGTCCTTCCCGGGAGTTCAGCATCCTGCCCCGACTATGGCAGAGCTGACGAGGGTATTCGTGCAGCAGCAGCATCCCACTTTCACAGGGGATAGAGGACCTCAGGCTGCAGAGTCATGGATGGAAGTCATTTTTTCCATCTTTGAGAATCTGGAGATGCCTCCAGAGAGGAGGGTGAATCTCGCGACATATATATTGCGAGACTCCGCCAAGAGGTGGTGGGACGTAGTCTCTCAGACTGGGTGCCAGCAGACTATGTCTTGGGATGAGTTTTAGTGTACATTTTATGACTACTTCTACCCAGCGATGCTGAGGGATGACAATGCCAGGGAGTTCATGAGCCTGCAGTAGGGTACTATCTTATTTGTGGAGTAATCCTACAACTTCACTGAGATACAACGATTCACTCTCGTCTTGGGGAATGACGAGATGTTCCTAGCAAGGAAGTTTGAGGAAGGCCACAGACCGGAGATCAGATTGCAGGTGAATGTCATTCAGTCGACATCTATTAATTTGATAGTCAACCAGGAACTCATCACGGAGAGGAACCCAAGGGAGTCTAGAGATGTGGACTAGGGAGGTACAACATCCAAGGCAAATTCCCTCAAGGAAGACAGTAGGAAGCGCCACCGAGAGTCTACCCGAGGCGACACGAGGAAGCAAGGAATTCCTTCTGGTAGACTAGATGCCACTTCTGACTCCCATGTGGTGTGTTATTAGTGTAGGAGGAGGGGCATAAGAAGACCTAGTTCCTGAGGGACCTAGTTGAGTGTCGATCCTGCGGCAAGATGGGTCATCTGTAGCGTTTTTGCAAGGTTCCCCTTCCAGCAGCTAGTGAAGGAGGATCAGTTTCGACCCCGCGTCCAGGAGCAGGATTACTAGCTCCACATCAAAATGGGGGATGGAGTTTTTTATGTAGTTCAGGTTAGGGTAGAGGCCATGGATGCAGTTTCAGGCTCAGGGGGGATCAGTTTAGTGTTTTTAGGCTACACAGGGCCGCGGTACTGGCCTGAATTTTGCTGTAGAGCAAATTCATTAGGATCAGGATCCCGGACCCTCTACAGTTCAAGGTACGATCTTAGTAGACTCAGTTTTACCTTCATCCCTTTTCGATACGGGTGCTTCACATAAATTCATCTATGTTGCTATCGTGGAAATCCTTGAGCTCTGTGTCTTTTTTTCTGCTAACTTGTTGACTCTCGACACACATTTGGGAACGAGGACATATAGCGTACGTCAGTGCGAGGAGTACCCTCTCGAGGTTGTTGGGTATCATTTCTTATGGGACCTCTACGTCTTGGAGATGATGGTCTATGAGGTCATTCTCAGTATGGACTGGTTGGTTCCCTTCCAAGTATTCAACGATTTCTATCGCCGCAGGGTGAGTTTTGTATCACCATAGGGTGAATCTTTCCTTCATAAGGGCGAGGGGGATGATCAGGCGAGTCGAGCTGGACTCGAGCATCATGGAATAGGAGAAGTTACGGCCCAGATTTCTAGTCATTATCTAGATGGCTAGGGAACTTCACAGTTAGACTTTACTCTAGTGGTAGATCTCTTTCCAAATATCTTCCCAGAAGACTTTTCATCTTTTCCTCCAGATCGCGAGGTAGACTTCTCGATTGATCTCGTTCCAGGAGAAGCACCGGTGTCCATTCCTCCCTATAGGATGGCTACCTCTGAGTTGCAAAAGATCAAGAAGAATTTGGAGGATTTTCATTCAAAGGGTTTCATCAAACCCAGTACATCTCCTTGGGGTTCGCCTGTTCTGTTCGCGAAGAAGCCAGACAGTACCCTTAGGGTTTGCGTGGATTATCGGATGTTGAACCAGATGACGGTCAAGAACCGATATCCCTTTACATGGATTGATGATCTCTTAGATCAGTTTTGAGGAGAATGGGTGTTCTCAAAGATCGATTTGAGGTTCGGTTATCATCAGTTGCGCATTAGACCTTTAGATATACCTCTAACAGCCTTCGGGAGCAGGTATGGTCTCTATGAGTTTACGGTTATGTCATTCGTTCTTACGAACACGCCAGAAGTTTTCATGGCATTGATGAACCAAGTGTTCCATCATTACTTGTATTCCTACGTCATGGTCTTTATGGATGATATCTTGGTGTACTCTCACACTCGACACAACCATGCAACCCATCTTGAGATCGTTTTGAGTACACTGAGTGAGCATCACCTTTATGCTAAACTCTCGAAGTGCCACTTTTGGATGGATGAGATTCACATTCTGGGTCATGTCATCTTAGTGACAGAAGAATCATTATACCTAGAGAAGGTGAGAGCAGTAGTTACCTGGGAGGATTCGAAGAATTTCTTCGAGGTACAAAGCTTCTTGGGGCTTTCTAGTTACTACATGTGGTTTATACAAGACTTATCACGCCTAGAAGCACCGTTGACGGGCTTGACTAAGAAGGGGGTGAGGTTTGTTTGGTCAGAAGCATGTGAGTCAGAGTTCCAGGAGCTTAAGGGGAGATTGACTTCAGCACCAATCCTAGTTTTACCGGAGCCGGGAATGAGCTATACAGTTTTATGTGATGCATCTGGCATCAGACTTGGAGCAGTGCTTATGCCGGAGGATCGATTGGTTGTGTATGGATCTCGGTAGTTGAGTCCACATGAGAGGAATTATACTACTCAAGACCTGTAGTTGGCTGCGGTTGTTCATGCTTAATGTTTCTGGAGACATTAACTTATGGGAGAACATTTTGTGGGATAAACTGACCAAAAATGTCTCAAGTACATCTTTACGCAGCATGAACTGAATCTGAGACAACGGAGGTGTTTTGAGTATCTCCAGTCCTTCGATTTCGAGCTTTCCTATATGTCTGGGAAAGGAAACACAGTGGCTGATGCAATGAGCAAGAGAACTTATATATAGGTAGTTCCAGAGGCCAATAGTGAGTGAAAACTAATGGATATATTTTCGTATATGCATTTGGAGGTGCATGACAGGCCGGGGAATACTTTCATATCTTCTATGTCTGTTACCTCTGCACTTCTGGACAGAGTTCGAATGAGGCATCTGGCATATTCAGAAGGGATAGTCCTATGGGAATGCATGGAAGGAGAGGACCATCTTCCAAGGTGGACCGTTGGCGAGGATGACATCTTCTATTTTTGGGGATGCGTATGGGTGCCAACAGATATACGCGACTAGACGATGCGAGACTTCCATTCCTCCATTTGGGCAGTTCATCAGGGCTTCACCAAGATGTACCGTGATTTACACCGCCAGTACTGGTGTCTAGGTATGAAGAGAGATGTGGCTGGTTTTATAATGAGATGTTCCACCTGTCAGCAGGTGAAGACCGAGCACAAGCGACCAGAAGGGCTTTTACAGTAGCTACCCATTCCAGAATGGAAGCGGAATGAGATCATGATTGACTTCGTGACTGGTTTTACAAGATCGTTAAGAGGAAACGATGCGGAGTGGGTCATCATCGATAGGATTAAACAGTTTTATCACTTCTTTTCAAAGAAAGAGACATTCAGTGTCAATGATATGGGATGACTTTACATCCGGGAGATCGTTCGTCTACATGGAGTTCCTCACTCCATTGTTTCAGAGAGGGATGTGCGCTTTACCTCTCGGTTCTGGCAGAGACTTCAGAAGGCCTCGGGTACACAGGTACTTTTGAGTACATCATACCACCCCCAGACTGATGGCCAGTCCGAGCACATGATCCAGGTGCTTGAGGATATTCTCTGAGCTTGCATCCTAGACTTTGGCGGTTCTTGGGAGAAGCATATTCCTATGGTGGAGTTTTCCTACAACAACAGTTTTCAATAGACCATTCAAATGGAGCCATCCGAGGCTTTGTACGGTAGGCCATTCCGATCACCTTTATGCTGGTTGGAGGTAGGAGAGGCAGCTTTGCTGGGACCTTGTCTTGTTCTGGAGACTTCAGAGCAGATAGAGCTGATTCGGAAGAGGATGGCTATAGCGCAGTCTCGACAGAAGTCTTATGCTGTTCAGCGGAGACAACCTCATGAGTTTGAGGTTGGTGATCAGGTTTTCCTTCATTTCGCACCGAGGTTGGGACACAAGAGGATTTCAAGACAGGGTAAGCTTTCACCACAGTACGTCAGGCCGTTTGAGGTCTTGGAGAGAGTAGGGACAATTGCCTATAGATTGAAGCTACCTCAGAGGTATCGGGCCATGCACGAAGTCTTCTACTCCTCTCAACTACAACGTTACATTTCAGACCCGTCCCACATATTTCAGCCCGAGGTAGTCATGCTTGAAGCATATTCATCATTCGAGGAGCATCTTATCTGGATTGTTAATCGTAGTATGAAGGTTCTCTGTGGGCGGTCTGTTCCTCTGGTATAGGTGCTATGGCAGCACAGGCAAGTACATGACGAGACGTGGGAAAGGTAGGCCGATGTGCGATCGTAGTGGCCGGAGCTATTCGTGGTTTCTTCTTCTCTGTCCCGTTAGGGAAATTTGTGGAAGAATTTCATTAAGGGGGGAAGTTTTTAAGAACCCATATCTTCTTTTTCAGGTATGATTTTCCTTTTTCTGTAGTTTTTTAGGAAAATGAACTTTCTGTAAATTATTGAATTTCATTCCATGTACATTCTGAGTACACACCATGTACTCTTTTCCTGCAAAAGTCAGGTGCTGGCCATGTCCGGGCCACACACACGTTGTGTAAGGGTGACGTGGAGGCCGATTTTGGCTAAGTACAGAAAGGAACTAGTACACAACGTGTACTCTAAATGTACACATCCTGTACATTCTTTTTTTTCATTAAACGGATTGGGGTCGGGCCTGACACAGAGAAGTTTCTTCTTCTACAGGTTTCATTCATCCGAGAGAGACTGTATGGCCGAATCTTATCTTAGCCGTTGTGCCTCTGTTCGACCTCCGTTCCAGCCGCCGTTGATTGGGTTGGAAGCACAGCGGTGAGTTCTTCGTTCTGCTTTAGCCTTGTTTCTTGATTCCTCCTCGTTTTCATGTTATCTTAGGTTGATTTTTCTATGCATTTTCTCAGATCTATGTCGTTTTAAGGGGAATCTGTCATCGTGGTTCACATATATTGATCTACTGGGATCGAGGTAGTTGGTTTGTTGCCCTTCAATGAATGCCCTTGAGTTTTTGGTGAAAAAGTGTCGGATACCCATGTATCAGTTATCTCGGGTTTGGGTTTTGATCGTGTTTTGTTATCTGCCTTAGATTTATTGTATGCACGAGGTTATTGGATGATTAATGATTTCTTGTTAGCATGTTTGAGGATCACCCCATGGGTGTTTTCCCTTGTTTTGGATATTTATTGCCGTTTGGCATGGTTTTGCCTATGGGGAAACCCTTTTTCGCATTGCTAGTATGCGAGTTTAATTGATTGCATGCATTTCCTACTTTTTATATACTTGTGGATTCTTGAAGCTTTTCTCCATGTAGTTGCTACACTATCTTAGGCTGATAACAGTCAATTACGCATGACTAAACTACTCAGGGCTGAGTGAACCTGGTGTGGTAGACTAAAGGGGGAATTGACGATTAGGGCTTCCCTAGAGAGTCTATTATAATTAATATCGATCACAAGACCTATGGGAATGTGACTTTGTGCTTTCTCAGAGTGTCCTTAGTTATGTAGAGAGAATATATGGGGAATTAGACGTAAGTGCTTCATTAGAGAGTCTATATTTTTCGTTGAAAGACCAAAGGGGAATTGACGGTGAGAGATTCCCAGAGTGTCTTGGCCTTTGTATGATTACTTGACTAGAGGGGTTTGCTAGAAGGAGAAACCTAGAGAGTCAGTGCTTTATTTGTTGGTTGGTTGTGACGAGTCCACCAGGACAAAGAACAAGTATGGGTTTGTACTGCTTGCTGTTTAGGAAGACTGTTGAGTTACCTGTTGTGATTACATTCTTGCCTTGAGAGTATAGAACTATTTCTAGGTTTCATGTTTGATAGAATAATGATTGTACTGAACTAATAAATAATTGGTAATAGAGTTTGGTAGGATTGCTTACATAGTGTACATCAGCTTCTCACCTACATTTATTTCCTTTAATTTTGCTATATTACTCACTGATAGTAGGGCACGGATCTCGTGGTGACTGCCTATTGGGATTAGTCTCACACCCTATTTGGGTCTTTCTTTTCGGCCCAAACAGGTTATATGGTTGCAGGTGTGGATAAGGATTGTGGCCCTTCTACTTCAGGTACATGATTGCTGGTTGGAACTGGAGAGCATAGGACCGAGCATAGGCTTGAAATGCTGTTGGAGTTGTTTGTTACTTTCATACTTTGTTTTTAGTTGTATTTCAGCACGTTATTGTGTTGCTACTTTCCTTAGATACTTGTACCTGATGCATCTTTATCATTATCATTATATGTTCATTGCTTCCGCTGTTTAGTTTTGTGGTTTGTATGTTGCTTACTGCTTCTGCTATTGATTGTTGTTTTTCTTGACTTGTATACCTTACGAAATGAGATAATAATTTCCCCAATAACTTACCAAGGCCCTCGCTGCTAGTCGACAGCCTCTAGAATTTGGGGAAATGCGCTTGAGGTCATGTGGCGAACAAGGTATGGGGCACCAGTGGAAGGGCTCTGGATTCAGGTCGTTACATGGATGTTCTAGAAGTAGTTGAAGATTGTGATGGAGATGTTCATCAAGATATAAATATGGATGTCTTCGAGGACACATGGGATGATAGAACAAGTTTAATAAGGGCTTACCACATTATATAGAAGTTGAATCATTCTAGGAAGCAATGTTGAGGTTACAATTCTGAGAAGTCATGGACCTGGTTTTCTTACACCTGAAGGTAATTAATTTTTTTGTAATTATAATTTAATGTTATTATATAAATAATATGGGGTAATTAATGGTTAAAAAATTAATTAACATTAATAGAAACTATTGAAACTAATTGAATAATTTAACGCATATCTTTAAATATTTTGGTTCGTAAAGGATGCACGGTCCTAGTAGTAAAAGTTTGGAGTTTGGAAGACATTTTAAGCATTTTAGAATGATACTTGGTTATTCATATAGCATGGTTGTGAGATATATTATATAATGTTAATTTGGTGATTTTATACACTACATTACAGTTTTTCTTAGGTTAACTAAAACCCCATGGTTTTTGGAGCCCAAGGGGGAAGGGGTGTTTTCTCCACCACCACAGCGGGAGGATGAATGGATTACTACCTATTTTACCCTCATGATCTTTTCTTGGTAGTTACATGTTTATGTATACATGATAGTTAGTTTTAACAAAATATGTTTGTAAAGGGTTGTAATAGCTTGTGGTTATTTTCACAGCTATGAATTCTAGATATATTTTTCTAAGGGAAACTATATGTATAATGTGTGTAGGATTTTCTCCCTTGGGGATCATTACTCGTTTTATGGGAAATGATGGATTATGATATAATAACCAATGTTTAATGCTTGTTATAAGGGATGTGGTGGATCTTGGATACTATCTAGTTAATTTTTGTTATGTTCATATGTTGGTGTTATAAATTAGGTTTGTTTTTTAGTTCTTCACCCTTGTGTTTATGGGCTATCCATTTTGGAGGGAGATTCTCATGTTGTGGAACATTGTGGAATTGAGGAAAACTAGTGGGAAAGTAGTAGAGAGTAACTTTGAATTTATTTATTATATTATATTCACTTTTATGTTATATATAGAGAGAGTATATATGGTGATAGAGGGAACATAGTATACTTATTTTGGTGATGAGTTATATTTACCTATTGTTCAATGTGATTTAACAAGATCTTTAATCTTTTTCATGAGTTTCTATGGGGGGATCAAATTTTTTATAATGATAGACACACCCTATATATATAAAAACTATTTTTCTGATCAGTTAGAGAATTTTCAATATCATTCATGTTACTACTAGTTTGATGTTTTGTAGGAGTGGAATGGTATTTATGGTCATTTTCTTCTTTAGTTTTCTTTTTGTACAAGTAGTTTCATTTTTAATTTTACTAGTTCATTCATGTTATTATGTATGTAAATATGGGTTTTATATTATATTGTAGTCTGAGAGGTTTTTGGTTGGTTTCTATATAATATATCTAATTAGCAAGTGTTCTCCTAGAGGGTAGTCCCTCCCATCAGTGTACTTATTATACCATTGCTTCTAGAATCCAACTCGAGTCCTATTATAGAGATGAATCAGGAGTCACTATATCTCATCTCAAATTTATAGCCAAGGATTGGTGCACATTTTTGTGAGGGGGTTGTGAACAAGATTTATTGGACCACAAATTGATGGATATGATGGGGATTGGTGTTAGTCACATGTGAGGTTTCATGGTCTAGTAGGGAAACTGTATCCACTATGATTATAAAGTGCTATAAATATGTTATAATGTTATAGAAATGGTTATTTATTGCCCCATGTGATCTGATACACAAACCATTATGGTTTCAGTGGATACTAAACTAAGTGACACTGGTTGCTGGGTAGAGACCAAAGAAAAGACCATGAATTATTCTTATTTTATCTTATGTTTGAATGGTTTTACCATGGGATATGTTATCCTAAATTATATAAAAGGTAATAGTTAATGATAAGGACTTATATATTCTATGTTTAGGAGAACTATCTATTTTTTATTTTATAATCACGGTTCCATGTCAATGTCCACATCATGATCATGCATAATATGTCCCCCAAGTAGTGCCAGAATATCACTGTAGAGTAGAGGATGAAAAATATGAAACTTGGAGGAGGACACTAAATGATATTTTTTACCATATTCTACACTGGAATGAGGGATCCATTTCAGATGCAGTCATGGAAGACTGGTTATAGGAGGTTCAGTTAGCCTTTAGTTTGATCTATTCTTGTATGGAGCATAAGTATTCATTCTTTTTGACAATGGTATGTATGGAAGCAAGGTATTGGTGGTTATTGTTCCTTGTAGATTCTGAAGATCTTAAAGTATTATTGGAAGAGTTTGGGGACTAGTTCAGAGTTGATATTCTTTCTTCGACAGAAAAGGTGACCAGTATTTAGGAGCTACTTACCCTTCAGTAGGAGAGATCTTCTATTTGGGAGTTCATGGTCTATTTTAATAACATTATTTGATATGATTAGGAACTGTTTCTAGATGATGAGGCAATATAAAATAATTTTGATGAGTATTTTCACCAAATTATTTAGTTCATGGTCACCTTGTCTATGATAAAAATGATCCATAAAGTGCTGGAAAGGGGTATGTAAATCTAGATGGTTTTATCCAAAACTAGATCATCTCGGGAGGGGATTCATTAGGATTCCTCACAACGTAGAGCTATGGTCTGGGGTTCCATGTTTTTAGGATAGTAGAGCTTCCAGTCGGTATAGATTAGGTATCATCCCTCAATGTCATATTTCTCTTGGTTAATAGTTTCCTTGGCCTATTCCAAGGGAGTATACCCATGTTTATATTGTGGAGGTCATTTTCAGTAGTATGGAGATTGTCGTACCTTTTTGAGCAGTCAATGTGCACCGGTATTTCAACATAAGGATCGTCTGCTGAAGCTGTTCTAGTTGAGGTAGTAGCATTAGATTTCTCAGTTTGGGATTTGAAGAGAGTGGATTGAGAGGGAAGTGGATTGGACCTATAATCTCTAATTCCCCTAATAATAGATTGTGTACATGGAGGTGTTTTCCAACATGGATAGATAGACTCTAGAGAAGGTCGTGGACAGCTTCACGCTTTATCATTTCTAGATCCAAGTGATTCAGATGTCATTTGATGTTAAATTTTCATACATAATGCATGGTTTCATGCCTTTTTTTATTCAAAGGAGACACAATATTTTATATTAACTTCCCAAGTACATGATTTTGGATGTGAGGTCGAGATACCACTTGTTCACATGGTGTTGATTATGATAATTAGAAGTCCAACAAACTTATTTGATATTTGTAGAAAATGTGAGCAACTGGTGGGGATACACTTATCCTTGGGAAATTTCCTATGACTATAGATACAAACACATGAAATCATCATCCAAATGGATTCATTTTTATTTGTTTTATTCTATTGTTGATTTATTTAGGATGTAGGTTTTGTTCTTCGATGCTTATGGAGAGCCAGCTGTGATTTTTGGAGAGAGAGACCCTTGGATAGGTAAGAGGTGTGTTATATCCTTGTCATCCTTAATGGATGAGATGATGTATATTTTTTCAGAGGATTAATATTAATATTTATCCTATATTCATACATATATACAATAATGGATATCAATAAGAGGTTTTTGGATTACCCTGTAACATCCAGGGTTCGTTCGCCACTCAACACTGCCCCCAACCTCGATAGGTCCAAAGGCCTCATGTGCGTCTCTCCAGATTCCAGAGGCTTTCGACCTTAATTGAGAAACTATTTCTGTTAGGGGGGATACTATTCCCTCATCAAAAGACTATATCACATTGGATGTCAATAATATAAAAAATTGGGAGATGATACAACAAGATGAAAACTAAATGTAATAAATACAGTAATATATAACAAATCCTGAAGTGTCTCATGTTCAATGATGCATAAGATAAATCTTTCATGAATGAAACCAATATAGGTACATTGATACAAAATACAATACCAGTATAAAAAAACAAAAAAATTAACCGAGTAGCATCACAAGACTCAACATGGTCTCATTCTCATCTTATCTAATGCAACAATCAATATCCCATGTTTATATTATTTCCCCCAATCAATAAAAATAAAATTTTAATTTTTTGGGTACCAAAGTGAGGTCCGAATATGGTGTGATATTATAACTCAATAGGTAATCAGTAAATATCTATACATTTCTTAGTTGTACAATATTAAATCTATGAATGCATGAAATAAAGAAAAATAATCTCCCTTTGACACGTCTAATACTAAATAAGTAAGAATAAATATCCAGTTTAAGAAACTTGTAAATACTGTGTCAACAACAATACAAGGATGTTATAATGATAACAGAAGTATCCGACACAGCCTCACCATACACACCTAAATATCAATACATCAATGACCATTATGTATATGCCGAAGAGTTGAAAATATGCACATACAAGTTTTCCAAAAAAATGTCAGAATTTTCACATCCATTACATATTTTATGTTTGTGACCCTGAAATTTTTATTTCCTGGTGTCAAGAACCGTGGAATCCATATAGAGATCCATCATAATCTCAATTGAGCCCCATTAAGGAACTGATTGGTGTTCTTTGATCATATCACACATATCATATCCTATGTCAGTCAAAGCATGTTATATCCAAGGTTTAGCACAACCCATGTATTCCAATGGGATCAATAACCAAGGAGAATCTCAATCCAAGGCATCCACTACTGAGTTCTAGATTCATGTAACCAGACCAAAGCATCTATTCAAACAGTTACAATTTTTTCCATTTATCTTTTAATGCAATGTGAGCATATCCACTCAGATAATCAATCCCACATAAATTATATCATATGATTATACCCAGTCACATTTCTCAATATAAATTAATGATATACGATATTTATGAAAACTAAAGAGTAATCGGACTCCTTGAATCATTTACCATCAAGGTATCTGAGCTATTAGTGTACCCAATAATTTACTAAAAGTTAAATAATAACCACTCAAATAGATTAATATAACAAAATATGTATATCCACATATTTAACCCCAAGAATTTATAAAATATGAACAACTCATGAATGGACTATTATGTTAACATTAGGATTGGAAGAAATACATCTCTTATTAATAAAACCAAACAATTCTAATTAAAAACTGGATTCATACCACATGAAAAGGATAATAACTCACATATATAGGTGGTTCAATAATGGAAGTCATCGGATTTCAATATGGAAGACCCCATGGGTGACGACGATTCAAGAAGTAACTACCAACACTTCCAAAATGAACCTATAATAATTCAAAAGAAGTTCATTTTCATCAATTACATTTATGAATCTCAATAATGAGGCTATGACAGAAAGTATGATGGTTAACATAATGACCGATAGCTCAATAAAAAATTAAAACTCAATAAAAATGGGTATAACACATAATAAATCCCTGCAGTAGAGTTCTCATATAGTATTATTTATTTTTTCAACTTGTATTAGGATAATTCTAAAGAATGGATGAAGACTGAGATATTAGGTAAAGTGATATTGAATAAAAAAATCCAAATAGATTTCAAGATGAATTAAGTATGGATAAAAATGAATTTAGATCATACCTATGATGATCTGATGAGACAAACCATGCTTGAATTAATATTTAGATGTTTAAGAATTCTCAAATCCTATAATAGACTCCTTTGGAAATATCAAAGGGCACATTTCTATATATGTGGGCTTAGTGTTAGAAAAATATTTATAAATATAAATAATTTAAACATAAAACTATAAAATTCCACAAAATATAGGGGATTCATAGTTTTGGAACACGTTTTTGTAAACTTTTATGCCATCTAAGAAGAAATTCCTATTGGACAGGGGAACCTACATTGTTTACAAACAGTGCACAAAACATGTGAAGAGCCTCTACCAAGTTACTAAAAAACATTAAACTATGCCTCATAGTTTGGATAAAACGTGAGACTAATACCACCCGTTTTTTATCAGAACATGATTTAGTCAAACTGTGTTCTCTACCATTCATGATTTGCACTAAACTATGCACCAGACATAAAATTCCAAAAACATAGATTTGGGTCTCCGAACAAGCCCTAGAAACCACATAAACCTCCATAACATAAATTTACATTATCATTAGTCCATGATTAATCATTTAAACTAAAAATGATGAAATCCGTACCTCCTATAAAACACAGGTTCTTAAAATCTCTCCCTTAATGAAATTCATCCGCGAATTTTCCTTCTGAATGGTGGTCAAGATTCCATTGAGTACAATTCTGACCACTGAGCTCACACATTGGCCTCCCATTCCCACGTATCATTTTATAAATGATAGTTCATATATTGAACCCATACTAGAGGAACTGACCAGCCTTGAAGAACCTTCATGAACCTATCAACTATAGAAATCAGAGGCTCCACAAAATAAACATCAATGTGTAACACAACATCCTTGGGCTGAGTAGAAAGTGATGAGTCCAAATGATAGTGGTGCAACTGAGATATATTCATGATGTATTTAATGTCTTGGTACCTCTAAGATAAGAGAATCTGATGGGGCACCATCCTATATTTCTCTAGAATATTTACTGGATTGACATGGAATAATGAGAGTGTTCCATGTGTCTGGATTCTCTTATGTCTTATCCTTGGTTAAATGTGAGGGAGTTCCTGATCATTGACCTCGATCTATAGTTGTTGTCTACAGTGATCAACCTACAATTTCTATTGAGACTATTTAATATCCATCTTATTTTTGATCAATTGGTTCACTATTTATGAACCTGGCTCAAAATGCCGCTTTGGTAAAACTACTTCACCAACCTTTAGTAAGCACTGGGCTGATTGACATTGGCTACCATATTGAGCCTTGTAATGTTTCATCTGTATAGTCCCATGATAAATATTTTTTAAGAGAACTCAACAAAGGGTATATGATTCTCCTAAGAGCCACCAAAATATAGGAAACTTTCGTTCAGCATGCGCTCTAGCACCATTATCATACCCTCAGACTGTGCATAAGTCTATGGGTGGTTTGATGTGCTCAGAATCACCACTGTACCTATTCCCCCAAAAAATATATCCCGAAATGAGACATAATGTAGGTTTCCATGTCCAAAACATCATGGCTTGGGACCCCAGAAAGTCATACAGTCACACATATATAAAAAGTTTCAATATCATCAACAGTAATGGCCTCTTTGATGGGAAATAAATGAGATACATTTCTAAGCCTATCAATAACAGCCCAGACAATAACATTAGCTAGAGGTAACCACAATAAACGGTTAACAAAATCTATAATTACATCTTCTTATATCCTCTATGGAATATGTACCTTCTATAAATATCTTGGAATTCTCTTTTTTTCCACCTTCACGTACAAATAGTTGGAACACCTCATAATAATACCATCCACCCCACACAGCATACTCATCCACTATTACAGACATCATACTCCACAATACATCTTTGTGACATTGAGATGCCCTTCCCATGACGAGGCACGAAACTACCACATTAGATCCTCACGTGTGTCCACTAGTACCCAAACATGACCATAGATAGACAGGATCCCATCCTCACCAATGGTCTAACCTGGAGGTGGAGCCTCACCTTTCATGCTCTCCTATATGACTAGACCCAAAAAATTAGATTACTACCTTAACCTCACTATGTCTAGGAGGGCAGTGGTCACAAAAGAGTATGATAGAGAAGATTGAATATGACAGTAAAAAACCTCCAAGTGAATATCAGAGAGAAATTTCATAATCTTCATCTTGCTAATCGCATACTGCACTTCCAGTATCAATGTTCTCATGCTCATTACATAAGCTACTGTAGTGCCCTTGCAAGGCATGATGGCATGTTAGAAGTCAAAATAAGGAAGATACGATACCTATATTTGATTTCTCAAAATTTTTGTAATAAAATTTTGGAGGATTTTGTGGTCTGTTTACACCAAAAAATGATTTCCTTCGAAATAGTGTCTCCAATAGCGTAAGGCGTGAACACATATAACTATCTCAAGATCATGTGTCATGTAATTCCACTTGCGTGGCCTCAACTACCAAGACTTGTATTCTAGGCCTATATCTCCATGAAACATCACTACTCTAAACCCAATAACTATTTCATCACAAAACACTATATATATATTACCCAATTCTAGTAGTATCAACGATGGTGCAGATGTCAACATAGCTTTTAGCTCCAAAAAGCTTATCTCACAAGAATCTGACCACAAAAATAATCAAACCCTTATTATTCAGGACCATCAATGGTGCTGATATGAATGAAAAATTCATTATCAAACACCTATAGTATTCATCTATATAAAAAACTGATATTTTTTATATTATATATTTTTTAAATTAATTTACTCTTTTTGATATTTTGAATATCACACAACACTAAAAAAAATTTATTTTAATTTAAATCAATATGTTTATCTATTTTGATATGAAAAACCAAGTGAATCATGCACTATATAAAACATTAATTTTTATACTCTCTATGTAGAAAACCGAGGTTATTATGTGTTACAAACAATAATGATTTTCTTTGATGGATTTTGTATCAAGCGAGAAAAGGTTTTACTGAAAAATGATATATTAGTCAATATAATGTTGCAGATTATTTAGTATATTTGAAAATGGATATCTAACTTATGAAAATTTAGGGATTACAAAATTATAAATTGAACTCATTGGTTGGAATGTAATTACAAATTAATATGAAGCCCAATTGAATTTATGAGAAAATATTATTATACACACTAATGTATTTTACAAAAAAATAATTAAATTTAATAAAATTATTAATTGAAATTAATAATATGTCTATATATAAATATATTATATTCAATAATTTTTTTTATATTCTACCAATAGATTTTATAGTATTTAGAAAAAAACATAGCCAATTTTATGCATGGCATAATATATTTCATATTAAATCATGTTTTCAGCCTTTTAGTGGAGATCCAATTTTATTTCTAATTTCTTTTACATTAATTGATTATATATTTCAAGATGAAACTAATATTTAAAATCGAAACATAGAAATTAGATTAGGGTTAATTTTGGTTATTTTTCTGTTAGGATTCATATTTAATTAATAATTAAAAAAATTTGGAATTTTATTTCAGAACAGCTCTTTCATCATATTTATTTATAGGTTTAAATTACATTTTAAATTTGTTTTAATGATTAATTAGATAAAATTTTATCAATTAATTCAATTTATGTTATCGGAAAAATTTAAATTTATAATTTACTTTAAAATCCAATCTTACTTTTGATTGTTTTTTCTTTAAACCCCTATAGTGTCGTTTTATCAGTGGGATGACATTTAAAATAATTTTTTCAAATTATATAATTTAACTTTTGGAAAATGAATTCAATATTTCTAATCAGAATATTTTAAAATAACCAATATTGTCAAATTAGAATTTAAAAAAAAATTGTGAAAGTGATTAAAAATAATTACAACTATTAAGGTAGAATTAATCTTCATAACGGACTAAACATTATTATTAAGAACTCAAATGAACAAGAAACTCATTCAAGTGAAATTTTAAAGAAATATATTGTTAATATACGACAATTTATTAAATTTTTATTCTAATAGGAGCCACCTGATATCCAAAATATGTTGGTGGAATTCCATTTCCTAAAATTTACAAGAGTTTCACTCCTCCTACACTATAGTAAGGCCTCCTCTCCTTCGACTTCCTCACACCTCTCATAAAATTTTTTGATAAAAAGGATCTACTAAAATATCTCTTAATCATTCATACACACTTATAATATTCCACCCCTTTGGTAAAACTAATTACTATGAATCCCTTTGGTTCCTACCAGAAGGAGTAACCTGAATAAGAGGTAACATAATATCTCAATTTATTTTATTTTATTTCTCTTATCCACCGCTTAAACTCTTTTTATTTATTTTTTTATAACAATAAAATATAATAAATATACTAGGATTTTTTATTCGTTATTTTTACCTATACATATACAGATACCCATATAATGGGTATTGAACATACAAGTTTATGTGTACGGAGAACTATCACGTCGCGAAATAATGATTGTTCATTTTTCCATTATCGCCACTCATAGTAGAAATTATGATGGAAACACTATTTATATATAATATTTTTCACATTAAAAATGTATTTATTCTTTATTAATCATTATTTAGAATGTATCTTTATTTTTTCCATCTTATGTTAATACGATAGATTCGTTCGAGGAAGTTGGACTACCGACACCTCAAAGAGACGTGATTCATTCCCACACAACACAAAATGTGTTAATGGTGTGTTTAGTGAACATATATTATATATATATAATTATTATTTAACTATAATTATATAATATAAATATATAAAAATATGTTATTTTTTTGTTTCTTTCAATAGAAAAATAAAATAGAAACATTGTTCAAGTATATGTACGACCTACCGTCTTCGTGAATTTTGTATTCCATTTCATAATAAAATATTATATATATTATTAAAATATATATATAATAAATATATATGATATTTATATATCAATATACATTCTATAAATCATTATATATTCCTAAGAATTGAAAATATCACAAATTATGACATAAGCGAAGAAAAATATAACCACAAACATAACCTTAAATTGTTAATTTAAAGGTAATATAGAGTATTTAAAAAATATATGATATTAGATATTAGAATATAGTTATAATTTTTTTTATAATAATCATAAATTTATTATACATAAGTTTTGAACTGGTACAACTAGAGTCTAGACCCATGGTATGGGAATTTTAATCTCACTTTTTATTTCCATGAGATACATGCTTTACTCACCAACATTTTCTTTTCTGTGTGTGCGTATGATTCCCATGGATTTATTTTAATATTCATATAAATATATATGTGGTAATTTACATATCAATTCTATGATCTTTATTTCATGGGGTGAATGTTTCAAAAGCAACCAAATCAGAAATGCAAATTTGTGCTAATTTTACTTCATTGATATGTAAGTTATATTATGGACCAACATTACTTTTTTTGTGTATATACATAAATTTGACTTGTTATATCGTGAATATAAATATTTTTATTATATTCCATGGTAGATATAATTTAATTTTCTTACATACACAATATTACCACATGATACCAAGTGTTAGGATTTTATTGAAAAAATCACATTTTGTTTAGAGGTTGTTTATGATTACGAATAATATGATGAAATATAATGGACAATATATCAGGAAAAGTAATGAATTTTATTATTCTATGGCTTATTAGGATAAATTCATGTATTTGTACCATATTTCCACTATTCAAGAGATGTGATTGTAAAAAATGTTCTTTTATGAATCATTGACTTTACAGATCTCTTTAGTCAGAAATGCGTGTTCAATAAATTCCATGTATTATTAAAGGATTAAAACATATTCTATTAGTATCATATAATATTTAAACGAAATTTTTAAACATTTTCTACATTTTTTTAACTAAATTGTTTTATATAAAAAATATTCTGGTCATTTTCTGGTTGAGGCACCTTTCTAAACATTTTTACATTTTAAAATGGAATGTTCGGTACGTATGGATTTATCCACTGAAATTAAAGAAATTCCATTGAAGAATACATTATGTGATTAGAATTTTATTTTTTAAGATTTCTTTTTCAATAAACTGTCAACCCTTTGTTATATGTTTTCAATGTATTTTTATGTAAAATTTGTTTCAAAATCTATTAAGGATTGATATATATGATTTCCAGGAATATGGTTTTCGAAATAATTTCATAAATTCCTTACATGATTTAAAAATTATTTTTAATGAAAAAATATCAAACATTATTTGTTTTAAAGAACATTTTTCAAAGAAGAATGTTTGTTTTCATGAAGGAATTTTTTTAAAATATATTTCAAAATAATTTTCCATCTAGTGTAGAATACATTAACGATACTTATGATCTATATTTTCCATTCATATTATATATTTAATGGTTTAAATTTGTATGGGGTGATTGTTATGACACAAATTTTTCATCAACATGTTATATTCTATTGATTCTATTTTCTTTTCACAGGTTATTATTTAATAAAATTATAATTAAACCAATATATTTTCAATTGCTTATAATGTGATGAAATTTTAGTGACACCAATATCCTTTCATGGTTTATTATTATTTTTGTTAAACGAACATCTTTTTATGGGACATGATATGATGCATGTTTTTATATCTGATGGGACATGTATGACTGATTTTTCTATATGATGGGTAGGACCAATATCTCCCTCCAATGCATTGGGTAATGATAAATGGTATATGAGATCAAAGAAAACATGGGTTGTAGCCCAATACTGAAAACTAGAATGTACACTGGTTGAATCACAAACCAAAAAATAAATGTTACACATGTTTTATCACATATCTAAAAATAAGCCAGTGTTGGGGTTGTATCCTAGTAATGAATGCAAGAGTGTTCATGTGTTCTTTCCAAATCCCAATAATAATAGAGTACATGGGTTTTTATCCCATGTGTAGTGTAGGTACATGGATCATATCCCAAGCCAATAATGTTATGAAGGTCGTGGTAGGTATCCTTGACAATGAAGTTTCTTTGTTTTTTTGTGTATTCGAGACTTATATATATTACTCTTTTGTTATGCTTTCATGGTCATTTTAATTTCATTATTTATGATTCTTGTCAAATGAACTTATTATCTTTAAATAATTATTTATTTTTATGATATTCAGAATTAATGGTATGATATGTAAATGTTTTTATCACATTCTCATACCCTTATGCTCATGTTTATTATTACAAATATTCGTTATTTACCATTACTGAGTATCTGAGGTCACCACTTTTCGTGTTTCCTTCCCTAGGTTATGAAGTTATTCTTAATGTATGATATTTCTAAGAAGATATTCAGTACTTTTGAACCTAGTGGGAGATAATTTAGATCATACATGTACCGGTGTTTATATTTCCATGATTCCAAATACTATAAACAAATACAACCATTCAGAATCCATTTATATATTGTATTATTTATCCCTCAAAAGAAATAAATGTCAATGAATCGTAATACAAGTTCAATATAGTTGGTATTATAGTGAATGGTTAGAAAACCTTTAGAAACTAGGATAATAAATCCTTAGTGAGATCCCAAGTTATATTTATAAGGATATGTCTTTGTATGTATCTAAATATATGTATAAGGATGAGTTAACAATAAGGAAGATGTCATGGAATCATTTTGCAGTATTGAGTGACAGGTTACCTAGAAATAACTTCCTATCATGATACTACATGAATATGTAGATTTGGAACAGATGTACCTATGGTTATAAACTCTAATATGATGTCATGAGCCTCATCCGGGGTAATATATTACATGACAATGGGCCTTCATACCCACATGGTTTGAAACTATCAAGGGAAATTCTTTTGGAATTCACAAACTCTATCCAAACCAATATAAAATATTTAAATAGGAGTTGATTATGAATAATATATGATAAACCTATGGTTTCATCGATTAAAAAATATCTTTCACGACTTATACATCCTATAAAGAATTTTCATGATTAATAGGTTTTCTTATATGACATGTGTTTCTCACCATGTGCTTTATGTTTTTAGTTATTGGAGTGAACTAGAAGGAACATGGATAACATTGAATTTTTTATATGTGGAAATATGGTAGTTAAGAAAATTGATTTACAAAGTTGAAATCTCATAAATGGAATCAGAAAGGTGGTTTGAATATTATTTATGCATCTGAATATAATTTGACCACCAATGAAATGTGAAAGGTATGTGATGTTGTTCTATTATTTTTATCATTAAATATAAGTTGAATGATTAAATTTATGTTGAATAAACATAATACAGGATTTATATTTCCTATTATATGAAAGAGGTATTAAGGAATATGATGGTAATGTCAGAGTAATTGTTTATGAATAATGTTGGCTGAATGAATACTTTTTTTTGTAATTCAATGACTATGATATAAGAATCATGAAATAAATTTGTTTATTCATTATATGTTTTAAATAAAATTTTAAAGGTTTATGTTCAATGATAATGAAGACATTAAAATTTTATATTATGATTAAGGTAATGGTACTAATAATGAGATTTTTTATTCATAAAAATGTGTTTAGCATGGATAAATTGATTTTGGTAAAACTAATCATTATAGAATTGATTACCCTAGACATAATTAATTATTTTGTGAAAAATTGGTCTATATAACCAAGGATGATTCTTAAATCATCTTTACATTAATTAATATATCCATTAAAATTGGAATAAAGAGGTATGCATGTTTTGAAAAATTATTTATGGTAATTCAATTCAATACTATATTTCAAGAGAACACTTGATGAAGGTAATCACATGATTAGAATGGGACAAAAAGGAGATACATTTTGATTTTTGGTATATCAATGTCAAGATGATTTTAATTTTCCAGAAGGGTTATAAGGTTAATCATTTAATGTATTTTAATTTTAAAATTGGATTAGGTTTGTGGTATTAATGTATTATCTCACCACAAGAGTATATTTGAATATTTTATAAATAACTCTAACAACAATGTGTTGATGGTATTTTATAAGACATGAGATTACTTATCATTTATCTCAAGATATATTAGTGATTTAAGAATACAAAACTCACATTCTTTTTTAGGGAAAAATGTGGAGTTGATCAATAAACATCAAAGGGTGAGTTTGTGATTAATGAATATAAATATATTTTTTCTGAATTTTTTTTATTTTTTTGATAATGATCTATGAATAAATGGTTTTCCTCAAACTTATATTTTGATGAAATGATGTAAATTTAAATAAGAAAATATTTAGGACATTGAGGTCCTCAAATTTTCATTTATAATTCAATTGTCTGTGATAATGACCCCTATTAATCCCTATAAATATTTTTTCTTTTCATCCAAGTCAATGTTTTCACTTCACAACTATGTTCTCCACATTATAAACCTATTTATTTGATACATTGGGTAACCATTATGTTTATAAGATTCATTTTTTAAATGATTATTTAGTTTTTATCTTTACAATTTTGTTTCTATGAAAGAAACATATAATTATAAAAACAGTGTTAAATCTAATGAATTTTGAGAGTAAAATTCATTTTATGTGGGTATATTTTAACACCCAGGGAAATGTTTAATTATTATTTTTAAATAAATTTAACCCTATTTATGTTTTAAATTTCAAAAAACAATTAAATTATATTATTTTATATTAAATTACAATTTATATATTCTTTGTATGAAAATACATGATAATAATTTACTACAAGGAACATAAAGTTAATCCTTCACTACACATAACGCAATGGTTATTTTGGTTACATGAAACAATGAAATTCTTCGATGTCTCTTCAAACATAAAAGATTGAGTTTTACTGAATAATGATATATTATTTTATATAACATGGATGTTAATAATTTTTTATGAAAGTTACTAAACAAATTATTATAATATAGGGTTTAAAATAAATTAAAATGAATTCATTTGTTAATAATTTAATAAAAAGGAATATGAAAACCAATTGAATATAAACTACAATATTATTATACTTTCAAAAATGTTTTTCGCAAATAAAATATATTTATTAAAAATAGTGAGTTAGATTAATGTGATTTATATATTAAATGCTCAATAAAATATTATTGATATTCAATAATTATATTTGATTGGATTATGAAAAAAACCCAAATTTCTAAATAAAATACTATATTTTTTATAATGTCATTTTTATCACATTTTAATGGAGAAACTATTTTAAATCCATTTTTGGATCTTTAATGGATTATATATTTCAGAATAAAAATTATATTTAAAATGTAATCATAAAAATTATGTTAGGGAAATTTTTTCGTATTTTTCTATAAGGATTTATTTTTAATGAATAGTTAAAAAATTACTGAATATTAGTCCAAAACGTATTGTTCATTGAATATATTAATAATAATAAATTAAATTTTATATTACTTAAAAGGAATAATTAGATAATATTTTTTATAAATTAATCTTATTTAAGTGATTTGATGTAACACCCCGATATTTTATGAAAAATATTTTTTTCATTAATGTCTTTTGTTTTACGCTACACCAAAAGGAGTTTGCACAACATGCATCCCTAACTTTTCTTGCATTACACGCAATCACAACCTTCCTCGATAGCGTGTGTAGAACGCAATATCGAGTTTCAGTAAAAGTAATATTATTATAATATTATTATGAACTAGCCGTTTTGAATAGTAATACCCACTTTTTGAAATTTTATAAATTTTATCACTCAAAATGGACTTCATTTTTGGATTCGGAATATTGAAATTAGCTTGGGGTGAAATTTTGGTATTTTTCTGAAAACATTTAATTTTTGATGAATAGTGAAAACACTAGGGTTACTATTTAAAAACCGACTTTTTATTTAAATAATTATTTATTTTATTTAAATTTATTTTATGTCAAAATTTATACATAATATCTATATATGTTCAATGAAATTCATTCGGGGCATTTTATGATAATTTTAGATATATAAAAAGTTTATTTAACTTTTCACCGTCTTTTACCTACCTCCTAGGAGAATTTGGAAATTCACATAAAACTTAATTTTACCGCTTCTGTGAGTGGAATTTCAAAAATCTGAGAGATATGGTTAATATCAAGGATGAAAATGTGGTTCAATGAGATGAAAATAAATTTTGGTGAATAGTAATTTTTTACTTTTTTACCACGATTAAAGTAAATAGGGTTATTAAGAGTAAAAATGATATTATTATTACCCTAACACATGTACTAATTCTATTGTATAAGTTTAATTCGACCAAAAACAACCTTAGGATTAAAATACGACCATTGAGGTCCACTTGGATTAGATTAGGACATTTATTATTAATATATTTAAAGAAGGGTTAAAATAGTTATAATCAATGTTTAATAACTAAAATATTTTTAATATACATTTATACATAAGATAAATTCAACTATAAATATTAATTAGAAAGATAAAAATATTTCCTACATAATGGTATTTTATTTATGATTTTTAGACATTAAATAATTTAATCTATTTATGACCCAATAATGATGCAGTAATTATCTTATTAATGAAATATTGACATAATTAATGTTATAAATACCCAAATAAATGTAATTTGTGACTTTTTATGAATTAAACTATTTTATAGGTTAATATGACATGTTATTATTTATTTGAGTAACTTTTTTTGAACTAATAATGCTGTTATGATTTTCAGAAAAATCAATTACCAAATAGTGTCAAAATTGACATAAAATTGTTTTTAAAACAAATATTATATGATTAATTGTTATTTTCTTCCTAAAAACATAAGGTTCGTCCAAATGACTTAGATAAGGTTATATATATTAATAATAAACAACTTGGGGTTCTTTTGTCTTGCTATAGTAAGTTTATTAACCTTATAGTGTAAGAAATCAAGAAGACACAGTAAAAGTAAAATTATCTAACTTAAAGTTAAATCTAAATGATAAGGTTAAAATAGAAACCTAAACTTTTCTAAATTCTATTGGATGAGATTATTTTGACCCATCCACACGTTATCTTCTAAATAAATCAATTTGTATCTATTAAAAACCAAATATGGCTTTATAATAGAATAATATTTTTAATTTTTCCAAAGGTGCCCCTCTCCTCCCTTATAAACAGGAACCTCCTCCCTCTCTTCCTCACACCACATTGACCATTCATGCTCGGCCAACCACTTCCAAATTCTCTTCTCCACTTCCATAGAAACATCCTAGAGGTTCTCGTCTTCTTCAAAGACCAATTTTAGTGCCCTAAGAGGAGGTCTCAAAGAGGCACTTCAAAGAAGAGGTAATGTCGGTTACCGATTCTTTCAACTTTATTTCTTCTTCCACTTATTCTTCGTTAGTTGTTTCATAATGAAGTAATAACATCAATATCAATCATATACTGATATGTTATTATAAGTATGAAACAACCCTATTTCACAATCTATCCATCCTATGGAAAACGAAATCACCGCGCGTGCGTACGTACGGAATACCGTCTCCACGCTGTGGTGTAATCTGTTTTTCCATCGACACCTTACATGGATGGGTATAATGATGTAAATAATAACTATATATGGTTATTATAACATCATAATGATTCTGATATATTATACCATCCACTACAATTCTATTCTATAATTATGGCAATGATATCATCGCTCGTGTGTACGTATGGACTACCATCTCCACGACGCGATGAGATTCATTCTCCATGTTAACCATACATGAATGATAATAAAGTTTATATAATGAATAAAAATGAAATATATTAAATAATAATGCTACTTGATTTATGTATATATATATGTATTCCATCCAATTAATTCCATTCAATTCAATGAGGAAATGAAAACAACGTTCATGCATACGTACGACCTACCGTCTCCATGAACGGTGTATTTCTTTCCATTTATCAGTCTATTATATATATATATATTCTGAATATATATTATATATAAATCATTTTTTATATTCTGTAATTATGTAATCATGTTCTATGTAATCATATGAATAATTACAAGTCAAAACACGGATGACAAATGAAATGATTTTACCCAAAAGCTCATTAACATGGAATTTACAAAAGAACGGGTAATATAAAGTAATAAGTGAACCATATATGATATAATAAAAATGAATATGATTTTTTAATAAGTCAATGACATTATTTAAATCATTATACAGTAGGTTTGGATACGTACGAAGCATATCAGACCTAAGGTAAGGGATAATTTTTCAAATCTCATTTTTATCCGAGATTGCTTATTCGTAAGTATTTACTAGGGTTATTTCTATCATACATGTCCATATTTTATAAAAGTGTTTTCATGTATGTTTAAATTCCTTTTTACCCATTTTTTACTTTTACTACATGGTATGTAAGGAATATTTCTTTGGTTTACCATATGAGGTACTTTTTGACTTTTCTGACAAAAGTACGAGGAGAATGTTTTTTTAACTTATACGGCATGAACGGATTTTTAAGGTTTCATATTGCCTCATTTTCATGAAGCTTACTATACAAGATTCTATGACTATTTTCATCAAAATACTTTTCTTTTAATATTTCATGGAATTTTGTGAAAAAAAAATGATTTTTAAGAAGAAAGGATATTTTCCTCAAGAATTCATTTCAAGTGTTTTATAAAAATAATTTTCCATCTAAGATGAAATTATTTCATATGTGTATGTTTCAAGTATAATGTCTATATGATTTACATTTTTTCACTTTTCTAATGATGAAATATCCATTTTTTTATATGGATTATGTGATTATTGGATGATGTTTATGAAACCCATTTTATTCATTCAGTTATGATAAATGTTTAATGATTATTTTGTTGCACAAGTAAGAATGATTTTATTATGAGATGGGCAGGACCTATATATCCCTCCAATGCATTGGGTAAAGATTTATATCCCATGAGATAGACATGGCTGGAACGGTAAGTTAATCTGGTTCAGTGTTATAGGACTGGAACGAAGAGTGAACTCGATTCAGAAAGTGACTCTGTCCACTAAGATGGTCTTGGAAGCAATGCCTTCTATATTATGGAAATCATAACATGTGCTGAATGGTTTCCACAATTACATGTTTTTTCCCATTATATTTTATCATGGTTTATTTTCTATTATGATATAAGCCTTACACACTTCCACGATTTATGTCTTTTCTCATGATTTTAATGTTTAAATTTCATGTCCATGTTTTAGCTTCCAAATGATTATGGATTGTTTTATGTTATCTATGTTAATCCTTACGGAGAATTTGAGCTCACCCTTTTTATGTTTTATTTTCCCTAAGAAATAAATAAATGTTTTAGGTAAGGGAAAAAGTGGAATATCATTATGGGAGTTGTTGAAGATATTTCAACATGATTAGAAGTTTATATTCCGAGTTTCCAAAGACACTAAACTATTACGGTCCTTGTGTGTCTGTTTTTGTTATGTATTAAGTATTCGGCAAAAGTAATGTAATTTTCATGTACGTCAAGCTTCGGGTCATTACAGTTGGTATCAGAGGAATGGTTTAGTCAACCTTTGGAAACTAGGATGTGATAACTTTAGTGAGATCCCTAGAGATATTTCTATGGTATGTCTAAGGATGTCCCTAAGGTTAAGTATAAGTATAGGTTATAGTCCTAGAATTACGGTAACGATCGTATAATTAAACCTAAAATGTTAGATATTGAAGGTACTCACCCTTTATTATGTTGTTTTCCCTAGCATGATTTTTTCCTCTCACACTATTTATTTTGGGTTTTAGACGATGGCTGGAAACCGAAGGAACCGTGTTGATGAATGAAATGGAAAATGCAATGATTGTACTCCTGAACAAACAAATGTTATGGGAGATGGAGTGAAAAATCTTATTGCTATACTTACACAAGCTATGAATAATTCTAGACTTCCAAATGAGCAGAGAAGGGAACAATATTCTATTGAGTCCTTCATGAGGCAATGTCCACCTTCTTTTAGTGGGTCTTCTGATCCACTTGCTGCTGAATAATGGATCAGTACCACTGAAAAGATATTTTTAGTTCTTTAATGTTCTGAACATGATAAATTCATCTTAGTAGTATATCGTTTGGAAGGTGAAGCTGATCAATGGTGGAATCATATCAAGAATACGAGGCCAAGAGATGAAATTGAGTCCATGGATTGGGGTGAGTTCAAGAACTTATATTTCAATAAGTACATCCCTCGTATTCTTCGAACAAAGATGAATAATGAGTTTCTTGAACTAAAGAAAAAGGATGATGAATTTGTGGGTGTATACGAAGTAAATTTTACAAGGCTTGCAAGGTATGCATTTGGCTTTATCATCCAACCTGAAAGTAAAGTTGATCGATTCTTTAGTGGCTTAAAACTAATTCTTCAAATGGAATTAGCTATAAGAGATTTCAGTAGCTATGAAGAAATTGTGTGTTGTGCTATCAAGTTAGAAATAGAAGTTTGTGTTACTTATCCATCTCATGGATTTGAGATGAAACAAAAGATGGAGTTCAAGGAGAAATCTCATAATAATGGTGAAACAAAGATGAATGTTTCCTTATGCTCAATGTGTTGGAAGAAGCATGGTGGAGATTGTCTTAAAGGGGATATAAAATGTTTTAAGCTGGGAAAAGAAGTTCATCGAGTAGCTGAGTGTCGAAGTAATGGAAAAAGGGTTTCTAATGATGTGAATAAAGAACAAAATGCAGAGAACGCACCACCAACACTTCAATGATTCATGTGAAAGGAAATGGGGAATTATGCTAATAAATTCCCCAATCCAAGGGTCAGTGATGATCAACATGAGCAACTAGTTAAGGCAAAGTACAAAGGGAATCACATGCGATCACTATTGGAGATGTTTAATATGAGAAGAAGTGGTGGAATGATTAAGTGTTTATGTAATGGGATTCCAAAATAATTTTTTATATAGTAGCGTGGAATATTGGGATATTTATGTATTGGCCTATTACGGTTTTCAATAATTTTATCGTACCAGTAACCATGGAAAGTGATTGAGATATTTTTGGAAAAAAGATGATATGAACATAATGAAGGGATAAGGAGAAAATTAAATGTTGTACAGTATTCATGATCTCATGACTGATATAATGAAATAGTTATATCATGGTTTGAGTATATAGAATTTAGGGGTTTTGGTATGTGGAAAGAGTTAACTTTTGACAACACTCATGTTTTCACTAAGATTCAATGGGTATTAAGTTTTCAATAAAATACATGATTAAGGCCATAGAATGTTTGGAATGTGACCATCAAGACATATCTTTTGATATATGGGGGTCAACGATGGTATTAACATGCTTGTTATATAAAATCTCTGGTAATCATTTTCACTATAATATGAGAGTGGACTGCAGTATTATGGATAAGCCTAAAGATTTGAATGGATTATGTTTGACAAAAGTTATTATTGTTTAAGGATAAAAGTTTTTTCGATATTATTTATGGGCTTTTATAGTAATGTAGTTTTATAAAAAGAACAACATGCAGGACGGGCGATAGCCCATCACGTCGGACAAGGCTGTGGGAATCAAACCCACAACTGAAGTGCGACTAGACTTTATCGCCTACCACTGGACTACAGGAAGTCCCTGTTTAGTAGAAACTAGTTTTATTATATTAAGTAGTATGATATATGAAGTATAAGTCCATTTTAGGAACCATATATAATTAATATCACTATAGTTGGACTTGCGTATTTTTGATAACTTTTATAACCTTCTGTTTGAGACAGATGGAATGACCCATCATTCTATCACATGATCTACTAAAACTTCACGAATGACAAATTCAACTTCATTTCATTAAGAGATGAAGTGGAAATTGTCCAAAGAATGAACAATGGTGAGACTGTACCAAAATCACAAAATCATTTCTTCTTATTCCAATTTCATCAACTTTAGAAAAATGATCTTGAAAACCAAAAATGTTGTCGTAGTCCCCTTATATCTGATGAATCAGATGGTACCTTAGATCATCACAAATATATGGCTTTATGATTGATGGTATTTTCATAGCCATGTTCTCTACCACTCTCCATCAGAACTTGATGTATAGATTTTTCTTCCATATCCATATTTTCACCTATGTTCTCCTATGTGGAAACACAATGATTAGTTAATTTGGGTAACCGTTACGTTTCCTAATTTAGTTTTTAAAGCCATGTTTTGGTATTCCTTTTTACGATGTAGGTTTCTATTATAGAAACTTTTGAGTAGTAAACTATTTATAACCCCGACGAATTTTGAGGGCGAAATTCCTTTTAAGGGGGTAGAATGTGACACCCTCAGATTTTATGAAAAATATTCTTTTCATTAATTTCTTGTGTTGTACGTTAAAACTAAAAGGAGCTTGCAAAACAAGCATCCCTGACTTGGCATGCATTAAACGCAATCACGACCTTCCTCGATAGTGTGTGTAGTACGCAATACCGAGTTTCACTAAACGATATATTATTATAATATTATTATGAACTAGCCGTTATGAATAGTAATACCAACTTGTTGAAATTTTTAAAATTTTATATTTCAAAATGGAATTCATTTTTGGATTCGGAATATTGAAATTATCCTAGGGTGAACTTTTGGTATTTTTCTGAAAACATTCAATTTTTGATGAATAGTGAAAACACTCGGTTACTATTTAAAAACCGACTTTTTATTTAAATAATTATTTATTTTATTTAAAATTATTTTACGTAAAAATTTAAACCTAATACGTATATATTTTCAATGAAATTCATTGGAGGAATTTTATAATAATTTGAGATATATAAAAAGTTTATTGACCTTTTAACCGTCTTTTACCTACCTCCTAGGAGAATTTGGAAATTCAAATAAAACATAATTTTATCGCTTCTATGAGTGGAATTTCAAAACTCCAAGAGACACGGCTAATATCAAGGACTAAAATGTGGTTCAATGAGATGAAAATAATTTTTGGTGAATAGTAATTTGTTACTTTTTTTACCACGGTTATAGGTAAATAGTGTAATTAAGGGTACAAATGATATTATTATTACCCTACCACATGTTATAATTCTATTGGATAAGTGTAATTCGACCAAAAACAACCTTAGGAATAATATATAACCATTTAGGTCCACTTGGATTAGATTAGGACATTTATTATTAATTTATTTAAAGAAGGGTTAAAATAGTAAAAATCAAAGTTGAATAACTAAAACATTTTTAATATAGGTTTATACATAAAATAAATTCAACTATAAATATTCATTATAAATTTAAAAGTCTTTACTACATAATGGTATTTTATTTATGATTTTTAGACGTTTAATAATTTAATTTATTTATGAAACAATAATGATGTAGTAATTATCTTATTAACGAAATATTCACATAATTAATGTTATTAATACCCAAATAAATGTAATATGAAACTTTTTATGAATTACACTAATTTTATAGGTTAATATGAAATGTTATTATTGATTTAAGTAACTTTTTTCGAACTAATCATTCTGTTATGAGTTTCAAAAAAATCAATTACCAAATAGTGTCAAAATTGACATAAAAGAGTTTTTAGAACAAATATTATATTATTAATTGTTATTTTATTTCTAAAAATATAAGGCTCTATAAAATGACTTATATAAGGTTATATATATTAATAATAAACAACTTGGGTTTTGTTTGTCTTGTTACAGTATGTTTATTAACCTTATAGTGTAAGAAAACAATAAGACAAGGTAAAAGTAAAATTTTCTAACATAAAGTTAAATCTAAATGATAAGGTTAAAATAGAAACCTAAACTTTTCTAAATTCTATTGGATGAGAGGATTTCGACCCCTCCCCATATTTAATTTTAAAAAAATAAATTTGGAGCTATTAAAAACCGAATATGACTTTATAATAAAATAATATTTTTAGTTTTTCCAATGGTGCCCCTATCCTCCCTTATAAAAGGGAACCTCCTCCCTATCTTCCTCACACCATATTGAGCCTTAAATCTCGTCCAAAAACTGCCAAATTCTTTTCTCCACATCCATAGAGACATCCTAGAGGTTCGTTTCTTCTTCAAAGACCAATTTTAGTGCCCTAAGAGGAGGTCTCAAAGAGGCGCTTCAAAGAAGAGGTAATGTCTGTTACCGATTCGTTCAACTTTATTTCTTCTTCCACTTTTCTTCTTTAGTTGTTTCATTATGAAGTAATAACATCAGTATCACTCATATAATTATATGTTATTATAAGTATTAAACAACCCTATATCACCATCTATCCATCCTACGGAAAATGAAATCACCGCGCGTGCATACGTATGAAATACCGTCTCAGTGCCGTGGTGTAATTTATTTTTCCATGAACACCTTACATGGACAAGTATAATGGTGTAAAGAATAACTATATATGGTTATTATAAAATCATACTAATTATGATATATTATACCATCCACTAAAATTATATTCAATAATTATGGGAACGATATCGTCACTCGTGTGTACGTACGGACTACCGTCTCGACGACGCGATGAGATTCATTATCCATGTTAACCATACATGAATGATCATAATGTTTATATAATGAATAATAAATTAATATATTAAATAATAATGATACTGGATTTATGTATATATGTATGCATGTCATCCAATTAATTCCATTCATTTCAACGAGGAAACAAAAAACAACGTTCATGCGTACGTACGGCCTACCGTCTCCATGAACGGTGTATTTCTTATTATTTATCGATCTATTATATATATGTATATTCTGAATATATGTTATATATAAATCATGTTTTATATTTTCGAATTAATTAATCATGATCTAAGTAATCATATGAATAATTACAAGTCAAAACACGAATGATAAATGAAACGATTTTACCCAAAACGCTCTTTGACATGGAATTTACAAAAGAACAGGTAATATAAAGTCATTAGTGAAACATATATGATATCATAAAAATGAATATGATTCTGTAATAAGTCAATGACCTTATTTAAATAATTATACAGTAGTTTCGGATACGTATGAAGCATATCAGACCTTAGGTAAGGGATAATTTTGCAAATCTCATTTTTTTCAGAGATTGCGTATTCGTAAGTATTTACTGGGGTTATTTCTATCATCCATGTACATGTTTTATAAAAGTGTTTTCATGTATGTTTAAAGTCCTTTTTACCCATTTTTAACTTTCACTACATGGTATGTAAGGAATCTTCATTTTGTTTACCATACGAGGTACTTTTTGACTTTTCTGACAAATGTATGAGGAGAATGTTATTTTTAACTTATATGGCGTGAACAGATTTTTACGGTTTCATAATTCCTCATTTTAATGAAGATTACTATAAAAGATTTTATGACTATTTTAATCAAAAAAAATTCTTTTAAAATTTCATGGAATTTTGTGAAAATAAAATGATTTTGAAGAAGAAAAGATATTTTCCGCAAAAATTCATTTCAAGTGTTTTATAAAAATTGTTTTCCATCTAAGATGAAATTATTTCATATGTGTATGTTTCAAGTATAATGTTTCTATGATTTACATGATTTATATTTTCTAATGATGAAATATACACTTGTTTTATATCGATTATGTGATTATTGGATGATGTTTATGAAACCCATTTTACTCTTTGGGTTATGATGAAAGTTTTAAGATTATTTTATGGCACAATTAAGAATAATTTCATGATGAGATGGTGGGACCTATATCTCCTTCCAATGCATTGGGTAAATATTTATATCTCATGAGATAGACATGGCTGGAATGGTTAGTTAATCTGGTTAAGTGATACAAGACTGGAACGAGGAGTGAACTCGATTCAGAAAGGGAATTTTTCCACTAATATGGTGTTGGCAGAAATTCCTTGGCTACTATGGAAATCATAACATGTGCTTAATGGTTTCCGCAGTTACATGTTTTATTCCCATTATATTTTATCATGGTTTATGTTCCATTATGATATATTCCTTACGTACTTCCACAATTTATGCCTTTGCTCAAGATTTTGATGTTTAAATTTCATGTTCATGTTTTTGCTTCCAAATTTTTATGGATTGTTTTATGGTATCTATGATTTCCCTTACTGAGAATTTGAGCTCACCCTTTTTATGTTTTATTTTCCCCAGGAAATAAAGAAAGGTTTCAGGTAAGGAAAAAAGGGGAAGATCATTATGGGAGTTGTTGAAAATGTTTCAACAAGATTAGAAGTTTATATTCCGTGTTTCGAAAGAAACTAAACTATTATGGTCCTTCTGTGTCTATTTTTGTTATGTATTAAGTATTACACAAAAGTAATGTAATTTCCATGTATGTCATGCTTTGGGTATTTACATTTGAATTAATATATTTTGAAATTCCCTATAAAAAATTGAAATGTTTTGAATGTTTTCACATTAAAATCTCGTAGTGTCGTCCTGTCAGAGGGATTACATTTAATATAATTTCTGTAACTTATGTGATAGAAAATTGAAAAAATTATTCAATATTTGGAATCATAATAACTTATAATGTCAAATAATGTTTACTTATGTTTTGAAAAAAAATGTTATTAAAATTAATAAAATTAATAACAACTATTATGATAAAATGAAAATTAATATAGGACTAAATATTAATATTTAGTGTACATATGACCATGAAACTTATCCAAGAGACATTTTATGGAGATATTATGACCCTATATTCCATTGAATCAAATTTTTACCATTTTGGGTTCCCCCTGAAATTGGAAAACACGTGTAGAATTCTTTTTCTAAAAATTTATATGAGTTCCACTCCTCATCCAATGTAAAAAAGTCCACTTATCCTCCCACTTTCTCACACCTATAATGCCAATATGGATCAACCATGGTTTTTTACAATAGATCCTAAAAATATCTCCCCAAATCCTAAAAACATATTTAATGGTACATAATATTCCACGGATCCCTTTTATGAAAACCAAAAGGAGTTACCTAGTTAAGGGGTAACGTTCTTCCTCATGTTCATTTATTTTATATCTATTATCCACATCTTCAATTTTCATGTTCCATGAATTTATTAAATAGACAGTATCTGCAATTTAATAAGATTTTTTAATCTAAAAGATTGATCTACAATTACATAGATTTCAATATATTGTTTAACGGACATACTTTTTTCATCTGCAATTAACTACTACCTCCCGAAATAATAATTGTTATTTTTTCATTTATCACCACTCATGGACGAAATAATGACGTAAAGTATATTTATATTTATATTTATGAAATTTTCAATGTATTTATTCTTATTTAATGATTATTTAGAATATTAATTTATGCTCCCCATTATGTGTAAGTACGATAATTTCATTTGAATAAGTGTGTACTATAAACCACTGAAGGTGATGTGATTTATTCACATGCTATATGAATGTTATTGAGGATGTTTATTATTATATTAAATCATATATATGAAAAAATAATTTAATTTTAATGATATTATATTCATAAATTATACTTTAATTCTCTCTTTCAAAATGATATTAAAATGGAAACAACCTTCATCCATATGTACAACCTATAGTATCCATGAACTATGTATTCAATTTAATACATCTATATTACATAGATTATTATAATAAATAAATAATGAATTTGATGAACCAAATTGGGTCACCATCCAACCAATACCTCAACTGGTCTACTGTAAGGCCCGAATGGCATTCCAAATCCCCACAGGCCTGCACAAGTTCCCAAGTATCAAAAATTAATCATGCTATGATTTTCCTAAATAAATAAGTATAAATATAATATAAAAATAAACCAAACCCAAATAAAAAGTCACAACCAAACATGAATTTAACCAAAATATCATGTGGGTAACAAATATAAACTAAAAAACTCAAGAAACAACCACCAATATTTAGGGTGAGGGGTAAAAACCCTCAGGACATCTCCACAACACCACCCCAATAATTGAGCTAACAACATGATCCACCACTCCCAAAATCCTTAACTTTACCTACATCAGACATAACCAAATATACTTACATCTATGTTTTTATGTATGGTGTGAGATAACTCAAAAAAATATTCCACCAATAAATGAATCCATGCATAAAAATTATATGAACAATGTAGTTTCAAGTTTTATAGATGAAAATAAATAAATAAATAAACTATTTTAGTGAAACTGTTTCAAGTCAAACGTCTATAATGAAAAAACTAAATGTAATAACATATACACACCCATTCTTTTATGAAAACTCCAAAACCACACCTTGTGCGTGCAGTGAGAGAAGAGTGAAGAAGGACAACAAAATCTGTCAGTGGCTCGAAAGATGCTAGTGAAAAGTGGGACCCTAGAACATTATTTCTTAGTGAAAAGTGGTGGAAGGGCCACATAAATAGTAGTTATACTGGCCATGAATATTTTAGGGAAGACACCCATAACCTACTAGTCTCTAATAAAAAATCAAGAGTTTAGTTAGTGTTTTTTTTAATTCAACTATGTGAAATCAAACTGAGGCCACTTCTATGTCACTAGTACACAAGTCCTACTCTACCCAATTAGTACACAGGTTTCTCATTTTGTGATCCATTAATTTACACATGTAATCCCAATGCAGAAAAAATGAACAAGACTCTAACACTACCGTATAACATACATTCTCACACAAATTCGATTTTAAAAAATGACACACACATAAATCCTTTGAAAACCCATCATCATCACTCACACAGTTAAATAATCTAATCTCGTAATAGAAATAATATTTCCATGATGAAAAAAAAACTATAAAAATTATAAAATAGTTTTCATAATGTTTCGCATGAATAAAAATAAAAACATTCACGAAAAAATTCATTTTATAACCAAACACACCTTGACTCCATGACAAAACATGAACATATACCTTTAGGCCATTTAAAAAACAAGCTACACACCTTATCAATACTAGTAAACGGTTCAATATGGACTTTTCATAGATAATTATTCACATACCACATAAATGTGCTACTAAAAAATTAGTTATACAAAAATATCAAACAAATCAAATTTTTTACTAAATAAACTAATGAATAAACATACTAAATTAATGAAATACCCCATATAATTTTTCAAATAACAATTATAAGAGGAACCACTAATCGATATATTGCAGACTGTGAAATCTATGTGTGTATAGACCGAGACATGCCCACTACACCTTAAAAAATATGGCTAAAATCTAAAAACTAGAATTCAGACTTTAAAAAACTAAACCAAATGCCACACTCATCCCTAACCTGAAAATCCACCAATAGAATAAAACAACCAAAAAAAAGGAGTAACATACATCCAAGAAGGTTGTAGGGGGACATCGAAGCAAGGGGGAAGGCTCTGAAGGCGTGCCACACTAGAAAACTGACTAGAGAAGAGAGGTGGCACGGATTAGGTGTGAGTTGGAGAGGGTGGAATTCAGCTATCTGGAGAGGGCGGCAGGGCAGTGTGGTTGTACAGTTAGGGAGGTAGGGTGGTGAAACTATCCAGAGAGAGAGGGTAAGGGGTAGTCTTATGGGAGGCAGGATGGAGGGAGTATGGAAAAATAATTACTATTGGGGGATTCATGTACGGGGTGGGGGGAGTGGAGAGGAATATGGAGGGGGGAAAATATGTAATTGAAAATTTAAAGAAAATAAAAAACAAATAGAAAATAAAACCCAAAAATAAAAAAATAATGAATTATAAAAATAATAATAATAATAATAATAATCAGTAAATTAATTTATAATTATACTATTAATTAAATATTGATAAAAAATGTAAATATCAATTGAAATAATAATAATAATAATAATCGCAATATTATTATTATTTTTATTATTATTAAGACAACTATGAAATAATTTTTATTTATTTAATTTTTATTTAATTTTATGATCACATTTACATATATTGAAAATTATTTAATTAACAATACACCTGGTGGGGAGAAATGAAATTTAATGAAGTGACACATCTTCGAATGTGCCCATCATGTGTGTTAGATGCTAGTAAGACAAACATTCATTCTTTAGAAAAAATCATGAAATTCAACTAGAATGGCCTGCACCTCAACCAAAAAATGTTAAAGATACATAAAATTATAATAGTAAAAATTAAATTAATAAACAATACTGAAGTCAGATTTCCGATGAACGGGTGTGACAATTCTCCTCACCATGAAAACATTTAGCCATCACAAAGTCACCTCGAATTCTTTATCAGAGAATAGAAATGTTTCCTTTTTTCTCAGCCCATGATTTATATTCACAGGCCTCATGCTCATCATTCTCATGAAACTAATTAATGATAACCAATGGAATAGACTTCCCATTAAGCACCTTCTCTTTGGAATCCACTATCTGCACTAGCTGCTCAAACAATGATAAATCAGGTTCTATCTCTAATTTTTTCCAGCTCAACACATGAGATGTGTCGAGATTATACTTTTTAAATTGGGATTCAAGAAATACGTTGCAAATTAATGTCAATTGAGAAGGGAATTCTAACCAGTATTCTACATTTCCATTCCACTCAGTGATCTCAAGAGGATCGACATATCCTGGCATCAGCTTTTCCTGATTCCCCAACTGACAGTTTCTGAAGCAGGGGGACACCATCATGGATCCTCGGTCATCCAATGAAAACTCAAGATCACATAACCTATAATATGTATAATATTTTTGAAGAATTTGAGGTTTTTATTACTATATTATGATCAACTAAACATTATTAAGCATCTTCAGCACAACGCTCAGTCCTAAAAGTGAGGTCTTGCCAACCTCAGCCCAACATAATGGAGACTGACAAGGGAATCCATAGAGAACCTCTAAAGGGTTCATTAAATTAGTGTATTGATGATTTTTATTATATGAACACTCATCCAATCCCAATATGATATTCCACAGACCACCAACTTCCCCAAAACTGCATAAAGCATGTCTTCCATATTCTGATTTACTAGCTCCATCTGACCTTCTGATTAAGGATGGTATTTCATGATAATATTAATCAATAAAACAAATTCCTTCTAAAGGACTTTCGATATCTGAGAGGAAAAATGGGGGTAACTATTAAAAAATCATTGATGGAACGCCTAAAAATCATACCACCTCTGGAATATACAATCGACCCAACCCATCCAATTTAGCTAAGTCTCTTATCAGAATGAAGTGGGTGGATTTGGTCAGAAAATAAATCACTACCCAAATAGTTTACTTATTCTCAGGAATATGAGGAAATCCAATAATGATGTATATGGTAACCTCTTACCACTTCCATGATGAAATGAGTAATGTTTGAAGTAAATAATATGGTCTCTAATGCTCTGCTTTCACCAACAGAAAGTATATCATCTCGATACGATGACATATATGTCGCATAACCTACCTAGATACCAGAACTAGTGAAAAACATCATAATAAATATTGGCAGTAAAAGGATGGACAACCCACTGACACTGGACACTATCATGCATCACCACCTTCCGTAGAGACAATGACACCATTATGTGGCCCTTGAAGCACAAGACCCCACCGTTTGATAAAGACAACTCAAAAGTAGTCTCCCCACCATGAAAAGACTAAATATACCACTAAAATACATCATCAATGGGACTATCCCACAAATAAATTATATAAGTGCATGATTCAACTAACTAATGGAAAATAGTATACATCTGTTTTGCTCCTTCATCACCAAGTGCATCTGGGGAATGAGCCCCGTTAAAGTCAACTCGCCGCTCGACTTCCTCAAAACTTTCACAGGTACCTTCCACTCATTGATTCACCCACCACATTAACCTTACATGGGGAATAGATGATGTTAACATGAAACCCCCATAGATATTCAATCGAATGAACATACCTCAAATTAGGATCTTTCTAGGGAAAATTATGTCTAGGCTCTAAATGTAAGAATAAACCAAAAATTTATCCCAAAAGAGAAAGTGTAACCTTGTATTTTAGGAAGACATAACCTCTACCAACTCCATGTCTTGAGCAGGGTAATTCTAATATTTCAGTCGAAGATGGTGAGAACCATAAGCCACTACATGATTATCCTATAGGATTAAACACCTAGGGCCAGTACCCAAGGCATAGGATTAAAATACATATCCCTTCCCATAATTTTGTATGATAATGACAGGTGCAATAGTTAAATACCATGTAAAACCCTAATAGGATTTATGGAACTCTAGTATACACACAAAATTCACCCGTTTCCTTGTTAGTGAATTCATGGAGGTAGAAGTCCATGGGAGGTCCAGGATGAAACGCATGTGATAAGCTACCAGGAAAAGAAAACATCTGATCTCGAACACATTCATCAACTGTTCCCACAACATAACTCCACTGGTCTACTCTAGAACCACTAAAACAAATTGTTCGAATAAAACAAGTCCCAAAAATATCTCCTCTATAATATATAAATTTAACTTGGGAAGCTTCACATAATGGCAATCATCTCGCAAGGATCCCTACACCATCCTCAAATGATTCTCATTATCTTACATAGATCCACAATACACTTGGATAATGTCCACAAATATGACAAAAAATATTTCGAGATAATGGTAGAACACACTATTAATGATTTCAATAAAACCCTCCAGATATGTTTTTTTCGGAATTGTATGACAACATACTCAATATGGGTATACAGACATCAGAACTACTTCTTCGGAAGGTCCGCTTCCATCACCATCAGTTTGTGGTAACATGAGCGCAAGTCAATTTTTGAGAACCACTTCCCCCCAATCTATAGGTCATAAGAGTATTCAATAAAAGGAAAATGGTATTTATTTTTGGTGTTTACCTTATTCAATAATAGGTAATCGATGAATGATCAAAGTGGTCCATCTGCATTCATAATGAATAAAATTAGTGTATCCAAATGAGAGACACTAAAGAAAATGAATCTCGCGGATTCTAAATCATCCATATATATCTTTAATTCCCTCAATTTGGTGGGTTCCATGCGTTATTAATGAATTGATGTAGGCTTCATTCCCAGTGCCAACTCTATCAAAAATTCCACATCCGAAAATGTGGGTAATCCTAAAAAATCATCAGGAAATACCATTGGAAACTCATCTACTATAGGATTCAATAAACCATGAGGATTTCCACCATCGTCCTTCAGTATGTGTGATTATAAATGATAAGAATAATTTCCCATGAAAAATATGAGGACTCCCATCAGGTTCCACAAAACTAACTCATCACCAATAGCGGTTAATGTGAACTTGTAAGCACACCAGCCAATCCATGCCAAGGATCACATCATAAAGTTCCATATCTAAGAACATGAAATCCCCCTCTATCTAAAATCCAGTAATGAAAAGCACACACAAAAAGACACCTAAACATATTCCCATTATTTATCTCCAATAATGATACCAATGCAATGGAAATAGGTAATAGTTTGGTGGTCAGTTCAATAGATTCAAAAGATGGGTAGATATAAAAAAATTGAAGCACATGAATGAAATAAAACTATAGATATAGAATTTGAAAAAGTAATTGATCCTAGAATAGTCGAATGTCCTGAATCAGATCCCACATGGGAACAATCCACACAATGTAGATACCTGGTGCCTACCTAATAACATCCAATTACCTTTGGCTTGTCCCTGATTTGTCCCTTCCTAGAATAAGATTTGATTCAGCCTCCATGACCACCAAACTGAGATATCGCTGCCCATTCAGGATTCAACTGAATTGGCACTCCCCCATAAGTCAAAAATCTATTCCCACTGTACTAAGGGTATGTCACCCTGCAAAATCACTTCATATATCCCATAACTCCACATCAATAACAAGGCATGGGAGAAGAGGGTTATGCTGGATGGATGTGAACTTCCTTCATACATTAACGGAACAACATAAACCCTATACTAGAATCCCCAAATGATGTTTTCCTTGGAGGATGGCCTAAAAAGCCCCAACTATTTTTGGAATAATACTTTTTCATATCCATTAATATTTATGAATAATATATTAATTTTATTTTAATGTGGACACTTTTTTCAATTGTGTACTCAATAAAAAAAATAGTGGGATTTTTTGAAATCTTACATTGCATAAAATATTTTGTTATACCGAAAAGGAATATAATTATAATATTATTATAAATTTTTGTTAAAGCCTAGACCTTGGAATGGTGGGAATGAATAGTATCAACTAAATTTTGCGGTAAGTTCTATGAAAGATTAAATGATAATTCATTGATTACGAAATTTATTAGAAATTGAAATAAAAACCAATTGAATATAATAGAGTTTTTATGAAAACCTATTTAACATAGAATAATTTTTTTTCATATGACCCTTTATTGATTTGAATTTAATGGAAAATATATGACATATAATTCGTGTAATGTTTTAAATTTATCGTTTAGAATATTTGTGAGAGGATGAAAGTAGTGTAGTATCATCAGGAATTTAGTGTCGATAATAGAAGGATACCTCAAAATTCTTCCTTTGGGGGTTATGTGTTCTTGGTGGGGACACCCTGTCATGTGAAATGAAGGTTTGATCATAAGAATAAGATTTCTCAAAATTTGGTTGGGGATTATGATATGTTATGACTTATTAAATATATGGTGTTTCAGATATCACTTCCCCCATATATAATCCAGATAAATGATGTTTTTTACATTTTGAACATCTATACTTATCTTCATGAAAAATACCACGTCATGAAAAGGGGAAAGATTGAAGTTGATGGTGATGAGAATTTTTAGAAGTGTCATGTATACATATATGACCATTAGAAGAAGGCCATCCATGGTCATGGTATCACAATGGTTTGTGTCTTGTGGTGGGAAAGATGGCATGGAAGAGAGTTTACAGAAACATTAGTCATAGATATGTGCTCAGTACCCTGAGCTATTTTATGATTATATCTTCTCTTGAAACATTTTACGTTTTGTGGTTAATGAGGTATTTTTTATGTGATTGATTTATATTACGTCATGATTTTGATTTTTCTCTTTTTATAGGTAGCTCCCCGGGTACATTGTTATGAAGATGGTTGTGGTTGTTGTGTAATTTTTCATTGTTCCCCTGGTGAGTTGGTATAGTTACTATGGTAGTGAGTTTGCTGAGATTTATATTGTAAAGACCCAGTCATTTTAAGGAATATTTTTTTCTTGATTTATTTGGAATTTTAAAAGTCTGTAGTTTCTGAATGCGCCTGATTCCGAAGCCCGGTGTGCCCAGAATCAATTTCTGATGTTCTGTTCAGTATGTTCATTAAACGTTTGTGCAGATTTTTCTCTCTTTCAAATAGGTGCTCAGAATTGAAATCTGAGGACACCGATGAACTTGTAGTGTCGATGTTCACATAAGGATAACCTTACCGCAGTTGCGTTTGATCAAGAGTAGAAGTTATAATTTTAGGATTCGTAACAATTTAAATAAAATTATTGTGTTACACAATTTTATTATAAAATTGGTGGTTATTATATCCATAGGGAGGTCGGTGGTGGGACCACCCCCACATATCCTCCCATGGGAGGTTAATGTGTGTGGGGACCACATGATCCTTAACTCAGCAACCCCCCATTAGAACCCCCCCATTAATGAGGGTTAAACCAACCATCTTCCTCTCTCATTTAATGTACCAACACTACTAATTAATTAATTGAGCTCCACAATTATTTATTTATTTGGGGTGTCATAAATTCATTTGAAATATTTTGAAATACCTGGAAATTTTATAATATTTGGGAGCCTATTATTAAATTTGTGTTGGAAAATTTCTTGTGGGAAGGCTTTGGAGAATTCACCCTCTCCAACAGAGAACTCGAGGAACAATTTTCTCTCGATGAAGAATGACGACTCCACTGAAGAATGATGAAAAGTATTCTACTACCTACTTCAATCAGGGAAAGAACGTGAGGAAACTCCACAAGGAACACTATCATATTTCCTCTACCTTTGCATCAAGGGAGAAGACGTTGTTGTCTCCAACAACAACATATTTTCCTCCAACGTTGACAGAATGACGTCCGTCTTCCGCGATGCCCGGCTTACATGACGATGTCTTCCGTGACTTTGACAATGCTCTTGAATCAGGGTAGGGGGTTTTTGTATAATTTTTTAAATGTGAATTATACCCTCATACATGGGAAATAATATGTTGGATAATTTTTTGAGCCTCTAACACGGTGGGTATGGGTGAACGAACAAGTTCGAACCCTCCACAAATTAGTTCGTGATGCATGGTTTTTTCGAAGATAGTTGAATGGTTGGGAAACGATGTTTTGAGGCCATCGTAGTGAAGGCCAGGACCCAAGGAGCCAGTAGGCACATGTGGAAGGCAAAATGGACCACTGGAATGTCTCTGGTGGCCCGCAGAGTAGCACGGCTGCGCTGACAACCTGAGGCGGCAGACGGCACTAGCCGGACGCCTAAGGGAAACGGCGGCCCTCGTGCACCGCCGGTAGAAGACCTATGTAGCACTGGCTGTGGTGGAAGAGTAGAACCCACAACTGTGGGTTCCGCGCAGCACGGGTGGTGCCAGCTGGCGCCGCCGTTACAAAGAACCTGGGGGTTGCGCCCCCCGCTCCACGCTCGACCAGCTGGTCGGGCCATAGCCGCTGGGTCGAGCCTCTCCCTGACTGGACGGACCCAGATGTGGGTCGGGTCGAACCGGTTCTGGCCGACCTAGGGTGGGTCGGGCTGGGTCTGACCAGACCCATACCCCCCTTCTACGGGCTAATTTTGGTTTTTCACCCATAACATGAGCTTTGAACTGCCAATCAATGCAACATTAGTTGTTTTGGATTCCTTGGATCAAGACGGTCTTTTCAGTATATCACAGTGAAGGTTTTTGTGAAATTTGGGTATGGTCGGGTTGGTTTGATTCTGAAACCAACCGGGCCCTCGAAGCAGAAATGCTAATAACTCTCAGACCGAGCGTCCGATTGACGCGCCGTCTGTCACGTTGGGTTATTTTTGAAGAGATGGAACTTAGGGATACATTAAATTTGAACTTCCTGATCAGTGATGTATCGAAACCCATTGCTCGAGGAGCGGACCCTCCCAGAATCTAGCGTGTTGTGTGCGGGAACCCTAGAGCTGGCTGCTACTGCGACGACTACTGTACTGGGATCCTATGTGGGTTTGGCAGCGAAGAATACTATACTGGGATCCTATGTGGGTTCTGTATTAACGATTACTATACTAGGATCCTCCATGGGTTCGACAATGATGACTAATGTTCTTGTATCCTGTGTGGGTATGACTGTTTTGACCTATGCACTTGTATCTTGTGTTGGTCTGACAAAATAACTGTTCTTGTATCCTGTGTGGGTCTGATAGCTTAGCTGGTCTTGTATCCTATGTGGGGATGACTAGTTATATTATTCAGTGACTACATCTGATCACCTCTATTTTTATATGAAAGATGTATACCTGTGTCAGCTGAGTCTTGACTTTCAATCATTATCATCGATGTGATTGACTTTACTTCTTGTGTGGACAGGGTTGTGCATGGGCTCGAGAGTTGGAGGCGATTTGAGAATGATAAGTTAGGTATATGTATGGGAATATACCTAAGTAGGGTTGTCTGATACTTTTCGATTATATCTTTCTATTATGGTTTATCCTTCTTGGATTTTGTGAGACCTTGAGTATCTTGGGGTCCCTACTGAGTATGGTTATACTCACCCCTGCACGGGCTATGCCCGCATCTCGTTGTGTTGGATATAGATGAAGGACAATGTTGATGGAGGCCGAGAGTGCAACGACAGGATGATACCCGGAGGTGGACCTTGTGGCGAGTCGGCACATAGTGGAGACTGACAGACGTTAGTGCAGGGGTTGCCATCTCTACCTACCCTTCAGGTAGGAATCCCTGAAGGATGATCGAGGAGATGCTCTTGACTTTCAGTTGTTTGTCCCTTTACCTGTACTTTTTGTTCATTTTAGTTTGTATACTGTCCCATTTACATTCCATCACACTCTTTTGTGTTAAGTTTTACATAGTTTTTACTTATTATTGCGTACTCTATTGGGTTTTTTTACATTCCTAAAGGCATTGCCTTCCCAGCATAGGGATTTACACCTTTGGTGCTAGTCGACAGACCATGGACTATGAAAGGCGGGCTTGGGGTAGTCACGACATGGCCCCCGAGGATAGGTCGAGACATATATCATATAGAGGATATATGTAAACCCATTATATTTTCCTTTTTGGGTTACTATATGATTCTAGAAGATGATACAGTGTTGAAATATATCTAATGTAAGTGTCAAAATACATGTGGATTGAGCCTTTTTGTGTTTCCAATTACAGAGGTGATCGGAGGAGTCTCAAAGGATTTCCTAAGGGAATTAACTTCTAATATATGGATTTATTGATATTTCATGTAGTTTAAACCTTTTACCCAATGTGAAATTATTTTTAATGATGCGTGTGTTTTTAGGGTTAAATAATAGAAGGGAGATAACTTTTACATCATAAAAAACATGAAGATTAAATGATTTGAATAGGATTAATCATTGTGTATATCCCTGATTCTATACTTCTTAAAATTTTAAAACATCTCGTTTTTTGTTGTAATTTTAATGATTAAAAATTATTTAAATGATATGATCGTAAATGTGTTAATTTAATAGAATAATGATGTGAAAAATGTTAATTCATGTTTATAATATAATTAACGGCTTGTTCAATTAATTATTTCATTAATTTCTCTCATCTTCTACTAGCTTGATACTTTGGAATCTAATAGTTGGAACCTGTGAATAATAATTATGTTAATTAATGGTGGAATAAGAAATGGTTGTGGGTTAATAAATAATAAATTTCAGGGTATGTGTTTCGTAATTTCATGAAAGGGATGTGTTCCTTGTGCATTGTACACATGATATCCCTTTTTTGTGATAAGGATGAATGGCTTGTTTTGACCGACCAATTTCCTTATTTCATGATTTTTTCCCTACTTCATGTCATGTTAGTTGTAGGGATGTATTATAATATGGGGTGACGAGTACTAGATGTGTTTTCGAGCCTTGTATGGATGATCTTGGAGGCATGTTTTGGTATATGGGGTGGGGAGGCAAGGTTATTTTAAAAGCAATTGATGCTTATGATGGTCAGATGCATCATGAAATGAATGTTGGTGTGGAGGAGGATACTAGGGATGACATAATGGGTTGAATTTGGGAATAACTATTGATATAAAATCCAGATGTTTTCGTGAATCTATTTTTTTTGAAGACTGGTTTTTTATCTACAATCCATTCTTCACTGCTTAAGGCAGATGGATGTTATAGGATGTAAAATTTTTTGGTAATGTAAAAATTTTTCATATAAAACATGGTATGATGGAAAGTAATAATTTTAATACATTAATAATGGTTTAATCCATGGGGTTGGATCTTGTTGTGATACATTGTTGATAATATAATTTTGAGAATGCGTAGACTCTGTTTTATTATTCTTAGAGTGCGTGAAAATTTTTTAATGATAATGTAATGTAATATAGGAATTGAAAATGAATAGTTAATGGTTACATAAATTTTAATTACATAAAGTGAAAATATTGAAAAATAATAGAATAATTTAATGTGGAAAATTAATTGGTTGTGGTCTTATATGATATTTGGTCTAGGACATGACATCCAAGATTCAAAGAGATTTTTGAAATAATTGATTCTTATACTATTCTATGCCCATAGTGTGATTATGAGGTATATTATATCATTTTTTTTATATGCTACTCTACCCTATCAGGTAGTGAAATTGATAACCCAAGAATTATTAGCCCAGTGGTGTTTCGCCCAACTTCCTAATAGGAGGATAGATGGATAACTACTCCCTTTTGGCACTGCATTCTTCTATAGGTAGTTAAATGTGATGGTATGAACAATGGTTAGTTTTTTATATATATTTCTCCAGAGGGTTATATTGGAGTGAAGTTATTTTCACACACATATATTATAGATATTTTTTCCTAAGGATTAAAATATGTATAAAATTTGTAGGTTTTGATGGATTGAGGTTCTTTATCATGTGTATGGGATGTGATGGCTTCTGGTTTATTACTCGACTGTTTGGTACAATTTATTAGGTCTGTATTGGTAGCCTTAAACTAATTATTTTCTTTTTGATATATTGATGAAGATGTGTGTTTCACAAGGATCATGTTTTGGTACTTCTTCCAGGTGTCTGTGGGATTGCCTTTTGGGATAGATATGATCATGATGCGAGATGTTGGGGAAAAGCAGAATACTTATGGTGAAGCAGTAATGGGGTACCCCTAATACTTTTTGTTATATTATTTTATCTATAATGAAATAAATGGGGTGAGTATCTATGATGAGACTAGGATCGTAGTGTACTTATTTAGGTGATGAGTTATTTTCACTTGGAGCTCACTATGATTTTACAGGATTTCATTACAATTTTTCAAAGAGGTTGTATGGAGGATCCTACTAGTCATTATATTATTGACACCCCATTATTATATAATTTCTTTCTAGTTAGTAAGTTCATGATGTATGTAATGATGATTACTACTATATTGGGGTTTATTAGGAGATTTTTGAGCTTCATGGTCACTATGATCCTTTGTTTTAGTTAAGGTCATTTAATTTACCTTTTAGCTTTAGTATTTCATACATCTCATAAAATATGTTAACATGGGATGAATTTTATATTATAGTCTGAGGTAGTCTTGTTTGTTTACTATATTATTTCTCTCTTTCACATTTGTTCCAATATAGGGTAATACATCATATTTGTGTTTTTATTATACCCATGGAAATAATCTCAAACATGGGGCCTATTGGAGGAGGGGCGATGGAGTCACATTACCTCTTCTCCCATTTCGAGCCCATCAGGGTTCAATTTTTGGTAAGGTGTTCATGAAATAATGACTACAAAATCAATGTGATACATCAATATATACATAACACCCATTGAACATAGGACAAGTGGACTCATCCCCATCACCTAAGGCATGTGAAAAGCTACATTTATAATTTTCATTATTATAAAGCATAATTTCTTTTTTCAAAATAACTTACTAACTACCTGATTCATTAATGTGATTTAATACAAATAAATGATGATATTTTTTTCCAACAAAACATAAAATATAATTAATTCCATTATTTATGTAAAATATTCTAATATAAATTTAAAACCATAAATAGTTTTAAATCAAAATCATGATTTTTATAAGATTGAACCCAAAGGTTCTTAATAAATTCATTTTAATCCATTCTCAAAATTAAATTCAATAGTAAAATTTTAAAAATATCTATAAAATTATAAATATAAATTTAACAATTTAAATTTAACCAATTTCAATAACACATCCCAATTCAATGTAATTAGGGGGGTTATAATTTTAGGAAAAAACAAAATTAAAATCCTAATTCAATGGAATTGGGTTTTTATTTCATTAAAAAATCAACTAAAAATTATTTAATTGAAATCCATAAATTTAATTTAATTCAAACAATGGAAATTAAATAATTTAATTCATGTATATATTTAATTGGGAATCATGACCAAACCACCAACCTCAGGATCAATGGATCTCAAATCAAAAATACGTAAATGTAAAAATCCAATGGAGTGTGATGAAAACATGGATATATAAATAAAACCAATTTTTATATCCAAAAAAAGGTATGGCATTCACAAATCAACACAAGTATAAACAAAAATTTATTGAGGAGTAGATAGAATACAAGAGAATGTGAATGAGAATATGAAACTAATCAGGAGATTATCAAATGGGAAATCCTAATGATCTGAATATATTTAGGGAGGAATCATAGGGGCCTAGAACTCTTAAGGGGATATATGGGGAAAAGGTAAATTTCTTATTGTTAGTTCTAGTCCATCAGTGTCTAAGGTGGGGGGGGGGGAGGTTTCTAAATTATTTAATGAAAATATGGATTAATTAAAAACTTTTTTACACAGTTTTTCTGGGAAGAGTGACATGATTTTAAAAATAATGCAGACAAGCCATGAATTAGGTTTTTATGAGCCTGAATGTGTATAATATGAGGGAACATTGATTGACTGACCATACACCAAAATTGATATATATCACAGCCTTATGTTGCACATTTTTAGAAAACTATGAACTGACGATGCACTAGCCTATAAATTTCATAAAACATTTTAGTTTTCATCCTAAAATAACACCAAAAGAATTCCAAAAGAATCTTGGTATCAAGAAGGGTTTAAGAATACATGAAAATAGTAATAATATATTACTGGTTATGAAGTATGTATACTTTGTAAAAATTTTATAGAAATAGAATAAACATGTTTCTTAGAAAATTTATACAAACATTAAATGGTAGACTATAACCATGGATTTTCTTACATAAATCAATGAAGGGGTTTCTGAGTGTTTATTGGATGATTTAAATATATAATGATGACCCATACAGATATATAGAAACTATGAATAACATTAATTATGTGATTTTCATATGTTTTCTCATTTATCTTGTAACAACCCGACAAATGTATCCCCAAAATAGTTTGTTATTTATTAATTAGAATATGACATGAGGAATCTCATCCTAAAGAAAAAACATTTTGTAGTCATATTAATGTATTTAATTATTTTAAACTATTATTACTAATTAAATCAGTAAATAAAAAATGTTTTTCCTTTGATAAATCTATTATTACTTATATAATATCACAACATATCAACCAAAAAACAATTCTAGGTATCCTATGAAGAATAAAAGATCAAGTAGGGGAGATCTCAGATTCTCTATAAGGGTAACAATACATTATATGGTATGAATAAATAAGTAATAATAAATGGGTAATTTTATATTAATGGAAAAATTAAATTTAATCCTAAACATGATAATATTATATAAGGAATAAATGATGATAAAAAACTCCATATAAATAATCACATGATCCTGGTAACATAACCATGGATAATCTAACTAACCAAATAATCACATAGAATTTATATAACATAATTCATAATAATGGAATGCATAATGATGGGTATCTAAAACATAATGTGGATACCTTATTCCAATTCATCTAAATTAATGGGTAAGTCTAACACTAAACCCCATTATCATTTGCATCATGATACCTATAGACACATCAAGGGGCTATCTATTAATTGGCCCCACTTTAATATTACTATCTATAATGATTTCCTCATATTAAAATATTGACACATAATTGGGTTAAACATTCTTATTAAAAATATAATATAAAAAATTTTAACACCTTCTCGAATCATGTAATGATAATCATAATCCACCTTGAATAATATGATGAATGGTAATAAAATTATATTTCCTCAAAGCATTGATTAGAAATCATATAATGAATTAATAAGGATGATATCAATTAAACATACCCCCTTTTGATCATAAATAAAAATATAGTTTGATGTAATTGATGAATATAAATACCCGGTAAAAGTCAACTAAAATCATTCTTATAACTAATAAACATGCCATTTTGAAAATAATATTCCAAAATGATAAGTCCAAAAAAGTAAATAAATTTCTGTGAAAATATAATTATAAAAAAAAGATCTTTAAAAATTGAGTGTTTATAATGGTGAACAATTTTATTCTTTCCGTACAAGTTAAAAAAATTAATCCTTTAATTTTAACAGAAAATGGTAAATGAGGCTTCTTTTGATAACTACATGAAGATTTAATTAATTAGTTAATAAAAATGTTAATGTGTGAAAAATATCATTATTAAATATTTTGAAAAATGGTTAAACACATTTTGTAATTTATTTAGTAAACATTAATTTTGATGTAGAATGTTTTCAGATTGAGGAGACAAATAATGTAATATTTTATAAAAAGAATATCTTGTTTATTTTATGAACTAATGAGATGGAAAATGGTACTATTAAATAAAAAATATCATTAATAACTAGAGGATAAAAAAATACATTGATTTTAGGAATGAAATATCAAGAAATTCCCCCATGAAAATCATTAACAAAAACAATCCCGAATAATGATTAGATTGGGGAAAAAAATTTCACTTTGGTAATTTTTTTATCATAATTTCCATGAAATTAATAAAATAAAATAAAACATAATGTTCCCATAAAATTAATATATTCATGATATAGTTTATCAAAACTGGTATTCTATACTCCACACAAAAGAAATAATTATTGAATATGTAATATGTGACATACATGAAAATGTGTGATGAGAAGAACATTGCACAAGACTAAATGATCCAGTTTGATTATTATCATCCTAAATTATACATTTATGTTATATATTTAACTTTTTATTAACAATATTATTTCACATAAAACCATGTTAGATATAATTACTTAATAAACTAATTTTATGTCAAATGTTTCTATAATATTTGAATTATGTGTAAAAAATGATTTTTAGGTCGATTATAGTTAAATAGGTAATTATTTAATCATCAAAATAATAATAATAATTAAATAAATATAACATTGATATATTAATTACACTATCAAAACAATTTTTAATTATAGTTATGAAAAATTAAATATGTTATAATTATGGTGATGGTGGGCCACACACTATAATGAGCATCGTTTAAATATTTTTATGATCATTATGGGAAGAATTTATATTATATTTTAAAAGTATATAATGAAAATAATATCATAAAACATATTATTTCTTTAAATATTCTTATAAATATCAACCAAAAGTATTAGGGATGAAAATAGACTCACATCACTTCATGTAGGTTGTATCCTATATGTACAAAAAAGATGTTATCATCATTTAGTGAATGAAAAGGTAAGAACAAAAATGATAAACTATCTGTTAAAATTACAAAAATATTATTAATATAATAATTATTTTATTTATATCTCGTTTATTCGTTATATGTACCATTATTACCTTATATGTAAATCATTACTGAAAGATGAATCACATCGATTCTCGATGTGGTAGTCATCTGTACAAACAGGTGACTTTATCATTTTCTATATGTAGTTGATATTTTAGATTTCAAACCTAATATAATTACCATAGAGGTATTATTATGTTATAAATATAATTTATATACAATATATCCATCATCATACCCATTTGTGATAGGTGTTAATGAAAAAATGAATGACATTAGTTCATGAGACAATAGCTTACTATACAAATGAATGATGTTTTTAACCTATTTGATGGTATTAGAGATGGTTTTATATATGCATGGTTCAATAATATTTTATGGACCACAAAAAATAAATATATTAAAAAAATTCACCAATGAATGTTAACTCTTCCCCAGAAATACTCTAATGGTTTTAAGAAAATTAATTTTTAGGTAGTATTTAAATGGAAAATTGGAATTATAAGATCAGAGGAGGGTTCTTGGGTTTTGATTTAGGAAGGTAGTGAAAAATCCATGATTTTTTAATGTGTTAATAACAAAAGTGGTAGGATGGTATTTAATAAATTAGTTGAGTGGAAAACAAGTAATTTCAAAGATTGAAATGGTGTCCCAATTTTCATAACATTCGCATATTTTCGAAAATATAGTATTATAAAAACTCTAAAATATGTGTTATAAATTTTTCAGTAAAATTCAATTTAGTCAATTTATTAGGCCATTTTACTAGTTATCTTTTTAGTGTACTCAAGAAAAGTAATTTTTTACCATAACCACAATAAACATCTTTTTGTTGTTTTTACTAATCATTATGTTCAGAAATTAATAAAACCATATATTATTAAATAAATTATAAAGAATAAATATTTTGATTCATTTTTTTATAAATTTCAATGGAAAATGTGGTGAATTTGAGTTTAACATTAACCCCAAGGATAGAATGAGAAAGTGAGTTTCCAAAAAAATGTTCAAAAGGATTATTATTTTTTATATAAGAATTCAATATGTATATTATTCAAATGACCTCAATTAGATTAATATATAAATAATTTTTGTAATATTTATTTAATAAAAATTTAATTTATAATGTTACCCAATATTTTATTTCAATAAAAAGGTTGTTTTAAATTAAAAATCAAAAAAATTACCATTCACAATAAAATTAATATTTTTAAAAAACTAAAAAAAATCATCCAACTAAAATTTTCACTTTAATATTTAAAAAATTATTTTTAGTTTTTGAAATATAATGTCAATAATTTAATATTTTAATGGAAATTTATATTCACAATGCACTTCTAATCCACCATTATAATAAATATTGTCATTTAAGAAAATATGTTTTCCCATTAAAGTGGTTCTAATTATAAGTCCCACTAGAATGTAAAAATTAAATTTATTTTATAGACTTATAAAACATAAAATATTCATAATATGGGTTTTTCTATTTATTCCAACAATTATAAAAGATATTTTGTGATGGTAATGTTTAAATAATTGTTTTTAGTGAGAGTATCATGTTTCATTAAACAAGTTGTTTCATACATTTCATGCAATCCGTGAGATCGAACATATTTAAGAAAAAATAAATATAGTGTAATGTACTAGGGTGTGATTCTATTTTATGTTTGGGATTGTGTGTCATATACAGTGTTTAACATGATGTTCCTCTTTTAAAATCTCATTTTATTATAATACTGACACCCATAATTTCATGAAATAATACTTTTTTAAATTAATTATTTAATGATTTAGGATTTTTCAGATTCATGATCATGGAACATTGGGTTATATTAATGGTGCACAATTTTTTATTTTTTTAACAAAAATGTATATCAACCATCTAATAGGGTATGTTCATTCCAAAATAAAGTATATATTTTAATAAAAATTCCCAAATCATGTGGAAAATTTATATATATTTCAATGATGAGAAAATGTATATTAAAGGATTGATCCAAGATTATATAAATATTATATCCTATGTAATTTATCAATTGTTTAAAAATTAAAATTCGTTATCTATTTTTTAATTATAGAGTCTTATTTTTCCATTAATTTATCTTAACAAATCCATGTTATCACTCCAAAATTAAATAATTTCCTCTTTTAGTGTCGTTATTTCACATCCATATCCCTCAAATAGATTCAAAGGGAATATACCATATTTAGTCTCGAATTTCCTCTTACGACTTACCTTTATTCACTTTTTTCACATATATTTTTATCCATAACCATGTGTTTTATGTTCTCAAATCCTGGATATATGGTTTGGAAACTATGATTTTTATGGGTTTTTATTTTTTATGAAGGCTCCAATTTATTCTAATAAATAATTTTTATATAAAGATAATATATTTCATTTAAATGAGATTACTTTTTCAAAGAATTCATTTTTAGAGGTCATACCATGGAATAATTTCTTTTCTATAAATATATTCATGGTAACTTTTTATATATAAAGGTATCATTGATAAATATATAATTTTTACGAAGTGACTCTATAATTTTTATGATTTTATTAAAGGGCCTCTAATGGATTATATTGGATATATTTTTTATTTTAAATTTAAGGCCCATAATTTTTTTGACAAATATATTTAAAAGGATATATATCATTGTATTTATAAATTTATATGGAATAATATTTGTTCTTTAATAAATATGATTTCTCTATTTCATGAAATGTTGCAATATGAATCAGTATTTTCCAATTTTAAAATGATCTTTTTGAACATGTATATCCTCATTCACAAGTGGAAAATTTTTATTTTGTAAGGTAGAATCATCTTTTAATATTTTATACGAGTTAGTTAAATGTTGTAGTTATATTTTTCGGGAAATGATATTTTTTTATGGTTTTCATTTTATTTTATCATATTTTATTATTTCAATATTATATGATAATTGTTTTATATGGGATTCCTTAGGCAATAAAGTGAAATCATTCTAGGAAACTACATGTGTTTTGACCAATGTGTCTCTAGTGGACTTTATCTTTTTCTTTGGATTGGGATGGGTTTCTAGTAAAGATGTGGTCATAAGTTAATGTCTGAGTTTATTTAGATTATAACATGGGTCTATCTTAAAAAACATTATGTCCTAGGTTTTATTGTAAGGAGTTTATTTTCGTATCCCATCAACATTAGATTATTATTTTTAGTTACATCACCAGTTGATATCCTTCTTATGATTTTTTTTCATTTTTTTTCTTATAATATTTTTTCTATTATAATTCATGATATATTAAATTTGTATTATATGAAATAATTTACATTTTTTTTGAAAATGGGATTTTTCTTGTTGAATTAATTTTTATGTGTTCTACATAACTACAAATAACATAAAAACTATTTTTTTAATTTTTTTTTGAAATATAGTTTATGATTATTGTATTTAAAAAAAGTGGCATGGACTATTATTAGGATATTAATAGAAAACTTATTAACCATAAATTCAATATATCGATTGATATAGAGCTTTTAAAGTATGATACATGATAAGTTAAATGATTGATGTCGTTTATTCGGGTGTCCAGATGTATTTTTTTCATTTTTTTTTTCAAGATTATGTGGTGACAATAGGTAATGCGATGAAGGTTTATAAGGTTTTAATCCTGGATATTTTGAATAATTTTAATATTTACATAATTTTACCAATTTTCTCCCAATTTTATTTTATTCTATATGTATATTAAATTTTATTGATATCACATTTTATATTTTTTTAATGTTGTGTTTATATTTGTAACAAGATTCTACCGTTCATTAAATATTTTGATGAAATTACATTTTGATGTTTCTAAATCGTTATGCATGAATATCCAATATTATGTTTCTACATTTGGGATTCTTGGTTGAAGACATTTTGGTTATTTTTTTGAATGGAAATTTAAAAAAATCACAATAGGTATGAAATAATAAGGTTGAATATTATAACCATCTAATAGTGGTCATGTATCCACATTTCCCCATGTTGTGAGATAATTAAGTTTATGTTTACGGTTATTGTAAAATATTTGTTACTAAATAGTATCATAACACTATTTATACTAGAGGGTCAAAGGTACCGTGAAAATTTGACACTCAGTCCTTAATAGGATTTGGAAAGGGAGTGCATGTAAAAATCTTTTACATATTTAACATCTAGTTACCTGAGTTGACGTAGATTTATACCATTTATTTGATTTTATTTTTTAATTTAAAAGAGATATTTATAAATTGATTAAAGAAATATGGGTTATAATATATTATATATATTATTATTGGAAACTCATATAATTTTGTTGATAATCGGTTTTAATCCCTAGACATATGGTCAATTTAACAATTCTGAAAAAAAGACATAATATTGGAATTTTTCTTGGCTCAAAATACATGGTTAGGAATGATAGTTTTATGGAAGAGATTATCATGTTTCCAAACAACACATAATGGTAATTAATATAAATTATTTTATCCCATTTTACATTTACATTTATTTGTTCTATTACATGTTTTTTGAAAAAATTATTAGATTCTTATTATTTGTTTCTATAATAATTTATGTTCTATATTATTATTTTATGGGATTACTATATGATTTTTATTATTATAATTTATCATTAAATTAGAGAAATTACATTTTTAATGAGTGAGGTGTCCAGAAAAAGGTTTTTATGTCCATTACAAGAAATACTAATTAAAATAAGGTTATGATTTAGGACAAAATAAAATATTTATTTATAATAGTTTTTTATTAATTATAACTATCCTTAAATTTATTCATTATACATTATTAGAAGGTAATATTTATCTTTTGATAATATTATCATGGAAAATAAGTTTTTTTTTGTTGATTATTATTTAATTTTTTAAAATTCATATTTTTGAGTTAATATTGAATTTGTTTAGACATTAATTTTGGATGATTTAGTGTTACATACACATACATATATCCAAGTAATGATTTACTAATGTAAATGGTATATTTAATTTTTGTTTATAAAATAGTTAATATATAATATTTTAGGAAATGATATTTAATTACTTATTGGTGGGATGTTTTGCCTAAATATGGTGTTGTATATATTTTTTAGTAATGAAAATGTATATCCAATTTAGCATATAATGTTTAAAAATGATTTATTTTTTAAATTCTTTATTACTATTATAGTCATATAAATTTATTTTTTAAATATATCCATGTTAAATATTTAAAGCTGTAGTATGAGGTTTTTTTGGACAAATTGAAATTTTTTTAAAGTAATAAACAAATATATTGATAACACTTCATTACATTTAATATAAATTTACCATCCAATAATGAGGTCAGCTATAATAATCATTTACAGAATGATGTTTAATTAAATGAGTTTTTCATAATGTGTGTTTTATTTATGAGTTTTTATTATTTTTTAATGATATTAATTTATAAAGATTTTATAAAATGGAATATAGAAAATATATATATATATATATATATATATATATATATATATGAATTTTATCATATAATTTTTTGTAAAAAATTTTGAATTATCTATTTTAGTGTTTTCATAATTGGCGTGGGGTTATTGACACATTCTATAGAGGAGTGTTCATGGGTATTATCCCTTTTCTGAATTGTGTTCTATGAGTTCATTTTATGTGAAATTTTGGCGATTTTTTAATCATTTTTATCTTGTTTAAATTACTAAAATATCATGATTTAATAAGAGTATTTTTTATAAAACATAATTTTTAAATCCTATTCTATAAAAAATATGATTTTAGTTTTATTAATCTGTGTTTTCTTATGGGTTGGAGATTGGTATAATAATGTTTGGTTTTTATTTCATTTATATTTTATATAACACATTATTATCGTTGTTTTTGTAGAATGTGTTATATTGTTTCAAAAGATAATTTTGAATCAAATTATAATTATAATGTTTATGTTATTGAAATTTTTATTGTTAATAATTTAATTATTATAAATTGTAGGATACATGTGTAATAATATTTTTGATGTGAAGGTGTAAATATTTTTCTTTAAAAATAATTGAAATAATTTTAAATTGAAAAAATTAGGAGTCATTGTAATGACATGGAAATTCCATGGAAAAGTTTTTCTTAAATACATGGGTTTTTAAGAGTCTGCGAAAATATATGGTGCTTGATTCTGAGACCTAGTGTGACAGGAATCAATTTCTGAAATTTTGTTCAGGTGCGTTCAGTAAATCTATGAGTGGGTTTTTATAACTTTTGAGCCGGTTCTCGAAACTTAAATATGAGGGCACCGTTGAACTCGTATCATCGGTATTCTCTTAATAATACTTTCACTTCGACGGTAGTGAGTGGAGGATAAATGTTAGTTTTTGGGTTTTCTTAAATAATTTTTTTAATAAAGTGTAACACTTTATTTTATTTTTGAGATGCCATGTGAGTGCGGGTAGTTGGAACCTCCACATGAGAGTTGATGGTGGGACCAAGACACCCCAACCTCCCATGAGAGGTTATGGTGGCACGAACCACCCCAGCATAACCTCCCATGTGAGGATAATTGAGGTGGGGACCACCCGACCCCAATTTATGGTAGAGGATGAAACCTCTACACTCCCCCTAATTAATGAGGGAGGACCACCAAACCTCATCTGTGCACTTAATTACGCTAACACATGTGGACCTAATTGTGGAAATGCATATTCCAATCAATTGTGCCAATGCGCGTGCTAATTAATTGTACCAATGCATGTGAATTTATTAAGGAGAGTTTCTTTCTCCATCTGGATTGTGTGGAAAAAATAAAATAATAGAAAACCTATTATTATTAATATTTTGGCATTCATTTTTAGTGAAGAATTGGGAGAATGCTTGGAGAACTCGGAAACACGTCATCCTTTGAATGATGAATGCCCCTCACCACTGAAGAATGAAAAACTCCGTCTTCGATCTTCAACCGTGCCAAAAGAGAAGAAGTCGACCAGGAAGAACGAAGCGGCACTTCTTCCTCGGTCCTCTACCCCGGACACTTTACGACATTGACGAATTAACGAAGCATTTTTGTGACTTCAACAATGATCATTTTCATACGAGGTAGGGGTTGTATTATGTATGAATTTTACCCTATGTTATTTGTCATTTATTGAGCACATTGATTCCGATTGATATCATCAAAAAAGGAGGGATCAGACTGTAAACACACAACCGAACCTCCCCCTTTTTTGTTCTCTTTTTTTGAATTTGGAGGTGGTGCAACGTTGACTGGCGTCGGGCCTACTACAAAGAAATCCTACCGTGAAAGAACTAGTGGTGCAAGGCCATCAGGTCGCCAAGAGGGTGCAACACCGTCGTGCCGCGCGTAAGGAGAGTCATGGCCACGAAGGTCCGCGATGGAGGCGCACGACATCACCGCACTACATGGAGGCCAGTAGAGGACCAAATCCAGGGTGGGTCATGGTGGAGGGGTGGGGTGTCATCACGCCGCACCTGCGGCAGGGAGTGACTGGCCGGTCGGGCCATCCGTGAGGAGGGGGACCCTGTTGGGTCCCGCATGTGCAGGAACGGTGCCACCTGGCACCGGTTTGGGGTCACACCTGATCAGAAGTGATTTTTGGGTTCTATAAGTGCTTACGACTCCCCCTGGGGGTGGTTAGGGTAGACTGCTAGGCCACCATCTTCCGGGCCGCCTTGGGCTGGGCCGCCTTCAACCAGGCCGCCCTTGGCTGGGGCACCGTTCGGTCGGGTCGCCTAAGGCTGGTCCACCCTCATACGGGTCGCCCAGGGGCTGGGCCACCCCCTCAAGCTTGACCACTTCTTTGGATGGGATCAGACCAGCAGATTGGGTCAGACCCCAGTCCGGACCGAGTCGGGCCGCGTTGGTCCGGACTGTGGTCTGACTGAACCCGGACTCGTTTGGCCAGTTTACACCTTTTCATCCTATGTTGGGCTATGGGTGTCTGATTGAAAAACCTCATATGGATAATTTATTCTTTGAGTGATATGGTTCTTTTGGAATACCCCACATGAGGTTAGGACACTATTCGAGTATGGTCAGGTTGGTTTGAACCTAAAACCCAACTAGTCCCCTGGAACAAAAATGCAAATAACTCACAGACCGGGCATCCGACTGACACACCGTCTGTCACGTTGGAACCCTTATGACATTAAAGTCCTTTAAGTAACTCCTTTGAAGAGTTTATTGGTGTTTGAGGTACGAAAAATATCTCAAGGGAAGATTCTATGGAACTTGAGCGCACCGGGTGTGAGGAATCTAGTGGCTGATAGTGAGGCTGAGGTTGGAGACAGATCATACGGAGGTCATTGCTCAGTGATCCTATGTGGGTCAGCGCATACCGATCCTGTATGGGTCAGATCCTATGTGGGTCAGCGCTCAACGATCCGGTGTGGGTCAGCGCATACAGATCATGTGTGATTCAGATCATGTGTGGGTCATTGCAGTGGTTAGTTCCTATCTATCTTGTGTGGGTTTGACTTAATATAGTTGGAAGTAGTGCCTCTTGAAATAATAATATGATCTATCTTCGCGACTAATAATTTGCACTTCTATACATCATTTAAATCCTATTTTTAGCGTAGTTAATGACATTTGTGTTTTCCTCATGATTGAGAAGGGTAACTACATAACTTAGGTATATGTATGGGCATGTACCTAAGTAATGGTTGTTAGTTGTTTCATACATTGTGGATTATCTTTGTTGGATTTTGTGAGACCTTGAGGGTCTTGGTGTCCTTACATTGTATCTTTATACACACACCTACATGGGTTTTTCCCATACCTTGTTGTGTTGGACGTAGGCGACAGACAACGCTGACTGAGGCGGAGTGTATGAGGATAGGATGGTACCTGGAGGTGGACCTCACGACGATTCATTACCCGGAGGACACGGATGAACGTGGAGCACTGTGTAGGCTAACTGTACCTACCCTTCATATAAGATCAATGGTGGACGATCCAAGAGCTACTAGACATCTTCCAGCTGTTTGTCTTTTTAGTTATACATGTTATGTCATTTCCTTGTACTTTACTATTGGGATTGTATTTTCGGCCCCCTTTTTCTTTCCATCACATCTTTTGTATATAGTTTTTACTTAGTGTTTTCCTTCCAGTTGTGTACTATATTGGGTGTGTTTACTTTTATAAAGTCAATGCCTTCCCAAGTTAGGGATTTACGCCTTCAGTGTGAGTCTCTATCCCCTGTCCTATGGAAGACGGGCTTGGAGTAGTCATAACATGGGTGCCGAGGACGGGTCGTGAAAAATTGGTATCAAAGGAGTTAGTTCTAATTCAAAACCCAAGACTCAGATCATTTTTTCTGTGAAGAAATAGTTTTAAGGGTACCGAGTGTGGTTTTCAGTGCAGGTAGTCTAGTGTTGGTGTGGAGGCCGACGTATCTATACACCAGGAATCTGACTATTGATTTCTGACATAGATCACAAAAACACTCAGTGTGTGCATGTCTTTAAAAGTTTTCTTAAGAAAAATAAATCGGGTCAGCTCACCAGGTATAATATTTTATCATGTCACATCTGTTTTTTTTAGGATTCCTCCCCAAGGATAATCAGTTAGATCCCCGAGAGTCATACTCTCTGACAGCCCACCGAGCGACAAGGCCTCGGTGTAGGACCCTCTTCCAATTGAGGTACTCCCGGGGGAACTAGCGGAACCACTTTTCGTTGTGCCACTGATTCCTCCAGCCCCAGCAGTAGATGATGCATGTAGCTTGAGCATGTTTCATGAGTTCCATCGCGAGATGCAACCCAGTATCAATGGAGAGACAGACCCACAGGCAGCTGATGATTAAATGGAGGTTTTCGTGAGAGTTTTCTGGCTGGTAGGGGCACCAATAGACCTCATGGTGATTCTTTCTGCGAGTCACCTTTAGGAAATAGCCAGAAAATGGTGGAGCATGATGCACCAGGTTCACGATGACGTGACACTACTATGGGCAGACATCAAGAGCCTATTCCAGGAAGAGTTTCTTCCAGCCACCCTTCAAGAAGTGCGGATACAGGAGCAACTACATCTACAGCAGGGTAGAATGACAGTAGCACAATACTCATAAAGGTTCACTGACCTATCTTGCTACTCCACAGATATGGTACGATACCCAATCTTTAGGGCCCAGACCTTTGAGCAGGGGCTTAGGTGAGATATTAGAGCCTCGATGATCTCCCTTAGTATTCTGAAGTAGGATAGATTGTTAGAGAGAGCCCTCTTAGTGGATAGTTTCCTGGATGAGCATTCTCCTACAGCAAGACCCACTCTTGGTCAAGATGCAGCGGAGTCTTCTACAGCTAGTAGTAGATAGATGTCACAGTGTTCTAAGAAGCCCTGACCTACTGGTGGTTGACCGCACGACTCAGGATCAGTTGTCTGGGGTAGTGACTTTTCCAGGAGCAGATAGTGTTACTCATGTGATGGGCAGGGTCACATGGCACGTGACTGTCTGACCCGCCATACTGATGATTAGCAGTCAGTTGAGGGACCTCCCAGGAAGAGTCAGAGATTTGATCGAGGCGGTCTGCAGGGAGCAGGAAGAGGTGGTAGAGGAGCTGGTTGAGAAGCCAGTAGTGGACAAAGTTTCGGGGTGTTGCCACCACCACCACCAGGAGTTCCACCCCGACATCAAGGAGTGGGTGGTCAGAAAACAGCTCAACTTTGGGAAGCTAAGGCATACAAACATGTCACTCCAGAGATGATTCGAGGTACGATCTGTGGCTACTTTCCATTAGCTGTAGTTCTTATTGACACTAGTGCCAATCACTATTTCATATCCACTGCCCTCGTTCGGTGCTCAAGGATTCTAACAGAGTCATTGGCTCAATTTTTATGGCTAGAAACTCTTATAGGAGAAGACTCGATGATTATGCACTGGTTCCGGAAGTGTGAGATTACTATAGGAGGCGAGAGATTTAGTTGGGATCTCCTCGTAGCATCGTCGATGCATGACGACGTTATCTTGGTTATGGACTGGTTATCTACAGTTCATTCTCAGAATGATCATATTAGGTGAAAAGTGCGGTGTGTCCGCACGGAATGGACCAGGTTTACCTTCACTAGAGAGAAGGAAACCTTTTAATCACAATACGAACTTACTCAGAGGAGGGTGCAGCCGATCAGTAACCAGTTGGATTGCCTTACACTCGGAGTAGTAGATGTGGAGAGTCCAACTTATCCTGTAGTGGTGGACCAGTACGCGGATGTTTTCCTGACGATGTTCTAGGTCTACCTCATCATAGAGAGGTGGACATCTATATAGACTTGTACCCCAAGACGGCACCGATATATACTCCAGAATATTGGATGGCTCCTACTTAGCTTTGTGAGCTGCAGGTACAAGTAGAGGACTTGCAGGATAAGGGATTCATCTGACCCGGTGTTTCTCACTAGGCAGCCCCGATTTTATTCACCAAGAAGGAAGATGGGAGCGTGTGGCTGTGTGTCAACCACAATCTCCTGAACCAGGTGATAGTGAAGAACATGTACTGACTCATAAGGATTGAAGACCATTTTGATTAGATAAAGGGAGCTCGGTGGTTCTCAAAGATATTCTTCAGATCAGGCTATCACCAGCTCATAGTTTGAGACGATAATGTGCGGAAGATGGACTTCAGGTGTCGTTATAGCCACTACGAGTTCTTGGTAATGTCCTTCGGCATAACCAATGCTCCAGCTATGTTCATGAGTCTCATGAACATGATCTTCCAGACCTACGTCAATCTATTTGTTGTAGACTTCATCGACGACATTATTGTTTACTCGACTACTGAGGAGGAGCATGCCTACCATTTACGGGTAGTACTGGATACACTCTGAGATCACCAGTTTTATGGTATGATCTCGAAGTTCCAGTTATAGATTAGAGAGGAACAATTCTTTGGACACATAATCTCGGAGGCTGGAGTTGTAGAGGACCCAGTGAAGAGCGATGAAGTTATTTCTTGTGATCCACCCAGGAGTGTGATGGAGGGATAGAGTTTCATGGGTATAACTGGGTACTATCAGAGATTCGTTCCAGACATCTCTAGAGTTGCAGCTCCACTATCATCCATGAAGAAGAATGGGAAACCCTTCGTGTGGTCTGAGATATGCTAACAGAGATTTCAAGAGCTGAGGAATAGGCAGACTTGTTCCCCCATTTGGAGGCATCCAGAGGAAGGAATAGGGTACGTAGTCTACTACAATGCATTAGGGACCGGTCTTGGGTGTGTCCTGATGCAGGAGCGAGAAGTGATTGCATATGGTTCTCGGCAGCTGAGGCAACACGAGCAGAACCACGCTACCCATGACCTGGTGTTAGCAGCAATGGTCTTCACATTGAATATGTGGTGGCACTATCTTATGGGAGAACGTTTTACCATATAATATGATCACAGGAGTCTGAGGTATATATTCTATCATATGGAATTGAACCCGAGACAACGGTGTTGGATTGAGTTTTTCGAGGATTATGACTTCGAGATAGTTTATACTCATTGGAAGGGGAATGTTATTGTGGATGCGCTCAGCAGGAGGACTGGTATTCAGCTTCTAGGAGAGGAGATAGAGTAGATGGCTTCCATAAAAGTATAATTTTTGGATAGGGATGGAGCAACCTATCTAAAGTCTCTTAAATTCACTCCTCCGTTTCTTAAGCGAGTTAGGGAGGCGCAACATGGGGATGCTAACTACGAGATAGACGTGGTTAGATATCCACAGTGCAGACACCTGATTCATTTTCTAAAGGTGGGGATCACGTCATCCTCTATAGAGGACATACCATGGTACAAGTAGCACATCATGAAGAAGTGTTGGGGGAGTTCCACACTTATCCTCTAGTGGTACATCCTGGAGTGGTGAAGATGTATCAGGACCTCCAATGACAGCAATTGTGGCTAGGTATGAAGAAGGTGGTAGCGGAGTATGTCTCACGATGCCTCACTTGTCAGTAAGTGTAGGCAGAGCACCAGGTACTAGCAGGCAAGGTTCAGACCTTAGAGGTCCCAGAGTGGAAGTGGGTTGGGATATCCATGGACTTCATGATGGGTCTTCCGCGTACATCCAAGTGTCACGATTCAATTTGGGTGATCGTCGACCGCCTCACCAATTCGGCCCAAATCATACCAATCAGAGAGCAGGGCTCTATAGAAAGCATGGGAATCATATATGTACAAGGGATTGTGCATTTTCGTGGAGTACCTACTTCTATATTCTCTGACCGTGATGCACGGTTTACTTTCCAGCTATAGAAGGGAATGTAGGAGGCTTTCAGGATGCAACTACATCTGGGAACCACCTTCCATCCTCAGGGAGATTGTTAGATTGAGCATACCATCCAGAACCTCGAGGACATGCTATGTTCAAGTGTACTCAACTTCGGTCATAGCTTAAAGGATCATCTACCTTTGGTGGAGATTGCATACAACAATATATATCACTCTACCATCAGTATGGCACCTTTTGAAGGCTTGTATTGTCGACCATGAAGATCGCCAGTAGGTTGGAGAAACCCATGGGAGTCAGCACTAGTCGGTCCAGAGATGGTTTGAGCTACCACAGAGAAGGTGCATATCATCCAAGAGTGGATAAAGACTACACAGAGTAGACAAAAGTCATATACCAAGAGGATACGAAGACCTCTACAGTTTGAGGATGGCCACCACATCTTTCTACGGGTCTCACCTCGATGAGGTCTATAGAGATTTGGCTGATGCGTAATGTTATCTGTGAGTTTCATCGGACCTTTCCAGGTCCTTAGAAGAGTAGGTGAGTTGGCTTACCACCTAGCTCTACCACCTCAGTTGCACCGAGTGCATGATGTCTGCCACATATCTCAGCTGAGGAGATATGTGCATGACCCTTCTCACATAATCGGCTATGGGGAGATGGACATCGACGATGGGGAGACATTCATGGAGGTTCTAGTGGATATTGAGGAATGACACGAGTGGGTCCTATGTGGACGGTCGATACCTCTGGTTTGCAATTATTGGAAGCACGAGGACCTCCAAGAGAGCACATGGGAGCGGGAGGCTCAGCTGCATGCTCAAAATCCCCATTTGTCTCCTTAGTTTGAGATAGAGATTATAGGGATGTAATGTCCTGAGGTTGGGAGAATTTAAACACCCGTAAATTCCATGGACGTTTTTTAAATACATTGGATTTCTATGAATCTTTGAAAATTTATGACACTTGATTCTGAGTCCTGGTGTTCCCATAATCAATTTCTGATGTCTTGTTCGGTTACGTTCAGTAAATGTATGAGCAGGATTTAATAAATTTCAATCCGACGATCAAAACTGAATTCCAAGGGCATCGTTGAACTCACAACATCAATATTCTCTTAATAAGAACTTCACTTCGATGGCAGTGAGTCATGGATAAAAGATAGTTTTTGGGTTTTCTTAAAAAAAATAAAGTGCAACACTTTATTTTATTTATTGAGCCACCATGTGAGTGCGGGTAGTTGGAACCTCCACTTAGGAGTTGATGGTGTGACCACCACATCCCAACCTCCCTGGAGTGGTTATGGTGGTGGGTCCCACCCCAGCATAACCTCCCATTGGAGTATAATTGAGTTGGGGACCACCCGACCCCTACTGATGGTAGAGGATGAAGCTTCTCCACTCCCCCTCATTAAAGTGGGAGGACCTCTTGACCTCCTCTGTGCAATTAATTGCACCAACGCATGTGCCAATTAATTGTGCCAATGCATGTACCAATCAATTGTGTCAATCTGTGTTCCAATTAACTGCGCCAACACGTGTTAACTTATTAAGGGGAGTTTATTTATCCATTTGAATTGTGTGCCAACATTAAAATAATAGACAACCTATTATTATTATTTGTTTTTATTTCTCTTTTCAACGCACGTGCCAATTAACTGCGCCAACACGTTTTAATTTATTAAGGGGAGTTTCTTTTTCCGTTTGAATTGTGTGCCAACAATAAAAAAATAAACAACCTATTTTTATTATTTTTTTGGAATTCTCTTTTAGTGACACATTTGGAGAAGGCTTGAAGTACTCGGAAAAACTTCATCCTTCCAACGAAGAACGCCCCTCACAACCGAAGAATGACGAACTCCTTCTTCGATTTTCAACCATGCCAAAAAATAAGAAGCCGATCACGAAGAATGCTATGACAGTTCTTCCTCGATCTTCTACCACAGAAACTTTTTGACATTGAAGAATCGATGCCACCTTACCATGACTTCATCAATGATCATCTTCATATGAGGTATGGGTTGTTTTATGTATGAATTTTACCCTTTGTTCTTTGTCGTTCGTTGAGCACATTGTTGCCGATTGATACCACCACAATGAGTAGGCCTCAAACAGCATGAACACGACCGACCCTCAACCATTGTTGTTCTCTTTTTTGAAGACGGATGTGGTGAAATGATGACTCATGTTGGACTGCCCGAAATGAAATCCTACCATGAAGAAACTAGTCGTGCAAGGCTGCTGGGTTGCCATGAGGGCGCGACACCATCGTGCTGCACGAAAGGAGAGCCGCGGCCACGACGGGCCGCGGTCGAGGCGCGTGGCATTGTCGCACTTCTTGGAGGCCAGTAGAGGGCCCCGACCGGGGTGGGCCACAGTTGAGGGGCACGACGTCATCGTTCCATAGCAGTGGCAAGGAGCGTCTGGCCACTTGGGCCTGCTGGGAGGAATGGGACCTTGTCGGGTCCCACATTTTCTAGACTGGTGCCACCATGCGCCGCTTTCTTGCTGACACCAGATTGGAAGAGCTATTCGAGTGCTATGGGGCGCGAGCCTCCCCCCTTGGGCACGGTTAGGGCAGGCCTCCAGGCCTCCTTCGACAAGGCCAACATTATTAGGGCCACCGTCAGTCGGGCCGGCCATTGGCCTGGTCGCCGACGGCCGAGCCGCCCTCGGCCGAGACGCCCTCGGCTGGGCCGCCCCCTCAAGCCGGGTCGCCTATCGGACTGTTCCATCCCCTCTATCTTGGTCACTTCCATGAAACAGATCGCACCCGCGGACTGGGTCAGACCCTGGTCCGACGAGGGCAGACTGGACCCGGACCCGTTTGGCCAGTTTACACCTTCACACCCAAGCTTGGGCTATGAGTGTCTGATTGACGAACCACTTACGGCGTTGGAAGGCTTACAGCGAGACATTTCTTTTAGAATACTTCACATGAGGTTTGGATATAGTTGTAGTATGTTTGGGTTGGTTTGAAGCTAATAACCAATCAGGCCCCTGTAACATTAATGTAGATAAATCATAGATTGGGTGTTGGATTGATGCACCTTCTGTCGTGTTGGAACCCTTACGACATAGCGGTCCTTTGGGTTACTACGTTGTGGATTTTAGTTGTGTTCGAGGTAGGACCAATATCTCGAGGCAGGATTCTATAGAACTCGAGTGCACCATGTGTGAGGAATCTCATGGTTGATAGTGAGGCAGAGGTTGGAGATAGATCATACGGAGGTCAGCGCTCGGCAATCCTGTGTGGGTCCATGCGTACCGATCTTGTGTGGGTCAGTGCTCAGCGATCCTATGTGGGTCAGTGAATACAGATCCTATGTGGGTCAGATCTTTTATGGGTCATTGTAGGGGTTAGTTCTTATCAATCATGTGTGGGTCAGACTTCGTATGGACATAAGCAGCGCATCTTGACAAAATAAGATGACCTTACTTTGGAACTAATCATTTGTACTTCTATACTCCACTATAAATCCTGTTTTGAGCTGAGTCAATGACCTTTGTGTTTTCCTCATGATTGATTTGGGTTATTAGACAACTTAGGTATATGTATGGACATATACTTATGTAATGGTTATCCATTGTTTCATACTTTGTGGTTTATCCTTGTTGGATGTTGTGAGACCTTGAGGGTCTCGGGGCCCCTAATGAGAATCTTTATAGTCACTCATGCATGGGATTTTCCTATAACTGGTAGTGTTGGATGTAGACAACATATAGCGATGTCCGAGGCGGAGTGTACGAGGACTGGATGGTACCCAGAGGTGGACCTCACGACCAGTCGAAACCCGGAGGAGACGGACGAACGTGGAGCACTGAGGAGGCTAACTCTACCTACCCTTCAGGTAGGATCCATGGTGGATGATCCAGGAGCTACTAGACACCATCCAGTCGTTTTTCTTTTTAGTTGTACCTGTTTTGTCTTTTCCTTTTACTTTACTGTTGGGCTTGTATTTCCGGCCCCCTTTTTCTTTTTAGTACATCTTTTAAATACAGTTTCTACTTAGTATTTTTCTTCCAGTTGTGTACTCAGTTGTTTGTGTTTACTTTTATAAATTCAATTGCTTCCCATCTTAGGTATTTACAGCTTTGGTGCTAGTCACCAGCCCCTGGCCTATGGAAGACGGGTTTGGGGTAGTCACGGCATGGGTCCCGAGGATTGGTCATGACAGTCATTAATTCGCAAATTAATTGAATTTAATCATGGAACAATATGTTAAAAATAATGGGTAGTATGTAACATATTCGTTATGACACCTTAGAGTATCTAAATGTATTGTAATTTCATTTTTAAAAAAATTCTTTTATTTTTTTAAATTATTTAAACAACCTTTTGAATATATTTCTTCTTGTGTAGTGTTTTTGTTTTTATTTTTTATAAAATATGTTGATTTGTTTCAAGAATATTACATTTAATTTAGATACAATCATTAAAATCAATGTATTTGTTTAATTATTGCGTATTACTTCATTTAATTGTTCATTCATTTGTTTTTTATGTTAATATTTTTCTATCATGTTGTGTAAAATGATTATTTCAATAAATGTTGACATTGGTTAGTTTTCATTTATTTACATCAACAAATTCTACATACATATTTTCTATTGTTTTTTGTGCAATACTATAACTAAAAAAACATGATTCTCTTCAATAATGGTGGTGTATATTTTTTTTATTATTATTTTTTCCTTTCATATTTATACATGAAAATATTACATATTTTTTCTCTTGATATTATAATGAAATATATGTTTTAAGGTGATTTTTTCTAATTGTATTTTTAGAATTTGATGTGGTTTATTAATGTTATGTTATAATTTAATGATCCTTAAACTAATATTTTTATTTCTATATATGGTTTATGTTTGTGTTATAATATTCAATCACCAAACACTAAAAACCCACATTTATAAATTTTTTAGTATTTCATTATTGATTATATCTAATTTTCATTTGGAATTCTATTTAGTTAATATAAGTGTTCTTTATGGATTGCTAATGAAATTTTTTGAAATAATTATTTCATATATATATTTATAGGTTAATTTAATGAGTAATATCTTGTAATTTATTTTTATTTAATTTTATAATTTAGAAAAAATAATATTTTAATATTAATACATTTCTATTTTTTTTGTTTATTTTTAGATATTAGATGAAATTTAAATTTCCTTTTTTGTGGATTTTCATGTGTTTTGATTTGAAGTACTTATTTATAAGATTATTAAAAGATGGTTTCTTTTAGAAATATATTTGATGTTAATGATGTGACAAAAAATATAAAATGGTTTAATGTTATCAATATTCTACTTTCCATTAAAAAGTGAAGGGATAATGTTTTTGATTCTGTTTCGTATGGTAATGAAAATATATTTTTAGATAATGAATGATTTTTTTAATAATTAAATCCCCACCCAGGATTAATGTTAATATATATAAATAAAATAAGGATAGGAATAAGGGGGAAAATATTTCCACTAACATATATGGAATTATGAATGTGGATATACTATTTTTTTACCACTTCATCGCATAAATTTTGGAATTGGTAAACGTATTTGGTTTCATTTCAAAAACATAACTTTTATCTTTCAATGTAAATAATAAATTGATTAAAATCTTTTTTATTTCTTATTATGACTTTCTAATTAATATTTAAGATTTATATTAGGCTTATTAAATGTTTATGCATTTTACATTCATTTCAGTAGGTTTAAATTAAAATGATTCCACTATTATGAAAATATTGGGTTTTAATGGTTATATATTTATATATATAATGAATAATGGGGTTGATTTAATTTTTATCATGTTTTTTTGACATTATTTTTCTAGAAATAATATAATGATATTTTGGTAGTATGTATTTTATTTATTTTCTTTGTGAAATATGATATTAATTTTTTTATTTATAAAATTCCAATTGGTTTTGGGTAATTAGTATATTCATTTTTGATGATTTCATTTTCATGTATAATATAAAGTGTAAATTATGTGGATTTCCCTTATGGTAAATAATTTTAATCAGTAATAACACATATTGATTTTTTTTGTCATTTTTAGATTTGTAGATTTATACCCTAACATGTGTAGTATGTTCCATTTGAGAGCAATTTAGGAACTTTTTTAGTGGAGTTTAGTTATGTAGATAATGTTGGCTCAAAAAATCATGGATTTGGTTTTTTTATTCTTTAGCCATTTATTATATATTATTGTGTAAACAATTTCTTTATGTGGGTTTTTTTTGAAATTGTAGAGTACAGGGATAACACCTACTTTGTGTTGATAGTGAATTGTAACCATTCAAGAGTTATGTTATTTAAATAAGTATTGAAATGTTTTCCCAAAAAATATATAACCATTTGAAAAAAAAATCAAACATCCCTAAAAAATTAATGTAGAATCTATTACATTTTTGGTGCATGATCTTCTATAGTGTCCGACCTAACAATGTGCATTGTATAGAATTTTTTATTTTTAACATTATAATATGATTTTATATCTCTATGTATCATTTCCTAAAACTTTTTTCTAGATTATTTGAGGTTACTATATCATCATTGAATTTAAAAATAATCACTATTAACAATATCAAACAAGATACACGACATTAATATTATTAAAATTACTAAACAGTGTTATTTTAATGTAACTATAATCACTCATCTATTGGAATGGTGGGAATGAATGAGATTAAAAAAATATGAAAATATAAACATTTTTATAAAATTATATCATTGGGTACCAAATAATTATAATTATAAATAAATAAATAATTCAGTATAAAGTGTGTTCTTTTATAAACAACTATTTTTATGCCCCAAATGGCATTTTTTCAAAACCAATAAATTAAGATATATTAGCGAAAGATATTAATAAAATTTATATATTATATAACCAATATAATTTTTTTAAATTCATCAAAACGTTTGTATAGGATTAATATATAAATAAATAGAATTTAAGCATAAAAAGATATATTTCCCAAAAAAGAAAATTTTGACACAATCATAGGTAACAACTTTTTTATATCTAAAATTGTATACTGTCATAAATTGTTATTAATAAAAATAACATAATTGTTGAAATAATAATATTAAAATTATCTTATGGAAATTGTTTTGTAATATTCAGACAAGATTCATTTTTTTAGGTATAATAAAATATACTAAATATTATTTGAAACCTGTTTTTTCGTCTAACTTATTTATTAAATTAAAATATATTTTAAAATTATTTAAAATTATAATTATTTAAAATATAAATTATTAAATCTTATATTGATCATTTTTATAAATTTCGTGTTAAAATTTTATATAAAAATGTTTGAATGTTTATAAATTTATCCATAAAAACTTTTGTTTTCATTATATCTATGAGATTAATTTTAAATCAATATTTTGTAATTATGTTAATTTAATTTTATAAATAGATACCATATATGGAATAATAATTTTAAATTTTTTTATATACAATTTAATTTTTTTCATCTAAATAATTTACTATGGTAAAAAATTTATTTACCACGGTATATATAAAAATATGATACGGGTTAAAGATAAAACTTAAAAGATTAAAATCATTAAGAAATAAAAAATTTAATGGAAGGTTGAGGTATTTCAAAAAAGTAAATATAATTGAAAATCTTAATTATTATTCAAAACCATCGAATAAAATGGAACCTCATCATCGGTGTCTTTGAATATAAAAAATTTATTATTTATCACTTAATCCCACCACTCATCATGTATAAATAAAACCCCTCACCGACCCATTTTGAGTCACAAGCGTTGTATGAACTAAAATATCTACCCACGCCTCACCTCCTAACTCTACATATGTCCATTTGATTCTGGTATTACCAAAATACCAAATCACATGTACATATCGGTTTCTCAAGGAGGTTACGTTTTAGAGGTAATTTTATCAAATTACCTCTCCTAATTTATTTTACTTTTATACTATCTGCTCACTTCCATCATCAACAATAGCATTAAAACACCAGAGTCTTTTATATAATAGATTATTATGTTTCTACTATAATATCATATATCCTTCTCATTTCCCATATTCTATTAATAAATGAAATGAAACTATTTACGAAGTTATATCAATTGGGAACATCCATAAATAATGTTTTTTTTAATCTCTATTATCTTCATCATGTCTTGTCACAAAACTATCATTGTTGTTAAATAATATTTTAATAGGATTTTTATAACTTTTTTATGTTTTGGAACTAATATATTCTTATGTAACATAATAAAAAAATATCAGTTCATGATGTTTGTAAACAAAATACAAAATAAAAAAAACATTTACAATTAAAATTTTATGTTGCTAATCATTATAATATAAGAAATTAAAATAATATATATGATAGAAAATACATATAAAATTTAATTAATATTATTCTATTCTACTTCTTTAGATTTATTCCAATTTTACAAGAATATTTATAATTATACAAAAATGAATCGGTCATGAAACCATGAAACAAATACACATGAAACAGTGAATGTATTTAAATATATAAAATAATGTGTCAAAAAAATTGTATAAAATCATCATATAATGGGTTATAAATATTAATACAGATTTTTAAATAGATACTAATATTTTTTAAACAAGAATACATGCTGTTTGAACTCATTTTAAGGATGTGAAATGTGATTTAAGGGATTTATTAACTCAATTCTCGTTCTTTGGGTTAAACATCTAAATACATATTATATCATGATAGGAGTAGTTATGAAATGACTGTTTAATAAATTATATTTTATTAAAATTTATTATATATATTTATAGTTAGAAATTAATGTCAATTAATTTTATTGATTCCCACTCCAATGTAATGATATTTATAAGAGACTTTGATTTTGAAATTATTTTTAAAATATTCCAAAAAACTCACATTTTATTCCATTTGTTCAAATAATTATTCAAAAAAATATTTTTATACATCACACATGATTATATAATTTCATTTTCACTAATGTTTTACTTTTCAAAAAACATTATAAATTATACATTTTTTGTTCTCTAAAAGTGGTTCTTTGTGACTTTTCCAAAAACAATTATGCATTAATTTTTTAAATTAATATGAGATGGGTAGATTTTAAATCATATATAAGAGAATAATTATTTTATTATTAAATTAAAATATTATATATTTAATTTCAAATAAAATATTTCCCATTATAGGTGTATAAAGTTTTTTTAAAATATGATATTTTAAAACGACGAGGTTATTTTTTATATGAAAGTTTGAATAATTAAAGTATTCATTTTTTATAATTGAAATTTAATTCCTTGAATTTTTTTATTATGAATTGTTACATGAAAATAATTTATTGGTGGTTTATGATAAAACAATGATGTTTGGTTACATGATAGACTGATAAAGGGTGGATTCCCGATAAAAAAGGATGGGTGGTTACGTGATAAACTCAAATGCATTGGGTACTCTACAGTTGGAGGTCGGCCTAATTGGATTCTCTATTTAAATTATAGAATGAGCCCTATTATATATCCCATGTCTGATCAAAATAGATTATATTAAGGTTTAGTCCACATTATAGAACATAAATAATTGGTGATTCTAAAATAGCATTTATGAAGTGTTAAGACCCATTATAGATCACATGTGATCCCGATGTAGCTTATAAGAGTGGTTATTCCCAATTATATCTCATGGGTGAGCCCTATAAAAGGTATAAGAATAGTGATATCTATTATTTCTCTCTATTACAATTATTAGTTTTTATAATTTAATTCGATCACATCGGTTTTCCATTTAAAAATGGGTTTTAAGGGGTTTTGTTAATGTGATGCTCTATGATTCTAAAAGGGGTATTATTTTCCATTTTTTGTATTTTAATGATTTTATTTGATATAAATGTTTTTTCTTTAGAAAATGATATATTTCAACAACCCAATGAAATTTGGGAACATTTAAAATATAACATGATTTTTCAGGTTTATCACTTGAAGAATATTTGACCTTCCATTATATCCATTGCACTGATTTTGTGATCATACATGTTAAAAAATGATTTTGACAACATTTAAGGGGAAATATAGACATGGATTATAATAAGAGAAAACTATGACTATTTAAAATAAAAATAAAAATAATTCTTTTTACAAAATAATTTTTTTTTTGAAAAAATAGTTACTTAGTAAAAGTGTCCACATGTAGTTTAAAAGTTTACATTGTAAGGGTTCCCCCAACACTCTTAAAATCATAAATATAATTATATTTAGAAATAAAATAGAAATAATTATACTTTAAAATAACTTTAATATATATTTTTTATGGTGGGGTCCATATAGTTTGTAACATAAAAGAATTTAAATAAATTTAAATGATAAAAAGTTATTCAAATGCAAGTTCAATATCTATTATAACCATAAGGGTGATTATCAGTATAGATAATATTTTAGGATTATGTTAATTTTAAATGAATGGATAAACGCATTAATAAATTGATATATATAGTGTTTCAATGTATAGATTATCAATAAAAATTTAATATATTATGATTGACTTGTTGAGTATTTTTTTAATAGTTAATTTCAGGTTTTTTGGTATTATTTTCAATAGATTAAGTATCAATTATCCTAATATATGGAACACGATATTGCAATAAAATATTATCGCATCATGGTGATTTGATAATCACTATTATAGAGAATCATTATTCAAATGATATTTACATCTTTATGAGTAATCAAATAAGTGCCATGAAATTGTAAGAGTTATCCAAAAATTATTCATTTAAAACAAAATTATCTGGGTCATGGTATCTATTTCATTTTATTTGAAGATATCAAATAGAGAAATGTGTGAGGTGGCCGGAAAAATTACTTTTATAAAGTAGTAAAATTTACCATGGTATAAAATTAATATCATGAATACCATAAAATATAGATTTATGGAATCACTTATTAAAGAATAGGAATAAAAATAAAGGTTAATAGTTTAAATATGAAATTTAATGAAGGATTTGTTTATATTATTATTTTTTCAAATTTAAGATATAATGAAATTTTTTAAATATTAATTTAATCATAGAAGGTATAATTATTTTTCTATAATAGGTTTTATTTATATAAATTTTAAAAAATACATTAGATTGAATCGAAAGTATCAATAAATGGTAAAATGTGATAATTTTTAATGTACAGGTTACCCATAAGACTTTTATATGAAATTTTATTTTTGAGGAAAAATGCCTTTAATTTTTATTGTATTTTCTATATTTTGGTATTATAAGACAAATTATTTTGAGGTAATTATGTGTTCTTAGTTTTTGGGATGTAGAATTGATGTTATTAGATAATATTTGGGGAAAAAATTAATATAATGTTAAATATATTAATGTAATTTTCAATTATGTTTCTGAAATCTCTATAATACTATATATATTATATTTATAATGTTTTAGAAAAAGGAAAACTCATTGCACAGGTGAAAAACCATCGTGGGTGTCATATTTATACTGATCGAACACATAACTAATGAGTGACAATGGTGAATCAAAAACCATTGGAATACATGTTTCCCCAATCAGAATGTTGTTTTAAATATTCAAAAGAATATTTAATCAAGGAATATATGTTTATTTAAGGATTACATGTTCTATCATAAATATTACCAATGGATTATAAATTTATTGGTTGATTATATCATGAACTTAATTTCAAAATATATCCACTATATTAAAAACATTATATTATAATGGGAAACATAATACTATTTTATTTAATTTAATAAATTATAGGATGCGTTCTATTTTGGAAGAAAATATGATTTATGATTATTCATATTATTTATAAAAATAAATATTGTATATTGAATATTATTAGGGATATTAATTTTTTGTATTGGGATTCCAAATTATTTTTTGTTATTTAAATGGGAATATTTAATTTATCTTGGAAGACTGAGTGATCAAATCCATTAGAATTTTTTGTTTCAATTTTATATTAGAATATTTTGAGTAATTTTTAGTATTTTTATTTGTTTAATAATATATCTTGAAAATTAAGTTTTCTTATTGAATATTTTAGACTAATGTAGTTTCACGTCATACCAGGGTTAATAAATTTTGGAAGTTTTAATTATTATATACCAGAAAATTAGGTGTTGATTAAATTATTAAAATATGAGAAATATATATAGTTAAAATTTAAATGTTTTTTATTTTGAAAATCTAACAATTATCCTTTGGGAATGAAAATAAATCGAGAATTTTTTTGTTTATATATAAAAATAAGATAATGTTCTTCATATTTATTAAATATACTTCCTTAACTTTTTAGAATAGGATGTAAAATAATTCCACAAATATTGTAAATTTATTTCAACCACAAAACGTAATCAGATTACACTTCATATATATAAATCAATGTCCATTCAATCTATCATAGACGCAAAATGTTATTATTGATTAATTTCTTAAAACCAAGTTATCTATCAAAATTGATCATTAATTTAGAATTATCTTCTCTTTACCATGTTTATTTTTTAGTACATATAATCCCATTTAATTAATCACGAGTGACCTTTATAATATCATTTCTCTCCTTTAAAAAAGATTTTTTATTGATCCTTTTTTTAGATTTGGGATTTCCAAAATGTTATTCAGAAAAGTAAAATAACTAATTTTTTTATCCTTGGATCAAATTATGTGGGAAACTTATTTTAAATGGGGTAGAATGAAGCATCCAAAATTTTAAAATGTAAATACAAATCTCAATATCTTACATGTTATACCACATCAAGTGTACATAAATGACTAACTATAATTATTTAAATGTGGCTGTTATCATATAATTTATTTAATTGTGGGAATGAAAGAGATTAAAAAAATATTAAAATATAAATATTATTATATAATTAATTCATTGGTAACTAATTCTTTTAAAAAATGACACAAAAAAATCAATTGATTATTATGGGTTTTTTTATAAAAAAATTATTTTTATGCCTATAATTTTATTTTATCTTTATAAATTAGATTAAAAATTATTATTAAAATAATATAATGGTTTAAAAATATATTTTTTTTATTTTAATTATTTTTTAATAATTATTAAAATATGTTTTATTGTGCTGTTATAAGAATAAATAAAATTTTAAGCATGAAAAGCTATATTTTTCTAATATAAATTTTCCTTCATTTGACGGTTAATTTGTTTTAAATATTCATTTGGACACATATAAAATTTTATTCTGAAAAAATGAACATTATTTTTTAAATAATTATTTCAAAAATATCTTTGGGGTAATTTTATATATTTTTCTAATAATTTTCTTTTATTTGAATAGTGAAAAAATACGGCATTTTATTTGACATTTTTTTTATCTTTTACTTAATATAGACAATATATATATATAATTTGTTTTAAATTATAATTAGTTAAATAATTACTAAATAAATACAATTTATTTAATTATAATCAATATCACATAGACATTGGATATAAAAACATTTCAATGGTTTGTACTGTACTTTAAAAACATGTTTATTCATTACGTGTGTGGGTTTAATATTAATGATAATGTTTTCTATTATGTGAATTGAAATAGATAACATATAATTCATATTTTGAATAATAAGGTCAAAATTATGTGTTATGATAAATTTAATATTTTTGGATTATGAAAATTTTCCAAGGTAAAAAAATTAAATACAACGGTATAAGTTTAAAAATGAAGTGATTTAATGTTAAAAGGATAAACGATTGCAATATTTAAAAACTACCTTATTTTTTTTGTGGTATTAACGCAAATATAACCTGAATATAAAATAGTATATTTCCTCAATTTTTATGTAATATATTTCAACATCAATATGGTTCACTTTAAATATAAAATATTCATTTGTTTAAAAAAAATTACCCATATCTCTTCAAGTGTAAATACCACCCTTTATCACCCCATTATAAATCAAAAGTCATGTATCTCCTAAATAATCCTACCAAACTCATGCTCTTAATTGTGAAAACATTAATGTAATGATGGTATCTTCAAAAAACCAAATTGAAGGTCCTGAAGGGGTTCTTAAAGAGGTGATATTAATGTGGTTGTTTTCTCAAAGTACCCCACTTAGTTTCCATTATTTTTAAATTTTCTTCTAACTAATATGATCATTTATAAATTATAACCCCATAATCATGTTTATAAATTATTATTTTTTTCTAATATAATATCTCATATCTATTTCATTTGGAATATCCTATTATTAAAAGAAATGAAAATCCTTTCCTTGATATGTTAATAAATTCCCTATGTGAATAATGATCTTCTTCAATATCTAGTACAACCATCAATGACTATCATAAAAAACAATTGGTTAAATAATAATTTAGTAGTTATATTTTATCATATTTAACGTTTTGTATCTATTATATATAAGTAATACTAAATAATATTTAATTAGTTTTTGATTTTCAGAAATACAAAACAACCAAAAAAACAAAATATTTCTCATAATTGTTTTACCTAATGAATAATACCCTTGTAAGAAGTTAAAATTATATATGGGATCATTAATACATGGTAAAGATAATTAAAACTATTATATTCATATTTAATTTTTTTCCCAATTTAAAAGAACGCTGATGATTACACAAACGTGGAAAAATCAGGAAACCAACAATCCAACACAAAAAACCATGAAAAAAATGAAATATTATTAATGATTGTGTCATAAAATTTTATTAAATCATCAAATAATATATTATAAATATTAATATAGTTATTTAAATGTTATATGAAATTCATCAAACCTTTATACATGATGTTTTAACACATTTTAAAGAAGGTAATGATCAAAAAGGGAAAAAATTTTGATTGATTATGATGGATTCATCACTTAGAATCCCAAAAAAATGAGAAAATGTACGGATAATGATAATATAGAAAAGAATGTTGTCTCACGTTCACATGCAGCCATGGTTTCTGATATTGATGTCCCTCCACAGTCAGTCCCCACTGAACCCTTTCCTGAATCCTCAGACTCTTCTTATCACTCTGAATTAGAATATTCCTCCAGTGAAGTTGATGAAAATGATCCTGCTTATAGGGATGCCTACCAGTATGAAGAGAAATTTGATTTCTTTGAGGATCATGAATCCTTGAAAATTGAAAATGTCGCAGCTTCCTTTAGAAAAAATAAAAATAGTGATATGTTTGCAGATGATTATCTTCATATAAGAAAATGAATGTTTATTAAAGTAGCTGAGGAATTCAAGAAAGATCCATGCATTATTTTCAAGGACATAGCTTGGAAATGATCCCGATCATATAGCTCCCACTGAGACTTCTCCTAATGTTGAAGACTTATCTGATCTTCCTTTCAGACTTTTTGAAGATGATAATTTTTGGTCTGGTTATCTTTTTTTCTGCTATGTTCTAACAGGTTTCCTTCATGTTTTTTCTTGGTTTCTGCCTTATTATGGATTCTCTTCTTGCTAAAAATCTTTTATTGTGATGTCTAGTGATGGTTTTTACATCATGGTGTTGTTCTGTAGCTTTTTATCAGTTTTATGCAGATGAGATTGGATTGATATAGATTTTGAATATGAAGAATACTTTAGTCTTAGCCCCAATTGAAGGGAATTCATTTGGCTATTAGGCTTGTTTGGGATGCTATTGTTTCACAGATGGGTTGTTGTGCTGATTCCCTAATTTGTTGCATGCTTGATACATCACTTGGATGTAAAAGAGATCAGGCCGTCATCAATGAGTAAGATTATGGTTGGAAAGGAGCTCCAAGGTCGCACGAGGGATGATGACTTCAGTCTCGCTTCACACAAGGAGAGGGTTACATCATCAAATCCTACTTTTGGATGATGTAATGGTGAACAGCAGTGGCTGCCAACTAGAAATCTTCAGTTCGGGGTATTCCACTAATGTGACTACGATTGTATGTCTGTTTGTCCCTTTAATTTCTATTTGGTGTAAGATCATTACACCTCGTGTGTACACCTGTATTCCTTTGTCTTTAATATAATTTTTGGGGATGATCTTTAAAAAATGATATACTAATGATGTGTGGTTATGTGGAAAACTAATGAAGGGTGGATCCATGATAAAATAAGGACGGATGGTTACATGATAACCTCCAATGCATTGGGTAATACAAAATTGGAGGCTAGATATATGGGATACTCAATTTAATCAATGGCTCAAGACAAATTTTATCTCATAGTTGAGCCTGATATATCTTATATGAATTGGTCAGCCCTGTTGTAGTTCATTTAAATGGGTCAATCCAATATAGATTATATGAAGGGTTGATCCCCGTTATAGGTTATGGGTGATCCCAATATATCTTATACAAATCATAATTCTCATTATAGATCACTATTATAATATATAGTGATTATATTTGAAGTCTAACATATTTAAAAATTTTACTAATAGGGTATTATGAATGTGATGCTCCATGTTTCCAAAAGCGGTCTTCATTTACATTCTATGGGTTTTAATGTTTTTATATGAGATTAAATTGTTGGTTTTTTCCTTAAAAAATTATTTTTTTCAATACCCACTAAAATTTTAGATAATTTTTAATATTTAATGGGTTTTCACTTGTTTCACAAGACTTCCATTATCCCATATATTTTGTCCCTTAATGAACTTTTTTTTTAATTTCCCATGTTTTAAAATGTTTTCCTTAGTATTTATTGTGAAATAGATACAAGGATCAGAATAAAGGGAAAAATTAATGTTAATGCATGATTATAAAACATTTTTTTATTTTAAAAAGGTTTCTTTTTGTGTAAATAATCTATAATGATTATATTAATCAACCTGTTATTTATGGGATTACTATGTAGGGATTAGACGTTAGTATATAAAACATTATACATAAAATATAAATGTGAAATAAATTAATATTATTTTTGATTAAAATTAAAATGATATTTATATTTTGAGGATGGATCTTAATATCTACTCTATCCATAATTATGTCCTCTCCTCCCATTGTCTCTTTAGTTTTCCTTTATATCCATTAGAATTTTTTTCATTTTAATATTCTATTTCATCCAATATTTCCACTTCATACTCTCCCATCTTATTTTCATTTATGATTCATATTCCTGATTATCACCTAGGTTTTCCATGATGGAAAATCCTGAAACTAAGGATGGGATAATCATGGGATTTCTAGTACCTTGGGTTTATGAGTGATCACAATTATCTATTTAAATATCTATACATAGAAGCCATAAATTATTCAATGAAATAAGTTTTGTGGTTCTAATATTTTATATAAATTCATTTTTAGTGAGTTAGAAAATTTTAATGAAATTTGGAAAAATTTATATCTATCTTAAATTGGTTTTTTTAATTATTGACATAAGGGTATAAAATTGATTGGAAGGGAAATGTCTCAAAAGTGAAGCATAATTCATATATATGGTTTTATAAAATGATTTTATACTTATTTTGTTTTTTAATAGTTTTTATAAACTATTTATATTATGTCAGTGTTGGAAAATATATTTCATTCATCATTGCAAATGATTTTGGGAAAACACGTTATGTCTCAAACATTTACTAGTGATGTTTATTTTTAACCACCCCATACCCATGAAATGTATGGTGGACTAGATTTATTGATGGACATTTTTATATCATTTACATGTTATGAAATTTTTAAAGGAAAATTATATGTAAATATGGAAAGGCTATTGTATGAGTTTTATGGGATATTTTTTCATAAAATCCATGGTCTTGGATATGTTGGATTATAATGTAATACTTTTGATAGAAGTGGGAAATCATAGTTTATAAAACTTTTAACTTTGATTTCACTCTAGGAAGGGGATTCTATAGACACAAATAATTTTATATAAATATATTTCATATAATTTGATGTATATTTATTAGATAAAAAGTATATCTACACTATAATCATATAAATCCAGGGATTTTAAAACATTGATACATAAAAAACTGGATCATAATTGAGAGTCATTATATCCCACTATGTTCATCATAGACAGATCATTTCATCAACAAAAAATGAGTAAAAGGGTATATGAATAATTGAATAATTTTTGAAAAAAATTCCATTAATATTATAAATACTAATCTTGACTCATTGAATTTAACTTTTTTTTCATCAGACATGAATAATGAATTAACCCTATATAATAATATATTAAATCAAAATAATGAAATTATATATATATTTTTGTGTAATATTTATATAATAGAAAATAATTTCCTTAGAAATCATTTATCATTAAAAATAAAATAATATTTGATTGGGGTTTCTCCATAAATAATTTTCATAGTCAAAGGTCACTCTCTATATTGTAATTGATCACCTATTTCACACTAAACAAGGTTCTGTCCTGCATCAAATAATGTTTATCTCACTTGATATCTTCATTTAATCAACACAAGGATGGAATTAAAATTATAATCCCACCCATAAATTAATTATGGTGATAAATATTTATTCCTCTAGATTATAAAATAATCATATTTTTATCACCCATGAAAAGAAAATGGTATTAAAATTCATTTTTTCATTTTTTTTATATTATAAACCATAAAAAAATTGGGTTTCATAAATATGTTTTCATAATGATAGAAAAAATCCTGATAAATAATATGGATGGTATTATTGGATCAAATAACAAGTAAATATTTTGTAACATCAAAAGATATAGTCATAGATGAAAAATTCCACTAAACTATAACATGAAAAATTTCTGAGGAAAAAAATTTTCTATTTGAAATCACATGTTTACATTATTAAAATTTCTCAAAATGGAGGAAAAAATATACAATAAAATAATATTTAACATTAATAAAAAACCAAAAAATAAACAATCATTTATGAGGTAATTAGATTCTATTCCTATTGTATTATTTAAAATAAATCATTATTTTAATGCTTTTGTAAAACATGTCAAAAATTACATCATTTGGAAAAACGAAATAAGTTTATTTTATTAGAGTTTTCAAAAATTATAACAAGGGTAAATATTAATTTTCATTATAAAATCATAATAGTAAATAATTTTTGAAGACATTTAATTTACAACATGGATGTGGAAAAAAATATTTAGCTGAAGATATAACTAATATTTATTTGATTGAAAAAATATTTTCAGTGTCTTTAGTACATAATGTTAGACACAACAATTGAAAAAAACTATTCGGCATAAAGAACAAAATTTTAATAACATATTCATGATTTATATAAGGTATATTATGAAATATGATCATTAGAATCGTAATAATAAACAGTCTCTATAAATAGTGTGATAGTAAAATAAAACCCCGATCATGACATACTTTAAAATTTCACTATACTCATGTATAATAACATTTAATTAATAAAAATTATATAACATAATATTATATATATTTATAATTTCATATATTATCACTTAATAAATTTTCAACACCCGTTGATAAATAATTGTTTATTTAAATCATCATTTACCTGTGTTAAATATTTTGTTTCAATATTTTAATATATGATTTGTAGTTTTAATAAAGGTTATTTCATAATGGTTCCCCAATAACCCTAATATTTATAATTATTACAAAAATTTATGGCAATTTTATTTATATATATGTATATTTCCTCTACCATAATTATTATTGGATTAATAATAAATTACGGAATCCTTGGAGAAACATTGTCATGCGTTTTCCTAAACATTGTTTTCAATTTTCAATATATTGAATAAAATAATGGTATAAATTAATTAATCATTAGATAATAATTAGTAGTTGATATATATATATATTTATTCATGAAATCCATTTTATTACCGTTTATGTAAAACGAAATTTGACAATAATATATATCACTCCATAGAGGTTGTAGACCACACATACACACAAGTTAAGTTATAATTTTCAAACATAGTGGAATATAAAAATATATATATGAAATGATCATTACAAAATAATAATTATTTAATAAATAAAATATATAAATAATATACCCATAATTATTTGTTTCTGTTATTTTTTTTTGAAAAATTAAAATTTTCACATTCATAGAGATAATAAGTTGTACTAACACACAGGTGATACCTTCACATCATAACTGATGGGAAAGAGTGAAAATAATGGGTGATTCATAATAATTTTTTTTATATTGAGTATAATTATGTTTTTAATTTATAATAAATATAATATATTTGGATGATTTATTGTAATAAGTAAAATGAAAGTGAACATTTAAAATGATTACCTATTACTTTAATGAATTTCGTTGGATATAAACATAAGTATCATATGGTTGGACTTTTGATAATAAAATCATATATGGAATGTGTTTAAAAAAAATTAGATTACATTTTTATATGGTCTGAATGAACTATAAGGATGAACATTTTGTAAATAGGATAAAGTTGGTGTTGTCACAAACCATCTCCTAGGGCCTGTGATGTGACTACACCAATCCCGACTTCCATAGGAAAGGGGTCGGTGACTAGCACCAGAAAATAATATCCCAAAAATGGGAATATAATTACTTTAAACCTAAAAACACATAGACTAAGTACACAATAAGAAGAAACCATGTTGTATAGAAGTTGAAAGTAAATTTTTGAACAAAAGAAGAATGGGCCAGAATACAAACCTAATAAAAAAATATAGCAGAAAGGAAAAACATCTCTTGATGTCATATGTCACTTGATATCCAGCCGTAGGAATCGCAAACATGGTGTGCTTGAGTTTCATAGATTCTACTACTCAAGCCATCGGTCACATTTCATCCACCAGGAAGTCCCATGAAGAAGTAACCTGAATGAATTCAATGTCATATGGGTTCCAATACAATAGATGACATACCGATCGGACTCCCGGACTATAGGTTATACACATTTTAGTACCGAGGGCCAAGTGGGATTAGATATTGATCCAACCCGGCCAAACTCCTACATTCATCTAAAACCAAAATGGAGTATCTCAAAAGGACCACCTCATCTTAAGTGTTCTTGTGCTATTGACAGTTCATTGAATTGATGTATGTTTTAGAATTCATTGCCCTTTAAGAAAAACTCGGTTGAAATGGGTTTAAGACTGGACAAAACCAGTCGGACCAATCCGTCCCGATTAGGCCTTCTAGGCCCAGCAGAAAATGGTTGGTCCCATCCGAAACTATCTGGGATCGGCCTGGTATTAGTTGTCCCAGACCTGGTCGTTGGGCTGCAGTACTGGCCCGGCCCACCCAGTTGGGCATGACCTGCCAGGAAACATAACCATCCATGCCTCTTGGCTAGGCTCGACTTGCTAGTTGTGAGTGTTCTAGCTTCCCCTAATATACTATGTACGTTCAGGTACTCTAATTAGTGACACAAGCCTAATGTTGTCCATCCTGACTGGTCTACTTTAACCGTTCAATGGCGTGACCGTGGGTCCGAATGACACTACATCTATTCCATAGGGACCCTTACGATGAGCCAATATTTTTGAGATGCTCTACAAGAGTAATGATGTGGGTTTCCATATGTCTGGGTTGGATCAGACTCGAATACAACTTATCCCTATTTACTAAATAACTAATCATATAGACCAAGAATCCATTCGAGGCATCTTCTATTGTGTTGGAACCCTTACGAAGAGATGGTATTTTCGAAAATTCTATGGAGGACTTCATGGAGGTCTAGGTACAACTGATGGCTCGAGCAGTAACATTATGGATCCTTAGTGGCCCGATAATTTTTAGATTTATTTTTGTGGGTTTGTGTTCCGGCCCTGTTGTTTGCAGTTGTACCTGTCCTCATCCGTTGTTTCAGTATAATTTCTTTCTTCTTTCTGTTTGTGGGATAATGATGGGAATGTGTGTGCATACAAGTACTCAGAAAAATGAATCCCACTTGTAGGTTGATTTCATCTATGCTAATCACCAACCAAAGGCCTTCGAGAGGTGGGCTTGGGGTATGTCACGACACGGGCCCTGGGAGAAGGATCGTGAGAATTTTAATTTTATAATTTATTAATATTTATTTTATCATAGATATATTATTTTTAATTGAACACAAAAATATTCTAGGCATATTATGTTGTCATGAAAAATAAATCACATCACTTCATTGAGATAGTAATCCACATGTACAAATGGACAACGTTACTATTCTGCAGTGGATGGAAGTGTAAGAAAGATGATTATAGTATTTTATTATAGTGATAAATTTTACATGAATAATATATATATATATATATAGGCATAGACACATTAAATACATTATTGTATATAGTAATTAGAGGTGTTTTTGGAAAAATGATCACGTGGATTCATAAGTTGTTAGTCCGTCGTACACAAAAATAATGGATTCCATTAAAATTTATTGGAAGAATGAGATATATACATATATGTTATTCAATATACCTAATGATGATCATTTATATGAAGTAAAATTTTTTATTAACTAATCATATTTTAATAATATTTTAATGATTTATAAGTATAATTAAAAATAAATCATTCATTAATAGATATTCTACTTCTTCAGACAACCTACATTGATTTAGAATATAAGACTATGTTGGTTTGTATTTACCCCTATATAATACCGCAATAAAATGTGGATGGATGTGATGAATGGTTTTGGGTAGCTATTTTCCATTTCAAATTATTATTTTATTGTGGAGTGGAGAAGAGAGGGGTACCATTTAATAAATAAGCAATGGGAAATTCAGGGAATTGATTAAAGTATTAAATTAATATAAATTAATTCCCATTTAATAATTGAACCAAATTTATTTATTTATAATATTTTATTATCAAGCGTCTCCATTATCATAATAATGAAAATTTTAACATCTATAGTAGATTCAACATCCCTTCTCCTATTTTATTAACCATTTTTGACCAATTTTAAAATTACAATGATATATAGGATTTTTAACATTTTAAAGATTAAAAGAAAATATAAAAGGATAATTTATTAGATTTTGGTACAATTTTAAATTTTTCATCCTTATCCATTTCAATTTCATATGAATTTTTTTTTTAAATTTTATATCATTTAATAAAATTTTCTTAGTTATAAAATATCATTCTTGTAATTTTTAGAAATACATAAAATATTATTTTATAATACCAATCTATCTCATTAAAAATGATTCTAAAATGAAATTTATTCTATGATAATTAATATATTATCTTTATATAATAACCCAATCAAATTTATATAGGATTAGATATCATTTACAGAAAATAATATATTAGGTTAAACACAATGACACCAAATTGTAAGATTATCCCTGGTAATTTAGTTTTTATTATTAGTGAATTTTAACTTTCACCCCATCCAAATCACTATAACCCTAATTGTGGTGAGACCCGAATGAAAAATTGGGTCTCCCTCCATGAACTCCAAGGGTCTCCATCTCCTATCATCATAAGTCTTATTCCTGCTCGGTGTAGTTCTCATTCGCCTTAGGATGATCTGCACCTTCTCAGTGGTAGTCTGTACCAACTATGGACCCATGAGTGTGGCTCCCTTGTGTCTGTCCAGTATAGGGGTTATCTAAAGGATGGATGTAAAAGGCCTATAATAGTTTCATTAAAATGGTAGAGTGACAATTGTTGTTGTATGAAAACTCTATTAGTGGAAGGTGGTCCTCCCAACATCGACCAAAATTCAAGACATAATAATGTATCTTTTCCTCCATGTTCTAGACGATCCTCTTCATCTGATCATCATTCTGGGGATGAAGAGTTGTGATCACGCATAGGTGTGTCCTGAACACCTCCTGTAATCCCTTCCACAACTAGGACGTAAAGTGTTTATTGTGGTCTTAGATGATCATCAAAGGAATTTTGTGTAGCCGCACTATCTCTTGGATGTTGAGGCATCCCAAGACCTCTAGATGTATTTGATCATAAATTTGTAGGATGTGAACTGACATTTTGAGTCATTCAACAATCATCGAGAAATCATGGCTTTTTGATGTATGTGGTAACCCATCACAGTTTCCATCAAGATATCATCCTATTTAGACTCCATTACCTCAAATAGTTTAGCCAAGCCTGATATAACCTGACACTCATCCTTCACATGATAAAATGTGAGGCTTAATAAGATGAACTCAACTACTGCTTTCATCATTCATGGACACCAGTACAAAGGTCAGAGTTCCTGGTATATCATCACCACTCTAGGATGTACAACCAAATGAGATGTATGTAACTCTCTCAACACCTCCTCCCACAATGACATTGGTAATATGGTGTACCCTCTGAAAATATAGACACTCTCCCCACATATCGATAATACAATAGGAGCATGTCATTAGAATAATTGATCTTGTCGGGCCATGAAGTCAACATTTTCCAGATGTCTCTACCTAACTCGGTGTAAGAGTGGGGGAGTAATAGTCATAAAATAAAAAATATCTTCTACATCATCATCCACAAAGGATATCAACAATGCAGCTAGCTGCTCTTTCACCTCACTCTGTAGCAACAAACCAGTCCACCTCCTATGCATGTCTGCTACCACGTTCTCCTTCCCATGAGTATTGACTATCTCAATTTTATTATCCTGGAAGAACTATATCTATCGCCAGTGTCTCAATTAAATTTAATTCTCTATAATATATACATTAGACTCTTATGATCAGAGTAGACTATAAATCGCTCAACCATCAAGTATTGACTCTACATCTATGAAGAAAAGACCACTGCCGCGTAATCTAGGTAATAGGTTGCATAGTTATTCTCATGCATCCTAAACTTTCATAACCATAGCTGATCACTACTTTCTCTAGCATCTGAACACAACATAGTCTGGTCTCGGATTCATCATAGAAAACTTCATACACAACGCCCTCCTCGGGTAGTCTCAAGATGGTGGGAACTCGTCAGTCTCCTTCTCAACTCGTGGAAACTCTGCTGGAATCTCCCCATCCACATGAATGTCCTCCCTTTCAATGTCAATGATGACAATGGTTCTGATACTATAGAAATTATATGGATGAACCTCTCGTAGTTCCCAGCCACCCTAGGAAACTCTTCACCTTAGTCACATTCTTGGGAGTCTCCCCAGAAAGCACTTCCTCTATCTTCACCGAGTCCACTGAAACACCTGACTCCGAGATGATGGGTAGTAGAAATTGGACCTTCAATATCAATAACTAGAATTTCGAGAGTTTAATATAATGATGGTGCTCTTGGATTGTATCTAGGACTATCTATAGGAGCGTAGAGTGATCCTCCATGGGGATGATTACAGAAAGATATCATCAGTAAAGACCACAAGAATACTATATATATAAGGATAGATGATAGTTTTCATGAGTTCCATACACATGGATGGGGTGTTGGTCAAACCGAAAGGCATCACCTGGAAGTTATAGTGGCCATAATGAAAGTTGGAGTACATCATCGGTACATCCTCATCCCGTATCCAAAGTTGATGGTAATCTGATCTATGTTTTATCTTTGAGAACCACCTTTCTCTCTTTTGTTGATCTAGGAGGTCATGAATCCTCGAAAGTGAATACATGATATTCATGGTCACCTGGTTCATGAACCGATAGTCAAAACATGACCTCAAACTCCCATTTTTCTTCTTGTCAAACAATATTGGGGATCCCATGGTGAATCTCTGGGCCTCAAGATTCTCATCTCTTGCATATTCCTTACTGGTACTCTCAATTCAAAAAAATCCAATGGATCCATTCGATATCTAGTTCGCATATCAGTGTCATCCCAGTTTATGGATCAATAATGAAGTTTAACTCTCAAAATAGAGGTAGACATTGAACATGTTCATGGGAGACATCCTTGTACTCTACTATCACTATGGAACACGAGGACTCATTACATTCACTAAACCGAGGGTTGAACTAGAAAACAGAATAAAAATTGGCTACACCCTCCTCCGCCTGTGTCCATCAAGTGCTAGACAGATTTCCCCTCTATCGATAAAGGGTATTTTGTTTCCATCTCTGCAGATGAACAAAATCCTTTTCTTAATACAATCAATAATATCTTGAATTGTACTAGTTTATACCATGAATGAAGTTTAAAGGCCTGAACGATACTACTAAAAGATCCCAACTTATACTCTTGCCTCTAAGAGTCGAGTCACACTATCTTACCAGTGTGTGGTCATTAGGTCGCCTCTAGTAGGATTATTTCAATGTGAGGATCAATTCCACTTTCTTAATCGAAACCTCTTGGTATCATCCAAGAAGAAGTGAAGTGAATGGGAAATCAATAGTCTTTCTGTCTATCAATATAACAACTAAAGTAGAAAAACATGCGTTGTTCCATGATTAATCCTTGTAGTCTTGGGTTCATAAGCCTTGATTGACTGCAAATATCTCCTCTAATTCCTGGCAACAAGAATGGTGGGACAATCTCACATGGGATGTCCCTTTTCATGATAAGAATACAAAAACATTACCTTCAGAAAACTAGCATGGTCCCTCCTATGATCCCTCTGGTTCTGCGACTTACATTGCACACAAGAAATACATATGAACTTATTAGCCAACCTCTTCGGTGATAATTTCCTCAGATTTATGTGATAGACATAAGAACCATGTGATTCATTGAATATGTGTCAAAAGAGTCATCCATGACTTGTTCTGGAAAGTTGCATCCACCTGAACCACTGGAGGTGGGCCTTTAAGCTGATCTAAAGAGTGGTGGTAAAAATAGTATACCACCTAGTGAGTCCATATATATCACTGGTCCTTAAACGAATGACAAATCACAAGGGAGGTTGTTCTCACGACAACATATTAGGAACCGAGTAGGCTGTCTACATGGAGGGATCCTAAAATTGATCAAGATGGGCCATAGTCAATAGATTATTATTGGTGAGTTGACTCTTATAAAAAATAACATAATGTGATGCTTATGAAACTACTTTCTCCATGTTTGGATCTAAAAAATCAAAATTCAATGTCCTGGTTCATGGATAAGTCGGTCACTGCACCAACACTAGACTCCTTGGATCTAAATGTCGATCTCGATAAAATCCACACTTTTTCCCAAAAACAAAAAAACATGATCCTGATATTTGATAAATTATCAACCACATCTGATACCACATTTTCATGACCTGTCCCACCAGTCCCTTGATATGACATAACCCAAGAAAGCCATTCGATGGCCAGGGGTTGGCGACTAGCACTGAAGGCGTCAAGCTACAAGTGGGTGGAATTTTCCGTATTACATGCACACAAACAGATTCCCAACAATGACCCAAAAAATAAAAGGGGAAAACAAGTATACTAAAACAAGTGTTGAGTACAAGTGAAACTAAAAACAATTGGGAAAAAATACAGACCCAAAACAATTCAACTGAAAACTGAAAAGTACATGTAAAAATTTGAAGTAGCCCGATGCTTGAAAACCCACCGGAGATTAAGAGTAATTTTTCTACTTGTAGATGTGGGGGTAAACATTGTCTACCTAATATCACTGGGCCCCACCTAGTCCTATGCGACCAAGTCCACTATTAGAATGTCCATTTTCTTCACAGGGCACAATATATGTAGGTGAAGCGCATACTATGGTGAGTAATATAGTTCTTAGAAGGGGAAATTAGTCTACTAAGGAGAAATACCACAGAGACCAAAAATAAAATTCACAGTGTTATGCCATGAAGTAACAACACAATGTTTGGACAAATTACTATAGGAATAATCTAAATCATAGGAGAATGTTTTTTGAGTATTGTAATGAACGTTTCGTACAGTATAGGGATTCAGCCCTGATTAATCGATGCTACTTTGTCTGGTCATTAAAGATCCACATAGCTTCTTCTCATATGCATGGATAATAAGGATCCCCATGGATGTTGGTCATCTTCCAGACCTATAAAGATCAACCTGGATTATTATCATTTGTTGAGCCACTAATAATCTACAAGGTTGCTACTCGTCTGCTAGGCCACTAAGGATCCACATAGTTGTAGATGAAGCCATTATACATACATCATCCTCCCCAATGTCCCCCATAGAAAACCCCACATGACGATTTTTTTTGTAATGGATCCAATAAAATAGACGAATAGTCAAACAGGTGTCTGGTTTATATTAAATGGTAATTTTAGTTAAAACGTACAAGTTAGATATGAGTCCGATCCAACTCGGCGATACACCAACCCCACCAAAACTCCCTTAGAGTTTCTTAGTAGGACCTCCTTGTCCCAAGGGTCCTCATTCCATATATGGGGCATCAATTTGACATCGAGTCTGAGTGTAATTGACATTTCAATGAATCGAGGGGTGGGTGGGTTCGGGTCTGGCCCAACTATGTCTAGGAGTCCACTAACCTGACCCGGACCTGGTCCAACTGGTGTCTGGATTGGCTGGCCCATTGGGCCTGTTAGTCTATCTTGCTATAGAGATTCTGTCATGGTAGTGTGGGTCCGAACAATGAGGATGGACCACACTATGCTTGGTCTACCTACGACGGACCGATTCTTCGGCCTGGCTGGGATGTGGTAGGATGGCACATCCAACTTCATGATGTCCTGCAGGATACTGCGATGCCCCTCCTCTCCCATGGTCAAATGGCCCTGAATTGGTGCTAATGTGGACTGCTAAGATATCCACCTTAGATTCCATAAAATGGATAGATTTTGTGTGTCGCGACTGGCTCGAGTATCTCGGAGGCGAGCCCCTCCTCTATGTGATGCCAGTTGGAACCGCTTACCCATGCCGCCATGACGTGTCGATGGACATACCGCTTCCCTCCGTACATGGTCACTGTCGGCCTCTACCACCACCTCACCAATAGTTCCTTCACTAGGCCACACAAGATTCTTTTCTCGTCCGTTTCTCAATCCTCATACACCTACGGGCTTCATAGGTATGTTTCATCCATGACTTCACCCAATATTCTTTTGTTCACTGATTTTAGGACACATAAATGAAGAACATACTATAAATGGAATACATGCCATCTTTGTGTCATCCCACACCCTCCACGTTAGAGGCTTAAAAAGGGGGAATTTATGGGGATTAAAAATCTACTAGTAATAAAATTAATCATGAATAGAAAATCCAAGAACGACACCCTCCCACAAGAATGTACAATCAACAGATTAACATGATCATGGGTTAATCCACATTCGTCGTTTAGGAAAATAATGAGGAATTCATAAATCCAAAATCAAACCCTAAGATATTTGATGTTCGTTTCTATAGTGATTCATCTTCGATGGTCTATGAGTTCGATGACATTCAACTTTCATCATGTTACGTTGATGTTGATGACGTCCCGCCAACATTAATTATTCTTTGTTGGGATGAAAATTCCATTAAAGGTTCACAGAAAATCCAAACTGTTTAATCCTCTTTCAACCCATAAGACAAAATATTTAAAAGAAAGCATGTCTCAACATTTCTATTATATTCTATCATCGTGTAGTTATGTTATTTTATTTTTTAAACTGTACCGCTGTTTTGTGACATTAAAGCATCATTACCTAATGAATTAAAGAACCATTAATTAAATCCACTAATGAATCACATAACTACCTAATCGCTGCACTGCAGTGTTTCCATGTCATCTCTAATCTGTGAGAAATGAAAAAATATATAATTTTATGTTATTTTAATAATTTTTTCAAAAAGGTTAAAAATTAACTTTTTTTTCAGCCCTTGCCTACCGAAGTAAATTCCTTTCAAGGTGAATCCTAACATTTGGAGTTCAACGAGGAAAATTAATATTTTTTCTGAGCACCGGTTTAAAAGATATAAAATCATGCTCGCACCTTTATTGAATGAATCTTAAGAAAATTTCAAAACATCATCCAAATCATATTGGGTCATAAAATCACGTTTCATTAGAGAATGTGGTCTTGAAATAATTCAATAAATTTTTTAAAAGAATTAAATTGAAATTTCGGGACATTACAACAGTCACATTCCTTCCATAATGTTTTTTTAAATATTTAAATGTTATAAATTTGAAAATTTACCCGACCATATCCATTACTGTAACATAGTTTGTTTTTGATAACAATTTTTCATGATTTTTTTCAAAAAAAAATTATATATAAATTGGATTTTATTTCCTTTTTAATATTATGGAAATAATTTAATAATAATCACTTTAGAAACAGTCAAACCAATGGATTCTTTTTTTATATGTGAAGAATTGTATCAAAACATTTGAAGTGAAAATAATTGAATGATTAATTAAATTTAAGAAGGTAATAAATATAATATAAGAAGTTATGAAAATGAAAATTTCATATTATTTCCTTTAATTACTAAGATAATGTTTGTATTCTAGGTGAAAAATAATGATATTATGAATCAGACTCGATATAAGGGACCCATCACTTTACAAAGATCATTTTAAATGTTTTAAAGTAACATGAAAGAAAATTTATATTAAATTAAATTTTTTTTAAAGGAATCTAAACATAATATCATTACTTATTTGGTACATAATGATTTGAAAAAAATAATAATGAACTATTCTATTTCAATATATACATTTTCAATATCTATTCCTTCTTTTACTACCATTACAAAATTTTTCTTCACATTAAATTCCACTATATGTTCTTAAAATAAAAACTCTCATTATCGTTTATATTGTATTTTTGTTTAGAAGAGTATTTATTAAAACAAAATTTTATTTCATTATCAGAATGGTTTTTCATGTGTGTTTCACAATGGATTTATAAAAAAAATATCCTAGATAAAAATATTTCATTATTGTTATGGTTCATGAAATTTTTTATTCATTGTTTTTGAGTAAGATATAATGCATGGATTGAAGAATTCATTATAGACAATGATTTTAATGGTTTCTTATATCCCTCTAACTAGTTGACTCATTATTATGTTTTCCAGATAATTTCATTTTATGTTGACCATATTAGTTATTAAAATTGTAAAAGTTATAATGATTTTGATAAAGTGATGATTTCTGAAGAAACCAACAAGATATTTCTATTATTTTTACTAATATTTCATGTAAATTTTTTATGATTTCAAATGATAAGATAATTATTTTGGGTTTTAAGGAAATGATTTTTCCCTTTTTTCTAAAACAAATATATTTTAAGAAATGTTTTTTACAAATTCCAATATTTCCTATGTAACCCTCATTGTTATGAATTTTATATTATAAATTATTATAATGTATTCTAAAAAAATAAATTTATGATGAGAAAATAATTTTAGGATTATGTTAGTTATTAATTAAGCTTAATTATTATTATATTAACGAAAAATATATATTATTTCCACATGGTTTTAAACTGGATTAACAGGCTTCAATACAAATTTTGTTGTAACATGATTTGTTTTTTTATCATCACAATTTTCAAAAAAATTTCCACATTGTTTTGCTTCATTAGAAAGTGTAAATACATCAGAGTTCTAGATATCAATGTCACCTTGAGGGAAGTTATATTTTTCTTAAAAAGATCATTTTTTTTGGAAATATTTATAATATATAGAAATATACACTATAAAATTGTTTTTAATTATTATTTTATACTCAATTATAGAAAACACATCTAGATTGAAGGTAATGCAAACAAATTGTCATATTTTATATGTATTAAATTTGGTCACATTTATTAGTATCATATATTAAAATTTAAAGGAATGGATACCTCCTTTTAGGATTAATTTTACGAGACTGGAATTTTATTAACAGTCATTTTATATAAATTAATTATAATACACCCCAAGTGATTAGTATGTGTTTGAATGAATAGATTATTTGAAGAATAATTTTTTATAAACATCTGTTTTATGGTATTGAATATTTTTTAGGTTATGTTGATAATTCATGTTGAGGTAATTATAATTAATTAGTGTAAAAGTGGTATCAAATATTAATAAAATATTATCAATCATATAGATAAGATTTTTATATTGAAGGGATTGGGAAAATTTGTAACAATTGTTAATTTTTAAGAATGTTCACAATATTAGGGATATTATAATGTTTTTTAAATAGACATAATTATTTCAAATATAGGTTATTATTTTATGAATATAGTTTATTTTTCATTCGGAACCTTATATGATTTTATTTTGGGTTTATTTTGGAATATTATTAGCATGTTTTAGAGAATATATGACCATTGAATATAAATTTTTTCTATGAATCATTTAGATGTATTGATGTCAAATTTCGATTTTTTTCCTTGAAATATTATGTGATAAATTAATTAAAATATTTGGGTTTCAATATTACATGGAAATATATTGGAGATTTATATGGATTTATTGAATAATTTGTGTTAAAAATTTGGTATTATACTTGATGATTGGATATTAAGGTTCTATTTTCTAATATAAATGATTATTCATATTTTCATATATGGTTTTATACATTATAATTATACTCATTTTCTAATTATATGAAATATCAATTTCTATCGTTTTCTAAATTATGTGATCTCTTAGAATCTAATGTTAGTTCATTATTAATGAAAAATTCACTTTTAATACAAATCGTATGGTGAAATAATTATATTATTGTTAAATGTCAATAAAGGATGAAATTAAAATTACTATGTAGGTATATTTGTTTATTAAATTAATTTCATTGTAAAAATAATTACTAAAATCTATGAAAATGGATCTTAAAAAAAATATGGTAAACAATTACCATTATTTGAAATGAATCATTTGTCTTTTTCAAACAAAATTTATTTATGGTTTTGCATTTATTAAATTTTTTGTTTAAATTTAATTACTCATTATCAATGACTAATATCACTTTCAATAACTATTTTTAATGGTGAATTTTATAAAATATCTCAATTCTAACATTACAAAAATTAATCATATTTGGAACCCTTTCTATGTGTTATTTTTGATGAGCAATGAATTTTCCATTCAATATTTTGATGTGGATGTATTATGAACAGTTTTCATGATATTGGTTTTCATCAAATTGTATTTAAAATTTCATTTCATTAATGAAAAATCAAAATTTCAAATTTTGTGTATCATTTTTAATAAACAGTTGGGGATTTAATATATAGATACTATAAAAAGAACACTATGTTAAAAACCTTATACAACTCACAATAATAATCATAATGTTAACATAAAGTGTTATTATTGATATATGAAAATTATATCATACCTTTTTAAATGGATGGTATAGATATGAATAATCACATTAATATATATATATATATATATATCTTCTTCAAAATATTTATTTAATACTTTTTTTGGAAATAAGTACTCAATATTCAACATGTCTATTTTATGCTTCAAATATATGTTTCATTAAAAATAAATCATTAGATTTTCTAAGTGAATATTAGAGTTAATTACTGGAGATTTATTATATTGTATTTCATAAAAAGAATAAAATTTTAAATTTCACCATATCAATATTTTTTCATGTGTAATTAATGTGGTTTTTAAAAAATTATTGATTTTTAAGAGAATACTGAAAATACCAAATTTGGTAAACCAATGATGTATATTCAGTAATAAAAAAATTTAAAAAAATATTTATATTAAACTATGAAAATAACAATATAGCTATAAATAAACGAAAATATTATATAGTGATTGGCTTTATTCTAGATTTAGGGCATAACATCCCTTTTTATAAGAAAATTCAATTTTCTAAATTTTTTTTTTCATTTTACATATTAATATTAAAATAAACTAAATTAACTTATATTAATTGAGTTTCATGAAATTGAAAAAACATTTAATAAAAAAATTAATATTTCATATATATTGAATTTATGATATTTTTATGATGAACAATTATTATTTGTGTATTTTAATAAAAAATAGTTTTCCTGAAATAAGTTATCCTCTATGATATTCAATAAGATAAATATGATATGAATATTTTTTAAACCTATGAAAAAAATCATAAATGATAATATAATATAAATATCATAAAAATAAATTGGCAGTTTTTTATTGTAATTACATTGATGATATATGTGAATCTAATTTTCTACATTGACTAAATACATGAGTGACACTAGAATATTTCAAAATTCATGTCCTCAAGATAATATTTTGAACGTTATAAGACATTTATAGGCATGGTTAATAAATATAATTTTTTTTTTATTTTTATGAATTTCTTACTTTTATCAAGATATATTGTTAAACCCCAGGTAAGAAAAGAATATGAAATTTTTATATTTATCTATATTTGTGAATAAAATATTAATATTACTTGAAAGGGTACACTATGCTCGATGGCGTACCCAATACGCAACAACGAGTTTCTTGAGAATCTTACGTTGCACTCTAATAATAAAATAATATTATTTTAAATGGTAGTTAACGCATAGCCGTTGTAATGGTGGGAATGAACAGAACTAACTACAAAATGATTATATATGTTTGTCAAATATTTTTACTTTTTACAATAAATGATAGAGATTATAAATTTGAATGAATTCAATTTTTAAGCGTAAACATTCTAATGTTCTTTAGAAGGTCGATTAACTGCCTTTTAATGGAGAACCTCTTTTAAATCCAATTTTTGACAATTTTATGTGTTATATTTTACAAAATAAAATTCTTCTTTATAATCAGGACATCAAAATATACTTTGTGTAAATATTTGGTATCTTTCCGATAAAGGTCATTTTTTTAATGAATAGTTAAAAATGTTGTATTTTAATTCAAAACCACTTTTTAATATAATTTATTTATATGATTAGATTATTTTTTGAATTGGTTTTAATGTGAAATTAGATTATACTTTTACCATTTAATTCAATAGTGGTCATTGGAATTAATTTCACTTTGAAATTGGACTTAAACTAGTGTCAATCTTTTAATAGATATTGTTTCATAAAAACACACTATTTGCTCTGACAGCGGGAATTAATTGTTAAATTAATTAATGTAACTTATATTTTTTTGACTTTTTTAAAATAGAAATCATTTTTGTATTCGAAATATCAAATATATCTTAGGGTGAATTTTTGGTAATTTTCTGAAAAACTTCAATTTTTGATGAATTGTGAAACCACTAAGTGGTACTTATAAAAACTGATTTTCCGTTTAAATGAAAATTTGACACCTTTGTGTTTTGAATTTCAAAAATCTGACATACATGGTTGTCATTAAGAAGTAAAATGTGGTTCAATGGGATCAAAATAATTTTTTGGGTGAATAGTAACTTATTAATTTTTTTAATCGCGATTAGAGGTAATTAGTGTAATTTAAGGTAAAAATAATGTTTTAATAATGTTAAATGACCTAGAAACATGTCCTGACCTCATTGGATGTGTCATGGCCGACCGAGACAATCCATGGGTCAACTTGGGGACCCCATGGAGCCACTTTGGTTGGAAAATGACATAAATAACTTTTTATTTAAAGTTAAAATAAAAATGTCACAAGCATGAGATGTTTCACTAAAACAATTTTTAAATGGGGTTATACAAGTCATATTTTTTACTATAGATATTAATTATAATGATAAAAATATTTCCTACATCATGATATTTTTTTATAATTTTTAGACATTAAATAAATTAAATTATTTATGACATCATGATGATGCAGCGATGACCTCACTATTAAACGATTTAAATAAAACAGAAAGATAATGTAAAATCTATGACCTACACATGACCAAAACATATTGGATGGGTGTATTTCGAACCCTTATCACCTTATCCTCAAAAAACATCAATGTGGGACCATTAAAATTCGAAACTCACTCTAAAATACAGTAACATTTCTTTACTTTCCAAGAGTAACCCTCCTCTCCTCTTATAAAAGGCCCCCAACTCTACCTCCTTACCCACACTTCCAAAGACTTTGGCTCGGAAAAACCCTTCCCATTTTTTCTCTCCAAATCCCTATATAACTCCTTGAAGCCTCACTTTGGGCAGATGTCTTCCCAAGGAAGCCTTTGAGCTAAAACCAAAGGGAGTTACCCGATTTTAAAATAATGTCTTCACTTGAGTCCTTTTGTTTTATTTTTCTTCTCCAACCCCATAAAATCTTTTTATTCCTTTCTTTTGTAACAACTCCAGTATCTTAAATATACTATTATGTTGTTATAATAAGTATTAGAGCTACACGTACACACACCTTCGTCTAATGGTTAAAGAACATACTGTTTTTGTGGTTGGCGATTTTCTGCCTCACGAAACGATGATTGTTCAATATTCTTTTAACACCTTTAAAGGTGGCCATTATGATGTCACTTTATTTTATATATGATATATATGGTATTTAGGTTTACTATATTCTTCTGTATTTTATATTTAAAACATAACTTTATTCATTTCATGTTGTGTAAATGCGATAATTTTATATGAGGAAGTGTGGACTACCGCCCCCTCAATTGATGTGACTCGTACATGCAATACATGGAATGCATAAAGAATGAAATTAATGAACATATGTGACCTATATGACATATATATTATACTGGAATTATAATATATATATATATATGTCATTTATTTTTAATTCCATTAATATGAAAAAAATGAAAGTAGCGTTCATGCGTACGTACGGCCTACCGTCTCAATGAACGGTGCTTTTCGTTTTTTGTCTCCAAATGATATGTAATAGTATAAAATGAATATGTACTGGATATATATGATATTTTAATCATTAATACTATTCTGTAAATTATTTACTTATAGCTACATGGGCAATCATTTTTCAAACATGTTCAATTTTGACTCATGTACCAAACATCGGCAAAAACGTCTGATATGAACTAACACTATTAAACAATTATTATAACATTATAATATCTGATATGAACTGAATAATAATCTTTAAAGGGGTTCCTTATGCAATTATAAACTGACCAAAGTTTATTATTCATGAATAGAAAGAAACGAACAAGACAAGTCGCACTTGAGGTAAGGGATCCTACTCCTCTCTTTCTTTTTAAGTACACTCCTTTATGTCATTACTTTTAAAGCTCATCTTTCTTGTTATTGGGATTTTATTTTATATTAATTCTACTTTACTTTTTAGGTTCATATGAATATAGACCCTATTTTCTCTCATCAATCCATTTTGGAAGTTTTGAGTGGCACAGTTAGGCTACCGAATTTTCGTAAGAGATCTAACCTCTCTCATTATTTTTAAGTACCTTCTTTTATGTAACTTATTTTAGACTTATCTTTGTTATGTTGGGGGATGTTATTTTATATTACTCTTGATGTAAATTTTATTTTAATATGATGAGAGACCCTATTTGATCTCATCAATCCATTTTTGAAGTTTTAAGTGGCGCCGTTAGGCTGCCGAATTTTCGTAATGGATTTTTCATCTCACTTTTAGTCCCATGTAATTTATGCTTCATTTTCCACCATTTCCTTTGACTGGTGTATGTACTTCCCATTATTATACTCTTTGTGTAATATAATTTCATTTATGGGTATTTACGTATCCATTGTATGAACCTTCTTCAATGGGGTGTACGTTTTGAAAGTTACCCAAGTCGGTAAGGGAACCTTTCACCATCCCCTTTTTAAAAGTCCTCTTCTGTTATGTCTTTTAATTTTCATCTTATTATGTGGGGATATGTTTATATATATCATTTTTGACATAAATTTTATGTTCAAGTGATGAGATACCCATTATCTCTCTCATCAACTTTTTTTCTAAAATTTTATGTGACGCCGTTAGGCTGTCGAATTTTACCAAGGGAACTTCTTAACCCAATATCTATTTCTTTGGGTTCAACATTTAGTTATTTAATATGTCATCCTTTGAATATGTTGGAATGACCTTTGATTGTTTTACACTTAATATCCACTTATATTGGGTGTATTTATATTTGTCACACATAATTATGAGATTTATTTATCCTTAATTTATGGATACCTTCTTTGTTATGGATTTCATCTCATTTTACATTTCTATTGAGAGTTCATTGTTTTTATGCACCAGTTCACTCTTATATGGTGTATATACTGTCCTTTGTAATATTATATCATGAATCCCTCTATTCTCATGATATTAGAAAGTTCTAATTAAATTTTATTCCTCAATTATTGTATTCAAGTGTCTCTCATTTTGATAAAAACTCTTTAACTAAAATATCATTTTAAATGTTTTAATGATTTATTCTTATAAATACATCTCATTAATATCCATGTTTTCCAAATGGTTTTAAGGATTTATTTATATGGATATTACTGGTTTAAAATGATAAAATCATCAAAGTGGTATGGGACACTTTGATTCAAAAATCTCTTTATGGATTGTTTTATATGGTTTTGAAAATGGTTTTAAGAATGGATTTATTATTTCAATATCTTAAAATGTTATATTGTTATTACAATGTGGGAATGTTATATTTTTTTATTGTGCTTAGGTTATGTTCTATGATTATATTATGGTTCTTGGGAATTGTTTAGGAATACTGTTGGTTTCGTGATAAACTAAGGGCGGGTGTGCCCGATATATCTCTCCAATGCATTGGGTAATGTGAAGGAGTGAAACATTATGGTTTCTCCGAAGAGATTTAGGTAATATACTGGGATGGGTATTCCAAAAGTAACCAAGAGGGTTACTCTGTCATGACCCCCTCCCCACAAAGTTTACCCCTCCTGGGTCGGCAATGTGAAAAGGGAGATAATGACCCCCGAGTCCCGCCTCCAGTAGGCCCCGGGTTGGCAACTAGCACCGAGGGTATAATACACACACAAAAGGGAGGCATTACCCTCTAAGAGAACACATGCAGAAGAGAGAGATAGAATAGACTCCAACCAACTCCAACTCATAACTGAAATATAAAAAGGAAACCAAGTACATATATGAAATGTCATGCAAAAGTACTACAACTGAAAGGGAAAACTAAAAGTACCCAAAAGAAAGAAAAACGACAGCGACCATAAGCCCGAACAGCTCCTCCTCCAACCACAAGCTAGTAGTAACCAGCTTGATCTCCAACCTTCTCCAAGTTACCTGAAAAACAGTTTATATGTACATAGGGTGAGTATAACAGTATACTCAGTAGGATCCTCCCCAAGACTCTCGTGCAAAAGTAAAGAAAGCATGCTAAAGCCCAGTGAACAACAAGTGAAACTAACTCGTCACCTAAACAGGTATATTATGTTCCCAACCTCACCATGGCTACTCTCACCAAGTAAGGCATACAAGAATATAGCATATAATAAAGAATATCAAGGGTACCCCGCTACTACTTCCCCACTGGTTTCCCGCTTTGCCCCAACGACATACGTCCTGTGCATCTCTCTCCAAAGGCTTGCTCGTATCAACATGGGTCAAGCTCCCCAATCTGCACCTCGTGCACCACGAAGGCTTGCCCGCAGACACCTGGGCTAAGCTCCACACAATCCCCACAACCAAAAGTAACCAGGTAGTTTCCGGGAGCCACCACAGCTTGCATAACGTGTATCATACATCGGGTATTATACCTCAAGCCATTACAGCCCATACACCGAGTAAGGATCCTCAAGCCATCACAGCCTATACACGTTACACCTATAGTAGTCCATAGGATACTATATCCAGAATATTTGTGTGTGAAATAACCACAAGCCATTACAGCCCTCTACACACATATATGGGTAAAACTAACCACTGTGCCTACCAGCACTAAGATCTACCAAGAGAAGAGAGCGGGGCCAAAGGGGGTAGTCAGCCATTCAACCTCCCATCAGAATGTTGGGGAAAACACCCCCCCAAGGCTCAGAATCCCCAGGGTGTCTGTTGCCCTTACCGACAGGGTGGAGTAGCGTATAGAAACACAAAAAGTACAGAATATATAAGTAACTCACATCCACACTATGGGCATTACCTAGTCTTAGATACAACTGCTGCTAACGTCTCTCAGACTCCAGGCTGCTACTTCTAAGACTAGGTATCCTATAAGCACACAACCAATTGAAGAGCTTTATTAGATTACTCCATTATCATTTATCAGTTCCACTGTACATTAATTAATTCTTTAAACATTAATTAAGAATTAATAATTCCACATTAAACTGAAATGCCATCACTTTCAAAAACAACTGCTCCTTTTTAAGATTCACATCACCTTTAAATTCCAGCATCTCCATCCCCGTGGATTTTCACCATTTAATCAAACATTCATTACAGAATTACTTTTCCACATTCCCAGGCATTCTAGAAAAACATCCTATGCTTCTAAACACAAAGGAGGCTCAACATAGTGAGTAGATATACTACCCGTCGAGACTTTGCCGCCTATAGAAAGAGCGTAGACCCATCCTCCATCGAGAGGCTAAACACGGAAAGCATGTGGCATACCCCGCGTGTCTTCGCCTCCTTCGGAAAGAGGGTAAGCAAGACCAGCTGCCTTGAGCAGTGGGGAAAAGTAATGCAGATAAACAACCAGACCAAACCACCAACATCAAACCATCACATTCATCTCATACCATCACCCTTGGTGTCCTCCCCGACACCCATATGCATAAACCGATGCATCTCGCCACACTAGGCGTCATCCTCTGCCACAACCACAAGTCTCCAAGCCTCCACATATCACAACAGCCATCCAGGCTCACATCACAGCACAAGCAGAAGGAAAACAAACATCACAAAGTGGGCTCTCGGCCCGTTAACAAACAAGAGGGTAACTCAGAACCCTTTTTGAAATTCCCACATAATCTGTTCTCTAATCCATATTGAATTAACAAATTTGTTATTCGTAGGCTCCAATCATGGATACCTAATCAGTAAGCTATCACAATTAAATAACCAAGCTTACTTCCCTAATCTGATTATCCTTAAATTAGAGCAACTACAACAACGACAATAACCGGATTAATTTACATGCCTCTTTATCTTTAGCCAATTAATTAACAATTAATTCCGGCTTTACGTTCATTATCAATTTCTATCATGAACGAACAATAAATCAAAGAAAGCATAGATATCACTATATCTAGGAAAACATGAGGCAACCCGTTATCACGGTATAAAGCAACAGTATGCGATCAACCAATTCTTTTAATCTGGTTCATGTATTTAATTAGGTCAATTTCATTGTGATCCAAAGGAATAAATCATGCTAATTCTACGATTGCACATATATAATTAGAGAAGCCATGAATCCCCTACCTCGAAGAGTTCTTGACGTCCTTTATCCACACAGCGGGTCACGATCCTAGGAGTAAGGGTTGTTTGTGCAACTCCTACGGAAAGGATTGAAAGGTTCTAGCGCCTCTTAGTTAAGAACAAAGGGAAGGAACAAGGGAGAATGATATCTCGTCCCTTTTTAAGATTTAACGAGGTGACGGTTTAAGATCCGGTTAATTCTCCATTAAAAACGGATCGCATTAACCCACGCGGTTTGACCAAGTAAAACATTCCAAGCCTTAGGAATTATTAATATAGGATTTATAGCATTTGAATCGCCTTAAGAGACATTAAAATAAGGCTTTAAATGTATTTTACGTCAAAGGAAACGTCAAAAGGGGCAAAACTGTAGGAGTCTGGAAACACTGTTCACCCACCGTTACTGTTCATGAAACTGATCTGTCACACCGATCTGTGAAACTGATATGTGAAACTGATCTGTCACACCGATCTGTGAAACTGATCTGTCACACCGATCTGTGAAACTGATCTGTCTCACCGATCTGTGAAACCGATCTGTCTCACCGATCTGTGAAACCGATCTGTCTCACCGATCTGTGAAACTGATCTGTGAAACCGATCTGTCTCACCGATCTGTGAAACCGATCTGTCTCACCGATCTGTGACACTGATCTGTGACACCGATCTGTCTCACCGATCTGTGAAACCGATCTGTCTCACCGATCTGTGAAACTGATCTGTCTCACCGATATGTGAAACCGATCTGTCTCACCGATCTGTGAAACTGATCTGTCTCACCGATCTGTGACACGGATCTGTCTCACGGATCTGTGAAACCGATCTGTCTCACCGATCTGTGAAACTGATCTGTCTCACCGATCTGTTACTGTTCATAAAACTGGAAACACTGTTCACAGAACCGGAAAATTGGCAAAGTGTTGGGGATAAGTCCCCTTGACCTCCCGGAACACCTCCAATACCAACATTTCACAAAGTAATGGACCGGAGAGGTCCGGGCCATTACATTAGATACCTCTCAAAACATTCTCGTCCTCGAGAATTAAAAACCAACCCAGAAGAAAAGAGGGGTCCGAACAACCACCCCATAAGATACCTCTCAGGGGAAAACCAAAACGAGTTGTTCAAAATCTGGAACAAAACCACGACATCCAAGACCACAAGGAGAAGGTGTTGCATGGGCGTTCTATTCCTTTAGTTCGTGTCTTGTGGCGACACGGCGGCATGGAGGACGAGATATCATTCTCCCTTGTTCCTTCCCTTTGTTCTTAACTAAGAGGCGCTAGAACCTTTCAATCCTTTCCGTAGGAGTTGCACAAACAACCCTTACTCCTAGGATCGTGACCCGCTGTGTGGATAAAGGACGTCAAGAACTCTTCGAGGTAGGGGATTCATGGCTTCTCTAATTATATATGTGCAATCGTAGAATTAGCATGATTTATTCCTTTGGATCACAATGAAATTGACCTAATTAAATACTTGAACCGGATTAAAAGAATTGGTTGATCGCATATTGTTGCTTTATACCGTGATAACGGTTTGCCTCATGTTTTCCTAGATATAGTGATATCTTTGCTTTCTTTTATTTATTGTTCGTTCATGATAGAAATTGATAATGAACGTAAAGCTGGAATTAATTGTTAATTAATTGGCTAAAGATAAAGAGGCTTGTAATAATTAACCCACGCGGTTTGACCAAGTAAAACATTCCAAGCCTTAGGAATAATTAATATAGGATTTATGGCATTTGAATCGCCTTAAGAGCCCTTAAAATAAGGCTTTAAATGTATTTTACGTCAAACGAAACGTCAAAAGGGGCAAAACTGTAGGAGTCTGGAAACACTGTTCACCCACCGTTACTGTTCATGAAACTGATCTGTCACATCGATCTGTGAAACTGATCTGTGAAACTGATCTGTCACACCGATCTGTGAAACTGATCTGTGACACTGATCTGTCACACCGATCTGTGAAACTGATCTGTGAAACTGATCTGTCACACCGATCTGTGAAACTGATCTGTCACACCGATCTGTAAAACTGATCTGTGACACTCATCTGTCACACCGATCTGTGAAACTGATCTGTGAAACTCATCTGTCACACCGATCTGTGAAACTGATCTGTCACACTGATCTGTGAAACTGATCTGTCTCACCGATCTATGAAACTGATCTGTCTCACCGATCTGTGAAACTGATCTGTCTCACCGATCTGTGAAACTGATCTGTGAAACCGATCTGTCTCACCGATCTGTGAAACGGATCTGTCTCACCGATCTGTGACACAGATCTGTCTCACCGATCGGTGACACCGATCTGTCTCACCGATCTGTGAAACTGATCTGTCTCACCGATCTGTTACTGTTCATAAAACTGGAAACACTGTTCACAGAACCGGAATCCCCTTTGTTACTGTTCAGTTTCACAGATCGGTGAGACAGATCAGTGTCACAGATCGGTGAGACAGATCAGTTTCACAGATCGGTGAGACAGATCGGTGAGACAGATCGGTTTCACAGATTGGTTAGACAGATCGGTTTCACAGATCAGTTTCACAGATCAGTTTCACAGATCGGTGTGACAGATCAGTTTCACAGATCGGTGTGACAGATCAGTTTCACAGATCAGTTTCACAGATCGGTGTGACAGATCAGTTTCACAGATCATTTTCATAGATCGGTGTGATAGATCAGTGTCACAGATCAGTTTCACAGATCGGTGTGACAGATCAGTTTCATGAACAGTAACGGTGGGTGAACAGTGTTTCCAGACTCCTATAGTTTTTCCCCTTTTGACGTTTCCTTTGACGTAAAATACATTTAAAGCCTTATTTTATGGGCTCTTAAGGCGATTCAAATGCCATAAATCCTATATTAATTATTCCTAAGGCTTGGAATGTTTTACTTGGTCAAACCGCGTGGGTTAATGCGATCCGTTTTTAATGGAGAATTAACCGGATCTTAAACCGTCACCTCGTTAAATCTTAAAAAGGGACGAGATATCATTCTCCCTTGTTCCTTCCCTTTGTTCTTAACTAAGAGGCGCTAGAACCTTTCAATCCTTTCCGTAGGAGTTGCACAAACAACCCTTACTCCTAGGATTGTGACCCGCTGTGTGGATAAAGGACGTCAAGAACTCTTCGAGGTAGGGGATTCATGGCATCTCTAATTATATATGTGCAATCATAGAATTATCATGATTTATTCCTTTGGATCACAATGAAATTGACCTAATTAAATACTTGAACCGGATTAAATGAATTGGTTGATCGCATACTGTTGCTTTATACCGTGATAACGGTTTGCCTCATGTTTTCCTAGATATAGTGATATCTATGATTTCTTTGATTTATTGTTCGTTCATGATAGAAATTGATAATGAACGTAAAGCCGGAATTAATTGTTAATTAATTGGCTAAAGATAAAGAGGCATGTAAATTAATCTGGTTATTGTCGTTGTTGTAGTTGTTCTAATTTGAGGATAATCAAATTAGGGAAGTAAGCTTGGTTATTTAATTGTGATAGCTTACTGATTAGGTATCCATGATTGGAGCCTACGAATAACAAATCTGTTAATTCAATATGTATTAGAGAACAGATTATGTCGGAATTTCAAAAAGGGTTCTGAGTTACCCTCTTGTTTGTTAACGGGACGAGAGCCCACTTTGTGATGTTTTTTTTCCTACTGCTTGTGCTGTGATGTAAGCCTGGATGGCTGTTGTGATATGTGGAGGCTTGGAGACTTGTGGTTGTGGCAGCGGATGATGCCTAGTGTGGAGAGATGCATCGGTTTATGAATATGGGTGTCGGGGAGGACACCAAGGGTGATGGTATGAGATGAATGTGATGGTTTGATGTTGGTGGTTTGGTCTGGTTGTTTATCTGCATTACTTTTCCCCACTGCTCAAGGAAGCTGGTCTTTCTTACCCTCTTTCCGAAGGAGGCGAAGACACGTGGGGTATGCCACGTGCTTTCTGTGTTTAGCCTCTCGATGGAGGATGGGTCTATGCTCTTTCTATAGGCGGCAAAGACACGACGGGTAGTATATCTACTCACCGTGTTGAGCCTCCTTTGTGTTTAGAAGCATATGATGTTTTTCTAGAATGCCTGGGAATGTGGAAAAGTAATTCTGTAATGAATGTTTGATTAAATGGTGAAAATCCACTGGGATGGAGATGCTGGAATTTAAAGGTGATGTGAATCTTAAAAAGGAGCAGTTGTTTTTGAAAGTGATACCATTTCAGTTTAATGTGGAATTATTCATTCTAAATTAATGTTTAAAGAATTAATTAATGTATAGTGGAACTGATAAATGAGAATGGAGTAATCTAATAAATCTCTTCAAATGGTTGTGTGCTTATAGGATACCTAGTCTTAGAAGTAGCAGCCTGGAGTCTGAGAGACGTTAGCTGCAGTTGTATCTAAGACTAGGTAATGCCCATAGTGTGGATGTGAGTTACTTATATATTCTGTACTTTTTGTGTTTCTATACGCTACTCCACCCTGTCGGTAAGGGCAACGGACACCCCGGGGATTCTGAGCCCTGGGGGGATGTTTTCCCCACCATTCTGATGGGAGGTTGAATGGCTGACTACCCCCTTTGGCCCTGCTCTCTTCTCTTGGTAGATCATAGTGCTGGTAGGCACAGTGGTTAGTTTTACCCATATATGTGTGTAGAGGGCTGTAATGGCTTGTGGTTATTTCACACACATATATTCTGGATATAGTATCCTATGGACTACTATAGGTGTAACGTGTATAGGCTGTGATGGCTAGAGGATCCTTACTTGGTGTATGGGCTGTAATGGCTTGAGGTATAATACCCGACGTATGATACACGTTATGCGAGCTGTGGTGGCTCCCGGAAACTACCTGGTTACTTGTGGTTGTGAGGATTGTGTGGAGCTTAGCCCAGGTGTCTGCGGGCATTCCTTCGTGGTGCACGAGGTGCAGATTGGGGAGCTTGACCCATGTTGATACGGGCAAGCCTTTGGAGAGAGATGCACAGGACGTATGTCGTTGGGGAAAAGTGGCAAACCAGTGGGGAAGTAGTAGCGGGGTACCCTTGATATTCTTTATTATATGCTATATTCTTGTATGCGTTACTTGGTGAGAGTAGCCATGGTGAGGTTGGGAACATAATATACCTATTTAGGTGATGAGTTAGTTTCACTTGTTGTTCACTGGGCTTTAGCATGCTTTCTTTACTTTTGCACGAGAGTCTTGGGGAGGATCCTACTGAGTATACTGTTATACTCACCCTATGTACATATAAACTGTTTTTCAGGTCACTTGGAGCAGGTTGGAGATCAGGCCGGTTACTACTAGATTGTGGTTGGAGGAGGAGCTGTTCAGGCTTATGGTCGCTGCCGTTTTTCTTTCTTTTGGGTACTTTTAGTTTTCCCTTTCAGTTGTAGTACTTTTTCATGACATTTCATATATGTACTTGGTTTCCTTTTTATATTTCAGTTATGAGTTGGAGTTGGTTGGAGTCTATTCTATCTCTCTCTTTTGCATGTGTTCTCTTAGAGGGTAATGCCTCCCTTTTGTGTGTGTATTATACCCTCGGTGCTAGTCGCCAACCTGGGGCCTACTGGAGGCGGGACTCGGGGGTCATTATCTCCCTTTTCACATTGCCGGCCCAGGAGGGGTACACATTGTGGGGAGGGGGTCGTGACAGAGTGGTATCAGAGGTCTGGTTGAGGGATAGGATGGAGTTTTGAGTTAGGCACAGGTGAGGATGCATGGGATGGTAGGGCAATAGTTTCATTCATGTTTAGCAAGTGGGGTAAACACTGGTGACCGACAGAGACATAGGCGTTCAGGGCCCCCTATGATCCGTTGCACGGAACTTTAAGTTTACAGTGGCTACTAAACAAAGTGATACTGGTTGCTGGGTAGAGACCTAGGAAAGGGTCATGCATCATTATTCTTTGCGCCTGTGTTTGAATGGGTAGACCTTGGGATAGGTAACCTAAAATTAATAAAACAAAATAATTAATTAATTAATGTTGAGTCTTCCATATTCTAGGCTTAGGAGCTCTAACAGTTGTTATTTTACAGGTATGGCTCCAGGTCGACGTCCTCGTCAGGTTTGCGCAGAAGGTGCCCAGCAGGCTGTTCCGGCAGATCGCCGTCGGGTAGAGGTTGACGACGATGACACTTGGAGGAAGACACTCCGAGAGTTTCAGCGCCAGAGTCTACAGAAGTACGAGGGCTCCATTTCAGAAGCAGTCACAGAAGACTGGTTGGAGGAGGTCGAGATAGGCTTCAGTTCGATTCGTGCTCGGAAGGAACACTGGGTGTCCTTGGTTGTGACGATGTTGTGTGGAGCAGCGAGACAGTGGTGGTTCTTGTTCCTCGGGGATCGTGAGGAGTCAGTGATCTCATGGGAGGAGTTTCGAGACAGGTTTAGAGTCGAGTTTCTTTCATCGACTACGAAGGCATTCAGTCGCCAGGAGCTTCTTACCCTTCGACAGGGGATCTCCAGTGTTCGGGAGTTTGGAATCCGTTTCAGGAACCTTCTACGATATGCTTCAGACCTGTTACCAGATGATGAGGCCAGGGCGAGGCATTTCGAGGAGGCTTTGCGTCCAGAGATCCAGCGCTAGGTCACCCCATTTATGCTGAAGACATATCTTGAGGTGCTGGCGAGGGCAGAGGTTGTTGAGAGGACTTTGACCAGGACCGGATCGTCACGAGAGGGGAATCTTCATGATTCCTCACGAAGCAGAGCTGTGGTCCGGGGTTCCCGGTTTTCAGGGCAGAAGAGTTTCCGTTCACCTGGGGGTAGGTCCCAGCCCTTCCCATCTCGTTTCTCCGGAGGTAGAAACTCTCAGACCTATGCCAAGGGATCAGGTGCTTGTTTTTCTTGTGGTGGACGTGGTCATCAGCAGTGGGAGTGCCCGACTTTTCAGAGCAGTCATCGTGCACCAGGCGCTCCACTCCAGGTTCCTCCGTTGAGGCAGTTCCAGCCGAGGCAGCACCAGCAGGTTGCACCAGCTTTAGATCACCAGAGGGTAGATGGAGCAGGCAGAGGATAGCCCCATGACGCTCCCCGTCCTCAGAGAGTAGAGCGCGGCCGTGGTGGTGGTCATCATCAGGGTCAGAGAGGCCGTGGAGGTGGTCGTGGTCAGCTTCATGCTCTAGCGTTGCCAGCTCCAGGCGAGCCAGACGTCGTCTGAGGTACCCTTTTCTTGTTTTCTACCTTGGTGTATGCCTTGTTTGATTCAGGAGCGACACACTCCTTTATATCCCCTACCCTTGGCCACGCTTTGGGACTTGAGGTAGAGAGGCTTCCAGTGCCCTTGGCGTTCACTACGCCAGTTGGAGGTCGAGCTAGCTTGTTTGAAGTATGTAGAGACTGTGAGCTAGTGTTGGGGCAGCACCTCTCTTGGGGAGATTTCCTATATTTACGAATACAACCATATGATGTCATCCTCGGCATGGATTGGTTGTATTCGGTGCAGGCTATTGTGGATTGCTACAGGAAGAAGGTCGTTTTCTTTGATGAAGACGGAGAGGAAGTAGTGTTTGTTGGTGAGAGAGATCCTCGGATGAGTCATAGACGAGTTTCATCCTTATCATCCATGATGGCTGGGATGATGCTGAGTTCTTCAGAGGTTCAACAGTTGGAGTTTCCTAGGGTCGTAGAGGAGTACCCTGATGTCTTTCCAGAAGAGGTTGTATCCTTACCCCCTCGACGAGAGATCGAGTTTGGGATCGAGCTACAGCCAGGAGCGTCTCCTATCTCTATGTCTCCGTACAGGATGGCCCCTTCTGAGTTACGAGAGCTACGTATTCAGCTCGATGGTCTGTTGCAGTGTGGTTTTGTTCGGCCAAGTGTGTCACCGTGGGGTGCACCAGTTTTGTTTGTGAAAAAGGTTGATGGCAGTTTGCGGTTGTGCGTCGATTATCGTCGCTTAAACAAAGTGACAATAAAGAACCGCTATCCTATCCCATGGATTGATGACCTATTCGATCAACTGAATGGTGCAAGTTGGTTTTCAAAGATCGACTTGCGGTCAGGATATCATCAGATGCGTGTAAAGGATGAGGATATCCCGAAGACTGCTTTCCGCTGTCGTCATGGGCATTATGAGTTTGTTGTAATGCCATTCGGCGTGACAAATGCTCCAGCTGTTTTCATGGGGTTGATGAATGCTGTGTTCCGTGAATTCCTGGACAAGTTTGTTGTGGTTTTCATTGACGACATCCTTGTGTACTCCACATCTGAAGAAGAGCATGTAGAGCATCTACGAGCCGTTTTGGGAGTTCTTCGCCAACATCGGTTGTTTGGGAAGTTGTCCATGTGTGAGTTCTGGGCTCGAGAAGTTCGTTTCTTGGGACATGTTTTGTCCCAAAAGGGAGTAGCTGTGGATCCTTCGAAGATAGAAGCAGTGGTGTCTTGGCCAGCCCCCAAGACCGTGTCAGAGGTGCGAAGTTTCCTTGGTCTCGCAGGCTATTATAGGAGGTTTGTGGCTAATTTCTCCCGAGTTTCAACTCCTCTGACAGCTTTGACCAGGAAGGATCAAGCGTTCATATGGACTGATCAGCGTCAGACAGCTTTCGAGTATCTAAAGGAGAAGTTGGTAAGTGCTCCAGTCCTTTGTCTTCCAGCAGAGGGAGTCCAGTTTGATGTTTTCTGTGATGCTTCACATCTGGGGCTAGGCTGTGTTCTCATGCAGAAGAGGTCAGTTGTTTCTTATGGGTCTCGGCAGTTGTGTCCCCATGAACGCAACTATGCCACCCATGATCTTGAGTTGGCAGCCGTGGTGTTTGCGCTGAAGTTGTGGAGAAATTACCTCATTGGCGAGCGCTTTGTGGTTTTCACCGATCATAAGAGTTTGAGGTATGTTTTCTCTCAGCGGGATTTGAACTTGCAGCAGCATCGGTGGATGGAGTTCTTGCAGGAATACGACTTCGAAATATCGTATACACCTGGGAAGGGAAATGTTGTTGCTGATGCACTGAGCTGAAAGTCACGTAATGATGTTGTGCGTGAATCTGGTGATTCCTGGAGAGGGATGGAAGAGCTAGCAGCTTTGCATCTTGATATGGGAGAAGTTGGGGGAAGAGTTTGTCTTTTCCAGATGACGGTGCAGTCATCCCTGATGGAAAAGGTGGAAGAGTCTCAGTTGGGTGATCTAGAGGTGGAAGTTTTGAGAGACAGAGTCATTTGTGGAGAGGCCCCTGATGGTTGTTCGGAGGATGAACAACACTGGGTGTTGTATCATGGAAGGATTTTTGTTCCCTTGGCGATGCGCGAGACGGTTCTCCGAGAGTTCCATAGCTCGCCCTTAGCTGTACATCCTGGTGTGACGAAGATGTATCGATCCTTGAGGAGTCAGTTTTGGTGGCCTGGGCTGAAGCGTTCAGTTGCAGAATGTTTGTCTCGATGTTTAGACTGCCAGAAGGTGAAGGCCGAACACCGTGTTCCTGGTGGTCTTCTCCAGCACTTAGAGATTCCTCAGTGGAAGTGGGAGGACATCTCAATGGACTTTGTTACAGGTTTACCTCGAGCTCCGGGAGGACATGATGCTATATGGGCGGTAGTGGATCGTTTAACTAAATCGGCCCACTTCATAGCAATCAAGGAGTCGAGCTCAGTGGAGGTTTTGTCGAGGCAGTATCTGGAGGAGGTGGTGAGGCTTCACGGAGTTCCTAAGACGATCATTTCTGATCGAGACCCTCGTTTTACCTCTAGGGTGTGGAGAGGTCTCTAGCATGCTTTTGGCTCTCAACTATGCCTTAACACTGCTTTTTATCCTCAAACGGATGGTCAGACAGAGTGAACCATCCAAACTCTTAAAGACATGTTGCGCTCTTCTGTTCATGATTTTGGAGGTTCATGGGTGAAGCACTTACCTTTGGTAGAGTTCTCTTACAATAATAGTTTTCACTCTACCATCGGCATGGCGCCGTTTGAAGCCTTGTATGGCCGGCCATGCCGTTCTCCGTTGTGCTGGACTGGGGTCGGAGAGTCAGCAATTCTCGGACCAGAACAAGTGCAGAATACTACAGAGATGGTTCAAGTGATTCGTGAGAGGATGAAGACAGCACAAGATCGTCAGAAATCTTATGCTGATCAAAGAAGGAGACCCTTAGAGTTTAATGTTGGGGATCATGTGTTTCTGAAGGTGACTCCCCATCGTGGGCAGCGAAGGTTTGGTCATGGAAGTAAGCTTTCTCCCCGTTTTGTTGGGCCTTTCGAGGTGTTAGCTCGTGTTGGATTTGTGGCATATCGAGTAGCACTTCCCCCTCAGATGAGTCGGATACATGATGTTTTCCATGTATCGCAGCTCTGTCGTTATCTTCATGATGAATCTCATGTTATCGATTGGGGAGAGATCGATATTGATGATAATGCAACCTTCTAGGAGCAACCTGTGGAGATCCAAGACCACAAGGAGAAGGTGTTGCATGGGCGTTCTATTCCTTTAGTTCGTGTCTTATGGCGACACGACGGCATGGAGGAGAGTACCTGGGAGCGTGAGTCACAGATACGTGCTCAGTACCCAGAGTTGTTTAATGTTTAACTCCTTTCATGTAATGATGTTTTCTCTGTGGTTGGACCTTTCATGTTTTATTTATGTACCATTAATGTGATGTTATGTTTTAATTGTTTTTATGGGTTGTTTGTTCTCGGATGTCGTTGTTTTGTTCCAGATTTTGAACAACACGTGTTGGTTTTCCCCTGAGAGGTATCTTATGGGGTGGTTGTTCGGACCCCTCTTTTCTTCTGGGTTGGTTTTTAATTCTCGGGGACAAGAATGTTTTGAGAGGTATCTAATGTAATGGCCCGGAACTCTCTGGTCCATTACTTTGTGAAATGTTGGTATTGGAGGTGTTCCGGGAGGTCAAGGGGACTTATCCCCAACACTTTACCAATTTTCTGGTTCTGTGAACAGTGTTTCCAGTTTTATGAACAGTAACAGATCGGTGAGACAGATCAGTTTTACAGATCGGTGAGACAGATCGGTTTCACAGATCGGTGAGACAGATCAGTTTCACAGATCGGTGAGACAGATCGGTTTCACAGATCGGTGAGACAGATCGGTTTCACAGATCGGTGAGACAGATCGGTTTCACAGATCGGTGAGACAGATCGGTGTCACAGATCGGTGAGACAGATCGGTGTCACAGATCAGTTTCACAGATCGGTGAGAGAGATCGGTTTCACAGATCGGTGAGACAGATCGGTCTCACAGATCAGTTTCACAGATCGGTGAGACAGATCGGTGTCACAGATCGGTGAGACAGATCAGTTTCACAGATCGGTGAGAGAGATCAGTTTCACAGATCGGTGTGACAGATCAGTTTCACAGATCGGTGTGACAGATCAGTTTCACAGATCAGTTTCACAGATCGGTGTGACAGATCAGTTTCACAGATCAGTTTCACAGATCGGTGTGACAGATCAGTTTCACAGATCGGTGTGACAGATCAGTTTCACAGATCAGTTTCACAGATCGGTGTGACAGATCAGTTTCACATATCAGTTTCACAGATCGGTGTGACAGATCAGTTTCATGAACAGTAACGGTGGGTGAACAGTGTTTCCAGACTCCTACAGTTTTGCCCCTTTTGACGTTTCCTTTGACGTAAAATACATTTAAAGCCTTATTTTAAGGGCTCTTAAGGCGATTCAAATGCCATAAATCCTATATTAATTATTACTAAGGCTTGGAATTTTTTACTTGGTCAAACCGCGTGGGTTAATGCGATCCGTTTTTAATGTAGAATTAACCGGATCTTAAACCGTCACCTCGTTAAATCTTAAAAAGGGACGAGATATCATTCTCCCTTGTTCCTTCCCTTTGTTCTTAACTAAGAGGCGCTAGAACCTTTCAATCCTTTCCGTAGGAGTTGCACAAACAACCCTTACTCCTAGGATCGTGACCCGTTGTGTGGATAAAGGACGTCAAGAACTCTTCGAGGTAGGGGATTCATGGCTTCTCTAATTATATATGTGCAATCGTAGAATTAGCATGATTTATTCCTTTGGATCACAATGAAATTGACCTAATTAAATACTTGAACCGGATTAAAAGAATTGGTTGATCTCATACTGTTGCTTTATACCGTGATAACGGTTTGCCTCATGTTTTCCTAGATATAGTGATATCTATGCTTTCTTTGATTTATTGTTCGTTCATGATAGAAATTGATAATGAACGTAAAGCCGGAATTAATTGTTAATTAATTGGCTAAAGATAAAGAGGCCTGTAAATTAATACGATTATTGTCGTTGTTGTAGTTGTTCTAATTTGAGGATAATCAAATTAGGGAATTAAGCATGGTTATTTAATTGTGATAGCTTACTGATTAGGTATCCATGATTGGAGCCTACGAATAACAAATCTGTTAATTCAATATGGATTAGAGAACAGATTATGTGGGAATTTCAAAAAGGGTTCTGAGTTACCCTCTTGTTTGTTAACAGGCCGAGAGCCCACTTTGTGATGTTTGTTTTCCTGATGCTTGTGCTGTGATGTGAGCCTGGATGGCTGTTGTGATATGTGGAGGCTTGGAGACTTGTGGTTGTGGCAGCGGATGACGCCTAGTGTGGCGAGATGCATCGGTTTATGCATATGGGTGTCGGGGAGGACACCAAGGGTGATGGTATGAGATGAATGTGATGGTTTGATGTTGGTGGTTTGGTCTGGTTGTTTATCTGCATTACTTTTCCCCACTGCTCAAGGAAGCTGGTATTGCTTACCCTCTTTCCGAAGGAGGCGAAGACACGCGGGGTATGCCACGTGCTTTCCGTGTTTAGCCTCTCGATGGAGGATGGGTCTATGCTCTTTCTATAGGCGGAAAAGACTCGACTGGTAGTATATCTACTCACCGTGTTGAGCCTCCTTTGGGTTTAGAATCATAGGATGTTTTTCAAGAATGCCTGGGAATGTGGAAAAGTAATTCTGTAATGAATGTTTGATTAAATGGTGAAAATCCACGGGGATGGAGATGCTGGAATTTAAAGGTGATGTGAATCTTAAAAAGGAGCAGTTGTTTTTGAAAGTGATTCCATTTCAGTTTAATGTGGAATTATTCATTCTTAATTAATGTTTAAAGAATTAATTAATGTACAGTGGAACTGATAAATGATAATGGAGTAATCTAATAAAGCTCTTCAATTGGTTGTGTGCTTATAGGATACCTAGTCTTAGAAGTAGCAGCCTGGAGTCTGAGAGACGTTAGCTGCAGTTGTATCTAAGACTAGGTAATGCCCATAGTGTGGATATGAGTTACTTATATATTCTGTACTTTTTGTGTTTCTATATGCTACTCCACCCTGTCGGTAAGGGCAACGGACACCCCGGGGATTCTGAGCCCTGGGGGGTGTTTTCCTCAACATTCTGATGGGAGGTTGAATGGCTGACTACCCCCTTTGGCCCCGCTCTCTTCTCTTGGTAGATCTTAGTGCTGGTAGGCACAGTGGTTAGTTTTACCCATATATGTGTGTAGAGGGATGTAATGGCTTGTGGTTATTTCACACACATATATTCTGGATATAGTATCCTATGGACTACTATAGGTGTAACGTGTATAGGCTGTGATGGCTTGAGGATCCTTACTCGGTGTATGGGCTGTAATGGCTTGAGGTATAATACCCGACGTATGATACACGTTATGCGAGCTGTGGTGGCTCCCGGAAACTACCTGGTTACTTTTGGTTGTGAGGATTGTGTGGAGCTTAGCCCAGGTGTCTGCGGGAAAGCCTTCGTGGTGCACGAGGTGCAGATTGGGGAGCTTGACCCATGTTGATACGGGCAAGCCTTTGGAGAGAGATGCACAGGACGTATGTCGTTGGGGAAAAGTGGCAAACCAGTGGGGAAGTAGTAGCGGGGTACCCTTGATATTCTTTATTATATGCTATATTCTTGTATGCGTTACTTGGTGAGAGTATCCATGGTGAGGTTGGGAACATAATATACCTATTTAGGTGACGAGTTAGTTTCACTTGTTGTTCACTGGGCTTTACCATGCTTTCTTTACTTTTGCACGACAGTCTTGGGGAGGATCCTGCTGAGTATACTGTTATACTCACCCTATGTATATATAAACTATTTTTCAGGTCACTTGGAGCAGTTTGGAGATCAAGCTGGTTACTACTAGCTTGTGGTTGGAGGAGGAGCTGTTCGGGCTTGTGGTCGCTGCCGTTTTTCTTTCTTTTGGGTACTTTTAGTTTTCCCTTTCAGTTGTAGTACTTTTGCATGACATTTCATATATGTACTTGGTTTCCTTTTTATATTTCAGTTATGAGTTGGAGTTGGTTGGAGTCTATTCTATCTCTCTCTTCTGCATGTGTTCTCTTAGAGGGTAATGCCTCCCTTTTGTGTGTGTATTATACCCTCGGTGCTAGTCGCCAACCTGGGGCCTACTGGAGGCGGGACTCGGGGGTCATTATATCCCTTTTCACATTGCCGGCCCAGGAGGGGTACACTTTGTGGGGAGGGGGTCGTGACATACTCCCTACGTAAGAATGTTATGAATGCCTCAAGTTACCTTTATGTCTTATGATTTCTATGATTTATTCATGTTTTGATGAGGTATGTTAAAGTGCTTATGTTTTATGGGTGAAGTATGATTTCATTATTATGTATACATAAAATCATGTTTCTTTTCCATATTTTTATAACCCTTACTGAGATTTTTATGATCATCCCAAGTTTTTTTGAAATGTTTTTCATAGGTCAAGGGACAGGTACATGATATGATGATAGTGTCAAGGAAGTGTCAAGAAAGAATCCATGTTTTATTTTTAAATATGTTTCTGTTGATGGGAAAAAATGAATACTGTCTTTTATGTAACCAATTTTTTTATATGTGGAATTTAATGCAAGTTTTATGATCTAATTCTCTAAAACTCTAAACTTGAAAAGATCATCAATGTTTAATCATTTAATAACTCATGATTAAGTAAGGTTTAAGGCAGGTGCCTTATAGTTGGTATCAGAGGTCGGTTTAGACAATTTTATTGATTAGGAGTTTTTGTTAGACACATGATGAGTCCCTATATCTATTAATTCTGTTAAATCCTTATTTTATAACTTTTTTTCAGGACAAGTAAGCTCAGTTCCGAATTGAAGGATAAGGATCTCAAATGAAATTCCTATCTCTTCCTGATGACATGCTTGCAATAATTATTGAAAAGTCATGTTCGGATGACTGTGAAACATTTTCTAGCATACAACTCACTTGAAAGCAATTTTTTGAGATATCAAACACCTCCACTATACCTCATTATCATCGTGGATCATGGGTTATTTTTAGACAAATACTATTTTCACAATATTCTAATATTTTCAAGAAAGGAAAATATTATCAAGGTATTTTCAAATATTTTACCTTATCACAAGAATTTGAATCATATTATGATTTTAAAAAAATTGTGCTGAGGAAGGAGACCCTTGCGTAACCTATTTGTATTTGCTTTTAAAATATATTCTCTCAGCACATACTTATTGTATTGTAAAAGGACCAATAATATAATGTTTCAACTGAAATTATGTCCTACTATTTTATAGAAATCATGTTTCATCAGTTGTTTTGGAATTATATGTCATACATGGTTATTTTACAAAACTGTTTTTCTGTGAACACCCATTTGACCCATGTTGTACAAGGTATATTTGGATGGAGGAAGAAAATGATTTTGAAGGATCGCTAAATCATTGTTGTAATGCATGGTACTTCGACCTATGTGAGCAAGATGATGATGAAACCAAGTGGACGCCATGATCAATGTATGATGTTATTCATTTTGGGAATCGTTTTATTTTATCTAATGGTGGTGAAAAAAGACTTCAAGAATTAAGATGTTGAGATTGTAATGAATTTGGATGAAAATGAGAGGTATAAGGAAACTATTGAGGTTAAAACATGTTAGGGTTATTTTTGGAGTTTTCTAAAAATGACAACATGCAGACCGTGCGACAACTCGTCACGTCGGACAAAGCTGCGGGTATCAAACCCACAACCAAAGTGTGGCTGGTATTTATCACCTACCATTAGACTACGTGAAGTCCCTGGTTAGTTTGACTAATTCTTTTTAGTTAGATGATTTTATAAATTAAGAGTAAGTAGATTTTGGGTTATCTATGGAAATTTATTAACCTATCATGGAGGATATGTGATTAGGTTATTTACTTTTCAATACGAGACTTTAAGAGAAACAGATGTTGTTTGGAGATAAATGTTACGATTTAACTTGGAAGAATATGTGACTAAATCCTTAAAATATTTGGGTTTTAATCCAAGTTTGGTTTACTTTGATGAATTTTATGGACAAATTGTTTATCGAATGGTCCTCATTGAACTTTGGGTTTTGTTGGAAATTTTTTGGAGATTAAGAATAGATTTTCTTTCTATAAAGGGTTATCCATTTCTGGATTAACTGATCTTGTACTAACCATTTTGGTTTTGGTTTTGGTTAAAGTCTACATACATGGGAATTATATAGTTCTCTTTTTTGGAATAGTTGATTCTCTAGAAGTTGATTATAGTACTCTTAATGTGAACAAGTCATCCAAAATACTTGTCTTTTGGAGAAAATATGAGTGTGTGTAAGAAATATAATTAAAGTTAGAAGTCAACATGATCAGTGATTATGTTTCCTTATGAATAAATTCCTCAATAAAAAGAAACTTAAAACAAAAATGTTTTCTATTAAATTTTCCTACTGGGGAATCGAATACCGTTTAACCCATCACAAGTTTGTGATTTTCTTGTGGATAACTTTCTCCTAAACATGTTTTCTATCACTCTCCATCAGAACATGACCCTATGTTTTCTCCTCAATGTCCATGTTTTCATACATGGAATCCTAGTATGGGTTAACTCGGGTGACCTCTGTACTTATCTTTCTTTTTTTTAAAGTGGTTGTTTTACCGACTCTTTTTCCGATGTGGGACTTTCAAGGATGTTTGCAAGCCCAATTTTAAAATTGCGAGGACACAATTCCCAAAAGGGGGGAAGGATGTAACACCCCAGGTAAATAAAGAATATTAAATTTTCTTATTTATCCATATTTGTGAATAAAATATTAATTTTACTTTAAAGGGGACGCTATGCTCGATGGCGTACCCAATACGTAACAACGAGTTTCTCGGGGATCTTACGTTGCACTCTAATAATAAAATAATATTATTTTAAATGGTAGTTAACACCTAGCCGTTGTAATGGTGGGAATGAACAGAACTAACTACAAAATGATTATATATGTTTTTCAAATATTTTTACTTTTTACAATAAATGTTAAAGGATTAAAAATGTGAATGAATTCAATTTTTAAGCGTAAACATTCTAATGTTCTTTAGAAGGTCGATTAACATCATTTTGATGGCAAACATCTTTTAAATAAACTTTTTTACAATTTTATGTGTTATATTTGACAGAATAAAATTCTTCTTTAGAATCGGGACATCAAAATTTACTTTGTGTAAATTTTTGGTATCTTTCCGATAAAGTTCATTTTCATAATGAATAGTGAAAAATGTTGTATTTTAATTCCAATCCAGTTTTTAAACTAATTTATTAATATCATTAGATAATATTTTGAATTGGTTTTAAAGTTAAATTAGTATATATTTTTACCATTTAATCCAATAGTGGTCATTGGAATTAATTTCACTTTGAAATTGGACTTAAACTAATGTCAATCTTTTAATAGATATTGTTTCATAAAAACACGCTATTTGCTCTGAAAACGGGAATTAATTGTTAAATTAATTAAAGTAACTTATGTGATTTTAATTTTTTAAAGTATACATCATTTTTGAATTCGGAATGTCAAATATAGCTTAGGGTGAATTTTTGGTAATTTTCTGAAAAACTTCAATTTTTGATGAATAGTGAAACCACTAAGTGGTAATTATAAAAACTGATTTTTTGTTTAAATGAAATTTTGCCGCCTTTTTGTTTTGAATTTCAATAATCCGACATACATGGTTGTCATTAAGAAGTAAAATGTGGTTCAATGGGATTAAAATAATTTTTTCATGAATAGTAACTTATTATGTTTTTAATCGCGATTAGAGGTAATTAGTGTAGTTTAAGACAAAAATATTGTTTTAATAATGTGAAATGACATAGAAACATGTCCTAACCTCATTGTATGTGTCTTGGACGACCAAGAAAATACATGGGTCAACTTGGGGACCCCATGGAGCCACTTTGGTTGAAAATGACATAAATAACTTTTTATTTAAAGTAAAAATAAAAATGTCACAAGCATGATATTTTTTACTAAAACAATTTTTAAATGGGGTTATACAAGTCATATGTTTGACTATAAATATTAATTAGAAATCTAAAAAGAATTCCTATATCAGGATATTTGTTTTATAATTTTTAGACATTATATAAATTAAATTATTTATGACATCATGATGATGCAGCGACGACCTCATTATTTAACGATTTAAATAAAATGGAAAGATAATGTAATATCTAAGACCTAAAAATGTCCAAAACCTATTGTATGGGTGTATTTAGAACCCTTATCACCTTATCCTAGAAAAAAATCAATGTGGGAGAATTAAAATCCGAAACGCATTCTAAAATAATGTAACATTTCTTTACTTTCCAAGAGTGCCCCTCCTCTCCTCCTATAAAAGGCCCCCAACTATACCTCCTTACCCACACTTCCAAAGCGTTTGTCTCGGCCAGCCCCTAACCATATTTTCTCTCCACATCCCTCTATAACTACTTGAAGCCTCAATTTGGTCAGAAGCTTTCCCAAGGAAGCCTTTGAGCTCAAACCAAAGGGAGTTACCCGATTTTAAGGTAACGTCTTTACTTGAGTCCTTTTTTATTATTTTTCTTCTCCAACCCCCTAAAATCTATTTATTAATTTCATTTGTAACAAATACAGTATCTTCAATATACTAGGATGTTGTTATGAGAAGGATTTGAGCTACACTTACACACACCTTCATCTAATGGTTAAAGAACATACTGTTTCTATGGTTGGCGATTTTCTGCCTTACGAAACGATGATTGTTCAATATTCTTTTAACACCTTTAAAGGTGGCCATTATGATGTCACTGTATTTTATATATTATATATATGGTATTTATATTTACTATATGATTCTTTATTTTATATTTAAAACATACGTTTATTATTTTCTTGTTGTGTAAATGCGATAATTTCATATCAGGAAGTGTGGACTATCGCCCCCTTAAGTGATGTGACTCGTACATGCAATACATGAAATGTATACAGAATGAAATTAATGAAAATATGTGACCTATATAACATATATATTATAATGTAATTATAATATATATATATATATCATATATTTTTAATTCCATTAATACGACACAAAAACTGAAAGTAGTGTTCATGCGTGCGTACGGCCTACATTCTCCATGAACGGTGCTTTTCATTTTTTATATCCAAATGATATGGAATAGTATAAAATGAATATTTACTGGATATATATGATATTTTAATAATTAATAATATTCTATAAATTATTTACTTATAGCTACATTGGAAATCATTTTTCAAACAAGTTCATTTTTGACTCATGTACCAAACATCGGCAAAAACGTCTGATATGAACTAACATTATTAAAGAATTATTATAACATTATAATATGTGATATGAACTCAATAATAATCTTTAAAGTAGTTCCTTAGGAAATTATAAATTGACCGTATTTTATTATTCAGGAATATAAAGAAACGAACAAGACAAGTCGGACTTGAGGTAAGGGATCCTACTCCTCTCTTTTTAAGTACACTCTTTTATGTCATTACTTTTAAATCTCATCTTTCTTGTTATTGGGATATTAATTTATATTACTCCTACTTTAAGTTTTATGTTCATATGACAAGAGACCCTATTTTCACTCATCAATCCATTTTGGAAGTTTTGAGTGGCGCCGTTAGGCTGCCGAATTTTCGTAAGAGATCTAACCTCTCTCTTTCGTTTTATGTACTATCCTTTATATCACTTCTTTTAAGATTCAATTTGTTATGTTTGGGGTTTTTATTTTATATTAATATTTATGTAAATATTATTGTAATATGATTAGAGACCCTATTTTATCTCATCAATCCATTTTTGGAAGTTTTAAGTTGCGCCGTTAGGCTGCCGAGTTTTCGTAAGGGATTTTTCATCTCAAATTTAGTCCCTTGTGATTTATGCTACATTTTCCACCATTTACTTTGAGTGTAGTATGTACTTCCCATTATTATACTCCTTTTTAGTATAATTTCATTTATGGGTACTTACGTATCCATTGTATGACCCTTCTTCAATGGGGTGTACCTTTCGAAAGTTACCCAACTCGGTAAGTGAACCTTTCACCCTCCTCTTTTTAAAAGACTTCTTTTGTTAAGTCTATTAATTTTCATCTTATTGTGTGGGGATATGTTCATATATATCCTTATTTCCGTATATTTTATGTCCATGTAATGATATACCCTTTATCTCTCTCATAAACTCTTTTTCTAAAATTTTATGTGATGTCGTTAGGCTGTCAAATTTCACCATGGGAATGTCTTAACCCAATTTCGATTTCTTTGGGTTCAACATGTAGTTATTGAATATGTCATCCTTTGATTATGTGTGAATGACCTTTGATTGTGTTACACATGATATCAACTTATATTGGGTGTATTTATATTTTTCACACATAATTATGAGATTGATTTATCCTTAATTTAAGGATACCTTCTTTATTATGGATTTCTTCTCATTTTACATTTCTATTGAGACTTCATTGTTTTTATGCACCAGTTCACTCTTATATGGTGTATATACTTTCCATTAGAATATTATATCATGAATCCCTCTATTCTCAGGATAATATAAAGTTCTAATTAAATGTTATTCGTTAATTATTGTATTCAAGTGTGTCTCATTTTGTTAAAAACACTTTAACTAAAATATCGTTTTAAATGTTTTAATGATTTATTCTTATAAATATTTCTAATTAATATCCATGTTTTCAAAATGGTTTTAAGGATTTATTTATATGGATATTAATGGTTTAAAATGTTAAAATCTTCAAAGTGGTATGGGACACTTTGATTCAAAAATCTATTGATTAAATGTTTTATATGGTTTGGAAAATGGTTTTTAGAATGGATTCATTATTTCAATATCTTAAAATTTTATATTGTCCATACAATGTGGGAATGTTATCTTTTTTTGTGCATAGGATATGTTATATGATTATGTTATGGTTCTTGGGCATTGTTTATGAATACGGGTGGTTCCATGTTAAACTTTGGGCGGGTGAGCTCGATATTGCTCTCCAATGCATTGAGTAACGTGAAGAAGTGAAACATTAAGGTTTCTCCGAAGATATTTAGGGAATATACCGTGATGGGTATTCCAAACGTAACCAAGTGGTTTACTCCCAACGTAAGAATGTTATGAATGCCTCAAGTTACCTTTATTTCTTATTATTTCTATGATTTATTCATGTTTTGATGAGGTATGTTAAAGTGCTAATGTTTTATGGGTGAAGTATTATTTCATTCTTATGTATATATGAACTCATGATTCTTTTACATATTATTATAACCCTTACTGAGCTTTTTATGCTCATCCCATTGTTTTTTTGAAATTTCTTTCATAGGTCAATGGAATGGTCCATGATATGATGATAGTGTCAAGGAAGTGTCAAGAATGAATCCATGTTTTATTTTTAAATAAGTTTCCGTTGATGGGAAAAAATCAATACTATCTTTTATGTAACCACTTTGTTTAAATGTGGAATGTAATGCAATTTTTATAATCTAATTCTCTAAAACTCTAAAACTGAAATGATCCTCAATGTGTAATCTTGTAATAAATCAAGATTAAGTAATGTTTAAGGCTGGGGCCTTATATATATAACATGTTGAATTTAAAAATTCTTTTACAATTCTAACACAAGGGTTAATTAATCATGTGTAACATATTATATAAGATAAAAGACACATTTATCATTATATATACATATTTTATGATTATAATGGTTTATATGGAACTTATTTTATTCATTTTAATGATGTTAACATATTTTTAATTTTTAATTATCAAATAATTACCTAAAATTATTCTGCAACACCGAATCAGTGCTTGTGTTTTCCTTTTAAAAACGATATAAATGTTTTAAAATTTATAAACATAATATTTTTTGTTACATTGTCCATGAATTTGGAAGTCAAATATAAAATATTATTATTTTTGTGAAATTGTTTCATTCAAATTCCATTTATTTCATGCTTCCACATAATCGACTAATATAAATATTTTTTTAATAGGAATTAATATAAATTTAAATAAATCATATTTTGTTAAATTATTTAAAAATGATAAAAGTATTTCATGATGGAAAATCAGGATAATAAATGGTCAAAATTGTAATTCCTAATCCTTTTACTTTCCAATTTTAATTTTATAGGTAAAAAAATAACCACTTAAAATAAAAATATTATTAACACTATTAAGGATTAAATATGTAAACCAATATGTTAATAAAATAAATATGGTTTAAAAAACATTCTATACTATCCAAAATTAGACTGAGAGACTATATTATGACAATATTCTTGTAATCATATAATTGATGTCATTTAATAACCATTTGACATAATATAGTTGTAATATAATATAATATATCTTATATTTCCAAAAATAAAATTAAATATATTTTACAATAATAATTTTTTTATTAAATGTATTAAATTTCCTAAAAATATCTTGTTCAAAACCCAGTTAAAAATATATAATTCAATATTTAAGCCATTTTATATTTATTTGTCACTAGACCTTTAATATTAACAAATTTGTCCACTATAGGGTAATGAAATTGTTATAATTTTAATTTTCAAAATGGTATAATAGGGTTTAAGTAATTATGTAAGGGTTAAAATATAACATAATCAATTTATTACCAGAATATTTTAACATGTCATAACCCTTCCATTGAAATTAATTAATTTTTACCAATTTCACCATGAGAATTATTTTCTATTAGTTTTATATGTAAATTTATTCCATGAGTAAACCTCCCCTAATTTTTAAAGGGAGCCCTATATCATCCACTCAACACAATACAATAACAACTTGGATGAGAAATGATGAACCCAAATCCATTCCATACATCACTTACCAGGTTCGAAAGTTCATATTTTTTGAAAAATACCTTTGAATATGTAATGTTTAGAAAAAAGGGTGTTGTTTGAATAAGAAGTATAGATTATATCTACATGTTTTGGTTTTTGTTTATTGTTATACAACATAATATTTACGTTAAAACATGATTAAATAATGATATATATATATATATATTCCAATTTCTAGTAATTTTTTTAATATAATATAATATATCCATCTCCTTCTTTCATTAAATATTAAACGAATTAATCACATGTATGGTAGACTATAGTCTTAAAAACCACTATAATTATTTCCAACAGAAAACTTATTTCAATATATAATTATTGTTTCAGTGTTTATTTATCATATTAATGAAATAATTAATATTCTATAAAGTTAATATAACTTATAATTTCTAAAATTCCAATCTATTTATGAATTTTTATTATAGTCATTCATAATCGTGGGTTACCACCTCCATGAGGTTATCTGATTCATTTTTCTTCACCTAATAACATGGATTCAAAATAAAATTGTATTAAATTAAATAATATTAAATATTTTACATATTAATAATGCTGGAATGATAAGTAAATACTTAACTACTATAAATCATGTTTTTTGAAAAATGAAAATGTTACTCATGCATATATGCCTCCAGTATCTCCAATATTGTAATGTATTTAATTTTCCATAACAATCATTCATGAGTATTTTTTAAATTAAGATTAATTAATAAAACATATAATTAATGACTAATTATTTTTTATGTGATTTTTTAATACTGACCTATTTGACCATAGTTAGAGAAATGATATTATTTTGGACATATTATCTTGATATTTTCAAAGGGTATGAAATAAAATTAATTAATTACATAATTAAATGTAACATGATAATAAATAAAATAAGTATTCAAGAAAAATTAAAAATTTTGTTAGAATTTAAAAATTAACATGCACATATTATTCATGGAGATAAAAATTTATATTTTGATTCATTCATGAGGTAAGAGTACATGCATTTTAAAAACCTTGTTATAAAATTTTTTCCTCATTTTTTTATAAATTTCATCATAGAGGTTAATATTTTAAAAATTAATTAATGTAATCATTTATATGGACATGAATGAAATATAGTGAATGTTTTATTTCAGTTTCTAATTTCATTAAATAATTTTAAAAAGGTTTTTTTCAAATTTTATTAATAATTTTTTCACAAAAAATGAAAAACGAATGCTCTTTTTTAACAAATACACCATCAAAGACTATTCCCATAACCCCAATAGTTCTTATATATATATAATAATTTATAATAATCAAGGTAATCATCATTTACAAGCAGCATTTCCCTTTATTCATCATATATTATTTTTTATAATTTTATTTCGAAATTAAAGGGTACTTCAATATCTGAAATATTTCTATAAAATACTCCAAATGATATTTTAAAAAAAACTTGATACAAAATGTGAAAGAATAAAGTGTTTTTATCATATTATGGTTTTAAAACATTATTTTAGTTTATGGGTTGCAATTATATATACTAATAATATATGATAATATTATAATACATTGATTGATATGTCTGTTATATCCATCTCGTGAGTTTATTATTGATTATGTTCTCTAGAAAATTTTGTAGGAATTCAGATGTATTGTACAATAAAATTGTAAGAGTAATATAAATATGATGGCCAAAGTAAATAAATTATTTTTTATTACATTTCATGGAATATATTTGATTTTAAAAGGTAGGAAAGTAATTTTTTTCTCAAAGTATTGATTATTCCATTTTATATAAAAAAATTTATGTTTTAAGAAAGCAATTTCCATATATTCTCATATTTCCTAAGAAACCCTAATTATTTTTATTTTCCCATTGTTTTTTTTGAATTATATGAATCAATTGGATCAATTAAGAACATTTTATATGTATGTAAATTATTATTCCAATAAAAAAATTATTTATCAATGAGAAACTCTCTTTTATTATCTCATGGTTTTAAAATATACTATCATGTTTTTAACTTCATTTTTTATGTAACTTAATTTGATTATTGTGCTAATTCCTTGTTTTTAAATTTTTTTAGTGTGATTAATGATATTTATAAAACATAGTAATTTTATAATTCTAGATATTAATGTCACCTTTTTCAATGATAGAAACGATTTATAAAGAACATATAAATTTATATAATAGATATTATATTGAAATTTACACATAGAAAATGTTTTCCATAATATATTATGATTAATAAAATAAAATTTACTTCAATATTCAAGTGGCCCAAAATATAATTTTGATTTTATAAGTTTTGAATTTTCATAAAAATGTCACATTTATTAGTATCAAATCCCAAAATCTAAATATTGAGATTTCACCATCAAATTAGGTAGTGTGGGTAAATGGAAGTTATATTTGTAATTGGTAAATAATATGTTTTTAGTGGGGTTATCAGTGGGTATTTATATTTTTTAGAAGTGGAAAGACTCATTTTTTCTGTTTGATCTTGGTGAATTTTAATACATCTTCTATTTTATTTTGTATGGTTGTTCTTGATCATGTTAAATATATGGTATTGGTTTTCTATTCTTATCTACATTCCTTAGTAATTAATATAATTCATGTTTTTTGTGTATTTTATACATCATATGAAACTTTTATGTCTTCATTATTTTGGTTTTGATAAATGAAAAAACAAAAAAAATCACACCTTTCATTGAAAAATAAAATAATATATATATGGTAATATACTAATATAATGCTTGAATATAGGGTGTGGGATCGTTTATGTGTTTTATGATTTTAATTATACATATTTGTGGTTATTATTAATAAAATTTTTTTAGCTGATATTTTATCTTTGTATTTTGATGTATAAACAATTCCACGTCAATAAAAAGATAATTATGAAAAAATTGCAAATGATAAGGGGGTTAGATGAAATATTGATTGTGTGTTACCAATGCTATAATTACTTATTTATACGTGTTGTGATTTAGTTTAATTTTTTCACTCGTGATTGTGGATTAGATTGATTCATGTTTTACATGGTTGATTGGAAGAAAAATATTTTAAAAATTAATGTGAAAAATTTTTTATATGTAATTGGGTATTCAGATGTAGTAATATATATTAGAGATTATTTTTAAATTATATATGTAATGAATTTCAATATCAAATCCCATTTCTGTGGCTTTATCATTATTCTACCATTAATAACCATGTATTCTATATAAATATTTTAATCATATAACATTGTTAATGGATTGATGTTTATATGAAAACTATTATTATTGGAATGTCATTCACATTGTGAATTTATTCATTGAAATAATAGTATGTGTTGAACTACCAATAAATTTATTATTAAATTGAATTTGATAATTAAATGTAGTAATTATGTATATAACTTTATGATATTTTTATGAATGTATTTATGTCCATGGAAATCAATTAATAAATAATTCAATGAACATAATAATTTCTGTTAAATTATAAATGATGTTGTGAGATTAATTCAGATAGTGTTAATTTTTATTTATGTTTTATTTTTTTATTAAAATATGTTTATTACATGTTATAATATTATTATATTTATTATTCTGGGTTTATAACGATATTATGTTACCGTGGGAAGTAATGAGGTCAAATTTGTGGTTTTTTATGTGGTATAGTTGTGATGATATGGTTTGGTTTGGATGATAGAGAGTGATTGTCTATTACCACCCAGTGAGGTTTGGTATATAGTATATGGTGTGGGAATGAATTTAAGTATGTTGGAACATGGTTTAAGTATTTATAATTAATGATATATTATTATATGGAATTTTATAGTATTGTCGGGTGATGTGTGATGATAGAAGAGGGAAATGGTTGTTTTCTTTTATGGTCTCATTACACTATACCCTGAAGGTTTTCAGTCAAGGAATTTTATTGATTATTGTGATTTTGTTGATTTTGTGTTATGGATTAGATGTGGATTTGTGGAGACATAATGATGACATTTTGATATGCGTAGCTGTTGTGTTGTTGTTTCATATGTATGGAATTATGGTAGATGATATGTTACTCTTGTGGTTAATTAATTAAATTTATGATCTTCATGTGTAACATATTATTATTTTTTTAATTTGTTTTGTCACCTTTTTTTGAACATCCAATGATTGGATCACATTTGGTTTGTTTTCAATGTTTTTATGAATCATTTTTAAGGATTCTTGGTCATTCATGGTTTTCACATAGAGTACTTGTGGTTAAAAAATATCAGTAACCCAGAAAAATGGGGTTGCATTGTTTTTTCAAGGATTTTGATTCATTAATCAATGTTGTAAACCTATATAGAAGGGGTTTCATGGATTAATAATAGTTAAAAAATTTCTACATTCAGTACATAATGAGGTCTCATGGCTTGGGAATATTCAAAAAAAATGGGCAGCCTAAGTTTGTAACTCTTCAAAGAGATCTTTTTTAGGTTCATGGTTGGGAACATGGTCAATAATAACTATGTGACCTGATCTAGAAAATTTTTCATGAGGAAATTAATGTTACAAAAACTGTAATTAAAAATCATAAAACTCCCCTACATAAACCTAAAATTATCCAACTCAAACCTAATCAGATCCTTAGTCTTTTGGTACCCCTCTAAAGGAATTTTGGATCCCCAATCAAAATATAGTAGTGGATTGATGCACCAATAGAAGCATTGATGTTCTCTTTTTATATGTTATTTTCTTATCAATCATAGATCCACCTTATTCCATAGAAATCATCTTTTTAATGGTTAAGATGGAATAATGTTCTCTTTAATATTGTTAGATTCTTGTGGGATATTGGATTATGGATCTCTACTCTCTTATCTCAATATATATCATCTTAAATATAATTTTCACTATCGAAAGTGAAAAATATTGGATTTATTGTAGTTGTATTCATTATATTCAATGTATGTGTTTATATTATTTTCATCCATTTTTAATTATCTTCTTCTAGATAAATTCATAGATATATGTTTTCTTCAATTCTAACACATGTTATATAAACATATCCCATTTAATTCTTTATAAAATATTCATGGACAATATTATATTAGAATTTAACATGGGATTATGATAACATAAATAATCATGATATCTATTACATTTTAAGGAATTGTTCAAATTCCATGTTTTTTTATGTATTTAAAAAATGAATTCAATGACATTTTGGTTAAATCAAGGGTTTTGGACTGTGTATTTAAAAATAAATTGTAATTCCTTGATTTGAATTAATTGAATTGAACTATATCATGATTTAAAATAGTTTAAAATGATTGAATTTATTAAATTACAATGAACCCCCTTGGAATGAATTGACCAATATTTTTTGAATTTTAATTCTTGGGATATTAAAAATAATTGATTTATCTATTTGGAAAGAGGTTATAAACCAATTTTTTAAAATGTATTAATAATTATAAAATTTTGAAACATCCTTTAAATTATTTTAGTGAAAATTGAAATAGGTTATATTTTTAAAGTCTTGTTATAAATTAAAATGATGATTTGGAATAAGGAAAAGTTGTGGTTACCCTTTTTGAATGTTGAATGATTTTATGTGATTTTAATTGAATTTAAGATTGTTGATGGTTTGGTAGGAACATTATAGAGATATACTCATGTAATAATCCCTTTCTATAAGTCTTTTGAATCTTGTACTTCCAATTATTGGGAGATTAAAAATGGATTATTTTTGTTGAGTTCATTGGTAGTTATAGTGAGATTTGAATTTGGGCCAATGCCCAATATTTATATAGATTCCCATATGATCCTCATTACTCTACTATCTCACTGACATCATTTGAATATTCAAGGGATCCATGATAGTTATATGTGATGAACTATATATAATCAAAACTAGTGGTCTCATAGCCTTCAAGTGGATACATAGAAAACATAAATGGTTTAGTCTAAGGGAGTTCATCCAGGAAAGAGAGTGTGAATGGATATTGTTTGATTATGATTTGTGAGACTAGCTTTAGGCCATGAAAAAGGACTTTTTTTTAATTTTATTATCTATTCTGAGGTATACACTCTATTTTAACTTGGATATACCCATGAAATTTGTATAATTGATACTCCAGAGATGAAAACATTATTTTCCACTTATTTACACTAATGATACTTTGTGTGATTCATTTATTGTTATTATGCACCTTGACCTATTTTATTTAATATTTTTCATCATTCCATACCATGTGAATATTTTCAACTTTTGATGATTATCTGAACTTATCTGATGAAATGGATTTCAAATTTTTCTAGAATATTTTCTACTTTTAAAAGGTGAAATAAAATATTTAGCAAGTTTATATTAATAATTTTATTAAATGGTTAAAACAAAATTTTTAAACATTACATTATACTCTCTTATTTGTACTCTAATTATAGAATACACAAATTTCCTTATGGATTAGTTACATGTAATATTTTAAGGATTCTTATAGGCTTGTTTATCTCAAACCGTGCATGTAGTTTTTGGTGTTTTCAAACCATTATTTTCATATATGAGGTGTTCACGCATTCACATGACACTATGAATTTTTTTAGGGTTACCAAGGTAGGCTGAATTGATACATGGTGTGTGGATGTGGACAAACATGTGTTTAGTTTTGCTTGTTAGGTTCCTATTTTTGTTTTATTGGTGTCTTTCTATTCTTTTATATGTATGTATTGATTAATATATAAATATATTGTGATGTTTTTTTTATTATAATTGGTTATTTTTTTTTTGGTACAAATAATTCCCAACGGTTATTTTTTGTTTCCAAGGATCTTGTATCCAGTCCATAGAGATCGGTATCACACTTAGGGTTAGTGGAGAATTGGATCAAATATCATCTTTGTTAGTATTTCAGGATGGTTAATTTCAAATATTATTAGTGAAGGTATTTACTTAAAGGGTAATACTTGAATTTTAAATCCTTATGTTATTTCATTTTAGTTATATTAGAAATGATATTAATCATGTTTTGGCACTCAAGAGTTAGTCTGTGAGAGGGTTATTGATCACGACACCGTCATGATGATAATTGACTTACCACGGATGTTGGGACCATATTCCTTCAATTGAGTTACTTTTTTCCTGATTTTAAATGGTATATTAGTTTTACAATGACTGTATATTTAATTTGGGTAACCACTTATGGTTTTTTTGATACATAATAGATTTATGAAGACAATTGAATCTTGTTTTCATGGTCTGGTAAACAATGAAGAAGCGATGTGAATAATCAAGATATCCACCCATGAACAATAGTGATGTGTGTGGGTGGTTTACCCGAAAAAATGACCATGCCTTTTATATGTTTAACATTATTCTAAACAAGACACCTTAAACATTTCATTTCATGTGACCTCCCAAATGTGAGGTTTGGTAATGTGGATTAAGGATGTTTTTCGTTTTATTCCATAATGTGGTGGTTTAATCATTTATCACTTTTTAATAATATTAAACCCCTTATAAAAAATAAATTATTTCTATTTTTTGTTATGTACTTTGGTGTGTTTTCAATTACCAAAATAGTAAGTTTTATGAAATTTTTTCTTTGGAAAAATAATTATCGAATATAATTAGGTGTTGTGAAAAATTAATGTCTTAAGAAGGAATTTCTTTAAGGTATTAGAATGGAAATGGTATTGGTAGTTGGAAAATGGGGTTATGGATTTTGAAACCCTGTAATATTTTATAAAGAATTGGTAAATGGTTTTTTAAACTATTAATTATTTATAGAATGAATTATTATTTTTTAAGAACGTAATTTTTTTTATAAATGGTAAAACATTTATTGTTTTCTAAATCAATGATGTATTGATAAAAGTGTTGTTTTAAATTATTTAAAACATTATTCAATTTTTTATTTTTTTGATGCATTAGCTTATTTTCCAATTTCGGGACTTCCATAAATCTCTCTAAGATATTATTTTACAAATGATACAATGTTGGTCAAACAGTTTGATCATCAGGGTAGTTCATCATATTTAACATAAGCATAATCCCTTATAAAAGACTTTACCAAGACTCTATATCAAGTGGTGGAGATATATATGTTACCTACCTTGATCAACATCCTTGAATTCAAAAGATTTCATCCACCTCTTTATGAATTAGAATGAGAATCTCTTGAGGCAGTTTAGTGGATTTATGAAGTTGATGATATTTAAGAGTGGTTAGAAGTTATGATTCCCATATTTTTATATACTTTAATGTCTTGTGTGGTCTTCAAGTCAATAGTCATTTAGTTTCATCATATTGAAGAAGTGAAGAAGGATAATTTTTCTGAGTTCTTATGTTTCATTCAATATCAATTATTAGTTGTTGAGTATTCAATGATATTTTTAGAATTTGAATATTTTATAAAAGAGATTTTTCAGGATGATTTCAATAATGATTTTATGTTTTAGAAAAGTTATAAAATTATAACAATTAACTAACAAGAATAAGAAATAGTTTTCCACTTATTTACAGATGCTCAGTATTGATTTCTTTATTGATGTGGAGATAGAAAAACTATATGAATGGATAAATTCCTTATTATGGGTAGATGGATTATAGTGTCTTTAGAAAAAAATTATCATAATAGCATGTGTTTCTAGTGTGAATCACCTTACTATTCTATGAAATTTTATTCTAAAGTGTCACCATTCTGTTAGTGGTGTGGATATTTTTCTCACCATCTATTTTTGGCCAAAAAATATAAAAATCATCTGATAGTTACCCACACTAGAAACACATATTCTTCTATTAGTCCTTATTTTATACATGACGACTACTAGAACATATCATATTTTCTGATAGTAATGGATGGTAAATGCATTGTTCCCCTTAAAATCTATATTTCATTGAAATTATTTGTCCATGGTCTCACATATATTCACAAAATTCTAAATATTTTATGATAAATTGAATATTAATTTTTTACGTCACATGGCACTAAACTGCATGAAATCGTGGTTCATATAATACAGCCTTAAAATAGTAAAATCCACAATTAATTCCATATAAATTTTTACAGGATTTAATAGTTCTTGATCACAATAATATAAAATATATTGAATAATGTCCAAAAATTATTTTTCAAAACTCCATTGAGAAGGTCCTTATCACATGATGTTAAACTGAAACACCCATTGGTCAAATAATTATAACCCTATAATTTAATTATATTATAGATACATCCAATATGTCAATATAGTAATACAAGTTTCTTTATTTCAATAGACTCATTATCCCTATATCAGTGATCAATTGATGTCGAAATCCATGGTTTATGGCCATCAACATTCAACAAAAAACACCAAAACAAAGAATTTCTCTCTTCTGTATGATCTCAATATACATAATGGATGATTCAATAACTTCTGTGACATTATTACTATTAATTAATGATAAATGTTTATTCATAGATCTCCTATACAAGGTCCCTATATAAATATTATATTTAAATAATCGCCCTATATTTATTCATAATCAGTGTGATTATTTCTCAAAAATGATCTATGAAAGGCTTTGTTTTGGACATCAAAGTATATGTCATGTTTTATGAATCACAAATTATAGGCTTAGTAATAAATAAAAAATATCCCCCGTTCTCATAAATTTGACAATGTTCTATAAAGGTAATTCCTTATTGATAACAACAAAAGAATTTCGTATTTTTACATTTTAGATTGTATTAAAAAATATATTTCATTTCCTCATACCAACTATGATTTTCAAAAAAACCATTCTTCTCCATAGTGGGTTATATTATAATTATAAGAAGACCAAAATTCTACCCTTTCACATGAATGAATTCAATTCTAATAAAGCCCACAAAAAAACCCCATTATATTTAAAAACAATTACCCAGCATCTGATCCAAACCTATATAGTATCGTTAACCATTTAACTATTAACCTAGGAAGACTTGATAAACCCCATATCTCATTTTCCAGATCTTTCCCTATAAAAGTGTTATTTATACATCCCTATAGGACATAATGATTATGATTGTGTTATTTGTCCTAAAAATTGGGGATCATCTACAGTATAATAGAGAGTAATTATAATATTATAGAAGTGTTTGATCTCTATAGGGACCATTATATAATAACTAAGAATATCTTGATTCTAGTCATCACATAAAAAGTAATGGTTCATATTGACTCATTTCATTAGGTCTATATGAAATTGGACATCTATAAAACCCATTTTAATACTATAGCCACTCGTTACAATCTTGATCTATTTGGCTGTGTGTTCCCAAAACATGGTAATGTCTATCACATGTTTTTATCTATATCTATATAGTATCCCTTAAAAATTCATTCTTTATTTCTCTCTCGACTTCTAGAAAATTCTAGTTTTCCCATTCATACAATCGAAAAATAATTGGGTCTTCTTATGACCTTTTTGTGACATCATCCATTTCCCTTAAAGGTATGTAGTGAGGTCTGAGATCACCAATTAGTGACATAAACAATGATATTAATTAATTATATACTCATCTATATCATCACACTGTTCAGGTGGACCAACCACATGTGACCCCAAATGATCAAAATATCACATAAAAACATATCACTATTTTTTATAACACCACTGCCATAGTTTTAGAATCCTATATTGAATTTAATTTTATAATTTGATTATGACATTTAGATTCTTGATATCTTCCTAATATCATGATGTAAAACTACCTGATAACATCCCAATTTCAAGATATTTAACAACATATTTTAGGTCAGGTTTGTAAAACATTAACGCTACATTGATGTATTAAATTATAAAATAACTTAGTCTAATTCTTTTTGGTAAATTTAATTTTATATAAAAAATAATGATGGTAATCACTTCTTGAATTATTTTAAACTTCTCAAAATGAACCATCAATTGCTCATTATTGTTCACTTTTATAGACCCTCACAATGGCCATAAAAATATTATCCCCACATGACATATATATCTGTAAAGAAATATTTATTCATTTTTTTCCTTTTAAAAATCTAAAATAAATTGATTTGTTCACCCATTTGTAGTGGTAGTGTGATGTTAAACTAGATTTTATAATGCCTAATATTACAATAACATAAAATTTATATATTGGAATTACCTATGTGGAACACATCCCTTACATGAGATCTAGATCCATGCAAGGATCATCAAGATATTATAATTAGTTCATAATAGTATACAACAAGGTATAATATTTAAAATAATCCCATATTCAATAGTTATACCAAAAATTAATCCTAATATTATTGGATGCATAATGTTTCATGGTTCCTCTATCGAAACCCCAAACACTAGTTTTCATACTTCTAAACCTTTAATAGAATACCAATTATCAAATCAATGAAAAAATTTCATCCTAGAAACTACATGAAAATTTCCATCATATGTTCCATGTAATGCACTCTCGTTTGATTCAGACAATCTCACTATAATAACATGTTTCACATAATATTAATAACATAAATTATATTATATGTAGAATAATTAATCATTATGATCAACACACTAAATTTGATGAATAGTCAATTGTATGGAAATTAGTCATTGTTGTATGATGTTAAAATATAAGGAATAAAGGACATCATGTATAAACCATGAAATAATTTATATTAACATATTGGTGAGACTCCTTCATATAAAATAGAGCTAGATCTGAGTTAGATATTTGTGTAACATTGATATATATATAGATAAAATTTTATATTATAATATTATCTCATAGATCCATATCCTTTTATTGATTATCTTTCATGATACAAAATATGTACTCTCCTCATACAGGATCTAGAACATTGTGGGGAATCTTTTTATTAGTATGATATGTAGATCAATTCCTACAATTATTAGATACATATTGATTCATGGTTCTCCCATATTATTACCAAACTCTTATATAATTATAAAAATGTACAATTTGTTCCTTAATATTTGAGATTCACTATCCACAATAAGATTTCTTATTATGTCATTGTTATGGTGTATCTGAATTTTAACCTACCACTCATGTGTGTACTCTGTGTGGAATATTTATATTTTGGAACCACGTGTTTTATGAATCTTAATATTTTAGGATACATAGAGATACATGATTATATATTTTATTTCAATGAACATACTATTTCAATAAATAATTCTTCACTCAAATGTGAGAGAACGATTAACATAGGATAATTTAGACATGGAATTATTTATCCATGGGAATATATTAAATGTCCCCCCATTCATTAACTATGTGTGTTTTGATTAATTCTCTTATAGGATGCATAATTAATCAGAGACACTTTATCATATTCCTTTCTATGGATTCCACTAAAACAACAATCAATCTTTATAATAGATTCTAAAATCTCATTCCACATTATATTACCAGAAAAAATTTATCCCGAATTTGTAAGAGATCCAAAAAGAGGCTTTCAGTAATTTGTTGTTTTCTAAATAATGATGACAAGATAAAATATACCACATTATCCAATGTTTCACCCTATTTAATATACCTTATCGACTCATCACTTTGATGTGGTTATTTCATTTAATGTATAAGTGTGACCAATGTTTAATGACCTATATGTATGCCATAACCACATTTTGTTTAACTATATTATGTGAGTCCCTTTATTATAATGATAAACTGTAAGACCCATGGGTATATCTTTTACAAAATTAATTATAATAATTTTTATTTCAGGTATTTTCATTAACTACTTTCAATAGTTTTATTATATAGACTAATTTTCCAAAAAATAGAGACAAATCCATAGATTTATATCCAATGTATAGTAATTATCCAAACAACCATCAGGATAAAATTTCTCATTCATAATATAATATCCTAATTATTTGATACTCTAAAAAAATATATTAATTTCAAGGACTGATTATTAAAATTTAATGATAAATAACGATATCTAGACCACACGTTCTTCACTTATCAATGATCCATCATCAATTTAATCCCATTTCTGAAGGATTGTAATAGTCTAACACCTTTTAAATGAAGATTGATATGAATCCATCTCTTATTAACCTTATTTTCTATAATTCAACAACATGTCACGTGTTTCATGGATTTATAAAATGAATTAATTATATAAAAAATTAGTTTATTCAGTTTTAAGGGGCATGTCTATTTCGATATGAAAACATTCTCCAATTTGGTCTCCTAAATACAAGCCCCAAATATGTAATTCCCACAAGAGGCATATTTCAATGCAATGAAAAATTATATCTAATATCCCTATACCTTGAATTACTTATAGTGAAATTCTTTATTTAATAATTTATAATAATGATCCCTTATATACTTATCGAATATGGAAACTCTTAACATGAAAACCATTGTCCAATATTTAATACATCATCATCCAATATTCAAAAGGTGTTATAGTTTTCATAGTCATTAAAAACCAATATAGATTTTTTAAGCAATTATCATTAATGAAATGGTCAAAAAATCATGAATATAATCTATGTGTTCCCCACCGATAAGGAATATTGGATAATTTCTTATCTATTCATATCGGTCTACCTTTTGCATAATTAATTAATGAATTATCATAATGAATTTTTTATCCATTAAAGATGAACATAATATATGTCAATCTTGGTTAATGTTGTGAATACATTCAATATAGAGCATGATCGTTCAAATAATGGTAGGTTTAATTGGTAATTAAAGAAACATAAAATTTTCCAACATTAAAACCTATAAATAGAACCTGATGAAAAATTTATTTTCCCATGAACAATTAAAACACAAATAAAAAAGGAAGAATATTGTTGGGACCACCATATGGATAAAGATGAATTTGATACATGCATAAAGATCCTCTCTGGTTCATGATATTTTGAATGAATGTTGAATCATATCTCATCACCCAAATATTGTATTCAATATTTAGTTTCATATCATTAATGGTACCTTAGACCTCCTTAAATATCCACTCATATATGAATATACTCTTCATACCAAAATTGTTATATCCCCATAGTCCATTCACTGTAATACTAGACAATTTCAACCATAATTAATGGAAACATATAGTTTTCAATGCATACATATCTTTTTTTCCTCTGTATGCCTGACCCTAATTTGGTCTTCCAACCATAGACTTATTTCCTTCATAAAAAAGGTACCTCTAATTTTGTACTCCAACGACCCATTTCAATGGACACCATCCTTAAATTTTATTCAACGGTCATCATAAAAATTACTAACCAATATTTTCATAATTTATTCTTTCTCATTGAGTTATGGTATATCAAATTTATGATGAAACTAATAATAAAAATTTTATAACAATAGTGTTCTTCCATTATTTACTATACTCATTTTGAAATAAATAATGTGGAATTTTTTATTCTTTATTTATATTTTCATCATCATGGGGCCATAAATCTTATGACATGTTATTCTAAAATTCATGTCATTCAATCAAAATTACAATATCTCTGATGTAGTCTATATAAGAAATATTCCCTTCATTCATGTTAGGTATTTCTATTACCATAATAGTTAGGTTGTTTAACATGATTTTTTGAAAAAAAAATCTCTAAAATAAATTATATTTATCCAAAAAGTTATATACAAAAACATTTTCCAATATTACATGAGTTCATATTCATATTCAAAAATCCCATGACTATTCATGTTTGGTTTTGACACTCTAATATCTCCTAGTATACAATTTTATTTATTAAATTTTACATGGACTCAAACTGTAGATATATAAATTAAAAAATTCCTAATTATAAAAAAGAATCCTTATTGGTCCTACATGAATAAGAAAATAATAGTCAACGTATATTCCAAAAAACACTCCATTTTGAAAATTGGAAAAGTGAATTTATGGAAAAATGTATATTCTTTTATCACTAAACATATATCTCAATGAATCCAAAATAAATTACTTGTATTTAATCCCAATTTTTATATATTTTTCTACATTTAAAATCGGCAATGGGAAACCCACATGACATCCATTTTCAAGACCACTGTGTTTCAACCATATAATATATCAATCAATATAAGGGGTTGATTGAAAATTACACCATGATTGGTGGAATATAAGATATTTCCCAATAATAATTAAAAATATTATTTATATTCCTTTCAACATATGGTAATGTTAGAGTATTAAGTGACACAATAATCTATTCCATAATAGTTATGCGGGTACACCTGAAATGAATAGAAGCATAAATTTAATGTGCTTTTCCCACATTAGAATATGAATCCAATTTATTAGTATTCCATAAAATACTCATCCTTTGGAGGCATATCATTGTATGTATATTTGAACTATATCTAGTATACATAATTGTATTTTGGTTTATGACAATAATAGCTCAATGACTATGAATATTTCATTCCAAATCAATGGTTATGGAATCACAATATAATTACTATATGGTAATTATTATGTTCAAATGGTTTCAAATTATCTTGATATTTATTTTTTATAATTAATTCATTATTATGACATGAGAAAATAAATAAAACAAGTATTTTGGGAATGATAAAAGATTTAAAATATTTTTTTTTATTTCTAGAAAAAAAATACAATGATGAAAACCAATGTATTACAGTCTCTCATTACTAGTTTTACCAAATTACCAAAGGTAATACACTTAGTGTAGAGAAAATAAAGATTTATTATCATTGTATAAACAACAATAAATAGTCACTATCCATTTTTTCTCTACTTTTCCACTAATATTGATTCTTTCTACCTTGGAAGTTTTAGTATTTTTCATTGTGAGGACTTCTTCCAATATAACATGATACCAAAAATCCATTCCGTATTAGAATACCGTTCACACTGTAGGTTCCCTATTACAACATGCAATTTTAATCTAAATACTATTTTTTCACCACCACAACAAAACTGAAGGGTTATTCTTGGAAATTTATAGATCATAGGTGGCTGGATTTATATTTCATCATCTCTATTGAATGATGTTCATGCATCGCCTGATTTTGGTCAAGCATTTAGTTGATCTCATTCATCACCTAATTAGACAATAATTTAACTCACCAATTACAACCATCAAATACAGGTGGTATATTTTTGTAATTTTTTTGGGGGAAGTCTAAAAATGATGTTTCTATAACAAACTAACATGTTTATATTCAACATGAACCGATGAGAGAATTGGCGTGTGGTTAGAGCCTCTTGATATCATATCCAATCCTCTTTTAGAATGGTAAATATATTCATGTATTATCACTCTTAAGGAAGTATCTAGGATCACAATACTAATCATAATTGTCCCAATAAAACTCATTTCATGTATGATTAATAGGATGATCGTGGAGAAAATATATTTTCTTCATGAGAACCTCTACATGAGCCAACACCTCATATAATGGAGAATTAGATTATATGTCAATGTTTCAGAGTGAAGTTGAATGAAGTGAACAAAATAATAACAGTAACTCCTTGAGAACCTCCCCTTTTATAGACATTATTCCTTATGAAGTTCTAATATATGCCACTACATTGATTGGGGATTCATCACTGAATATATAAGGATCCCCTATCATCAAAAAATAATTTTAATGCGATACTGACTAAAAACCTTCATATCTCCCTATGATTGGATGAGTTTTTTTGTTTGAATCCTCCACCACATTTGAATCCTTATATGTTCCCAAAGTGGGAATATATCTCTTTAGAGAGATCTATGGGGAGCCTTTACTATTTTCACCTAGATTGTTGGGTGGTGTGAATAATTATAGGGAGGCAGATATGTGATATCCCTACCACAATATATGAAACATCCAATGATTCTTGTTAGTATAGTTAAAAGATAAGTTATATATAGGTTTATTATACAGTTTAAGTTTTCCAATAAAATCACTAATATATAATTTCATGAAATAAGTCAATTTTTATAAAAATTAGGAATAAAATTGTGAAATAGATTCATGATCCTATTACACTTTATGATTTTCATTGATAACATTTGATGTTTTGGGAACAATAATGTGTTTAATGAGCTCTTACATGTTTATTTTATCCTCAAAAATGATTATATAATCTATTATAAAAATGGTTTAGTTGGTGTTGACTACTTTTCTAGACACATTATACATATTTTCTATAACTATATAAGCATACACCAATTATTGTGGGTAGAGTGACCCCTTCCAGTTCTACCTCTGTCACCAATTCTCCCTCTACTAATGATGTGGATATCATCAGAATTAGTGTTTAAACCATGATTGGGAACCCAAAATTTCCATCCTTAGGATTCACTTCAAACCAATATTAGGATTGAGGTAATGAAATCATTGGGACATATTTTTTCATTTGAAGGTGTTTTTATGATCTAGATAAGAATACAGGATAAACCTAATGATTAAATAATTATATAGTAAAGTATACATATACTAAATATATTTTCATTTAATAAAGACTTAAAATCTAAATGTAAAATATTAGGTCATATAATCAACATTATATGTATTTACATAGGGATAATGGTAGAATCTATATCATTATCAACTCTATACACCATCAAACTCATAAGAGATAATTTCTCATCATCATTTCTAGAGGAATCTCCAATAAGTATTTCTCTTTAATAAACCTCTATAGAATATCCATGAAGCTTATTTTTACTATATTTACCCCAATTTCCAATTGTATTAAAAATAACTATGAATTGTAAAATCTTATTGGATAGAACATTTCAAGGCTTCAAAAATAAATAATGAATATTCCAGATTATAGATTGTTCAACAATCTACATGAAGAGACTAGTTGATTTTCTATTCAAGTGTTCATAGATCAATTATAATTTCTTCATATATACTTATGGGAATCCATGAGTCTATGGACTCATTTATAGTATATAGTTAATTAATATTCTTTCATTATTACATTATATTAATATCAAAATAAATAACTTATGAATCAATAACTTTTATGATTTTTGAAATTTGAATATCATTGTAGATCAAAGAAAAAATGTATTGAATAATATTAATGGGTCCCCAACATTCCAAAACTATTTGTTAAAAATTATATGTATTCTATGGGTCTGATTGATAATTTTTATTTTTCCTTAAAAATTCAATAGGCACCGTGAAAATCAACTACTTCATGGGTCTCTTTAATATGGATGGAGTATCCTATTTTCAATATTGGAATTTCCTCCATGGTATGGTCTCCTAATGCACTAGCATGATCCACAGTGATAAAATATATATTATTAATGTTCAATGATGACTTTGGAACATTAGTTATTATATACCTCTAATAAGGATTCTGGTTAACTCCCCTCCATTAACCTAATGATGACTCGAGGGTGTCCATATGGAATTTTTTTAATGTAATTAATTGATGGTAAAAAAATCATTGATAAGATTGGTCTAAAAATATCCCTTAAAATATCCTTGATAGGTATATTGAATAAATAATGTGTATTTTCTTGGACCATGTTCATGTAAAGATACCACACCACCATGGGAATCATATATCATTTAATAGCAATGAGAGGATAATTTTTTGCAAAAGAAATTGAAATTTATGATATAATTTAATAGGATCACCGACCAATCAGATAATATAATAGTTGACATGAGCCAATAGTATATTGTCTATAAAATTCAACATATATGATCAATGATTATACATTCCCTCAACATTTATAGTTTACAATGTAGTGGTAGGTCATCCATAGATGAAAATTTTGAATTCTTAAAGAATTCTATGAAAAATAGTTGTGCATATTAACTCAAAGATATAAGTATGTTTCCATAAAAATAATGAATAAATGGCCAAAATATATGAAATGTTTTTCTCACTTCACTTAATAATATGATGGAAAAGAATTCAGCCACATCCAACCGTAGAGAAGTTAGAATGTCCCTATAATAAGAAAGGGTCCACCCATTTCTTAATGTAAAGAGGAATTAATGAATCATTACCAATAATAGACGTAATAAAACCATGGGATCCAATTTATACCAATAGTATAAAATTAAAATCATTATTAACCCATAACAGACTGTAGGATCCACAAACCATTATAAGGTACTCGTTCAACTACTTATCCAAGAACATCACTATATTATTTTTCAGGGGGATTTATATATTTATTTTGTAAATAATTTACAATTATTCTCCTTGGTCATGTGATAGTTACTATTTAATAGAAATACATTTTTCATAGGGAAGGTCACACCAATACAAAATTGTATATAATACCATTTTTTGAGGGGCTAGTAATCCCCTCATTTAACTCCAGATAATATTTACATTTTGGGGTTGAGTTTGGTCCGTATAGAATTATTGGACCATTTCAATAAATATCCAAAAACATCAATTTACTCTAAACATATCCCTATATATTCAAAGGGTATATAAACTCATTATAAATTTCCTAAGTGATTGTATCCCTTTAGACCTAATAAATATATAATATCTTAATTCACACATCTGTATTAATTAGGTTAATGATATTGGTATTGGGCATTCATCTAATAAATAATTATTCAAAAAGATAATTATTCTAAAAAATGTAAACCTGGTAAAACCAAATATATTACTATAATTCTACATTATTTTTGTGGGCCTCAAATTTTACTAAAATTGCTTGACCAAGTAATCCTGGAAAAATTCTTCTTAAATTCTCCCATATGAGGTAGTTCTCTATAATATCACTTGAATTTTTGTTTAATAATAATATAATTGAAAAATACAGATAAAAAATCATGTTTCAAGTTCTATTGGAAGCATATTGTTTATCAGAGTGATATTTCCATGGTTATGTAGGGAATAAAAATGGTGGGTACCTTAGAGAATAAAGGTTCTCATAAATGATATTTTTATGAAACATATATTAATTTATTATATGATCCGTAAATATAAATTATAGTTGTTTTTTAGGGTATGGTTATATTATTTAATATGACAAAGCATTATAATGGGAGGAAGTAATATTCATTGAATTTCTGGTGATTCTCCTTCGTGATTATTGTTAGAGGCATCATGGTGGGATAATATTGTCCGAAATAATAATGATATTAGTACTTGACCATGAAATTGACCTAATGAGTGGCATAAATTTATGATATAATGTTTTATGATCTATCTGTCATATAATATTAGAAAATAAAATTATAATTAGGGGGATATATTTGAGTATTATAATAAATAGTCTCAAGGAGTGGGTGAGTAGGATTCAATTTCATTCAATGAGAATTTTATGAAAATAATTTTTTCTTCTAAATTCCACATAATGACATCGTGCATTTGACCATTATCCAAGTGAATATGCATCAACATACTTATAGGTTTCTCACTATGTCCCCCAATCAAGATCTTATTTATAGCCCCACTGTCAATACCCCTTTCCCAAAAGCCTCGCGAGGTCCCACATTTCTATGTACCTCATTGGGACTCCTTTTTATAGGTTATTTAAAATTTAACATATTACAAGGTGCCTCAAAATGGATCATTTATAACTTGCACTACTAAGACCCATCACTAGGGTGATTTGGTAAATACTATCACTAAGATGGGTGTTTGTTTTCAATTACATTGAATTAGATTGAGGAAAGAGAGCTTTGGGATATATTTATTTTCATTGATATTATTATCATACATTTTGTGAAACAAAAGTCTTTTTAAAGGGTATGACCCTTCATCTCATATCAAGAATTAAATATATCCCTTCCTCAAAAGGGTGGGTCACCTAGTAAACTTGCATGTATTACTAGTATGGTTCCCCAAATCGTTTTTATGGACTCATTTCACTATTTAACAAAAAAACATTTAACTAACATTTTGATCATCTTTATTCTGATATAATCCCTTTTTGTTTGGGTTAATTTCATAGTTCTTCCTCTACATGACATAAAATCCTATTTAATAATGACAATATTCCTTGTGTTATTTCCTTTAATATCAACAAATCTTTGGTATAGTCACTAAGGATTCCTAAAACATGGTCCACCATAATTTCATTGGATACATTGCATGTGGTCCTTAGTAGATGGTCTACATAAATTAACCAATCCACATGCATGCACCACATTTATCTCCTAGCCAATCATGATATCAGATCCATAATTACCTATAAATAGATACCCTAGAAATTTAATATGGAGAATTATTCTAATCCATCAAAAGCTGGAGAGACACACTTAGCCTAGAACCACTCATTAGTTTTCTTAAAACTCCCAATTCATATATATTATGATACATTAAACATTTGTGTAAGAAAAATTATGTAATCAAGTAATCCAAAAAACATAACCTTCACGAATGAAAACATTTCACACATTCATTATACACCAGGGTGACATACCTATTGTATCACAGCCACATGGAAAAACACTCACCCAATTCAATAAACATGGAAAAAACAATCAATAAATTAACCCTACTTACGAAACGCATATACCAATGATCTCTATATGGGTGACCTATTTACCAATTTTGTGCACATCCATAACCAAAAACCCAAGGCTATCACCTTACATAACCCATCACCAATGACCTTTCCCTCGGGAGAGTCATCACACAATGCTATTAACTAGGGTGACACATAAACCAAGGATTTCAAAATGGTAAACCAATCACCCATGGTCTTTCACATATGTTACTTATCACCCAATGATATGTACTTAGAAAATCCATCTACCAATGCACATAACTTGAGTGACACATCCTCTATTGTTGCTGAATAGGGAAAAATAAAATGAAGGACCTCACTAGTTATTCTCACATTCACTGGGCCCTTAGTAATATAAAACATCCCTCAGATCATTTACATGTGAGTATAATTTTCATGACACTATTCTATATTGAAATACAATATAACTATATATGAAATATTCTCCAAATAAAAATAAATTTTTATCTGAGTCTAATATTTATATATATATCTATATTTTCCACCTCTGAATCTGCTAAACAAACCATATATAGGAAGTCACACCATCATCCCCCATTTAATCAAGTTTTCCATTGATAAAATGATTCTCAATAATTATTTTCTATGATATTTAGAATAATTTATGGGATTGAAATAATTTATTTCCATGATAACATGGGTCCTAGTTAGGATGGTACTACTGTGGTATGTCTTGTACCATTAGAATCATCATGGCCAAGGACTTCGACCAACTCCAGCCAAAAGTTGAATTTATAATCCAATAAATAAGTAATGGTAAATCACAAAGGACATTTGAAATTCATTATATAAAATATATCACCCTAAAGGTGTTATATTCTTTTTATGGATTTATTTTAAAATAAACCAATAGTAATTCCATTGGAGATATCTTACTCCTTTGACACTATATCCATCATATTTTTTTCCATATGTACAATAATAGGAGGATGTGACGCTTATTTTGGTATAGATTCCAAAATAGATCCCACCAAGGTTGTCACTATTAATCTAGGGACACTCATAATGATCTCCCTATATGAATATGCCCCATTAAAATTTAATTGTTCACTCTCACATCATGTTCTCAATTTTCCATTATCTAATGTCACTCATATCAAAATTGAATCATGTTGGATAAAGTATATCAGTATTTCTTATCATTGCAATTTTTAAAATTCCACCATGATAGGATTCACACTTATTGTAAGTCTCTGTTTCCATTCAAATAAAGGGATTTTTATCCACTCAATTATAGATAATGTAGAAATATCCCTCCTCATGTATATATGACCGTTGGGAACCTTAGTTTCTCTACCTTTCATGACACAAAAAATATTGTCCTATGATGTTAAAACACAAGAAATTATTATGTCAGAAGAAACAAAATATTTTTCAATAAAATTATTAGGTATTGATTCTTATTATAGTAGGATATATAGTAATCAACTTCAATATTCGAACCCAAAAAGTAATAACTTATCTATATAATGGGTTCATTTTCCAAATGGGAAAAATAACCCACATAGAGAGACAAAGACCCTCATTTCCATCAATATATAACATTAATTTGGGATATATTCAGTGAATAATCATTTTATTCATTCCTCCATAATATATATCCATCATGAGTATAGGAATCTTTTTCAGTAGCATTGTACACCCTGGGATTGCTAATCATTTAGTCACATTCTTAATTAAATCATTACCCCACTCTAAGTAAGGGATGCTCATTCCCATAAAATGTTACCATATATACATCACATGATAGTATTCATTAGTATATCAACATATAATCATATATATATATATATATATCTCTTTTATAGATTTATCAAAATCATGAAATCATTAATTATTCAGAATCTAACAGTTTTTACTCATCATTGACATAATATTCCATACCACATGATGTTAAATTGAATGTCTTATTCCCCCTGACCTGAACATAAGTATTTAAATGTGTCAAATTTATTCGAACAAAACTATTTAGGATATAATTTTTCAAAATTATACATTGGGTGTTTTTATCATGGTTACTTTTCCCCATCCATAAATACAAACCACCACCCTATATTGAGATAAAATCATAGGAACTACGATATGTGCCTTTAATATATCCTACTATAATTTAAATTTATGTTTAATAGTTAGGAAAAATAATATAGGACTAATAATGTATAATATTATTTAATATAATGTATTTAGAAGCATAATCGTAAGTAAGGAAATAATCAGTCACATGATAGGATTTAGCAAAGATTCACTCATACATCTTAAAATAAAAAGAGAGAACCTATGTAGGTAACAATTATCCTAATAAGGGTTTAGATTATTCAATCCACTCATCCAATCATAAAATTATTATTCCATTGTGTAAAATGTGATGTATTAATGACTACATTTGTTTAGGATGTCGGTCTATATTGATCCATTTGTCTATAGAGGATTCTCAATAGATAATTCATAAATAAGCTTAACCAAATCCATTAAGAACAATGTGATACCCTCATAGATGAACATGAAATAGAAATTGAGATGGACACAATACATATGGTATATTATTAACCAATTTATATTATATTTTTTAAAATGAATAAAATTAAAAAAATGAAATATCAATGACCTTGAAATGTAAATAGAGATAGACACAATACATATGGTATTCAATTAACCAATTTATATAATGTTTTTGTAAATGAATAATATTCAAATATTTATATATCAATGAAAATATTATTTATCCATATTTTTTTTATGATATATGGTATTTGATCCCACCCCATCATAAATGACGTTGAAATGGAAATGGTTATAGATGCAATACATATTGTATATGATTAACCAATTTATAAAATATTTTTATAAATGAATAAAATTAATAAAATTATATATCAAAGAAAATATTATTTATCCACAAATTTTTTAATATGTGAGGGATTTTATCCAACTCCACATCAGTGGCATATTTTTTAAAATAATTTGTTCTATTTAGAAACTTTTCGTAAAAAAGTATAGCGATACATACAATATAGGGTAAATATTTTATATTTCATATATTCATACTAAAAGTATATAACAACTATTAATAAAAAATTGTATTATTTTTATGGTGATAATATATAAAATAGAGAATATACTATCTACGATTTTATTTATATTGTGATTAGTCATTTATATAATTAATTATTAAAAAATATATTAATCATGTTAATGTTGATGTCACATAAATACCTTGAACTTTTTAAGGAAAAATATTATTTGATTAGTGAAAATAATCACACTAGGGACTTCATAATTTTCTGGTAAAAAATTGATGGAAACGGTTAAAAGGATAATAATTAGTATACTCTTATATAGAGTACTAAAAAAATTATTAACATCATACTATTGGGTTTTATAAAGTTGATTTGTTTTAATAGTATTTATGATAGTTTAAAATTATATATTTGATTCCTATTTCTCATCATTATTAAAAATATAATACATCATAGATATTACTCAATTATGATTTCGAACTGAGGTTTTTAACATGTTGTCAGATAGAAATGTCCAAATAACTATATAGCTATGTAATGAGTTTCACATAACCATAAAAAGTATATGATTATAATTTCGATCTTGTTTTAAATATAAAATGACATGAAAATATATGTGAATAAATATGGTATTGAATAAATAACAAATATAGTTTTAGATGATGAATATATAATGTGATATAAGTAGTGGAATCTAATCTTTTATTCATTCCACTTTTTTGTGTTTATATAACATGATGTGAAATGAGAATATATCTCTTAATGTTTGAATTTTGTTATCACTATTTGATGTTCATATTTGAGTGTCATATGGTTTTATCAATTCTATTTTTATTGTGAGTAAGATAATTATATCATTCTATTGAATATTATCATTAAGAAGAAAACAGTTTTTATATTCTTGATGATCCATGATTCCCACCACATTGAGTGTCAAATAATATGAAACTTTTATATCCAAGGTGTATGGATCATATTTTGATTTCTCCACACATGTGGTTGGTGATATAAATTTCATGATAACGATCATTATACAATACCTTTTTTTATATAGTCTTAGAGGTTCAGTTATGAAATGAGTTTATGGCTATGTTTTTTTATCATGTTGTCAACTAGTGCTCAAAAAATATTATATTTTTTCAGTAATTTTTAAAATAAGATATATTGCTATTTAATTTTGATATAAAATGGAAGTGTATAAAAATTATGGTATAATACATGTGATGTTATAATTTTTTTATGAGGGGAATATTATGTTCTCATCATTATGGTGATTGAAAAGTGAATTTTTCATGAACATGGGGAGTTTATACACAAATAACAAATAATGAATTTTTGGATTTAGTGTTTAACTATACTATTTTTCGTATGGTCACAAGATGTTTTAGACAAAATGGATCATATAAAAATAAATTTTCACCCTTTGATGAAGCTGATTGATATGTTTTAGTGGTTTATGTGAATTCTAAAGATCACACTACATCATGTTATATATTGATATTCATTTATGCATTTCTAGAGGATACTAATTTTATACATTTATAAATTTGAGGAATTTATATTTTATACATTTAAACAATTGAACATTGGGTTAATCATTTTGGTGGACTATTTGAGGATATAATATAACTCATATATATACACTAAAAGGGTTTTAGATTTTTCCAAAAAAAAATTTATTAATATTGTTTAGGAAATTTTTTTATTGTATTAAATAGAAGGTGAACTAAATGAAATTTTATGAGGATTTAGTGAATATCAGTTATTTATATATATTTTTTCATTAACTCTTATATAAATGATATATTTTAGATATATTTTGGTAATCTCATGTATACATTATGACTTATACAAATGTTTTGAAAATGTAAATAGAATTATTTAATGCGACTCTAACAACTAATAGAATCCTTCCACTCTTAGAAATGTTTCCCAATCACCCATTTTGTCACCACATGATGCATAGAAGAGTTCCTGGTAGGTACCATGTGAGTTTTAATGACCATAATACATTCTCAAATATTCCAAGGGATTATGACACATTTAAATTGTGTTATATTAAATTGGGTGTCCTTATACTAACATAAGTTTTCACAAGAGAATGATTATTTCCATGAAATGTTTATAAAAAAATTTATATATACCAAGATCTAAGTGAAAAATATGAATTAAATAACCCTAAAGGAATATATAAGAGTAAAATAATAAAAAATAAAAGATGAAAACGGAAAAAGAAATTCCTATATAAAAAAGTGTATATTCCAAAAAATTTCTAGACTGAGGAAAGAAAAAGACATACTGACTCCTGATCTCTAAATCCAGCCACTAAAAACAGTCAATGCAACCATATACCACTATGCTCCCATGCATCCTAGTGTAATAATGTGACCAAAAATCAATCTATCATATGTATAAGACATGAAATGTTTATTAATATCCCATTAAAGGGTCAGTATATACATACCCTTCAGATTCACTGAAAACCATTATTTTTAAAAGAAAGAAATAAAAAATTGAATGCTGAATCTAGAAGTATTGAGAATAAAAGAACCAAGAATCAAATATGAAAACAAGAATATAATGAGAAGTGGTAAATGAGACCACCTTCATAAAGTCTATCTATGAATAAATATTATTACTCTATCCCTAGAAGTGAAATCACATATTCAAAAAAATAATGTAACCAAATAAGTAATAGAGGTGAAATCCCACTTCATTCTACTATATATCATGGATAAGGGGGTAATAACTCTTTTAGTAAAATATCTTTTAATATAACAATAATCTAGGTGATACGCACCTCATCATAGCATAGATTAGGAAGGAAAACACCACTATTGGGTTTGTACACTATAAAAACTCATTGATGGAAATTCCAGTCCACTAATAGACGACATGTTCCTTCAATATTTTAGGAATGTTTTTCCACCACTAATATATGTGATATGAGTGACCCTTACCATGGAGTGATATAGGGGACTACCCAAAAATGTAAAATTTAATATATCATAACTAATCACTTTTGTCATATATGCATGGAGAGATGAAGTGTCACGTTGGCATCACTACGCACCATATATACAATTTAGGTGAAGGTCATAATAACATCACACATGGGAAACTACTCAAGATAGGATACTAATGAGACATAATATTACCCTTGATGAATAGTATAAAATATCAAAAATATCATTGAAATATATATTTGGTGTATAAAGTGTATAGTGAGTGTTACATCACGAGCACACATATGTGTTTCCTCACCTGGACATAGCTTGATAAGATATTTAACACTACATGATCTGTATAATATCTCAATTTCCAAGATTTTTACATTTTGTAAAAGGATAAAATATCTATACATATATAAATGGTTTTTCCTTCCTAGTGTATGTTTTTTAACAACAAAGGGTGATGGTAATATGATTTTATCACGCACCATTGATATTTGGATAGAATCACATATCATGTAGGCCTAGAAAATTTTGTGTTATATTTATCATGAAAAAACCATTGAATTAGTGTATTTTGGGACTACATGGTGTTTGTTTATTTGGGATACTTGTAATGTGATCATAAGTTTTATAGAAAGTGATTTCATTCTTCTCATAGATGTTAGGTCCATGATTTCTGCCAAGTACACGACTGGTTGACTCACTGGATCTCACCAGATATGAATAATTCCATTTTGATCATTATTTACATTTCTCTAGTCGAATAAAAAATGAAATTTTATAACATAATAGGTAATTTTCTCACTATCATCATTGTTCATATTCCCAACTAATGTATCCATGCCCTAAGACTAATTAATTTATCATGATCCATCCATAAAACATCAATCCAACCAAAATTTTAATCACATCCCTATCTCTGGGGGAACATTTCACTTCAATCCAACACATAAAATTCAATAAATGACCAAATTATTCAATGGTGATTACCACAATGAATAATTGGTTGGGAAGCACATGAGAAACATAATACCTTCATTTTTCTGATGATATCCCATCCAATGACGATAAATCATTGAAACAACATGTGTGTTATTGATTTATAAAAAAATAAATAATATTTTTTAAAAAAATTAAAAATTGAGAGTGGAAGTTGAAGGGAATATAATTCAATGTAAACTATATAAAAACATATTTTTTATCAACATAATAAAGAAGATAAAATATTAAAATAACAAGGCATACCAGGAATATGGATCGATCATTACTGAATAATGCCTTAGATAGAGATATAGAAAATGATATTCTATGTTTTCCATATATAAAGTTATCCACCAATATTTTTTTCATTGATTATGTACTCAGTTTTACCATTTCAAAGGGATAATTCCATTATTCTTTCTACATCGTATTGGATTTATATGATTAACCCCAATAATTTTCTATAATAGCGTATTTATAGAGTGAGGTCTATGTTTGTTAATTTTATTAAAAAATATAATTATTTATTTATTTGAATAAAAAACCAACCGATTATCACCTCACATTGAACGTCTATAAGCATCCATTAACAGACGATACCTAAGGTAAACCCCACATTCATGACTTAATGGTATCCTTATAATCCTCATATGCGTTAAATTTTATTTATTTATTCCATTGTTAATGAAAAAATATTGATGCATGGTATAATAAATTTGTTATTTTTAATATATAAATATTGTGGCACACAATGCCCCAGAATCTCACATTGACTTGGTTACCTCATCTAAAAATATGACAATAAAATTCTTAAGTATTGAATTAAAAAAAATGAGTTTCTAAACTCCCCAAACATCATGTATTTTGTTATGGAAAAGAGAAAAGCTATACACACATATGAATATATGAAGATCATAAAATGGTTTCCTACTCCCACATTCTCTTATAATGATTCGAGTTCTATTAGAAAACATGCACCTATGATAAACAATTTCTTATAATGGTTCATCTCATATGAGTTCTCAAAACCCATATAGACCTCGGAATGGTTACTCCACTATCAATGTCAATTACATGTAGTAATGAAATGATTTCTGCACATGTATCATCAACAGTGACATGTTCAAAACATTATGTTCCCTATATAATTGTAGTAATAGGGTAATGTGGTATTCCACCTTGGAAACCCATTATAACAACTGAAAATAAAGGATTTAATCCTTGTAGATGTCCTTAAATCCCATTCAAGACTCTATAGTCCACATTGATGAATCAATACCCATAACATGTGATGTTATAATAAAACTCTAAAGACAAATGTTATCATTCCTCAATGTAGTCCTTATGTTTTGGGAAATCACATTCCATCCATATATTAATGGAACCTTTTAAATACCATCACTATCATCCACTCTAGGGCCATAAGTGAAATCTCCCACTGGCTCTTACCTTTAAATCAGTGGCCTACATGGTCTCACATATATTCCCTCAAATGATGTTATATCAATGATGGAATGGTAAATATTTTGATATGAAATATCCAACTATAGGAAATGATCCTCCAAAATATTCCCCAGTATAACATGACAAATCAGATGAGGTTTATCAGAACCAAAATAGTCCACATTAACTAGCCATCTTCTTGATTTGGAAACACTATTTTTAACAGAATATGAGTCCCAAATGACTTATATATGCTATCAACAACAATTAATGAAATTGAGAATCATATTCATAAATTATCATTGAGGTAATTCTTTAAATCTAGTCTACCTCTTGTACACACAAAAATACCAAATACTTCAATAATATCTTATCTCGGTGGAATACAAAGTGGGTTAACATGGAGAGTTAGTATATAGTCACTAAAATATTGTCATGAACTATCAAACAAATAAGAAGATACCTCATGAAAACCATTATTATAACATACCATATACACATACAATGTTTTCACCTTATCCATTAGTTGAATATAGGTGAGAAATTGAGAGTTATATGTCATAGCTCGATAAAATATCCTTTACCACAAAATAAAAAAAAAAGGTACATGGTCCATCTTCATATCTACTGGATATATTGTTATATGAATGAACCAAAATTATAATCTCACATCATTGTGTCCAATGTTTCATTGAACATAATTAAAGGGATTAAAAACATCCAACCATTAGAAAATCCATCAAGAAAATTTCCAATGGATTTTTTCACAAACTAGTTCTTTCTGTTGATATATCCATGTTGTGCCTCGCTGACTCACCGGATAAGTTGTGGGGTAAAAACCTTATATTGTCGATACATTTAAACACATACATCCTCAAGTATGAACTGAAATAATTTCATGTAATCTATCACCATTATCAACAATAATGGATAGGGATCCTTGTTTTGAGGATTATATATTACATCCATGCAACATGGTGGCCCTCAATCTAGCCTATCATCAACATTTTCTAGGTCCACTATTACACCAATATCGAAGTATAAATATCAAGTGAATTGGACCTATTAAATTTGTAACATAAATTTGGACACATCCTATTACTGGTATTACTCTCAAATAACATCCACATGCTTCCCAATGTGTCCCAGGTGTTCCACCTCTGATGTAGAGTGCACCAACAAGTCAAAAAGTAAGACTACCATGATCTAATGAATTAGTTGTCAATGTATCCAATTTATAAGTGTTAAAAAATCCTATAGAAATTTCAAAATTCCAAATTTTATTACCATGAAATAAAATAATGAGAGGTGATATTGAATGAAACATTCATTATAGCCTCATTTCAAACATATATCTATTGATAACCAGTCCTATGTTCAAACACTATGAACAAAATCACTCCAAATGACTAAACAGAGAAGTCATCAATCATCATGGGTGGATAACCCATCCTGATTATCACATATTTCAGGTGTCATCAATATATACCAAACCATGAGAGACCTTCTATATTTTCAACAAGGATCACCCAAATATCAATGAGAGATACTATAGGATTGATAAAAAAATTATCTAAAAATATTTGCAATGACACACATCTCAGGATGCTCAAAATGATCCAATTAGTATGTTGTGAAAGATATATTTGAATTCCATGGGTTCGTGTTTCTAATGAAGATATCATCTAACTCACTTTATTATAATTAAAATGATCATAGAGACTCTAAGAAGATGAAAATGTTCATATGAAAATCAATGTCTTTGAAAAACCATGTTATACATATTGTTGAAATGGTTTTATAGATGAAACATCCTCTAAATCCGTAAAGATTTCTAAAACATTAAATTATATAAAACTTAACCACCACACATCCAAACTACTAACATTGGGTAGAAATAACTACCCATATGGTGTTATATCATTTCATTATAGAATGAGACATGGTTTTTGAAGCAGCTGAGTTCCTTATATTATTGAAGTCACATCATAATCATGGACATGGGGATAAAACACAAAACCATGAAATATTGATATTAGAATCAATCTATAATATAATTGGATTATGGACATATATCATGACTCATACTACTCCCTAATTACCCTGATATGAATTATCTATAGTATGTCCTCTTACCCCATTACAATGGGTAATGCGATCCCGATAACATGAATTTTTCCTCCATTGGTGAAACATTTCCAATAAAAATGACATATATGTTTTCAAAAACACATCCATGAAGACAACCCTTAAATATTATTGGTTCAAACACATTTTTTTTCATTATAGATACCCTTTCTTGAGTCTTTGAATGAGTGTGCCTATTATTTAGAGATACTAGTGGATGATTCCTTCTAGCTACATCAGGATTAATAGCTCCATAGAACCCATTACCAACTCTAGTACCATAATGATATCCTACTTGAAAACACTCCTTAGCATATGTGAGATTTAGAAGCTATTATTACTATATGGGGGTCCATTAGTGTGATAGAAAAAATGGAAAACTATCACTCATACTTTCCCCAATACAGTATCACGTTAATATATTCCTGGGTAACTGGACCTTACCAACTACTATCTATGTAACACCCTACCCCTACCTCATTGGCTTGAGGAGGCGGTGAGGTTTACTTGGCCTTAAGAAACGTTCCCAAGGCGCCCATGGCTGGAAATAAATGATGAGGGCTCCAAGAACAATTGGGGAATGATTTCCCCTTGAGACAGAACCAACCCAACAACAACTATATGATGCATGTCAACAAAAACAAACTCATACATTACCCAAGATTACCAGATAACCCATAATCATACATGTCAACACAACCCAAAAAGAACATCATAGTATTATGCGGATGACTCAACAAGAAACACCACAAGCCACAACACCACCATGGATCCACTCCACCTCCAAACTCTATGAACCACCTAGCATCATGATGCACCCCTAAAAGTTGGAGATTCCTTACCTTTGACCATATCCTGGTATACTACATCTGCAAAGACACCTAAGTGCCAAAGCAGTGGGTGAGTACAACTAATCAGCAGGATTTACCCCAAATGACTACCCTACACACCCCACTATGATAAAACCGTTAGCACATTTATATAAAAAAATTTATATAAAGTAATCACAATTGCAAACATCACCATACCAAAACACATCCTTAATAGGTCATCTCACCCAACCCAAGTTACCAACGGAAATCCAGACAAACATGCCCCTAGCCATTTCATCATTTCACACTTCCACAACAATTCCAAATTGTATGTAAATGCACAAAAAACAATAAAATCGTGGTACTTATGACCAACTCGTTCACCCATTCACAAAAAATCAATCAAAACGGTGGGACTTCAGCCCAACTCGTTCACCCATTCACGAGTAGTAGCACTTCCGACCACTACCCACATAGTGGCACTTCCGATCCTTATCCATCACCCATTTATAGTGGAACTTTCCCACCCACTTGAGCACAACATTTCAAAAAAACACAACAAAGCATACAACCCACCAAGGTTATAACATCATGAAATCAACCAAATTCCATTTCATATAAATCCACTTCACTAAATCACCCATTTGATGAAAAACATTTTTCATGCCAAAACCCCATTTCAATAAAACAACCCTTTTTATTGAATACCATTCCCATAAATCATTTCACTAATCAATCATAGCATTCCATTTTAAAAACCCCATTTTAAAATTCAAAACAATAACATTTCATCACAAAACCCATTTCTCCCAAAAGTCCCCAAATAGACATCCAACCTAATTTTCACATCAACACACAAATAATTTAAATCATAAAAAATTAATGGAATCATGTAGGAACTAGATCTAATGAAGTGGTGTCGATAGAGAATCCACATTCCTTTAGGGTTCCTAAAAAAACGACCCACAAGCCACCGCCCCTCAAAACCGGCTAATGCACCACTGAAACCTCTCTAGATCCCTCTCCCTAACATCCAAATGCCTTAAAAACATCATTAAAGGCAACCAAAACCCTATATCTATACACAAGAAGTGTAGATCTAGAAAACCAGGAAATATGGAAAAGCAGATCTAGAGGAAAACAGAAAGAAACCATGATAAAAGTCTTACCCCGGAGCAACAACCTTCAATCCGCCCTGAAACCCCTTCAAAATCCTTCCCAAACGAGTGGGAGAGCACCCAAAACCCCTGAGAACCCAAAATCCCGAGTGAGGCTCGAGTGGGAGGAAAAGAGGAGTTATATAGGTCAATTATGAGTGAGCTTGGATTTAAAAACCCTATTTTTAAGTGGCCAGACGGTTTAGCCCGTTGGGTTTGGAAAAGCGTGCACTAACCGTGCACACGCTACTGCCTGAAGAGCCAGGGTCCGCACGGTTTCCTCGCACGATTTGGAAAAACCGTGTGCAGGATGTGCAGAGGGTACTGTCTCCCCATGCACGGTTCCTGGAACATCCGCATGGTTTACACTAATCGTGCTCAAACCGTGCACCCATTTAAAAGCCTCCAAAATCTTCCAAAACCGTTCCAACCTCTCCCAAACTCTTCCCAAATCATCCCATGCACTTTAAACACATAAAAATCATTAAAAAGGCTACATACCTGAAACCGGGGGTGCTAAATTCTCTCCACCATTGTAATTTCCGTCCTCAGAAAGTAGTGAACCCACCCTTCGCCGAAAGAGCTCAGGCCACAGCTCGACCATCTCTTTCTCCTACTCCCAAGTCTCCTCTTGAATCTGACCATGTTTCCAAAAAACGAAATAAATCTATGCCTTTTCCATGCAATATTTTCTCTTGCCTATCAACAACCCTCACTAGCACATGCACCAATGAAGCATCTGGTTATTGCTCAACATGATCCTAATAAATCATGTGGATACTATCCGGCTGAAACTTTTTCAACTGTGACACATGAAACACATTGAGTACTGCACTAAACCGTGGTGGAAAGTCCGAATGATAATCCACTTAACCATCCCGCTCAATAATCTCAAAAGGACCAATATACTGTGGAGATAACTTTCCCTACCTTCCAAACCGATGATGTCCCAACCTAGGGGAGATCCTCAAGAACACATTTTCACTCACCTCAGACGACAACGACCGTCAACGATGATCCGCATACGACTTCTGACGAATCTGAGCCGTCTACATTCTCTTCCTGGTAAACTTGATCTTCTCTATAGTCTCCTAGAGAAGGCTCAGTCCAACCATCGACGACTCACCTGTTTCCACCCAACATAGTAGAGAACAACACGACTGCCCATACAATGCTTCAAACGAAGTCATCTGTATGGATTCCTAATAACTGTTATTGTATGAAAACTCAACCAACAACAAGTGATCCTTCCTCGAGCCACCAATGTCCATAACACAAGCCCGTAACATATCCTCTAGAGTTTGTATTTTCCTCTCAGATTGACCATCCGTCTGAGGGTGATACGCGGTACTCATAGTCAGCTGCGTCCCAAGGGCTTGCTGCAAGGATTTACAGAAACGAGATGTAAACCTTGGATCTCTATCAGATACGATTGAAACTGGAACACCATGTATCCTTACCACTTCCTGGATAAAGATTTTGGACATATCCTCCACCGTATGAGATTCACGAATCGGGATGAAATGGGATGACTTCGTCAGCCGATCCACTATCACCCAAATGGAATCATGCTTCTTGACCGTTCTTGGGAGACCTGTGAAAAAAACCATCTCTATCTACTCCCACTTTCAAACAGGGATTGGTAAAGACTACAACATTCTTACTGGCCTCTGATGCTCTGCCTTGACCTTCTGACAAGTCAAGCATCTCAAATCAAACTCAGCCACACTACTTTTCATACCAACCCACCGGAACTGTGATTTCAACGCTTAATACATTTTTTGGATTCTAGTGTGTACAACCCAACTAGAATGATGATACTCCCTTAGAAGATCCTCCTGATAAGAAATTGGTACAACCATCCAATTCTAAAAACACACAACTGAATCTCCATTCAGTTTCCAACCCTCAATGGTCTCCCCACCATTGAGTCTCGACCCCATGTTCACACACTCTGAATCGGATATCTGTGTCTCTCTAACTAGGACAACCAAGTCAAGAATCAACATAACCGGAAAGAAGACCGCTCGATCACCCTGGTCCTCACATTCCAACCGCATATCGGCTATAACCAACATCTACTTCCACTGGTCCAATGTTGTTTCACCACCTGAGTATATGATTTTCTACTTAATGCATCTACCACCGAATTTCCCTTACTTGGCATTTACATTAAGTCAAAATCAAACATCTGGAGATATTCTATCCATCTTCTTTGCCTCAAGTTCAAATCCCTTTTCGATAAGATATGCTTCAAGATCTTATGATCTGTATATACCATAATCTTCTCACCAAAGAGATAATGATGCCACACATTCTAGGCATGCACTACTGCTGCCAACTCCAAATCATGAGTTAGGTAGTTCTTCTCATGCACCCTAAACTACCGTGATCCATACGCAACCACATGATCCCCTTGCATGAGAATGCCCCTAATCCTGATCCTGATGCATCACAATAAACCACATACCCTCTTCCTGGTTCTGGAAAAACCACGATTGGTGCTGATGTAAGGAGACCCTTTAGCTCTTCAAAACACTGCTAATACAATTCATTCCACTGGAATGGAACATTCTTTCTTCTCAAAGCTATACTCGTTGAGGCTAATTGGGAAAAATCACAAACAAAAGGCTGAAAATACCCATCTAGACCAAGGAAACTCCTTATCTCAAATTCATTCTTTGGCAGTTTCCATAGGATAACAACCTCTATCCTTTCTGGATCCACTCAAACACCCCTTTCAGAAATCACATGGCCAAGAAAACGGACTTCCTGTATCCAAAAGTCACACTTTGACAATTTGGCATACAAAATATGATCTTGAAAGATCCCTAGAACAATCTCTAAGTGCTTCTCATGTTCCACCATTATATTTGAATACACCAGAATATCATCCATAGACACCACCACGAATGAATTCAGATATATTTGAAATATCCAATTCATCAATTCCATAAACACCGCTGGCGAATTCATTAGACCAAAGGGAATAACCACATATTCATAATGGCCATATCTACTTCTAAAAGCTATTTTAGGAATATCTTCCTTCCTCACCCGCAATTGATGATATCCCGACCTAAGGTCGATCTTGGAGAACCACTGAGCTCCCCTCAACAGTTCGAACATATCATCAATTCGTGGAAGTGGATATCTGTTCCTTATCGTTACTTGGTTAAGTATACAATAATCAAAACATATCCTCAGGGTTCCATCTACCTTTTTCACAACAACACCGGTGCCGCACAAGGAGATGTGCTTGGCCTGATAAACCCGTTGTTTTCTAACTCTTCCAATAGGACTTTCAATTCCAGCAATTCAGATGTTTCCATTTGGTAAGATGGAAGTGAGATAGTACTGGTCCCTTGAAGGATATCAACCGTAAATTCCACTTCTCTTATGGGAGGTAACCGAGAGAATTCATCAAGAAAAAACCTCCATGAACTGATCCACCACTGCTGGAGGAACACTCTACTCAACACCCTCTACTGATTCCAATGACAAAACCACAAACTGATACGACAACGTACCCACTGCTGGTGCCAACAAACTCGTTGCACCCTACCTTCCATACCTCTCTCCTCTAAAGAGATGTTTAACGAAATCATGTGTCATAAAAGTCACTGTCCACGCATCACAATCGATGTGGGTCTTAAAAACCACAAGCAAATCCATTCCTAGGATTACATCATACCCATCTATCTCAAGCACTGAGTTACCATGTTTCACCATTTTTGAAAACTAAACCATTTTCAAAATACCAAATTTATTCACATGACCATTTCATACATTTAAACAACCATTTCTTAAATCATCCCATAAATCATTATGGACAATGAAATATGAAACCTAGTGGGAAGTCATTTCTACCTTGCATGCAATGCTTATCTCATTGGCTACACCAACGACAATGAGATATCCAATACCTATAAGTGTCTCCAAAACAATTACGTACCCAACTCCCTGGTAACATGATGTTCAACATAAAAGGGTTAGCTACGTCCTTCTATACTATACATTCCAGGTTCTGACAATCCTACGCCTTGTTACCATCCCGACTCATGGAATATATCACAAGCAATGTCAACTCCAAAACCAATTATCAACACCAATGATCGAACAACTGCTCTCACTTGAAAGCCAAGGACCGAACAAGATGATACCACATGTAACACACCACCCCTCCCTCATTGGCTTGAGGAGGCGGGGAGGGTTACATGGCCTTAGGCGACGTTCCCATGGCGCCAAATGCTTGAAATAAATGTTAAGGGCTCAATGAACTATTGGGGAACGATTTTCCCTTGAGACAAAACAACCCAACAACAACAAATATATGATGCATGTCAAAAAAACCATACTCATACATTACCATAGACAACCAGATAATCCATAATCATACATGTCAACACAACCCAAAACAACAGCAGAGTATTATAGGGAACACTCCACAAGAAACACCACAAGCCACAACACCAACATAGCTCAACTCCACCTCCAAACTCCATGCACCACCAAGCATCATGATGCACTACTAAAAGATGGAGATGCCATACCTTTTCCCAAATCCCGGTATACTACGTCTGCAAAGACACCAATGAGCCAAAGCAGGGGGTGAGTACAACTACTTAGTATGATTTCCCCCAAATGACTTCCCAACACATGCCACTAGGATAAAACTATTAGCAAATTCATATAAAATAATTTATATAAAGTAATCACAATTGCAAACATCACCATACCAAAACACATCCTTACAAGGTCATCTCACCCAACCCAAGTAACCTTGGGAAATCCAAACAAACATGCCCTGAGCCATTTCATCATTTCACACTTGCACAACAATTCAAAATTGTAATGAAATGTACAAAAAACAATAAAAACGGTGGGACTTCCACCAAACTAGTTCACCCATTCACAATAAAGAAATAAAAATGGTGGGACATCCACCCAACTCATTCACCCATCCACGAGTAGTAGCACTTCCAACCACTACCCACATAGTGGCACTTACGACCACTATCCATCACCCGTTTATAGTGGAAATTTCATGCCCACTTCAGAACAACATTTCAAACAATAAAAACAAATGATACCACCCACCAAGGCCACAACATCATGAAATCAACCAAATTCCATTGCATATAAATCCACTTCACTAAATCATCCATTTGATGAAAACCATTTTCCATGCCAAAACCCCATTTCAATAAAACAAGCCTTTTCATTGAATACCATTCCAATAAATCATTTCACAAAACAATCATAACATTGCATTTTAAAAACCCAATTTTAGAATTCACAACAATAGCATTTCATCACAAACCCCATTTCTCCCAAAATCCCCCAAATGGATTTCCATCCAAATTCGCATATCAACCCACAATTAATTTTAATCACAACAAATTAATTGAATCACGTAGCCACTAGATCTAACGAAGTGGAGTTGAGAGAGAAGCCACCTACCTTTAGGGTTACCGAAAAAACAACCCTAAATCCATCGCAACTCAAAACCGGAGAATGCACCAACAAAAACTCTCTAAATACCTTTTCCTAACATCCAAAAGCCTTAAAAAATCATTCAAGTAAACCGCAACACTATATCTACACACAACAAGTATAGATCTAGAAAACCAAGAAAGAGGGAAGAGCACATCTAGGGGAAAACACAATTAAACCATGGGAGAAGACTTACCCGGGAGAAACCATCTTCAATACGCCTTGAAACCCCTTCAAAATCCTTCCAAAACGAGTGGGAGAGCACCCAAAACCCCAAAGAACCCAAAATCCCGAGTGAGTCTCAAGTGGGAGGAAGAGAAGAGTGAAATGGGTCAATCCCGAGTGAGCCCGGATTTAAAAACCCTATTTTTAAGTGGCCGCACAGTTTACCTTGCACGGTTTGGCAAACCGTGCGCTAACTGTGTGCACGCCACTACCTCGAGAGCTAGGGTCTGCACGGTTTCCTCACACAGTTAGGCAAGCCGTGCGCAGGCCGTGCAGAGCGTACTGTCTCCCCCTGCACAGTTCCTGGAACATCCGCACGGTTTACACTAACAATGCTCAAACTGTGCACCCCTTTAAAAGCCTCCAAACGCTTCCAAAACCGTTCCAAACTCCCCCAACCTCTTCCCAACACATCACATGCACTTCAAACACATAAAAAGCATAAACAAAGTCTACATACCTCAAACTGGGGGTGCTATAATCTACCTCGTAAAAGAGTCTAGATTTTATTGTGGACATCAATGCAATTTAAATCACCATAATATTAAAAACTATAATAATATTCTCTAACGAAGATTTATATGCCTGATGTTTTTTATCACATAATAATTTTTGTCCTCATTATCCAAGAACACAAAAAATAAATATCCTTATTTGGTCATAGACATCTTGACCATATGGGATGAATGGATGTTGAATCTAGCATTAATGATCATGCATAACCACTACGAGTGATTCTTATTCGGGATCGATGAGTTGAAGCATCACTTGTCTCCCATACAGTGAAATAAACATGATAACATGATCATTTAATAGAGTCATGGTACTTTGATGGAAATCAAAATGCCCCTGATGTGATGAGTCTTCACTCAACTAGTCTTTTTTTTACTCATATGTATAACAAAACTGATTTCCATCAATAGGGACATCATGAAATGTTAAATATGTACCATGTTTAGATGATCATATTTGGGGAGATGACATAAGGACATGTTAAATCAAGAGATTAACTTATATATAATATATTTTCAATTTACCTTATAAATTATACATTATTATACTAATAAAAAAGGTTGTTAGGAAGAATCATAGTTAATAAATATATCATCTATTGTACCATCGATGGGTTCCCTGACCTGATTGAAAAATTTGAAACGCTATGCCATTGTTTCCCAAATCTCCCAAAAAACTCCATAACATGGGAAAAACACTAACAATTACATTAGGATATGGCACCTATAATTAAAATATATCACATCCTATCCCACCAGGGCCCACCTTGTTTATGGATATCCTACTATGATAACCCCTATCCCACCTTAAATAGGATCGGGGTGGGAGGCAATCATCGAATAGGGTATTGTAAAATGGGTTGCCTTTTCATTATATACCTTTATGGACTCAAACAACCATACCCATGAAAAGTCAAGAGGAATGTAATAATACAAAACCATATATAGAAAATTCATTAATTTAATAACCTATAAGGAATAGAACATATTATGATTATAAAAAAAAAATATTAGTTGGGAAAATAATTGTCCAAAAAGAAATGATTATCAACTAGATAAAAATATGAACTAGTAAAAACAATAGAGATATTGACTCCTAATCTCTAGGTATAACCAATTAATTTAAGAAACACACTGACTTAACATTATTATCCATCATATCTATTGGTATATAGTCCACATAAATCATTCAATCACTTGAATACGGAATAAAACATTCATGAATGTCCTATGTTGGGATGAGTACATACATACCCTGTAAGATTCCTGAAAATATTCAAATGGGAAAACCAATTAATAATTCCCACTGAAATGATAAGTTAAGAGATTAATGAAACCCAACATTGGATATTCTCATAAAACCCCATGTGAATATGGGAATTTTTCTCCAACCTCAAATCTTGATATGAATGAATGGTATTCATGTAGATCCATAATTTCCATCACTTCTGCCAAACAATCGCATACCTACATAAGGTATATAGTGGAGATCCTTATGTTTACTAGTATGGATGACATCCAAGAAAAAATAAAGTCTAATAAATGTATATTTTATACCTAAACTAGATTTTGGTAGTCCCACAACTCACCATATCTCAAATGAGGGTGGAAAACTCACTTAGAGAACCCTCCCACCAATATATCCCAAGGAAGGTCGTCCTCTCCCCAGACATATGAACCATTCCCTATGAAATTTGAGGAAGTTATCTGTCTATCTGTATAAATGTATTGGAATCCAACACCCTAGAGAGATATTTGGATGTACCAACATAGGTAACATTATGATGATAAACCATGACCCCTACAATAATTTAATCATCACTAGATAAAGTGTCCCACTAGAATCGCATTGCACCATATATATCATTGAACAATGTAGGACACCATATCATTACTCTTATAATTCTACTTATTATACAATTATTTGTGGGACCATATATGGGAACTAATAAATTATTCATGAATGGTATAAGTCTCATAGAAAATTACATCGCAAGTAGATGAGGCCACATGGTGTGAGAACTCACTCAAACAGCTTGGATTGTCCTTTCATGGACACAGATTGAGATTCCATGTGACACTATTTGAAATATAGATATGTCAAATAGTATGTAGAATAACTTGATTACATGTAATTGTATACTCGATACATGGATGTGTTATCCCAGAACATATACACAGTTTGTCTGTTATGATACACGATGTCTCTGAATCACATGGTCTTAGTTCTGTGACATTGACATGTTGTCTAAGATTTTATGTAGTATCACAGGGAGTATAGGGTATGAAACATGTCATGTGATATTAAAATAAAAAAACCATTGTCTTTGTGGAATATTTGACCATATGGTGTGTCTTTCTATGGGATACATGATGTGTAGTCATGGATCATGTAAAAAAGTGAAGTCTTTTTTCAGACAGATGCTAGATCCATGTTTTTAACTTGTTCCTTTACCAATATACTATTTATTGATAGATGAATATGCTGGATTCCATCTCTGATCATCTTTTCTTGGAATATGATGAAAAAACATTGAAATCAAATCACCTGATTGGTAGTCATTTCACAGATACCGTCAATCAACTTCCCAAATCTGGTATCTTTCACCTGAAATTGAAGAATCTACCACAACACATACACAAAACATACACCATTAAATAATTTTCATCTCTTCTATGTATCATGGGTTATAATAATTTTTTAATCCCACCTAAAAATTTAAATCATGTCCAGATTGTCAAATAGAGAACATCACATAGAATAATTATTTGAAATTTAAACGAATAAGGTAATAATATCACGTGACAATGTGATCCTAGCCAATAACCATGGAACATTGAAACACCCTAGGAGAAAATCATGGGCACAAAAATTCCACATATGTGGGTTTATGAATTACCATGGACAAGTGATCATGAAAAGAAAAAAAATCAAACTAATGAAGATAAAAATCTATTCTTTAACATTTTAATAAAATGAATGCATCTATATTTAATGATATGATCCTTCATTGTGGGTTTCTTGTTGGAGAATTACATATATTATAGTGATATAGAGAAATATTTTCATATTACATGGTTTATACAATGGTCCACATTGATTAGTTCATCGATCAATATCGTCAGGTTCTCCAACACCAATGATGATTGCTCCTGCACATCTAAAATACCCATAGGGTTTTGTGGATAACCATAACATAATATGGTATATTTCAATAGAGGGACAAGTTATTTATTTATTTAAAATAAATAAAATAAATATATTATTTTAGAAAATAATCCTTCCCAAGGTTACCTCCATTGAAAAATTTGTCTCCAACCCTATTTAGTCCATCCCTATAGAAAATATCACATACCATATTTAATGGTAGACTCAAAATCATCATATAAGACACAGATATGTATTATTCAATAATTCCGAAAAAACTACTCGAATGTGACAAAATAAATTTAATATTATTAAAATATCTATACAGAGGATCCCTTGGCCATAAAATCTCATAGCAACTTAGTGCCTCAATATGAATTTATTCCATGAAATATTCCAAATTAATACATGGAAAAATCATATTCATTACCGTTTTCTACGAGGTATGTAGACATTATTGTCTATATATGACTGTCCCATATTATGAAGCCTGATTCAAAAAATTTTGTTGAAAATAATAGGTGGAGGGAGTCCTTCAAATAAATCACATTGATCCTCATAAATCATATTGCATTAATAAAATATAAGTGGAAATAATCAATAAAAGCAACAAGAGTAATCATTTTTCCTTATATGATGTTATTGCTTTATTTAATGATGCTTTTGGGTCAGGGGATTCCTTTTGATTTGAGTGACTTGATTAGGTGATAATAAAACATAAAAACCCCATCAATATAAAATATATAATAAACTCTATTGAATTTTTGAACCTTTTTAAAATTTAGTTTAATATAACAATGGTTATATATATTTAATGGGTAACCTGGAAAAATATAATTATTAATATTATTTAATAGTGTGTTAATCTATGGAGTGAAAAAGATATATATTTTCAATAAATTATAATGTCATTAAATTAGTATTCGTTTTCATATTTTATTCATTGAATATTTGATTTAATTTTTTGTTGATATTGAAATTTTATTATTTTTAGTGAAATCCCATTTTATTGATAATGTTATGACATTTTAAGAACTAATTTTTAAATAGAGATTTATCTTGAGGAACCAAGAACAAAAATAATAAACTAATATAAATATATTCTCATGCCTTTTAAATAATGATAATACGTGGACAATTATTGGGAGAATAAATGTTAAATCACATACTTTCACAACATAGTATATTGGTCTTTGTGGGAATGTATTTTTCCATCCTTATATCTTCCATGAATGGTAGGAAATGAAGAAAATATATAACATTTAAACAGTGATTGAATCATATTGTATGACATAACATAAAAAATATTTATACACCACCTTGAATAAAATTGATAATTCACACCAAAATTATATCAATGTGACAAATGCAACTTGTCACTAGTGATCATGCCATATCCTAAAAGAAAAAGTACTATTTTATATTCAAGAAAAATTATCCAACAAAACAATAAAATTAATTTTATTTCTTTAATCTATATAAAATTTTAATAAAATTTTATTTTATAGAACACAATTCAAGGAATACACCACCAGAAATACAACACAAAAATTTTATCACGCACTTACCATAGGGGAAATGAATACATTGTTAATGAAAATGGACAAAAATAATAATAAAACAACTCAATTATGAAGATCACCTTTAAATTAAATCATTAGTACTTCTATAAAATAGTTTTATGAGATTAAGACATCATCACATATATTCCCCATATAAGTTCAATTTCATACCATCCAACTACCTCTATAAAATATCTCTATCCAAGATTGGTTTATATTAGTGAAATTTTCAATCGTCACAGGTGAAGACCAACATAAAGTCTCCCTCCAAATTATAACTCTATAAAGATATTTATTTGTAAGGATACAAAATATTTTCAAAAGACTATAAATATTTATGACTAAATAAAGATAAGTTAATTCCATTGGGGACCATAAAATTTCATAGAAGAAAAAAACAATACCACTACTCCACAAAACATAGAGCATAACATTTTAATCCTCCAACAAAATCAAAAATAAACATCCATACATCTATACTAGACCAATATGATGTAATTAAGGGTAGATTTAGAATTTAGAGTATATGATTAAATGAGACGTAACCAAAAAAGTGTCAACCCACTAAACCTAAACTAGATCATTAGTAAACACAATTGGATCCCTCATCTAATAGGTACAATAACACATTGTACTAAAAAACCCTAAAATACAATAATTCATTTTTGGTAATATAAGAAGTGTTTTGGAAATTAATTATTAAAGCTAATTAATTTATTAAGGGAATTTCAAAATTAAGAATAAATAAAATTTTATTATTTAAATTATTAACATATTGAAAAAATTGGGGATGAAATACTGAGTGACAAGCATATAACAAGAAAATAGAGGGAAAATAAAATATTAAAAATTAATGATAGAATAATACTGAAAATAATTAAGATGAAAAAATATATGGAAAATTGTATGTTGAATAGATATGGATCGATATGGAACATGTAATAAATAATGATAAATAGTATAAAAGACCTCATACATTGAGTTCTAAATTCCATTAAACGCTACACTAAAATCATAAATAGTAAGGTTAAATTATTCACTTACATTACTCAGATTATTCTTCATAATTTTTTTATTATTATAAATTATTAATAATAATATCTTATTTATAAATAGTCATTAATTTTTTTTTATTTTTTCATATTGTTTGATAATTTCTTCAAAAACTACTTTTAATGTAATGGTAATAGTTAAATTACACTACATAATGGTTCTATAATATCCTTTTGTTTCAAATTATAAATTATATGTCATTAAATAATTTATGGATTATAATATATTATATTATAGTGATAACTATAGTGACTATTCTTAAAAAAATATTTTTTTTTTGTGATTAGAAATTATTGTGCTTGTTAACATTTAATTTCAATATTACTACGAATAGTAAATTATTTTTTGAACCATAATATGATATTCTTATATTGTAATTTCATATTATATCATGAATTAATTTGTTAAACAATATCATTTAAGGAAATTCGTTTCAAAATATACTTACCATTTCCATAGATAATATAAAACTGTTTTTGGTGAAATGATGTCTTATGGGGATTTTCTATCAATATTACTGAATCATAAAATATGTTATTTACTTATTATTTATTTTTATAGAATGTGTAATAAGATAATTCATATAGGAACATTGATTTTTATTCCATTGACTGAAGAAATAAATCAATGCCAAATGAATGAACCAAAGTCCATTAAAGGACATAATTTTGGTTACACTAGGTGATTAAAGATGTTCCTATGAGTTTTTCAAGATGAATATGGGTAGATATTTGGAATGAAAGTTATTTCTCATCTTAAGATAAAGGGGAGTATACTGTGTTGTTATATATGCATGGAGAGGGGTATATAGAAAATTGAATTGATTATTTTTCTATTTAGGTCATATATGTTGAATAATTTTCATTCACATGAAAGATATTATTTTATGACATCAAAATTGAAAATTATTCTACAATTAATATACAATAAAATAAAATCAATTGTTGAATTATTTGATACTATGTAAAGAATGAAATATTTTAATTCATTTTTATGAGAAAATATTGGAATTTTAATATTGATTTTTTGGTTTCAAAATATTTTATGTTTTATAAATTCATATGTTTCTCTTGAAACCCATTTTATTTCAATATATATATTTATGAAATTAAAATTTATATCTTGATGATTTTATGAATTATATGCTAATTTTTTCAAAATGGTTTACTAATCCCTAAAAATCATATTTTCTCAAAAAAAATGAAAATTCCATAAAATTATTATTTTTAAATATTTTCATATAAAATGAATTCCATTTATCCAATTATATTTTATAAAAATAAAAAATATTAAATTTAAATAATTTCATATAATAATTATAAAACAATATTTTATTTATATTAAATTATATTTCTATATCCATGAGTGACAAATTAGTAGTTATAATTTATATTTCAATAAAAAATTTGTTTTTCAATAAGTTGATTATAATACAAATATTTTAACAAAAATATTTTTTTATAATTTTTTAAAATAATCATTAATTTAATTTGTAATAATTTTTTTGTCAATGAAATATAGTTTTATATGTTATTTAATATAATTTTAATCATTATTTTTACTTATCATAAACATTTATTGTTATATTTTTACTACTCTAACTATGGTAAGTTATATTTTATAATGTTAAACAACTATTGTTAATTTGACATAATTATTACAGTATGTAGAAATAAAACTTATTTACTCCAATAATAAATAACTCATTTGTAAAAAATGTCTCCCATATTTAATTTAAAAATTTCAATCTTATTTTTAATATTTTATTTTCTATTTTCTGTTTATCATTATTTTTGCAATTATATGAAAATAAAACACACCCATATATCAAATCATGATCCATTATAATTTTTTTTATTTTCTAGTTATAAAATTTTAATTTTTATAATATATATACTAATAATTTTTCTCTAATGTTTTATGTATATATAATAAAATAATATATAGATTTTTTATTCCATTTATGTGATTTATACATTACATTATACATTTATATATTTGGATGGTAATTTTACAATTCTAAATAATTTATAGAAATATATATGGATATTTTTTAATTGACCAAAACATATTCAATTCATCAAAATAAATACAAATACCTAATATCACGTGATTGACATTATATAAAAAAACTTAGAACACATTGGTCCGATTTTTCAGTGAAAGACATAATAACATTACTCATTTTTGAAATCAATAAACGCTTTAAATTATTATGATATAGCACAATTTTTTTATTCATTTTATTTTAATACATATAATTAATTTTTTTACTGAAATATCAATTTTAAAAATAAGTATTGGTTGAAATATTATAGTACGAACATTACATACATATAACTATTACAAGATTTATGAACACTTTGAACATGATTATTTATGTCAGTATTATATGGGGAAACCTGAGTTGATTTATAGATAGTGAAGTAGAAATTTATGAAGTAAAAACATACTCTAAATTTGTGGAATTTTAGCATTGGTTTTGATATAATGATTAATCTAAATAGCACCAAATTTCACAGTTAAAAAGAATAAAGAATATTGAAATTTTAAATTTTATAGTCCTATTGAAGATTTTTAATTTTTTATTACTGAGGGGAATACTAATCAATTTAGTTATTTTTATTTAGGATTATTTTTTACTAACATTTTAATATTTTGACGATTTTTTGTATATCAATTTGTACTTATATTAATTTTTTATTAATACACTAGATTGAGGATTTCATTAGCTACGATGATGGAGAACAATATATTCTGGTTCATGGATGATATCCACAGTTATTGTTTATTAAATTATGGGATAATAACAACAAACATCTAATATGTATAAAATATAGGATACATTATGAAAATATTAGCATCATAGATATATTTGATTTGATATTTGGATCTATATTGTAAATTACTTTAGAAGTGTTTCTTTAATAATACCATTTTAGTTACTTTTTTTTCTAATGGATTCATCATGGTTCATTTTAAACTTTTCTATTACTCATTTTAAAATATCTAATTTATTTATTATAAAATTTATAATTTTTTGTTTTTTATATTAGATTTTATAAAACATTATTTTTAATTTTACAAAATTAAAACTATCATTGTAATTTGTTAAAATATATATCAATTTGTTTTTTTGGTGATTTATGTTTTCATACAACTTATAATTCCACTACGTAAAATATTTTTACAAAAATCATTGATTAGATCCAAAAAAAATTATGATTTGTTTTCTTTTGATGAAAAAATTGTATGTTTATTTTAAAACGATATCCCCATATAGTGCTTTATGAAATTAACTATCATAGTTTAGGACAAATTATTGTAAGAAATACTATCATTACAAATTTTTTCCTATTAAATAATTTTTTAGAGATTATTTTTAACTAAATCTAATATTTGGTGTCATAAGTAATAATAACATGATCTTATGTATTTTTAATGTTTATTTATTGTCATTGGATCACAATTTACAGTCACTAACTATTTCAATAGTGGGTAATTATTTTTTATTGGAATGTTCTTATGGGGGAAATATTAAACACATAAATATGTTAAGATGACCATTTTTGGGGATCTAATTGTGATTACTATTTTTATTTTATGAATTCTATCATAATTAATACAATTTTTTACAAATTTATAATGATGGATGTATTATATAATTGTACATAGTAAGATATTGTTCTATTTTATAAAAAAAAATATGGAATATCTAGTAAATCTTAAATTTTGTAATACACTATTATTTCTATGACCAAGAACATATATATTCATTATAATCTTTTGAGACATGAAATTAATTTTAAATGAATTTGTAAACTGATCCTTCTGGAAATTCTAATTTTATGGAAACTCTTAGAGGTATATTGAGGGTACACTGTCCTCCTTTTATTTATCCCTAGAGAATGAGTAACTCCAGTCCATCAAAAAGTCATGGCCATTATAGATTTTTTATAATCCATGTGTGAAAATAGTTTTCTTCAAATAAAATTATTAGAAAAACTATATATACTATGAAAAATAATGGTTATTGAAGAGAAAAATTATAAATGACCCTATATATATTACCAAAAAATCTAAAGATTAAATAATTAGTTCATTTATTTAATAATAATGAATATTGGAGGGATATGATGAAAAAATAAATTTGAAAAATAGGGTAGAATATTGATATACATTAAGTAAATCAAATTTTGGGTCTTTTTAATATATAGTAATATTTATAAATCCCTTGTTTCAAAGATGATATAAAATAATTAATATCAAATATTTTCAAATTATAGCGATAAAAATCTTAATCAAATCATATGTCGAAATAATAAATATTCTTATTATATAAATTTAAGAAATATTCATTTAATGGAATGTGACGTTGTAAATAAAAATAAGGAATCATGGTATTTGATAATATATCAATGTAATGAAATTTATTTTATATTAGACTTAGTTTTTCTAAATGTAATGGATAATATATAAAATTAACAATACATTTTAAAATAAAATAAGATAAAATTGTAATATCATTATAGATATTGAGTTCCATGAAAGGTGACACATCTATTTGAGGTTTATCAAGATAATGTTGAAGTGATAGTCATAACGTAGTTAAATTATATTCACATGTTATGTGTTATTATAATTTCTCCACTGAAAATGTAACTACTAAATCTCTAGAAAATAAAATTTTTAGATTATAAAATAACATAATATTTTGAATATAAATATTCAAAATCATTAGATGATGAAGAAGATATTCCCTCAGATATGGAGAATTTTAATTCATCAAAAAATGGAGATTATTTATCTATATAATCATGGAATCATATGTAAATATTTTGAATAATGAAAATAATATTCTGAAGCTAACCATGAATTTTCATAATTAAAAACTTATTAAATTTGTTAAATGCATTTATAAGATAACTACAATTGTTTTTATGAATATAAATAAATAATACATACAAAAAAATCTAGTGTGAATCATGATGATTAGAATTTAGTTAAATATAATATAATAGATCAAAAAAATAAGATGTTTGATTTTAGAATAATCAATTATATAATGTTACTTTTGCTAAAAATGTATTAAAAAATGTATTAAAAAATTATATCTTCTAAAAAATCTATTGAATTTTTTTATACATATGGTAATTTTAATTTTAAATTTTTTTACTTAAAATAGAATAATATTTTATTAAATATCCAATAAATGGTCACTATAGTAATTAATGTACTTGTAAAAATATTCATTATGTTGTAATTTATAAGATAATTATTTTAGAAGAAAATTTTGTTCAAAAAATAAAATTATTTAGTCATCTGAGGGCTCAAAAATATTTTCTTTCTAATTAAACTGGCCCCATAAAATAGTCGGTGAAATGAAAAAGGTTAAATCATTATTATGAAATTACACTGAGTATAGGAAAACAATATGTTATTAAAATGGTGGTTATTCTCAAAACATTATAACTGAATTTTCAATCTTATGGAATTTTAAAGGGTAGAACCGATAAAATATAACATTTAGATTGAATGTAAAAGTTGAAATAATTAGAATTTGTGATATTTCATTCTTTAAAAAAAATATTTCAAATGTTTTATAATTTTAGGGAAATAATAAAAACCTTAACATATATTTTTTATTATGTCACCTGGGACATTATGTCTATATAAAAATGATAAATGTTTTGTTTATTTTATTATGTTATTTTAATTTTTTATTATCGATAGAAATGAAATTTTTTACACATTAAACATAGAATACTTATTTCATTTGAATTATAATTTAATTATTTAATAAATAGACGTTTCATGGTTTTTGAATGAAATGGTAGGACAATATAATTCCAAAAAACTAACTAAAATTTGAATAAATGTATATTTTAGGGATATTCCAGAACAAAATTTTAACTCATCAATTTTTTTATCCTTTTCAAATCGATATGTAACAAATGTATACATTAAAATCTAAATCATAAATCTAGACTAATGAATCCTTAAAACTAGAACTCATTGATTATATTAGTCCTACACGAAAAATAATGTTTATGGAAAAAACAGTGTATATGTATTAGTGTATGATTACACTATTTTAACGAGGGTTTATTTTCTCATAGAAAAAATTGAATTAATTTTTTATTATAATTTATTTAATATTTCTACTAAAAATGTGAAAAAATTTATATTTCAGGCCACAAAGAGTTTATCGTTTTTAAAGGTTTTTAAATAATGAAATGATAAAAATTATAGGAAAAATTTAATATTCATTGCTATTACACATATATAACCATTCAAATTTTTTATTTTATTGATAAAATAGATTTATTCAACATATTACTCAATCCTTTCTATGTTATTATTATTTTTCGATGAATTTTTGAATTTTGGAAATGAGTACTGCATTTTTTACTATAAATTTAGTTTTATATAAATAATTTATATGTAAAATTATTTAAGGTTTATGGATTAATATAAATCCAAAACATTAATTATTCAGGAAAATTGTGGTAAATAATTCATCCATAATATTAAATATCCTTTAATTAAATTACAATATAACGATAATAAAGTTATATTTATTGGTGATTCTATAACCAGTTAGTGACATATGATTTTATATATTAGAACTAATGTTTCTGAAGAGTTTTTTTCTTTTATTATTTGTTGAATGAGACCCCTTGTTAGTAAAACCTATATAAATAAATTCCATAGAAAATAATTTCAAATATCCTTATCTTAATTAGATCGATGGTGTTCCAAAACCATTAAAATTTAATCCGTTTAAAGTATGATCATTGAGTTTTTTAATGAGAAAAATGCATTACAGTATGATTCGAATATATTATAGAATTGTCGAAATATCACATTTCGTAAATCTTAATTTATCAAAAGAAACTATAATAACAATAATATAATTAGTTTTTTTACAAATTTTTATAACTATAGGTTCCTTAAAAAATCAATGTGTGCATCATTCATTCCTACCACACATATAAACTAAAATTGTAGATGATACATTAGTTGATGTTTTTTGGAAATGGAATATATAGGTAGACCTAAATAAACATGTATGGATTCACATTTTAAATATTATGGAATGACCTAATAATATACTGACCACTATAGTAAATTTTATTTTAAGAAAAAAATGGTATGAAAAATAAACTATTGTAAAAATTAAATCAACATTCATTACAAAATAATTTTTTGATTGCGATGGTATAGATTACACAAAGAATTAATCACTAGTAGAGACACAAAAATAAATTAATATCATTAAATTATTTATAGTTCATCTTAATATTATATTATTTATATTGAAATTGAAATGTGAATTACATATTGGATATGCTCAATTGGGTGTTTATATTGAAAAACCCTATGATTTTTAATATACTAAATTCCAAAAAAAAAATTAAAATATACAAAATCAATATACAGAAATGAAAAACCCAAAATATATTGGTTTGATAGATTTGAAAAATATTTACATCAAAAATGATCTTAATTATTGTTATATCAAACCATTTTTGTGAATAATTTTTCCAATGATTAATTTTTTTTTTATATGTTGATGATATAATTTTTAGCACAAATTAGAAAATATATTTCATATAGTGTTTAGTTTCATATGAAGAAGGTTATTTGAAATTAACATGAGGGGTGAACTTATCTTCTTCCATAGATTTTAAATATCTCAAACACTAGAAAAGATATTTCAAATACTCATAAATTTATTAATTATTTACCAAATAACATTGATAATATAATAGAGACATATATTTGACATAATATTAGTTAATTTGGTAAATTGGTAGGGCATGGAATTTATAAATGTATGGTGATATGTTTACATGTTTTAGCTAAAATTTATCTTGTAATTTTGTTTTTGTATTTTTATACTTGGTGTTTCAATAAAATCCAATGGTATAACCCATAAAATTCGTCCAATGTAATTTCATTTACCTTAAAGTAACCTTGAAACAAATTTTATTATATTTATGTAAAATTTTTATTCATTAAAATTTTTATTCTGATTATTAATTTTTAGGGTGTATTTTATTTAAAAAATGTACTTCTTGAACATTACATTTTTTATAAGATGGTATTGTTTCATGGTATAGAAATAATAATTAAACTATATCACTTTATACTATAGAATGCGAGTATGAGGAATTTTGATGGTGTAAAGCTCACACGTTTTGGGTAAAAAACACACTCATATATTTTGGTTTTGTATTATATAGTCCTCTAATTTTCATCGATAAACATAGTGTTATATGGTTTTGGAGAAACCCAAATCATTACACATAATAAATTCATAGAAATAAAAAACACGATATCATTATTTATTTAAAAATTAGCATATATGTTTAATTAACATATCAAAACATAAAATTACCATGACAATATTTTTGCAAAACATTTAAATTAGGAATTATTCAATTTCATTAAACTTAACATATGAATAATAAAAAAATCCAACCGTAAATCAACTTCATTATAATAAAAATTATATTTTATAAAAACTATCTCTATAAAGGCTATAAAAAAAATTTATATGTATTTTCATTACAATCATTTTTCATTTCATAGTCATTCATTTTATAAATTTTATAATATGTATTCCAATGAAATTTTTTTATTTGGTTTCATAATACATTACTGGTAATGGTAAAAAATCCATCTAGACTCTTCCTTAAACCATACTTGAATTTGGAATATCTTCCATTATTCATGGAAGAAAACATTATGGTGATTTAACATCAATGAATTTTTTTAAAATTTGATATAATTATTATGATCATATAAGGAACAAAATTATTTTCTACATGGATGAATAAGTTTTTATATAGGGAAACTCTACATACTAATGATTTATAAAATAGAATAATTCTATCAATTTCTATTTTATTCTCATCCATATTGTACATTTTGGAAATTATAATTAGTAAAAAATATATAATTTTTTAAATTATTATGAAATATTATAGTGATAAATCACAAATGGAAAATGTTTTTAAAAATTGGTAATGTTATGTATTTCATGTGGGGGATGTCAATTCTATTTCTTATATTCTTGTATAACCGATGAGATTATTCTGAATCCTTAAAAAATATTTTTAATTCATCTTACAAATACTCATTGGGAATCAATATTAAATTTAGATTACCTTCAAAATTGACATATATTTTCTATGAATTTTAAATGGGGGATTTTTAATTTATTTGGGTAAATGAATAAATTACTCTCTTTATATTGGAAATCATAATATAAATTAAATGAATAAGATTTAACATAATTTAATTTTTTTATATATTTGAATCAATCTCAATTTACATAAATTATAGTCTAAATAAGGTTTCTTAAAAACTAGTAGTCTAATTATTAATGATAGATTTTTTTCACCTGATTTTTAAAAAATTGTAGCACATATTATTAAAAAAAATTATACGAAGAAATATTTTATGTTTCTTATTATATGAATAAGATTCTATAAATTCCATTACAATTAACCTCATGATATGATGAATTTTTATATTGTAGTTTTCTACAATAGTTTATATAAATAGTACCATATTGCATATCAAAATTTTTCTTTCTCATACATAGATATTTTATCTTTTTAGATGAATATTCATTACATTAAAAAAACACACAGCTGAGTTCTATAAGATTTTAGTTCCTTCAAAGACATTGAACTCTCTATTATATTACACTAAAGTATTTAATTGTTTCCCATAAATATTTTCCAAATTTATACTCTTCATAAAAATATCCGACATAAACACATTGTATACAATGTGGGATAATTAAATATGTGCTGATTTGAGTTTAGATGAATAGTAATGGGTAACAAGGGAAATTTATATGCATAACATGGGATATAATATATTAGAACATGAGCATAACATATGAAAATCATACCATGCATATCAAATATTAAAATCATGATTAATCAAAAAATATATGGATGTTCAGAAAATATAAATCATATGATAATAAAATTACACAATTCATTAGAGAATAACCTATTATTAATAAATATAATTTTTACATAAATATATATGTTGAAAATAATTTCTTTTTTAGTTGAGGATAATAACAAATACTCATAGTTAGAAACACCTCTAGGGTGCGACACACCCTTATCTAGAGTGGTGGTCCTTTCCTCACAGTGGAATGTGTTCACTCCCCAAACTATCATTATAATAATGGTTTATTCCAAAGTCTATCATAGCATAAAATTCATTAATTGAACAAAGTTTACTCCCGATTCTGATACAGTCTATACCCTAATATATAAATCTTTACATGAAGCATCAGAGGGATATATAATTCCCACCCATCAGTGAGCATAATGTAACCAGAGTCCATGGTTAAAAGGTTACCATTGTACTGTATTATATTGTAACATCTTCTCTTTTCTATAAGAAAAATTCCAGTCTTTTTTATGATGTAACCATTATTCATGGTTATAACATTACCACTATTATTGGTTATAACATATCCATCATCCTTGGATACAATGTAACCATAATCACGCAATAAAAATTAAACATATATAAAGTAACATATGAGAAAATTAATTATATTAGAAGGCATTAAATAAATTTGTTCACAAATATAACATATTAACATAATCTATCGAAATTAAAAATATTTTTAATCATTCCATAATTTTATCAAATCATAAGGATTGTAAAAGGAATTGTTTTTTATTATCTTTTTTATGGTTTAACTATTGATATAGGAATTGTTTTCATAAATTCCATGACACTATAAATAAAAAACATTCAGAGAAAGAATATTAATCGTATACATTCATAATATCCCCCATAATGAAAAAGTAATGTCAATTCCATCCATTATATATGGAAAATAAATTGGAATTATTAATAAAAACTTTTCTCATGGAAAAATTCCATTCTATATTGGAAAATATTTTTTAAAACATAAATAATTTTCAAAACACATTTCCTTTAAATTATTCTAGATAATATATAATGGATTCTTCAATGAAAATAATTTTCATGAATGTATTAAATTTATTTCGTTCTATACACATTAAAACAAATATTTAATGTCAATTTTCTATAAAACCCAAACATGGATTGTTTTGAAAGAGACATAAATATTAATCATTTAAAAAAATTTAAAAAATTAAATAGTGGTTAAAATATAATTGAAAAAATGTATTATTTTAGTGATAAATAATTTTTGAAAACATTTTCAAAATACAATGTTTTATAAAGGGAATTATTTATCTCCGAATATAGAAATAAGATCATATTTCAATTAAGTCATATTATTATTTATATTAAGTAGAAATGAGCGAGAACATGGTAAAAATGAATTTATATATCATTAATTCCCATAGGATTAAAAAAATAATTAGTTTTTAGATATATATTACAAAAAAAATTCATTATATTTATTATCTTAATCTATCCTGATAAACGATGAGATAATAACAAAAAACTCGTTCATCATTGGTAAATTTACAATCATAATTCATTTTAAAGAATAAAATTATATGAAAAATATAACATAGTGAAAATATGAATATTTATCATATAACATGTAAATAGGGCTATATAAACCTCATAAAATAATATATGTGTCTAAAATAACATATATCTCAATGATAAAAAACAATCCCATGATGCATTGGTAACATTGAAACCACAAACCCCACAAAAAATGTATCCTCAAAGTAATTTTTATGTACTAATATATTTATAGATATAAATTCTAAATTAATTTCATATGTAGTATATACACAACATAAAATAAATAGTAGTTGTGTTTCGCTTGTGTCTATATAATTAAAAAGTGTAAATAAAATACCTTACCTTACTTATCGAAAACATTGGTAATTGTTATATAATCATGTATAGTAAATATAATTTTATTATACAGGTATTAAATATCCATACATATATATATTTCATATCACATACGATTTAATTTTGATGTTTTATTACACGTGAATCATAAATTCTATGTTAAAGTCAAATTTTGGGTAATAACCGCATTGTTTTTCTTATATGTTTTTTTATTTTCTGTAATATTAAATTGATCATTGTTAAATTATAAAAAAAATAAAAAAATTTCATAATATTAAATAAATATACTTCTAATACCAATTATGAATAATGGTTTGGAAAATGATGTATGTTACGATCAAAGATATAGTAGGTCGTAAATATTCTGGAGTAACATTTACAATTTCAAATGATATTTAATGAAATATGGTTGGTAATATATTTTAATTCTATAAATACAATAATATAATTAATTCAAAATTATTTACCTTAACATTCTTATACATATCATCCATATATAGTGGTGATGAATAGAGAGTTACATTACTTCATGAAGGAAATGGACTACATGGACATGAATGACATTATCATCTTTTAATGAGTTAAACAGTGAGAAATATAATGATGTATTATATTTATTAAAATTATAATTAGTAAATGTGTATAATAATTTACTCATTTATATCCCATGCATTAATCCTTTCTATATCTGATGTAAATAATTTTAGAAAAATAAATTTCATCGCTTCATATAACAGTAGTCCACTGTAAACCTGAAAAACTATTATTATATCCAAAATAAAATTGAAAAAAAATTATCATATGATATAATTATTCCATAGGAATAAATATTTTATAAATTTTGTATATATATATATATTGTTTTAATCCATCATCATACCCAACTGTTATAGGTCAAAATGGAAAAAAAATTACATTGGTTCACAAGGTGGTTGTTTATTATAATCACGAATGATGATTTCATTACCAATTTTATTCAATTAGATATGGTTATTGAAAATTGAATTAAAATAAAGAAAAATATTTATAAGTACGGTTTGAAGGATATTATATTTTCAAGTTTTAATAAAACTTTGAGGTGGTGGATTAAGAATGAAATGAAATGTGGTCATTGATGACTGGTCAATCTTCATCGGTTGTCCTTCAAGTATAAAAAAAACATCCTATGATGGATATATATTTATCCTATGGAATATTATATGATCGAATTGATTTTGTGATATGATTTGTTCAGGTCATTTTATATCTATTGTGTACTGAATATGGAATGTGAATAAAATAAGGGTGGCCTTTTATAAGTGACGTGAGGGCCACACTTATAAATTAAAATACAATTTGAAACATGTTTTTTTTCTATTAAAAAAGACACAATAATGAAAAAATGTCAACCCTAGAAGGAATATGGTGGATATATTTTTGTAAAATTGACTTTGGTATAAATTTTTTTTATTTATAACCATTATGTATCTATTTACCCCTCTATAAAACACATTTATAGCTTAACCACAATATTTTTTTTCAGGTTTTTATATTCTTATTGTAAAAAATATTGATTTACAACAATAAATAAAAAAAATAACATTTATTAGAAATAGAGAATATATTTTTCCATATTATACTCAAATATGCGTAAAATATAAATTTTATAGTAATTCTACAAACGAGACGTGAAAGATGATTTTCTAAGAGAAAATATTCGAAATATTTAAATGTGTTCCATTTAATATTCTAATATAATATGAATTTAATTAATTTAATTGGATTGATATATTCATTATTTAATTAATTTCACTTTTAAGAAAATATAGATTATAATTTAAACATATAATTAATTTAAATGTATGTGATGTTTTCTATTAAATGTATTTATTTTCCACTGTTCATATAAAATGAATCTCTTCAACAAAAAAATCTCCATCAGATGATTTCAAAGTGATAAGTCATAAAATCATGTTTTTCATATAATATTATATTTTTAAAAAATTAAAAATTTAAATTTAAATCTATACATTCACGTGTGATTAAAAAGTGGGTTTTCATGAAGTCATTTTTAAGAACACGTAGATTTTTTATTTTATATATATATAAAAATATTCATTGAATGGAGATAAATTAAAAATTAAATGAATATACTATTAAAATTTCCTCAAAAAATTAAAAATCGTTTATTATTTTAATCAATTAAATTTGATAATATTGTTCAAATTAAAGTAGTTTTTAGAAGAAGAAACCCCTTTTTACAATCCAAATATAATCATATACTATAATACAATATAAAATCTATTCAAATTTAATTATGTGCATAAAATATTAAAAAACAATACAAATTTTATATAAAATCAGATCTAGGAATTTAAATTACAAATATATTAAAAAATAATGATAGTTTTACACAACAAAATATTTTCCAATATTCCATGGTAAATCAATATTTTCTAAAAAATTCCAAAAATTAACTATATTTTAATATATATATAATTGTTTAAAAGATAAAATTTATTTTATGAAATTGTTTTTTATTAATATGAAAATATAATTTTAACATAAAAATAAATAAAATAAAATTTTGAAGTATAAAGTTTTTTACTGAATATAATTACATTAATAAAATTTGATTTATTATTTAATAAGAATTTAAAAGTAAGTTTATATTGATTTAGGATACTATATATATATATATATCATAAATTGGATACTACTTTTCATTCCAACATACTTCATAGCTAGGATATAATAATATTATTAAATAGTTGTCTGATGCATTGAATTATGAGTCATGCACACTAATAACAACACTCGTTGATCTTTGTAACACAAGTTAAACTCACAAGATTTACATATTGATACATGTAAGTAAAAACATAAAAATCATAAAGTTAATTTGAATAAAAAATTAAAAAATTCATTGGTTTTGATATTGACCCCATTTTCAAATGAATTTTTAATAACTCAGATCTTTATTTTAGGCCTAGATCTTTATTTCGAGTCATTTTTTAGGAAAAAAGAAGAGATGTGAAATTTTCTAAGTACATTTCGTGTATATTTGAGTACACTTTGTGTACCTGATTCCCACATATATCCATGTTTTGGTCGTGTAATGGAAGAGTACATGGCTGTGTAGGTGACCTGAGAGACTGCTTAATATGAGGGACAGTTGAGGCTACTACATGGCGTGTACATTAAATAAACACAGAATGTACATTTTAATTTATTTTATAAATTGTTTCGGGGCCGCATGTCACCTCCAGATACATCTTATTCTCCCCTTGTTTCATACTAGATATTGATGAGATATCCTTGATCATCGAACCCCTATCGATTCTCCATAAGAGTACCGGTTGAGAGGTCATTACGTGTGTTGGATTACCACCTGTGAGTTCTCTCTTTCCCTAGATCCTCTCATTTTGACTCCTCCTCTCTCATAATTATTTCAATGATGATTGTTTTTACTATTTTATCGATCTATGTCTTGGTTGTCTTATTCAACCGCTGATGTTAATGAGTGATGATCATGAGACATCAATGTATGTGGGTTTTTTCTTTAATTTTCTATATTTGGATTATATTTTCTTAAGGTGCGAGATAAAAATGTTTGGGGTACTGCATGTTTTAGAAATTTTACTCAATTTAAAACCTAATTTGGTTTGTCTGGTTGCGAATGGGTTATTTATTATGTGTATGGATAGATTCCTAGTTTAGGGGTCACCCCAGGGGTTGGTTTCCCTTATTTGTCTATTTATGGCCATTTTGATTAGGTTACCTATCAGGCGTACCTTGTTTCCATGCCATGAATTGTTTCAGATGGAGTTTGATTGATAATATGAATATCTTGTATTATGGTTTTGAACGTTTTCCATGTATTAGTTATATATAACATGTTCTTACTTTCTATGATATGCACGTTGTTTTTCCAATGGACCTTGAGATCCTTGGACCAGAAAAACTGTGGGGGTTTCCATTTTTAGTGTGATAGGATTGTGAGATCTTTGGTGTAGACTTTGAAAATGGGTTATATACCATGATAGATACACAAGAGGTCATTTATAATTGATTTATGATATGTTGAAATAGGGTAATTTATCATGACAGCTTCCCTGGTGGTCATTTGTAATTCTATAGTTCTATGTTGAACCAAAGGGGTTAGATCGTGAGAGATTTCTGATAGGGTAGTTTGAATGATGAATGATTGTGATGATTCATCCAAGCCAAGGAACAAGCTTGGACTCAGTCACATATGGTTGATATGAAAGTCTTCTGTGATGTCTCTTTTGGTACTATTACCTATGGGTATATAAATCTTATGCTAAATCTTGAGATTAAATGTTTGAATTTATGAATAATAAATATAAATGAATGTCATTGAAAACTATAGTATTGTTTACTTTTTTAGTACTTCCTATTTTTTAAAATCATTTTTTATATTTCCTGCAATATATATATACATTGACAGTTAGACATAGATCATCAGGTGGTTTCCTTTTGAGATTCATATCACACCATATTTTGGTCATGCATTAGATCCAAACTGATTATATTGTTACCAGTATAGATAAGTTAAATCACCCTTCTTCATTATGAACATGATTTCTATTAGAGCTAGAGAGAATGAGACAATGATTATGTTTACGGTGCTTTTAGAGTTTACTGCATTTATATATATTGGTTTAAGTATTGTATTTCTAACATGTGACTTTTTTGGATGATTTCATAGATATATGTGACATGCATTATTTATATATTCTCTTGTTGTTATATTACTATTAGTCTTCCATTGATTACTTTTTTATGGTATTACTAATTCAGCTACTATTTACTATATCTTTACATTGTGTCTCTAATACAATGAGGGCATTGTTTCCCTACTATCCCACCAAAGGCCCTCATTTCTGGAAAAAATCCACTGGCGTTCATGGAAATACCCTTGAGAAAATGTGACCAACCAGGTATGGGGTTCCATTGGGATGCACCCAAATTTGAGATGTTACAAAGTGGTATTAATGGGACTTCTTTTCGGCTTTGTTTAAATTTTTGGAGCCTATAGACAGGGACTAGAAATTATAGGTAGTTGGTAATAAGTTCTCCCTAAGTGTTGCAATCCTATCTATAGACAAAAGCCATGTTACCACAATAAATTTCAATTTTTTTGGTTTTTTAATTGTTACAGTAGGTTAAATTTCACCGTTGGGTGACACAATTATATTTTCTGTTGTTATTGATATAATATTGGATATGTATCAATTGAAACACATTGAGATACGGGTAATGAATTTCATGAATTATATAGACACTTTCTAGGGACCACATTTCATGCATTCTATTCATTCCATTTTGGGAGAATTTCTAATTCTAATCTAGTTTAATTGATGGTGTGCTAGATATGCATGTCATTGTAGAATATTACATGATAAAAATACATAATATTTAAATAATGTATTGGTATATGTAATGTTTCATTTTTGATGGATGACCTGCTTTGGTCATTGATGTTTTATAGTCCATATTGGACAAAATTTTGGTGGATCATGATTGAACTTTAATTGAATTTTGTCAAGGTATGATGTGAAAAAAGAATCCAAATATTGATTTGAGGATAGTACGGGCTCCCAAGTGTTGGAATTTTTCATTTATTGTACAAAATTATATTTTTTTAGGGGTTTCATTGTGGATTTAGTGGCTTACTATCTAGAAACCCAAACAACATGACAGGTGATGTTATGAACCTTTTCAATTTGTTCTTCTATTATGGAGGAATAAACTTTTCATAATATAATTTCGTGTGCTGAATGTACACGTCTTGTAATCTATTATAGTTTGAATGACTATGTGGGAAGAGACACGGGGTTGATAAATGTTTTGTAGAATAATTCGTGTACTGTATGTACACATCGTGTTGTAGACACAATATATCTGGCTGTGTGCCTAACAAAACTGGTGGATAAATTTTGGATGGTACACATTTTTTCCATCTTGTACACATTGTGTGGTGATCATCGAATATTAGGACATTTGACTAACAACAAGGGGTATGAAACATAAGTAGTAGAAGATGTGTCTAGGGTGAAAAAACTATGTAGTGTTACTGAGGAGAGAACTGTGTAGTTCTATCTAGGTAGAAGTACCTGGGAAGGAGGGATAATTCAAGTACATTCCATGTGGTAGGATGAACATGATGTGTTTATGTGGTGTTACATGACTAGGGTGGCATAGGGTACACACCCATGTTAAAACATAAGGTAACACCCCATCTAGTGTCTTTACACACCGTGTATCCATATTTTAGGAAACATGGATGGTTTCATCATTTATTTTGTTCTTAAATTTCTATGTTTATATCCTTGAAAATATTGTACGGAGGTGTGCACTTGATCTCGTTGATTTATTCAACCCAAACATCCTCTATTTTTATTCTAGGAACATTGTGATGATGAATCCAAAAAAATTGTACATCAAGGACTACCAATAGATCCTATAGTCGTGCCCGTCTTTGCACCAAATGTTACATCAGACACAGGTGATGATTCAAAATTCCATAAAGGATTTTTAAGGATGATTCAGAACTTTTAGAGAGCACTACATCCTACCCTATCAATGGAAGAGTTGATGTAGGTGTTCTAGTAGTAGCATCCTCCCACTTTTTCATTGAATGTAGGGCCATAGGCTTCATATTCATGGTTGGAGTCCATTCATGATATATTTCACCATCTAGAGATTCCTCCAAAGGGGAGTGTGAGGATCTCGACATACATGCTTTGTAATTCCACCAGGAGATGGTGGAATGTCATCTCATAGCCAAGACATCATCATGATATGGCTTGGGATGTGTTTTAGAGGAACTTATTTTACTACTTCTTCCAAAATATTTTGAGGGATGATCATGACCAATAGTTCATGAATTTGGTGTATGGATATCATTCAGTAAGGGGTTAATCTTCTCATTTTTTTGATTATCAACACAGCACAACAGTTCTTGGAGGTGATAATTTATCATTGTCTTGGATATTTTAGGATTGTCTCTGGTAAGACATCATATTGCATGTAATTGTTTTATATAGGACCATTGTCACTCCAATAGTAAACCACGAACTTACTACTGAGATAAATTTGAGTGATTTAGGAGCTGTGAGATAGGGCCTTTCAAATTTGTGGGCTGGTGATCCTTAATATGATATCAGGAAACACCACAGGGATCCTTCATGTGGTGATTCCAGTAGCAGGGATGTGTCTTTAGGTATCCAAGTGAGGTTATACCAGTGTGGGAAGAGTGGTAGCACGATACCTCAATGCCCGAGAGACCCAGTTGAGGGTCGTTCTTGCAGCATGATGGTTCTTAATTTGAGTTTATAATGGTTATTCTCACGAGAATCTAGTGAGAGGGGATCAATTATTACTCCACGTTCAGAAGAAGTACCACAAGTTTCTCCTCAGTCAGGGAACTAGTGTTCATCCGGTTGTTCAGGGTGAAGAGGTGGTCATCATTGGTGTTTCCTGATGATCATATTTTAATGAAAACATGGTGGATTAGCTCCAGATCATCAAGAAGGGTCATAAGGTCCCTGTACAGGTATGATTGTTTTAGTGTATTAGACCCCCCAGGTGTAGGTTCACAGACTCTCTACAGTTAGATGTATGAATCTAGTTTCCCCATTTTTATCTTTTTCCATTTTTGATATAACATATTCACATTTTTTGTATCTGTTGACATTGTGGATTGGCATGTGATCTGTATCATTACATTGAGGATGGTATAACCCTAGAAACTCTAATTGGGAATTATGATGGCTAGTGTACGCTGGGCTAAGTAGTTCCCTCTTGAGGTTTGTGGGTGTCAAATCATATGGGACCTATATGTCTTAGATATGATTGGCTTCGATGACATTATCAAAATGGACTGTTTAATATATTTTCAAGAAATTTTTTACTACTATCACCACAGGGTGAGTTACACATCACCAGGGGGTGTGATGTTTCTAGAAAAGGGATAATGGGATGTATAGGAGAGCCTCATGGGTTTTGAGGAGTTACATACTGTATTGTTACTTTCATCTAGATGGCCTGGTGACTTCACAGATAAAAATTCCTCTAGTGTTGTATCATTTAATAAATTTATTTCCAATTTAATTGGTAGGATTTATTCTAGAGTGAGGTAGGTTTATCTTTTGAGATTAATCCCTGGGTGGAACCGATGTAAATTCCACCATATAGGATAGCTACACTAGAGTTAGAGGCCCTCAAGAAGTAGATAATTGAGTTTCATGAAAAGTGTTTCATCTGACCTAGTAGTTATACTTGGGTTTTTCTTATCCTTTTTGTGATAAAGGTTGATAGTACCCCCATACAACGTGTGTATTATCTGAAATTAAACCATCTGACTTCTAGGAACCAATATCAGTTTCCTAGGATTGATGATATATTTATCATATTCGAGGTGATCAGGTGTTATTGAATATTGACATGAGATATGGTTATCATCTATTATATGTTATATAATAAGATATAAATTTTATAGAATTTTGGAGCAGGTATGGTCTATACATGTATTTTGTTATGTTGTTGGGTCTCACGAACACACCGAATGTTTTCATGGAACTTATGAACCGACCATTCCATCTTTGTTATTATTATCTTGTGGTAGTCATTGTGGACGATATATTGGTGTAATATTACACTCAACAAGAACATGCCATCGATCTTGATATTGTATTGAGTACACTGAAAGAGCATCAATTATATGAAATTCTCTTAAAATTAGAATTTGGGGTAGACTTGAATCACAACATGGGTAATCTTATCTCAGATACAAGAGTATCAGTAGAACCATAGAAAGTGAGAGAAATAGTTTTCTAGGAGAATCGAAAAATATATTTGAGGTAAGATGTTTTCCAGGGTTGGATTCTTTCTAAAACACATTATTCATGACATCATTAACCTTATTTTTTCACTAACGGGTTTATCTAATCAGACTGTGATGTTCTTGTGGAATGATTCCTATAATTTATCTTTTCAGGAGTTTAAAGGGAGACGACTTTGGTACTAAAACAAATTTTTTTTGGATATAGTTAAGAGTTACACATTTTTCTGAGATGCATTATGTATTGGGTTGGGAGTAGTGATTATGCCTAGGGAAAGAGTTCTTGCATACAGGTCTAAGAACATATGGCCACATTTGAGTAATTACCTGATTCATAATCTCATGTTGGTTGTAGTTGTGCAGACTTTACGCTATTGGGGAAATTATCTTTTGGTATAGAATTTTTGGGTATATACTAACCACAATTGAATCAATTATAACTTTACTGAATTTGATCTAAATTTGAAAAAAGATAATTTTGGTTCAGTACCTTTAGTCTTTTTACTATGAGCCTACCTACACACATAGGAATGGAAATTCAGTGGCTAATGCATTGAATATGAGGACTCATATACAGGTATTTTAGGAGGCCAACATTGAGTGGAAGTAAACAGATTTGTTCTTTAATATGCATTTGGAGGGGTAGGGGAGACATGGGAAGATGTTTCATTCTTCTATATATACTTCATATAATCTTTTGGATCCTTTGGAAATGTGGTAGCTATCAGAATATGATGGTCGAGTTCCATGATATAGTTTTCAGTCGAGGAACCAACTCCTGGTTGGACCATCACTCAGGAAGAGGTTTTCCATTTTCAAGGTATCATTTGGGTGTCATAAGACATACTCAAGGATATTTTGTGAGATCTTCACATCTTAACAGGGGAAATTCATCCTAGTGTCAAGAAGAGGTATCGAAATCTAATTCATGAGAAATTTTGGCCCTACATAAAGAAGGAAATTTCTAGTTTTGATATAGCATGTTCGACCAGTCAGTAGGTGAAGGCAGAGCATCAGCAATGAGCATGGAAATTATAGCAGTTACCCATTCCCGAGATAAAGTTGAATGATGTCGTGATGGACTTATTGAAGGGTTTACAAAGGTTTCCTTGAGGGAATGATGTGGTTTGGGTTGTTGTTTCTAGGAAAATGATGGTTTTACACTTCTTGTAGATTAATGAAACCTTTAATTAGATGATCTTTTATGGTTATAAATCTAAGATATTTATCATTTTCATGAGTTTCATCACTCTATTTATTTTGATAGGGATTACTAGTTTACTTATCATGTTTGGAATTTACTACAAAGGGATTTGTGTACAATGTTACTTCTATTTATAGCTTACCATCCCCAGACAGTTGGCCAGTCGTATTTCACATTTTAGGTTTTGGAAGACATACGAGAAACATGTGTCCAGGATTTGCAGGCTCTTGGTAAAGACACATACCACTACTAGAGTATGACTTTAATAATATTTTTGAGGAAACTATTCATATTGAACCATATGAGACTTTTTACAGTAGGCCAAATAAATCTCCCTTATACTGTCTTGAGGTAGGAGAGGTAGATATGATAGGACCTAGCCTTCTCCAGGAGACCATAAAGTAGGATGAGTTGATTTAGATGGGGATGTATACTTCAAAATATCGACAGAAATATTTTGTAAATCGATGGATATGACCTTTGGAGTTCAAGGAAAGAGATTATGGTTTTTTATATTTTACTCAGATATTAGGACACAAGAGGATTATGATACATGAAAATCTTTAACTATGATACGTTATGAAATTTGAGGTTCATGAGAGAGCTGGGTCGATACCATATTAGTTGCAGTTACCTTAGAGGTACTGGAATTTTCATGTCGCCTTTTTGTTTAATAATCAATAATGATATGTTCTGGCCATATTATGCTTTTCATCCCAAGGTGGTTATGATGGAGGTTGATGAATCCTTTGAGGATCACCCTATTCAGTTTGTGGATCACATCAGGAAGATTCTTCATGTCTCGTCTATTCCTATGGTATGGGTGCTCTAGTAGCGCATGTGAGAGGAGGGAAATAATTGGGAGAGGGGGCTGATGTATGATCCACGTGGCTAGTGTTCTTTTCAGTTTCTTCCTCACCACATTTTTAACTGAAATTCTAGGGCAAATTTATTTAGGAGGGGACATTTTAAAAAACTTAGATCATCATATTATGTACGGATCTTTCTTTTGGGTTGTTTTTTTTTTGAAAAAATGACGAAAAATGAAATTTTCTATGTACACACTGGGTACTTTGGAGTAATGGTAATGTACCCAGTTAATGCATATATCTAGTTACTGTCTATGTAACGGCCAAGAAAATGGATTTGTAGGTGACCTGGATGACCGCCTATCATGGGGGCTAGTTGAGGATAGTACATATCATGTTAATTAAATGAAAATTCCATGTAATTTTCATTTTATATGATATATCATTGTGTGTCCATGTCTCATGTCTAGAACTATATTATTCTCCCCATTGATAGTGAATGAGAGAGATGAGATGACCACAAACATCAACCCCTACCGATTCTGCATCCGAGCACTAATTGAGATGTCGTCGGGTGTGTTGAATTCCAAACAGTGAGTTTTCTCTATCCCTAGAGTCCCTATTCCCAATTCCTCCACAGTAAAATGTATTTCAAGGAAGATAGATCTTACCCTTTTATAAATATATTTCATTATTGGGTGACTCATGTGCTAAAATTGGAGATTGTGGTTCAGGCGACATAAATTTTAGTAGTGTGTGCCTTTTGTTGTACGTCATTGGATAATATATTATTAAGGTGTGAAATACCCATGTTTTAGATATTGCGTGTTTTGGAAATCAAAACATGAAAAATACCTACTTTGGTTTTTTGGAATTAGAAAGAGTTGTTTCTTTTGCATAAGGTTAAATACCTAGATAATGGGACCCCCATGAGTGTGTTTCCGTTGTTTTACTATTTATAGCCATTTGGCATAGCATTCTTATGATTCGTAACATGGTTCCATGACATGAATTTTTTACGATAGAGTTCAATTGATAATGTGAATTGTATGTATTTTTCTTGTGAATATTAGTAATATAGTATTAGTATATTATATGTGAAAAAATGATATGATATGCGCGTTGTTTTCCCAATGGATTGTGAGCACCTTGGACCAAGAATACTATGGAGGTTTTCATGTTTATTTACACGGTACCATGGGAGCCTTGGTGTAGAATTTGTCCAAGGAGTATGGACCATGATAGCTACCTAGGAGGTTGTTTATATTTGATTTATTTTATATTTACCCATTGGTATTTACCACGAGAGATTCCTAGGTGGCTGTCTATAATTGTGTACTGCTATGTCAAACAAAAGGGGTTAGACCATGAGAGCTTTCTGAGAGGGTATATGGAATAATTTAATGATTGTGATAGTCTTCCAAGACAGAGATATAGCTTGGACACCATCTTACATGGTTAGTTAAGAAGGTATTCTAAGAAGTCTATTTTTTTAATGTTTCCCGGGGGGATATAGAGCTCATTCAAGATCATGGGATTACTTGTTGAAAATGTTTAATAATAAATATAAATCAATGTAATTGAAAAATATAGGACTATTTACATTTTACTACTTCTTAATTTATTTCTTCATTTCTAAATATTTCATACTATATATATCTATATATATTCAATGACAGTTAGACCCATATGTATTGGTGGTTGCCTACTAAGATTAGTGTCACAACCTATTTGAGAGATGCTTTGGGCTCAAACTAGTAATATAGTGGTAGGTATAGATAATGGAAAGCACCCTTCTCTATCCGATACATGATTTTTGTAAGAGCTAAAGAGAAAGGGAACAAGATGAGGCTTGTTATGCATTTAAGTATTACATATAATTTTTACTATGATTTCATTTTTGTATTTCCAGATTTTTTAATTATATGGATTCTTTCCAAAACACATGTGACAAGAGTCATTTATATATGCTCCACTTGTTATATTCTTATCAGCCTTCTACTATTTATTTTTTTGTATGGTATTATACCTTTTCTACTGTTTACTATTTATTTCAATTGTGTTACTCTTCCAATGAAGTCATTATTCCCCAAATATTACAACCATGTCCCTCACTACTAGTTAGTAGCCTCTGACAATAGGGTAAATGATCTTGAGCCCTTATGACCAACCAGGTACGCGGAACCATTCAGTGTCACATAGATCTTGGATGTTACAATGTGGTATCACATGTGACATGCATAATCCTTTGATACCACTTTGTAACATCCCAAATCTAGGTACTACCCTAAGGTTATATGTACTTAGTTGGTCACATGGCCTCAAGTGCATTTCTATGAAGGTCAGAGGCTTTTGACTACCAATGAGGGCTCTGGGTGAGATAGTGGAGAAACTATTATCTCATTGGAAAACTAAAACATCAGAAACAAATAGTAAATAGTAGAATAATATGTAATAACATACAAAAAAATATACAAAAGAAGACTGATAGTAATAGAACAATTGGATAATATATAAATGAAGCATGTCAAATGTGTCTAGGAAAGCATAAAAACAAGTCACAATACTGAAAATAAAATAATAAAAACAAAGTATAGAAATGAAGTAAACTCTAAAATCATCAAAAGCCGTAGCACTATATCATGCTCTCAATACCCAACACCAATAAAGTACCTGATGAAAAAGGGAACTTTCCCTTTTATATACACCCAACTATATAATATCTTTTGGTCCTATGAATGACCCTAATAGTGGGTGAGATGAATCCATGTAGGAAACCACCAAAATATCATTTCTAAAATATTAATGAATATATATATAGTAGGAAATATTCATAAATTAATCAATAAACTATAAAGTAATAAAAAGTAAACAAACATGTAATTTTCAATTTCATTCATTTATATTTATTATTCAAACTTTTCAAATTGTCATCTCGAGAACTAGAATATGCTATATATCCACCCTAGGTAATAATAACAAAAAAGACGTCTCAAAAGACCTTCTTAACTACAATGTATGATGGATTCCATGCTTGTGCATTATCTTAGAAGAATCATCACAAACATTTAATCATTCAAATAACCATATAGAAGGTCTCTCGTGGTCTAATCCCTAGGTTTCAACATAGCACAACACAATTACAAATGACCACGTCGGTAGCTCTCATTTTCAATACCCCTAGTTCAACATTCCATCAATCAATTATAAGTGACATATTGGGTATATGTCATGGTCAATACCCCTGGTTCAATATCTACACCAAGTATCTAATGGTATTGTTTAAATAAACATGGAAACATAGATAGTTTTCTTAGTCCAAGACTCTCAATGTCTATTGAAAAAATTGTGCACATATTTTATCAAATCTCCACATGTCATCTCTAACATTTACATGGATAACATTCAAAATCACGATACATTAAATTCATATTATCTATCAAATTCCATCCTAAATAAATCAAGGTATTGAAACATGGTACGAATCATAAGAATCATAGGAAAAATGGTCATAAACAATCATACAAGGGAAACGAAGTCATGAGGTATCTGGTAAACTAAGCATAAAACCTTATGCATAACAGATAATACTTTTCCACATGAATAAACTATAATAGGTACTAAACCAGGTTAAATTTACAAAATATGCAATAGCCGAAACATGTGTATTCTCCACCTTAAGCATATATTATCCAAATAAGAACAATGAATTTCAGAAACCGAAGAACATGATGTTGTACGATCAACAGTCTTGAACATAGGCCCTTGAATCATCCCAGAAAGTTATAGTTGTTTAAAAAGGGTAAAAATATCATCCCTGAACTTATCACGAGAGAAAAAAAATCAATAATTAAAGCTCTAGAGAAGGAGATAACTCAAAATTTTTTATTCTAACACACATAACATCATCTCAATCGGAGCTTAGACATAGAATCGGAAAGGGTTAGATGTTTTTGGTCATCTCATCACTCTTTTGTATGAAACACAGGCAGAAAATGATAGTTATAGAAATGATACACGACCCTATACCGATTTATAAAATAAAAATAATAGTACATGGCGTGTTCATTTAATGTTCTCACCATGTACAAACCTCATGAAGCTCCCAATTTAGGCGGTCTTTCAGATCACCTACACGACCATGTAATCGTCTGTTACATGGAATGTACAAAAATATTCATGGCTACCTTTTCCATGACATGTAATAAAAAGTACATAGCATGTGATTATAAATTTTACCATTTTATTTAGTTTCTTATAAAATAATATGATATAATGATCCATACCTGTAATGAAGATCTAGGTTCTTACAGAATTCCTCCCTCGATATTTATCTCAGTCATAAGAGGTTTAACATTGGATATTTTTTTCATATAAACTAATAATATAAACATTAATAATAAAAATTACCTAAAAATAGATATTTATAGAAAGAATTTTTTATTATTTTAACTCATAACTCGGTTTCAAAATAGGGTAACATAGGTGGGATGTGAAATATTTGGCATATACAAGAAAAATAATACACAAAAAATGATTTGGGGTGTTATAAACCACTATAAAGAGAAGGTTTATGACCAACAATTCATAACCTAAAGTGGAATTAAAATGTAATTTGTATCACCAAAATAATGATGAATGGAAAAAAAATTTATTTCAATATCATTTTCCTAATGTAGATTAATTGTCTTGAGAATATATAATTTATTGATTTCATTCAACTTCATAAGAATTATAACATTCTTTGGTTGTGACATGATCACTTCCACAATAACACTTATTGTAGGAGATGAATTTTTCAAGATTAATGAAATATTTAAGACACATAAAACTAACAATCCATTCCTTATATATGTAGTTAAAAACAATTATCACTCGTTATCAAATAATGATAATCTTATATATGGTGAACTTATATGTTAATCTCTAAAACATCATCTAATGATCTAATCAAACCATTCCATAAATGGTTAAACATATTTCCCTTCCAAAATTAAAAATTTATAAATATGGTCACTAAATTTCTAAAAATAATCATTAAATTAATCACCCATATATCCTAAAGTGTATCTTGACTAACACAAACCAAATAAGTAAATACATTAATCGTGTATTGTCTTGAAACATGGTAATAATAATAATTACCATGAAAAATTATTGAAAAAATACATTATTACACATTTATTACATAAAATTATTATTATTATATGTATTAACTAAATCCAAAAAATGATTTAAATTCAATCAATGATGGAATAATCCAAATTTTCAACAAATAATTAATATGTTCAATGGAAGTCACCATTTTCCAATTTACATTATTACTATCCAAAATTTCATTATAAAACCATTGTTATATTGACATAAGAAATATTATTTTCTATATTACATTAATAGTGTATAAAAAATGACATCACATTTCTAATAATTCATTATTCTATGTCACAGTCACCATTCAATATATTCTACCAAAAAATTAAGAAAAAACATCTACTAAAAAATCCTTTTAAATTTCATAATTAAATAATTATACTACATAAAAACATTTCTCATTCAACATTATTTTAATCTCATTAACTAGTTTTCATCATATTATTCTTTACATTTTTTTGTTTTATATAATATTCGTAGTGTATTCATCATCAATAGCCAAACCATTACTCATACAACCATTTTGATACAATTAATAATTATTAACATTAGAAAAAGGTTTCTCTAAATTCCTAAACATTACACATTTGAAGAATTAATAAATATATAATATCATATGTATACAAAAAACAACCATACATTTAGTATACTATCATTTTTTCCATCGACAATAAATTTTTTTTCCTTTTCTTCTTCACTCAAAAAATCAATATGTTCCTATAAGACATTTACATGGGTGATTCCTCCCAAATCATTGAGAAATAAGAAATTTAATATTTTTCCCTCTATGGTTTCACTAATTGGAAAACTTAGTAAACTATATCATTCTCTTATTTGGAGATTTCGAGCATGGCTTATGGTGGGAATTGTTAATCATGTTGTTTGATAACTGATTATGCATGACCACAATATACCAAACATAAATATTCATTCAATTTGGATAATAATCAATTAATTTTTCATCACATTCAATGTTAACCGAAATATTTTTTAGTTTATTCCATTGAATGAAACTGAAAAATATTATTGCGAGTATTAATAATCTTAGTTGAAAACCAATTAATCATGAATAAAATCACATATATGATATCTATTTCATGGAACCCTATTTCTAATCTTTGACACCATAAGCTTATCATAGGTCATTAATAATCATCTTATATTTAAATATATCATGATTATTTGTAAACATTTTTTGAATTTGGAATGAATACAACCCATATGTGTTATACAAGGATTGGAATAATGGTCATTTTCATGCATTAAGAGGCAATCAAGTATCGTTTAATACCCTTTTTGACATATTATCACTATATACGTCTGTCAACGAGCCATATATAGTTGTAGTATGAAAATATAGATGTAAATAATTATAATCCAAATTACCTATTCCTTAACTAAATTCTAGTACATTTTATTTTTGTTTGACTCATCCATATATTAATCAATAGAGACATCCCCATACATAACCTTTAAAATATACCTTGGTATATCACAAAACTTTTCTCATATTTTTTTCCCAAATGTTGGTTAAGTCATTCCTCTGATGCCAACTATAGAAACCCATGATTTCCAAACATGGGTTATTAATATTTTTAGGATAATAATCATTACACTACAAAAAACATTCCTGATGAACATAATATATTACTTCATTTGGATACATAAACTAGAATATTCAAATCTAGTTTATTATCTTTTATTTTAACCATATAGATCATCCCATTTATTTCTATTAAAATGGAATTTTATACATAATTTTTTTAATCATAATACTAGAGATATAAACAAAATAAATGGTATGATCAGATGATCAATTAGGTTAAATAAGGTAAACACATAAACAAATCATGAAAAATGAATATGTGAAATTAATCATAACATTTGATTACAAAACACTGTATATCAATGGTCATATTCTTGAGTCAATTAATACAGATAGTTATTTCACAAAGCATGTAAAGACCCATAATTTCCATGTATCTTTTTTAAATATATGGGAATTTTATGAGTCTGCAAAATATGACGGTGAACTATTCCAAGTCCCGGAGTGCCCAGAATGATCTGTTTAAGTTTTGTTAAGCTTAACATAACGCGAGTAATTATTTTTTCCAAAAAAACTGAAATATCTCTTAAAAATTTACTCAAAATTAAAATTTGAGTGCACCATTGCACTCAGGAAGTAGGGTTTACCCTATGTGTGACATAAGATTAGTCAGCACAAGCCTCCTGTGAGAAAACCCAAAAATGGCATAATCGTAAATAAAATAATAAAACAAATTAATTTATTTTTCAAATGCGTATAACCCTGAAAAGGTAACTCAGATTAAAAATTTGAGACCACTGCTGAACTCATGAGGGTATTCTTTCTTTAAGATGATACTAACATTGGCAGGTGCGGTCCACCAGAGAATCTTATTTTTTGGCCGCAAATAAAATAATTAAGTGACAATTATTTTATTTTAAAATTCATAACATCTAAAGGGTAACTCAGATTGAAAATATGAGAGTATCATTGGGTTCGTTGGAGTGTCTTTCACCTTGGAAAAGTCTAACAATGACTGACATGGGTTGAGGGTGACTGATAAAAATTTTACGAACATTTTTTTGAGTACGTTCAGTAAACACATGAGAGGCATTTTGTAACTTTTGAACTTGTGCTTGAAATTGAAATATGAGGGCATTGTTGAAATTGAAGAACAATTATTCACTTAAGGATATTTTCACCACGACGGTAGTTGGTCGAGGTTGAAAGTATGTTTTTGGGTTTTTCGTCAAATTGGAAAAATAAAATAAACTTTTTTTTATTTTATATTGATCTTCAATGTGGATATTTCAGGTGGTTTCCACCAGAACTAAACATCCATGTGGAAGTTTCAAGTGGAGACCACCAGACCTTAACTCCCATGAGAGGTTAAGGTGGTGGGGACAACCTGAACTATAACCTCTCATGAGAGGTTATGGTTGTGAGGACCACTCGGGATAAACCCCCCTTCAATTGGGACAAATCCTCAACTCCCACAATTAATGGGGGGGGGGATCCTCTTGACCTCTTCCGCCATAATTGTGCCAATGCACTGTATCATTGCACCAGTATAAATTAATTGGGTTTCTCCTTTTTAATCTAAGTAACTACGTTATTTGAATTTAGGATGGCTTCTAATAAATGAACCATCATAAATTCCAACGATCGTTACCTACCTACCCCCTCTCCTATATATATGGATCTTGGGAGGAGGATTTGGGATGGATTCACCAAGCGATGAAGCACTGCTAAAATGAAATGATGCCCAACACTTGAAGGATTATGCTCTCCAATGAATAACATATTCTCCCGATGAAAAATGATCTCTCGAAGAAGAAAAACCTCGACTTCAACCTTATTCCTCAGAAAATCCTCCAACATAGGACGTCTTTGACTACGATGAGTCGGCGCCCAAACCGACGATCGAGGAAAACACAGAGGACACTAACGTCTGTATTTTTCGAACTACCCATCTTCTTCCACAAGAATCTTTCGACGAACAAGGGACAAGATAGGGGATTTTGGTGATTGATTTTGTTCCCTTGTTTATTTCCATAAAAAATAAGAACACGGTCCAACTTATTATGAATTTCATCAGCGGATGTTTCTCCTAGAGGGTTGGGAATATTTTTTTAATGAGGGGTTATAGGAAATTAGTGGTTTTAAGAAATCATCCATGCCCATTCTATGTTTATGTTCTTAATGAATCGATTGCTACCACCTTAAACGAGGAGGGTGCGGGCCAAACTAATGAGGCTCGACCCCCTTATCTCGTTCATCTTTGTGATGTTTTTTGGCATGGAGACAAGGTGACTAGACAACGAATGTGACAAAGGAAACCTATGCTGCCCCACGGTGCTCCGCCACCCCGGGCTGAACCGCGCCACCCGGATCGTGATGCTTGCCATCCATCCCATCTGCCAACCGAATTGGACTGATCTGTGATGCACTCTATCCCCACCGCGCACCAGAAACACCGCGTCCCAGATCCTGAGCACCGCACCTACTGTTCCCCACATGGTGCCCTCCTGAGCCCCAGCCGATCCGGCCTCTATGCACCATGCGCGCGCCGCGGCTCCGCTATCCTTCCACACTGCGCATCATGCACGCTCTGTCCACCCCACTCATCCACTGGCTAAACTGGCTAACTGCCCCTGTGCACCCCGAGTGCCCCATGACTCTTCCATCGATGCGCACTGGGCTCCGCCGTCCGCACACCCCGCGGTGCCCCGACCCCAGGAAAAGCTGAGACGAGCTACACCCTTATAGCGGCCTCCAGACTGAACCACCCACACGGCACCCTCTAGGCCGAACTACCCTCACGCTGACCATCGGCTGGTCCACGCCCTCTAGACCGGTCCGCGTCCAAATGGCCCTCTGTGGCCCCCTCGCGGCCTACTTGGTGGGGCCCAGCCAGCGGGGCCAGACCCAATGGGCCGGCCTGCCCAACACACCAGGCTAGACCCAACGGGTTAGAATGGGTGGAACTAAACCAGGTTTGCCTAGACTATGACGGGTCGAGTCAGTCAGACCGGGTTGGACCGGACCCGGGACTATTACAGACCCTTAAATTTTTTTGTCCATATCTTTAGTACCAAACATCCATTTGATGAACCATTAGTGGCAATGGTTTTATAAGAACATGATGGTCCCTTTGATTATACCCCACTAGAGTTCGGGGTGTAGTTGAGTTACGGTCAGGTTGGATCGTGCAAGAATCTAACCGGGCCCCATTGACTAATAGGCTAATAACTCACAGATCTGGCGTCTGATTGACGTGTTGTCTATTGCGTTGAGAACCCATTGACATGGCAGACCTTTGTGTTACTTCTTAGTGGGATTTCATGATATTCGGAATATCGACCAGTAGCTTATGCAGTGGATCCTTTTAGTGATGAGCGGGCAGAGTGCGGAGACCTTGTAGCTGGCTGAGACTTGAAAATGGTTGACCGATTTAGTCAGAGCGACTCGACTGACCCATTGGGGAGTGCCTAGTTATGGTGGAAGAACCATAGTAGAGCAGTGTCTGGTTGTGGTGGTAGACATGTGGTACTCGACAGGAAGAGTACCTCTGCAGGCTATTAGGGGGAGAGCATGGTAGTGTTGGTAGACCCATAGTGGGGAGCGCCTCTATGTGACACAATAGACCCACGGTACACAATAGGTGGAGTACCTTAGTAGTCCAAGGTTAGTGGGAAGCACTTTGGTGTCCCAGCTGTCCCACTGCACTCGATTGAGAAGGAGTTCTCCAGCAGCCATGGTTTCAATAATGTGAATAAAATCCTGGTTTAGAAGAGTCAATAACTTATGTGTTTTCTTCTTGATTGAGATGGATTATATGATAAAATATGTATATTTTTGGAAATATATCTATGTGAGGTTATTTTTTCATTTCATACTTGTTGGTTTATCCTTTTTGGATTTTGTGAGACCTTGAAGGGATCAGGTTCCCTACTGAGTATCATTATACTCACCCATGCACGAGCTATGCCAACACCTTATTGTGTTGGTTTCAGAAAAAGTAAAACACTGACTGAGGCTGAGAGTACCAGGACTGGACAATACCAAGAGGTGGACCTTATGACGAGTCAGTACACGGAGGAGACGGATGAGAATGGATTGTTGAGGAGTCTATCTGTACCTACAGTTCAGGTAGTAATTCCATTGGACAACCCCAAAACTATTTTTCCATTCTTCAGTTGAATTTGTACTTCTAGTTTCCTTGTACGTTACAGTTGGGGTTGTATTTTCATCCTTGTTTCCTTTTCAGCACATTTTTGTTATTTAGTTTAATATGTGTTATGTATTTTGATGTTTTCCCTATTGAGTGTGTTTACAGGTTAAAAATGTAATTCCTTCCCAATTTTAGTTAATTACTCCTTTGGTGCTAGTCGCCATCCCCAAGCCTATGGAAGGTGGACTTGGGGTAGTCGCGACACGTGCTCTAGGTTATGGTTCATAACTAATTGGTATTAGGGGAATCATTTTTACCAAAGAACATATTGCATTGATGTTTTTTTGTGAATCAATAGTTTCAAGTGTAGTTAGTGCGGTTTTCAGTTCAGGGACTCTAGTGTTGGTGCAGCGGCTGACGTATCCATACACAAGGACCCTAACTTCTGATTTCCAACATAGTGCACAAAAACACTAATTGTGTGTGTTTTTTAGAAAGTTTTAATTAATTCAGCTCAACCAGGACAACAAACTAGGTATATTCTTTTGACCATGACACATCTGTTTCTTTCAAGATGCCTCTACACAGATATCCAGTTAGAGTTTTGAGAGTTGTATGCACTGATAGCCCACCAAGCGATGAGGTTCCAGTGCAGGGACCTCTAACTATGTTAGCACCATTGGGTGGTGTACCAGAAGAACCACCACCCTTTAGGAAGTAGATATGACCAGCCACTCTGGTGGATGGTGGACGTGGACTAAGCACATTGCACACATTCCAGCAGTATAGGCTTCTGATGTTTTGAGGTGAGATAGATTCCCACATTGCGGAGGGCTGACAAGAGGTGATTATAGAGTTTATTCATCTAGTTGACACACTAGTATAAAATATGGTTATCTAAGATGAAAGTCTTTTTAAATGAGTGACCATGAGGCTGGTCAACTTAGTGACGAGGCTTCGGTACATGGACTGCATCCCGAGATAGTTCCTTGGGGTAGTGTACTAGTTGTATCACTACCCTTTGGTCACCAGTTACAACCAGCAGTACTGGTAGAATCCTCATGTAGGCTTAGTGCCTTACTCATGATTCAACATCAGATACCCCTCTGGTTTCGAGGTGATCTGACTCACAAGAGGGTGAGATTTGGGATGAGGAGGTGGGTGAGAGTTCTCTAGAACTTCGACAGCTTCAGACGGATGACATGTCGGTAGATGAGTATTCATTGAGGTGTATCGATCTTTTCGGGTACTTGATGTATACAATACGATAAATGCTTCTAGGATCGATCTTCCTAGATAGGTGTGTTTAAAGGACATCCGAGCCAACACTATTCCTTTATGCATTCCTCCTTATTTTAGGGTTCTAGATAGAACCATTGTGGTTGAATGTTATTTGGATGAGCGGATATAGCCAGTAAATGTTAACAGTGGGACCCAAGGGCTACGAGAATGATTCAAGTTATTTTCTATGTCTACTACTAGCTTCTGTATCAATAGAAATAGGTACCAATCATTTCTTATTTCCACAAATCTTGTCCAGGACCTTGATTTTTCGGTTAAACCATTTACATGACCCTCACTTTTAGTGAAACATTTGGGATGAGACTTGATAATCACACTTACGTTGATGGTGTGATCTGACCCTTGAGGTGAGAGTTTTGGTTGGAACCTCTTGGTGGAAGCGTCGAGGTCTTACGATGTTAGTTTGTGTTTGGACATGAGATTCACAATTCACACTGAGAATGAATGTATTAGGAAAATATGTTGTGGTTTATCTACAACATTGGGATGAGGTTTTGTCGACGAAAAAGGAAACCCAGGAAGAACCGGATAAACTCATGCATAGTATGGTGAAACCAATCACTTGCGAGTCATCCATCCTCACCCTTGTGGAAGCAGAAGTTGACATTGAGATAGTCTATACTCCTAGGAAGGGGAACATGGTTGCAGACACACTCAACATGAGGTCTGGCCTACATCTGCTGAGTGAGGTAACAGAGCAGCTATCCACTTTTCAGATACCCTTAGTGGATCGAGAATGAGCATATTTTCTTCCATCTCTTACAGTCACTCCCCCACTATTATTAGTGAGTCAGGGAGGCGCATCACGAAGACGCTGACTGTGAGACATGACATGCTCAGATATACACAGGAAATGAACCTGATATGTTTTCTAATGGTGGGGATCATGTGATTCTATTAAGAAGACAAACCATGGTACTAGTTTCACTTTCGAAGGACGTGTTGGGGAAGTTCCACACATCCCCTCTAGCGGAACATCTAGGAGTGGAGAATATGTACAAGGATCTACTACCACAACAATGGTGGCCGGGAAGGAAGAAATAAGTTGTAGAGTTTTTCTCTTGATTCCTCACTTTCCTGCAAGTGAAGCCAGCGAATCAGGTACCAGAATGCATGGATTAACCTTTAGCAGTGCCAGAGTGGAAGTGGGATGGGATATCCATGGACTTCATTAAATGAATTTCACGTACATCTAGGGGACATGACTCAATTTGGGTGATCATCGGCCGACTCACCAAGTCGGCCCACTTCCCACCGATCAAATAAGAGGGTTTAGAAGAGAGATTGGGACGCCTCTACATGCAGAAGATTATGTGGTAACATGGAGTACCATCGACGATTGTTTCCGATTGTGGATCACATTTTACTTCTCAGCTATGGAAAGGGTTACATGATGCTTTCAGGACACAGCTTCGTTTGAGCACTGCCTTCCATCCTCAGACGGATGGTTAGAGTAAGTGGGCCATTCATACCCTTGAGGACATTTTGTGTTCTTGTGTCCTTGACTTCGATAACATCTTGGAGAATCACATACCTTTGGTGGAGTTTGCATACAACAACAACTATCACTCCACAATAGGGATGGTACCTAATAAGGAATTGTAAAGGTGATCTTACAGAACACCATTGTGTTGGAATGACCATGGGGAGTCAACACTCATGGGATTGGAGATCATACACGCTACCAAAGAGAAAGTATAGATCATCCAAGAGTGGATGAAGAATACACAGAGCAGGAAGAATTTTTCTGATAGGAGACAGAGACCTCTGGAGTTCGAGGATGGTGACCACGTCTTTCTACAGGTCTTATTTGGACTAGGTTTGTAGAGATTTTGTCGAGGTGGAAAGTTATCTTCGAGATTCATCGGACCCTTTCCGGTCCTCAACAGAGTTGGCGAGGTGTCTTACCGCTTATCCCATCCACCTCAGTTGCATCGGGTCCAGGACGTCTTCCACGTATCCTAGCTGAATAGATACGTGCACGAACCTTCCCACATCATCGACCATGGCGATTTGGATGTCGATGATGGGGAGACTTTTACGGAGTTTCTATTAGAGATTGAGGATTGATAGTAGTGGGTCATTCATGGAAGGTTGATACCTCTAGTGTGCGTTCGATGGAATCTGGGGAACCTCCAAGAGAGTACGTGGGAGTGGGAGGCTCAGATGTGTTCTTATTACCCCCCACCTGTTCCCTTAGTTTGTGTTGTGGCTTACAGAGACGTAAAGCCTGAGGTGGGGAGAATGTAAAGACCCAGAATTTCCGTGTAATTTTTTTTAAATATATATTAATTATACGAGTCTGCAAAACTTGAAGGTGCACGATTATGAGACCTGGAGTGCCCAGAATGATGCGTTGAAGTTTAGTTAATCTTATGCTAACGTGTGTAAGAAGTTTTCTTGAAAAACTGGAGGAACTCTTAAATGATTATTCATAATTGAAATATGAGGGCACTGTTGCGCTCAGGATGGAGGGTTTACCCTAGGTGTGACTTATGATTAATAAGCGCGGGCCTCCTGTGAGAAAACCCCAAAATGGAATGATCATGAATAAAATAATAAAATAAATTATTTTATTTTTCATATGCTTATAAATCACAAAGAGTAACACAGATTAAAAAAATCAGAGACCACTGCTGAACTTGTAAGGGTATGATTTTTTTAAGGAGATACTAACATTTTACAACATGGGTCCCCAGAGAAAGTTAGTTTTTGTCCAAAAATAAAATAATTAAGTTACAATTGTTTTATTATAAAATTCATAACTTCGAAATGGAAACTCGGCATGAAAATATGAGTGTACTGTTGGGTTTTTTGGAGTGTGTTTCACTTAAGTAGAGCCTAGCCTTGAATGGAATGGGTTGAGGGTGACTGATAATATTTTGTCGAATTTTTTTTCGGGTACATTCAGTAAACACACGAGCGGCGTTTTGTTTCTTTTGAACCGTTTCTCAGAATTAAAATTTGAGGGAACCATTGATCTCGCAATGCCAATAATTTTTTAAGGAGACTTTCACCTCAATGAAAGTTGGTCATGGTTGAAAGTTAGTTTTTGGGTTTTTCATGGAATTAATAAAATAAAATAAACTTCTTTTTTTTCTTCATCCATGTGGATATTTCAGGTGGGTTCCATTGGAACTAAATCCCCAGGTGGAAGTAGGAAGTGGGGACCACCAGAACTTAACCTCCCATAAGAGGTTAACGTGGTGGGGACCACCCAAACAGTAACCTCCCATGTGAGTTTATGGTGGTGGGGAGAAACAGGTATGAGACCCCCCTTTAATTGGGAGAAACCCTCAACTCCCACAATTAATCAGGGGGAGACTTTGACCTCCTCCACCTTAATTGTGCAAATACACCGCATCGTTGTACCCACATAAATTAATTGGCTTGCCCCTTTTTAAATTAAGTAACAACGTCGTTGGGATATTGGAAGGTTTATAATAAATGAATCAACATAAATTCCAATGATCATTGTATACCTCACCTCTCTCCAATATATATGGTTCTTGGGAGGAGGATTTGGGACGACTTCATGAATCGACGAAGCGCTGGTAAAGTGGCACAACATCCAACACTTGGAGGATTACACTCTCTAGCGAAGACCATTTCCTCCCAATGAAGAACTCTATCATGAAGAAGAATGACCTCGACATCGACCTTCTTCATCAAGATTTCCTCCGACGTAGGACGTCTTTGACTACGACGAGCCGGAGCCCTAACGGACGATCAAGGAAAACGCCGAGGAAACCAATATCCCTATTTTTACAATGATCTGTCTTCTTCCCCATGACTCCATTGACAATCAACATTCAAGGTAGAGGATTTTTTTGATTGATTTTATTCCCTTGTTTCTTTCCTTCGTAAACAACGAACATGGACCAACTTATTAACAAGTTGATCCATGGATGCTTTTCCTTATAGGATGGGAATATTTTCTAAATGAGGGGTTATTAGGAATTGATGTTATTAAGAAATATTACATGATCGTTCTATGTTTATGTTCTTGAAGAACTGACTGCTACCACCTTAAACGCGGAGGGTTTGGGCCAAAATAACATGGCTCAACCCTCCCCTGTTGTAATTCTTTGTGATATTCTTCGGCATGGTGGTGAGGTGATGAGAAGACAAAGGAAACCTTCCCTACCCGCTTGATGCTCTGCCACCCCGGGAAGAACCGCGTCTCCTCACCCGCGTTGCCCGTCCGCTGCACCTCCCTCCAATCGAATCGGCTTGAGCTATGCCGCACCCCGGAAGAGCTCCGTTGCGGCCGCACCGCGCCTCTACTTCTGACCGTCGCGCCTCCTAGCCCATCGCGGTGCCCCCCAGCTCCCTAGCTGCGCCAGGCTATGTGTGCCCTACTTGCCCCGCGCCTCCGTCGTCTATGTCCCCCGTGGAACCTGCATGCTCCACGCACCCCATTCTGTCGCTAAGAAAACTTGTCATCAGCCACCGCGTGCAACGCGCGCACCACGGATCCGCCATCCGCAGGCTCCACGGCGCCCCGTCCATGCTGGCCTCCAGGCTCAGGCCTCGCCACTCCAGCCCCTGGCCAAGACGCACCCTTGTGGCTCCCTCTTGGCCGAACCACCCACACAGTGCCCTCTAAGACAAACCGTCGTCACACTAACCCATATCCAGTCCACACTGTCGAGACCGGTCCGTGACCAAGCGGCCCTCTACGGCCCCTCGCGGCCTTTTGGGCTGGGCCCAGTAGGTAGGGTCAAACCTAATAGGCCGGACTACCTAACTGGCAAGGCCAAACAGAACAGGTCATAACAGGTTCACCCGAACCGGGTCAGCCCAGACTTAGACAGGCATAGTTAGTATGACTAGGTCAGAACAGACCTGGGACAATTACCAACCCTTTACTTTCTTTTGGCCATATCTTTGGCACCAAACATTTGATTAATGAACCATCTATGGAGCTGGTTTTCTTGTAACGTGATAGTCCCTTTTTGTATACCCCCCTGTTGTTCAGGATGTAGTTGTGTTACGGTCAAGTTGGATCGTCCACAAATCCCACTGGGATCTCGGGACAAAAAAGGATAATAACTCATAGACCGGGAATCTGATTGATGCCATGTCTAGTTTGTTGAGACACATTTGACATGGAGGACCTTTGAGTTACTTTATCATGGGATTTTGTGATAGTAAAATTATCGACCAGTAGCTCATGGAGCGGATCCTTTCAGTGATGAGCGAGTAGATTGAGGATACCTTGAAGATGGATTAGAATTGACGACTACAGACCGATTGACTAGGAGTGACTCTACTAGCCTAGTGAGAAGGGCCTGGTTGTAGGGGAAGACCCATGGTAGATGAGTTCCTGGTTGTGGCGGCAGACCCGCGATACTCGATAGGAGGAGTACCTCTACTGGCTATTAGGGGGAGCGCCTTGTTGTGGTGGCAGACCCATGGTGGGGAGCATCTGTGTGATGCGGCAGAGCCATGGAAATCTATATGAGGTGTACCTCAACAGTCCAATGGTAGTGGGAAGTGCCTTGGTTTCACGGTAGGACCACTATACTCGATTGAGCAGGGGTTCTCCAATATCCGAGGTTTTAATAATGTGAGTAAAATCCTGGTTGAGTTGATTTAGTAACATTTGAGTTTTTTTCCCGATTGAGAAGAATTACTTGATAACATAGTGTTGGGAAAAAATCCATCAAGTCATCATTAAATCATTTTTGAGGTGATTGTGTTTGTTGAAAAAGTGGACATCTGTGTTGTGATTGTTGTCAAAGAAAACCATGACGTACAAATTTGTTAAAAAAGGGGATTTCATGGTGGCATGTTGAGTTCAAGGGATGTGGTTAACGATCAATGATTGATTCAATAATTTTGACAAATTAATGGATGATCGGGATTTCATGGTTCTATGTTTTAGGGTTGTGCGCACAGGATACTTGCACGGCAGAGACTTGCACGCCGAGTCTTGCACGCCGAGGGGAGACTTGCATGCCATCGTGAAGGGTGTCAAAATTACTATAAATAGAGGTTGACCCATCCACATTCAGTATGAGTTCAACAATTAGAGTAAATTCGAGCTTCCGTTGGGCAGGTGTGGTGGTCATGCAAGTGGTGTTGTGCTCGCACAAGTAGAAGTTGTGCGCGAGTTGATTGTTGTGTGTCTAGAGTGGTTTGGGTGAGAAAGGATAGGAGTCACCAAAGTTGTAAGTTGTAGAAGGGGGTGGCACGTAAGTGTTTTGGTGAAACTTGCGCACTGGGTTCTGAAGAAGCGTGATAGCTAATTAATGCACCCCAAAATTTGTTTGGGTTTAAAAGGGTGTGAGTCGTGCCATTTTGGAGTTGTAGAAGCTAGTTTCATGCAAGTGGTTGAGGTAAACTTGCACACCAGTTTTAAGTTGAACACAGAGCCTCGCGCGTCGGCTTGGAGAAGGGCGCCAGGTATGGTTGAAGCACAGAAGTGATTTCGGGCTGCGTGAAAGCTGGAAGATTGCCCGATACCTTCAGTGCAAAGTGAGATTCATCTCCGGTTTAATAATGGGCTTCGATAGATCATATACATACAATAGAGGATGTATTCGTTTGTGATAATGAAGAGACCTACTGGTCTATAAACTGTGAGTGGATCCTTTTTGAGTAGTGAGCAAAGGAAGAGGAAGAACCTGATCCTCTCCACTAGTAGTGAGCTATAGAGAGAGAAACAGGGAGTGACCCTTGGGAAAGCAGTGAGATGACCCAAAACATTGTAAAGGCAGTGAGCCTAGAAATATAAGTGATATCTCCCAAACATTGTAAAAAATAGTGCATTTTTAGTGGATTTGGTACATCGACACATCACCGGTGTATGCTCCTTGGACGTATCCCAGTGACGGTGAACCAAGTAAAAATTGATGTTTCATGTTCATGCTTTATATTTTGTTTATACTTTGCTATAGGAAAGAGATATAAGAGAGTCTTTCTTAATAGCGAGACAAGATCAATAAGGTAAGTTGTTTTAATCTGTCATACCCTGACTCACCCATATCTCAGGGTATCTAAACTAGTAGACCTAGCACCTAGGTATATGTATGGGCATATACCTAAGTGGGGTTATCTGTTAATTTCATACATTGTGGTTTATCTTTTTTGGATTTTTGTGAGACCTTGAGGGTCTCGGGGTCCCTACTACGTATAGTTATACACACCCCTGCACAGGCTATGTGCACAACTTTTTGTGTTGGTTGAAGACTAAGGACAATGCTGACTAAGGCTGAGAGTACCATGATTGGACGGTACCCTGAGGTGGACCATACGACGAGTTAGTTCATGGAGGAGACTGACAGACGTGGAATGTTGAGGAGAGTATCTATACCTACCCTTCAGGTAGGAATTCTGGAGGACGACCCCACATTTTTTTTCCTATTTTCAGTTATACTTGTACTTCCAGTTTCCTAGTACATTACAGTTGGTATTGTATTTTTTGACCAGTTTACTTTTCATCACTCTTTTTTTATATTGCTTTCTTAGTGTTATTTATTCCATTGTGTGCATTGTTGATTGCGTTTACATGTTACAAAGGCAATTCCTTCCCAGTTTTAGGAAATTACCCCTTTGGTGCTAGCTGCTAGGCCCTAGTCTATAGAAGGTAGGCATGGGGTAGTCATGGCATGAGCCCCTGGGGATGGGTCGTGACAAAGCATGAATCATAAGGGAATCAGATAACTTGAATCATGAGATCACAGTATTGGAAAAGACAATGAATTGTGGAATTAACATGTGAATATAAAATAATTTCTATTTTACTAAATAAAAAATTTAATAAACTCCAAGGAGGATACACCTCCTAGGCCCGAATCATGACCATCCCTAGTGGAATCCCTTTCATCATAGTAGAATGGGATCGCTCCACAAACCATCATAGCATACTATGTTCTCCATAAATATCATCTTAGAAGTAAATCTCCCTTACACAATTATGATCACACCCCATTATTGTCCTTTCTTTATTTTTAGACTTAACTCTTTACCCAATGTATTATATGGATATATATTTACCGCTCTACTTTTTTAATATTGAAACTATCATCATTGGTTATTATGTAACCACTATATTCAATTGTAAATATGACACCATACTTGGTGAAAAAATTACCATCATCCATGGAAATAATGTAACCAACTTCCTTGTTTATAATGTTACCACCATCCATGGTGATATTGAAAACACCATCCATTTTTTAATGTAACGACATTCACAAAATGAAGATAAATCATATGAGTTCCATAAGATCAATAAATAGTCATAATATCAGAAAAAAAGAAATGATATTTAGAAAATTTTAATTATAACATATCATATGGAAAATAAGTAGGTCTCATAATCATTCAATCATTTCAACAATACATAACCATCTAATAATAAGTGGGTTTAAATATATTTTTATAACGGTTTAACCCATGGATGATAAAAAGTTTTCCAAAAAATCATGTAATTATATACATAATTAATCTTTGGATATTATCTCAATTAAATCATAACTAACATCCATGTATGACTTCTTTGATAGTAATTTTTTAATATATTACAATGGAAGTATTTTTTGAAAAATAACCCTTACATATTGAACAAAAATTAAAACATAAAAATTATAAAAATTATTTTCTTTGAAAATATCCAAGAAAAACTATAAATGAATAATCATATAAAAAAATCATTAAGGATTTAAATTAATTTCATTTAATTCATGGTTATCTAATGATTACTTTAACAATTTATATAAAAGACAAATGGGATTTATTTTGAAAGTCACATGAAGATTCCATTTTAAAACACATTGTAAAATGTCCAACATATTTAAAAAATATTTTAAAAAATTAAAATGTGGGGTAATAGATCGTTTTTGAAAACATTTTTTTGGAAGAAAATGGACCACTAGTTAAAGGGAGACATGAATTCATATTTTTATAAAAAAATTATTTCTTTTATTTTAACAACCAAAGAGTTGGAAAATATTAATATTACTTATAAATATCATGATATACCACAATAAAGATAATTCCATGTTTGTTTTGATATTTTTATCATAATATTTATTTATTGTAAGTATAATCATATATAATCATGATAAACATTAATATTGTATCATAAATCACATACACTTCAATAACATTTAAATAATAATTCACATGAATTAATAACACAAAATGAAAAATGTTTTAAAATTAATTTAAAGTTATTAATTTAATAATATGAAAATTTGTATTTATAAACACCTCATGAAGTCATATATTCCAATAACATAACATATATCTTGAAGATGGAAAATTGAGACAAAACCCCCTTACTTCCATTTAAAACTAAAATTTAAATCACCAAGAAATATTTATCCAAAAATGTATATCTGATTCCCCATAATATTAATTATATGAATCATATAATTCCTTTTTGGTTACTATACTTATTAATGAAAATAAATAGGTGGTGAGCATGGAATGTGGATCAAAGAAGAAAAAATGCATGATTGAAACCCCATATATTAGTTACCGAATTCCATAATTTACATTAAATCATCATTTTTAAAAATTATAATAATATTATAAATATATTAAATAGCCATAGTTATTTATTTCATACCACATATGATTTAATTATGTCATTTTATAACATAATTACTAACATTTCAACGTTAAATTAGAATTACAAATAATAACTGCTTTGGTTTTAAAATATATTTTGATTTGATATTTTCTATCATTTTACTTTGATCATGGATCCAAAATATCAAGAAAATTAATTATTGAATAATTCTTATATTTATAGATCAATTATACTGTTAATAAAAATCATGTAGTATGGTTTTTTGAAATAATTTATGTTACGATCATTGAGATAGTAGGAGCTATTTACACATGGGTAACACGTTTATTTTTTGGATATAATTATAAGAAATATTTAAGTATTATAATATATTTTCTGAATTATATTAATATCAAATATACCATATTATTACATTAAATATAATTACAAAAAACATTCTTATTTTTGGATGAATAAAAGAGAGTCACATCACTTCATGGAAGAAGCAGTCCAAATGTACACGAATGACGTTATCATATTTCAGTTGGTGAATATTAGAAAAAAAATTATATATTTTTTTTGAAAAATAATACTTATTTCATGAATATAAAATTTATTTGTTTAAATCATGTATAGTTTTCCTTATTATCTTCAATGTAATTCATTAGTGAAAACATAATCATGTCGCATTGCGATTAGGTACTCCATCGTACACACAATCAACATTATCATATCCACTATGGAATAGAATGTAAAAGTATTATATATGATATAATTACTCCATATGGTTAATAATAATATAAATATTATTAATTTATATATAAAATCTTCCACAATCTCGAGAGGTGGTATTGGAATAATGAATAACATCGGGTCATGATCATGTAATCCTCTGTACACACGAAGGATCATATCATAACTCATATGGTATAATTATAGATTTTTTGGTTCATGGAAATAAACTAACAAAATATAAGTATATTTAAGATACCGTTGGTCTTATTTAATCATTTTAAGACTATTAAATGGAGGTGGTGTAATAATTAAAATAAATTCTCGCATAGAATAACAGTACCTCTTCTTTAGGTATCATCCTTAGTTTTCATCATAAGACTTGTAAGTTAGATTTATGTATAAAATAAATCCTCAAAGATGAGATAAAGGATATATTAATGATATTTTTATTGGTATTTTATGGAAAAATTTGATTGATGGTGTGATGAGGGGATGAGATGGGGTGGCATAATATTAATGAGGTTAGTAGAAACCCTGTAATTCTTTGAAAGGTGTTAATTCCACCCATGCCTTTTCATGTTTTCAAATACTCAAAAATGAAAAATCATAAATAAATTAATCGGTATATTTTACATATGGAAATAAAATGGTTTTGTACATGTTTTTTTATTTTAAACTCTAATATTTTTAGTCAACCCCCATCTGTCAACCAATTTTAAAGTTGTCCATAAGAAATAATTTTTACATTTTAACTATTAATTAAGGATAATAATTATATTTAACTATCTTATGATATTATTTATTTGGGTAAAATAATATGGAATATATTTTCTGAAATTTTACTCATATAAGAGGAAAACATTAATAAAAAATTATTCTCATTGACCCGATTAAAGAGAGGGTTTCCAATGGGAAAATGTTTAGAACATTGATATATTTTAATATAAAATTAAACATAAAATTGAATTGAATGAAGAAAATTAGATAGATTGTTGTCAAATTTAAGTAATATCTCATTAAAAGCAGATATACATATAAATTTAATTTATAATGATTTTAAACTAAAATGTTGTTTTTAATTAAAATTCATCATTTTCACTACACATGAAAAATTGAAACATTTAAAAAACTAAAGAATTCACTAATTGATAATTATGAAATGATGACTTCATAAATAAATTTTATTTTATCATATAAATTTTATCATGTTTTTAAATTATATTTCTAAAATATAACCCAAATATGTGATGGAAAAGAGGATTTTTAAGAACTTTATATATCATGAATTAGATTATTTTTATAAAATATCTGTCTTATAATACTCATATTAAGAATATAAATTAAATTATATTGAAATATAATTTATAATATTCATTAAATAAATTCTCATTAGGGACTATATTAAAATATTAAAATTTAGAATCACTATAGATATTAAAATAGAATAAAAAACCATTTTTTAAAACCAAAAAAATGTAAAAAATTATAATATAAATTTCATTATTAGGTAATTATGTAGACTAATTATTATTATATAATAATAATGTTATATTAAAAATAATAATTTGAAAATTAAATAATACATAAATATTTAAATGAATATATTGTACTAATAAATCCATAAATATTCCATATTCACTGAAAAATATATTTCTTCCAAAAAATATCAAAATATCACCATATTTAAGTTCTAAAAATTTAATTCATATTCAATTTTTTTAAATATATATAATATTTTATAAACAAAAAATATAAAAATAATTATGAAAACTTATTTTTATGAATATAATTACATTACCCAGAATTAATTGATTATTTACTATGAATTAATATATAAATATATATATATTTAAGTAATTTATATATACTTTTCATAAATAATTTAATAATATTTATGCCTTCCTGGTTAAAGGTCATGGTATGATAACGTTATCTCAAGGTTATCTAGATATCATTGTCACGTTTTATAAATAGGATCAATGAACCTCATTGATTCATGTAACATATGGTAAACATAATGCTATACAAAATGGTACATGAAATAAAAATATCAGAAATATTAAATTTATTTGGGAAAAATTCATCAAATTTCAAGGGGTTATATTTTTATAACCTGAAGAATGTTGAATGAGTATTCTATATAATTCTAATCACATTAATTATTTTCAATTACTTATTATTGAGAGAATATTAAAATGGTCTAAATTTTTAAACTTTACTAGTGTTTAATTTGTATGATCTACATTTTGTGAGAATTTTTATAAAAGTCATAGAATTTTCATTAAAATTTTTATCTTACTGATCATTTACATCATGATCATAGATGTGTAGGAATATAGATTATAAAAAATTCTTTTCTACTAAATTGAGCTACTATTGGGAGGTTTTTTCATGGGCATTCATGGATAAGAAGACAAACATGAAGATTTATATAAAATCATTGACAACTTATGAAATTTTTAGGGTCATGGGAAACATGTATCCAATTTAAATATCTATAATAAAAATTGGATTAAAAGGGTGGTATTAATATTACCATTTTATGTAATAATTCATTTGATATCCAGTAAATTTTAATTTATCTTAAATATATATTGAACTAATTATTAATTACCACTACCTGAATAGTTAAATTTATTATTTTTTAATTATTATATAAGTTATTGTAATACAAAGAGGGAAACTCTTCACTACATTAACACATTCATTGGTAATAATTGAAATATAATTTACATTAGTTTTTTGGGCATAATATATTTAATATAGTGTATATTTTCTCTATGTGCAGTATTTTTAATCTCTTCAATTAAATGGTTATTAATAAAAACTCGATATATTTAATATTAATAGAAGAATAAATTGAATGAGTTTATTAATGCTACAATACCCCCATATCTATTATTATCCATTATACCTCTATAGATAATATTGTATAGAATACCTCAAATATGGTTGGTGATATTTTTATCAACATGTACATGTTGAAGATGACAATGTATATACTATATAAACTTCCTTTAATGTTGTATCCATGAGGGGATCCTAATAATTCAATTTATGGGTTATTTGTTTCATATCTTCCAACACATTATCTTTCCATTAATTTCTAATGGATGAGGAAGAAGTGAGAATTGATAGAATCTGAAAAGAGGCATTAACATTATTGAAAACCCTACATAATGGAATCTCCCTCTATTTTTATCTCTCAGGGATGATCCTTGTGTATCAGTAGTATTGATTCAATCATTATAAAATTTTCACGAAATATCATGGATTGAATTCATTTCAACCCAGTAGGCTAAATATATTGCCCTAAATTTTTATTATATGAAATTAATATAGTAAACAATATCCACATATAGAACAATATATACATTAATGATTAACATTATTACTATATCGAATTTGAAAACCCATAGGAATAAATGAATAATTTTATCATAACATTATGCTACTAAAATATCATTCAATAAGATATATGTATTCAATACTACAACACAACATTATTATTAAAAAGAGTAAAACCATTACTAGAATATTAATTGTATATTGTATCATAAAATATTAGTTTATCATGCATTGTGATGTAATATAACCTCTATCATATACAAATTATGAATTTGAGAATATCTCTATCGATATAAATCTTACATTAAATGCCTATATTATATTAGATATAATAACATGCATAACTATTTACAAACATCATAGGATACAAAAGTGGTTCTTCCATGGATTGGGATCCATGATGCTGAAATTTATTAAATAAAAGTAAAGATACATAAGGATAAGAAAGAAATGTTCAATAGGTGACAACATCCCACCAAAATTAATATAAAATGTACATCACATATAGTAAATTTTTATAAAATTTATTTGATATTTTTAATATTGAATCCACATTCAATCAAAAAAAAATACAAACCCATTAGGTAATTGAAACATTTACATATTATATGTATTGATTATTAAATAAATTTAAAAAACCTTTTAGCCTCCATCAATTCCTTTTTAGATAATGATCTATAATGGTGTAATACATGATATATATTAAAAAAATGTATTTGTATTCCTATATCAACCGATTGTGTCATATTGAATAATGATTTCTAAAATGATCCATATTCCCAAGACATCAACTAATTTAATGAAATGATGTCACATATAACTATTTCATGTATTGAAACATTGTCTTTCAATATGTCTCAATATGTCTCTTAGATGTTATTCCCTAAAAATGAGTGTAAAAATCCCTTATTGAATAAACCTTAAAAATACAAGATTTTGTATATATCCATAATTTTTTTTCTAAAACTCAAGGAATGTATTATTAAACTATCATAAAACAATATTTCTCATTACATTCAACTTTCACGCTTGTGATATTAGGTAAATTAAAAAATGAAACATATATCCCTAGTATACTAAATAGTAAATAAATGAAACTACAAGTGGTATACTTTATGGGAAATATATATAAAAATTGTCTTTTTATACATGTTCATATTGTGTATCTGTGTATGAAAACATATACAAAAACCCATAACATTTCCTATTAAACTATGATATTCAGAAACATGTATTGGATATGAATTACTAAAACTATTACTAAAAATAACCCATAGGATATGTGAGAATTCATTGTCAAGGGGGTTAATTAATACATTCAATTCCATTATATGTTTCTTCTAGAAACAGTTTTCAGTCCATATTAATGTGTAGGGTTCGTTATCTATCACACACACCAAAAAATACACATAGTAGTATTAAAATATTTCTAAACAGATCACTAGTAAAACAATGTATTTAATATAACATGATGTAAAATCACCCAAGAATATATAGTCCACTAATATAACTATTGTGTAATATATAAAAAAGTGTTTCATATTTTAAATCTTATTATAAAAAATTTCAACAAACTTTTTCAATTTTATCAAAAATATCCATTATATATAATTTCATAAAAATATTCGTGGTTTTAATAGATTTATACATCCATATATTTTTATTTCTGTATACTTTTTTTCTCTTATATCCAAATTTCATCCACCTCTTCATGAATAGATTAATGTTATCTCTACTTCCCACCATACATTTTAGTATGATATGGATTATTTCTATATAACCACCAAATCTGTCTTATATAGCTATATCACAATTTATTTACATCAAATTTTAATTCTCAATTCCATAATTATACTAAAACATCCTTAAATCATTTTTTTGACTTCTTTCTAACTACTCTCACATAATTTTGATCTTATGGATCACCATATACATATTATTCACTTTTGATTAACATAGAGTCATTAAATATTGATAATAATTATCACATAAGAAATCAATTGATATTCTCTATAAATTCCTCTTGAAATCATTAATTATTTCATTTTAATATCACATTCAATATTCATCATAACACATTCAAGACCATTTATTTAATATTGATAGACCTCATATTTTTCATTCATGACCTCGTCTAGTTGTACCCTGTTTTTGTTGAATATTAAGGTGAATCTTTGAATCCAATCTCAAAATTAAATATACCATTGAATGTTATCCATTTTTAATTTTGGTAATTAATTATTCACTCATAGTGTCACATGTTCTGTGGGGTGGTATCTATTTCTAGATATTCAAACAAATTCCCAAAATTTTTACATCTATGAGACCATTATTCCCTTTAATATCGATAATTTATAAAAAACCCACTACATTTAAAACATGGAATGGTTATCACCATTTTGTTTTAGAAGCAAAATAAATTGTTATACAAAATTAAGGAATAATATTTATTATAGATAAGTCATTAAGATTTTTAAATGAAAATATAATCTACTCTCTATGAAAATTTCAAAATATCAACTATGAATTTTATTACGATGTGACAAGACATATGTATTCTTAGTAGAAAACAACATACCTAAAAATCCTTTGGAAACAACTAATGATGATATGGTATAACCATTTCTAGACTATTTTGTCTACTTGAAAACACAAAGACATTTTATGGTCTTCATCCTCAGATAACATAAAACCATAACACCCATTTGGTAAGAATCAATATTGTGTAAATTTTAATAAAATGTCTAATAATGTTTTTTATCTAATATCTGGTGATTTATCTTAAACATAATACAAAATCAATCACTTTTTTTAACATTAAAATTCATTCTCTATTAATTCATCATTTTAAAAAACATTGAAATATAATTATCTCAAATAAAAAACCACACATAAAATTTTTTTTAATATGATTTATGTATTGTTAAAAAAGAATAAATAATAAAAATATATCACTCCATAAAAAAATATTATATTCCTTTTTATAAACACCATTAAATAGACCATTATTCAGAAAAATAACTCAAAAAACTATCCCTAGATCTATTTAGTCTACATAATGTCACATTATCTCAATATCATAACATTTTCATCATTAATGAGTTAAAAAATATCCCAATATAAATTTTCTAGTAATTAGTTGAACATAAAACTACAATTAAATTCAAAATAATTAGAAAAGATTTATTATTGATTAATTTGAAGCATATTTGAGAAAATAGGGATTATGAATTATGAAAAATAAATAAATATATCATGTTTTCCATAACAATGAGTTATATAAACATTTTCAAAACTCTTAATACTAGTTGAGAAAAACATTATAATCCTATAACTCTTTGATAAACCATTTAAGAGAAATTTACTATATAATAATCCCCAATAATTTTATAATTGTTCATAACAATATTATATTTATATTAAAATACTTTTAAAAAATCCCTCTAGAAACATTCAATCCAAAAATAGTTTTGCTGTCCCCATTTAGTATAATACATATACCAATATCGTCCTCTTAAATAGTGCCCCATGTGAATACATTAGATTATTAAACATAAATACATTTCTATTACCATCCTTAACTTTTTTCCAATAATAATACAAGGACTAGTTAGAGTGGTTATGGAAAAACCATAGCTCATCTTCAAAAGAAATAAGGTTGAACTCCCATAATCAACCTCAATATTTTATATGTATCATTTATTACTGTTTTAGTAAAATATTATAATATTTAAACCATTAATTGAAAAAATAATTGATTCAGTAGATTCTACTATAAATAGATGTCACATTTATTAATATATATCATAAATTAAAAAAATAGCAGACCAATAAAAATACATTTCAATTGAGTTTACAACAACCTAAATTTGGTTGTTGATAATGTTTTCAGAACTCGGATTACATTGGAAAAATTTAATGTCTATAAAAATTGTTTATTTTATTTCCAATATATAATCAATAAAAACTATAATAGTTATTGAACATCTACCACACATTATTCTAGCTCATCATGAATCGGTATATATTAATATAAAAATCCAACGATTTTTTATATATTTTTATTCCAAAACCATGTTCAAATTAATATAAATCATTATTCTATTTGTCTCAATACAATATCACTCTTTCAAGTCACAGTGATACATATAAATGAATATAACATCCTAAAATAGAACAAATTATAATGGTATAATGTAAATAAAACATCCAATAAGATTCTTTAATTATTTTTAATATATTTTCATGATATTTCCATTGATTAAAATATTTATTCCCACTAAAATTGGTGTTGCAATAAGATTAAAATTAACTATTACAAATTTCAACAAAAGTCACATATATACTTATGTTAAAAAATAATGATGTGATCTTCCTATTTAGAGATTTATTTTCCCAAAATGAATCAAAACTCTATAATCATGAATATCTCTAACATGTTTTACATTTTTATGAAAAAAAGTTCACTAGAAAATCATCAATTAACAGTAATAATGTTATCATCTATATAGACAATAACCCAAGAATACCCCTTTTAGTCCTCTTTAATATATTTCTTTTCTCGATTCATAAAATTGAAACATTTTAAAAAAATTAATTAACAAGAAATACTATCCCCATAGGGATTATATTTACACATAATGATCATATGTTAACATGATGAAATATCCATTTGTATTACCAAGGTAGAAAACATATAGTTTATTAGTATAAATTCATCATACAATTCTCTATTGAGGTAGGGTGAATTGAAAATAATTTATAAAATCATCTATAATACATACACTAGAAATGAATGAAATTTCATAGTGGTTAAAATATAGCTACCAGTGCGATGGTGTCATAAAAAAATTCCATAAACCCATGAGTAACCATTGAACAATATTATTTCCGAGTTACATGTCACTTATCAACATTCATTATTCCGGTTATAGAACACCGACATTATTCCAACAACATTATTTTACAGAGGATTGGTAATAAACTCCTAATATTCATTATTTTTAATCTAATATAATACTAAATTCAAATTATTTTTCCCCAAACCACTTTCAAATAATTAGATCAAACATATGAAACCAATAGATTATTTCATGATGTGTATAAACGTTTCCTTCTATAAATAGACAATTATTATTCTCCAATGACATTTTAATCATCCATATATATTATAATCCTAAAATGCAAAGAATGTTTTTTCTTAATAACATGAATTGGATAAATCATCATCTAAAATCTGTACCTCATTGAAATTATCATTATTTTCATAAAAAATATAATATTTCTCAAATATTATTCTTAATCACTATCACCAATGGAACATAATTATTGGTTTAGGATATCATTCATTTATTGTTACATCACAATTACATTAGTAGTATCTAAAATAATACCTACCTAATTATTGTAATTGTGATAACATCTTATATTTATGTGATAAAAATGATGACACACTCAACTCATATCAACTAAAACATCTAATTATTTTTAGTTATTAAATTGTAAATAAAATGGTGTAAAACAACTATAAGTATTTTAAAAATATATATTTTGTAAAAAACATTATTCATTGTTGAATTATTGAATTTGTTTAATATAAACAGAGATTGATTTGTGAATTACTATAAAAATTGATGATTTTTTTAAATAATGTGTAGAAAAACGATTATACAATATTATATGATCCATCTTTAGTGAACTCATGTTCATCCACTAAAAACACCATTTCTGGGGGTTGAATGGTCAATTGAGTTCATATGTAATACATTTAAATCTCATGATATGATTAATTTTTCCAATTTTATATTTTAAATCAATTTTTAACAAGGAAAAAATCAATGATAAACCACACTCATCCTCGGTATTTCTATAAAAGCACAAATACATATTTTTGTACATTGACATGTGTTTCAAGAAAATAAATCATGCTATATATGTGAATTATATTATGAATAATTATAATATGTGTGTGTATATATATTTATTCCTCATTGGGCAACAAATATATAAATTAATGGGCTCCAATGGCTAATATATTTCAATATATTTATTATTTTTTGATTACATTACAATCCACCATTTTATAGATATCATGAACCTCAAATTTTATTCTCCTTTAGGAATGTCGAAACCAAGAAAAAACCCTCATTAGCTAACCCTTCATATATCAATTTATACATGATTTCTATGTCATCAATGATATAACTAATATTATATGTTCATTCTCATTTTATGTTAATTTTCATAATATTTATCCAAATTAAATTTTTTCATGTTGACTTTCTACTCAAAAATACATATTCATAATTTAATCTTTTTATCAATGAAATAAAATTTTAAAACACTAACTTATGTCATTTACATAATACCCCAGTCACATTTTATAAATCTGGTTTAATCCCATAAATATATATATTTTTCATAAACATGAATTAATCAATTACAATCACTAAAAATTAAATAATCATATTTTAAGTAACCCATTACATCTAACAATCAAAAAAACATCCTTGAAATTCCCAAAATCATTCATGATATTCAAATATCATGGAATGTCTTAAGCACATATATTATCAGTAATCTATAGACATTTACATCATTAATTATTTATATAAAAAAGCAACAAATAAATTTTTTTGGTAATTTTATATCTTTTTTTCATTAAATTATTATAATTTAAACTCTACTATAAATGTTTAATTGTGAATAATTATTTATATAAGTGACCCATGTTATCCCGTTTTCAACATACCTATTTAAATATGAGATCATATTCCTAATATCAAATATCATATTCCATATTATAACTAAATTTTTATTATTTGAGATGGTTGAATAATGATAAAACATTGTGTGCAAAATATTATTGGATCATATAAATATTTAGAATTAATCCAAAATTGAAATTCCATTTTCCCAATGATTCCATAGTGGACCCTAAAACCCATATATTATACATTATCTACTTAATATACCTTGTTATTTAGATTTTGAATCTTACTACACCATTATCATTCGACACTCAATTTTTGATCCTTTATTACAAAAAACTGTAGACTCTCAACACATTAATTTACACTCTTTAACTTTTAATTTTTTTTATATCAATATAAAAAATGGTATTCTATTTCATTTAAATTATCATAAATTTACCATATTTATTAAAATCATTTCATTCTATCTCAAATTTGACATTCATAAACTGTGACTTTGAATCAACCTTTCCAATAACACAATTATTTCATTTTACCAAGTTTTAATATGTTCATTGTTTTCCTAAATAAGTTCTTTCATTATTTTGGTCATAATTATTTTTTATAAAATTTTATTTTAAATATTTATTGAATATCATAAAAATTGGATTCTATATATGAAAAATAATTATGTTTGTTGAAAAATATATATAATTTAGATTCAATACTTATGGTTGATTAGCATGTTGTTTTCCTTCAAAATTATATGACACCTGAACACTAATGATGCTGCTACATATCATACAACTAACTCAGGAAATACAATATATAATAGATCATCCATTAATTTTAGGAACATGTTTTTATCTAATCATATGTGGTAAATATTGCATGACATTTAATCGATAATACTTAGAGATCCAGGAATGACCACACATTTTTTGGTTCGACAAGGATTATATCCACATCACGAACTACTTCAAAGAACCTTAATATTTGACCACAAGTAGTTATGATATATCATGAATAATGTGACATATTATTGATTGAAAACATGTAAATGTTTCATGATTTTTTCTATAAATTCCACACATATCTCAATTCACGCTATAGAATCATTAAACCAAATTAGAAAATTCGTAAAGATAAAAAATATTCCCTAAATTTGCTAAAATAACAAAAAAACATTTCACAATAGATATTTACAAATTTTTTATAGAAATAACTTTCAATCATTGATATGATTCTCCACATAATAACTCATATCTGACTTTTAAAATATGAGATATAATGAACTTATACTACATTATTTTGTTTCATTTACCTGAATAGAAGTTATCCCTTAATGACATGTTATTCTATCCTCCTCTAAGAATTATTATAATAACAATGAATATTTTATATTCATTTAATCCTATTGAACTATATATACATATAAAATACAAAGAATTATCATATTCATACAATCTTTTTCAACGTGTGAATTATTATTGAAAAAATAAATGGATAAAAACTGTGTTCAATAATTAAACACTAACATCAATGAATAGATCTATATGAAACATTAATGGGTGATCTTAAATTATATTAATAAATAATATATACTCATTATTCATTAATATTTGGACTCTCTAATAAAAATAAATTTTTTATCAACATGGAGAACCATCAAGTCTTTTTTAATATTATGTATTAAAAATTGATTTATTGAAACAATAAAACTATATTTTTAAATGTCATATATCAATTCACATATAATATTAAGTAGAAAACATATTTATAGACTTATGAACTTCCCTAATAATTTTTTAAATCTTAGGATCCATAATATCTTTATAAATATATCTTATCCATTACATATTGAAAAAATTTAATTAAAAATACAACTCATCACAAAGTGGACTCAACAATCACCCTTTTTCATTTTTGTTCTATACCAACAAGAATATATTTATATTTATATATTCAACCATTTTACACATATTATTTTCCGTTCTCTCCACTTGATCATTAATTTTCACATGGTCTGGTGTCCCACCCCCCTAATTAAGAAAAAATCATATTACATATTAAATCAGGTCATATTATTATATTTATAAGAAATTTTTATCAACCATTCCAGTATATATCTACTTGAAACATGATCAGTGTCGATAAAATGGGGATTTAATTTTGGAAATTTTTTTTCCATAATAAATATAATATAATACAACATATGTATTATTCCACATATCTTCCCCAGGTGTTGATCACATGAATTCACTCTATCACTTTGTAGGGTTGTAAATTTTTACATGCATTAAAAAAACATGAATTTCCTCTACCAATTCAACACATAGATTAAAAAAATTCAATTATAACTTAAATATTTCTATGATTCGAACATTCTGTTAAAATTTTCATAAATTATTTATACATTTGAAATGAAAATTTTCAAACTTACTATTTAGATAAACACCTTCATACTATGTGTAAGAGAATTAGAATTCCTACCTTTACGAATGACTACAATTCCCGCACCTTCAAAATATTTCATATTTATATAAATTAAATATATCTTTATGATTATAATTTAATGACCTGGAAAATAATTGGAAATTTTTTTCTTAATTTTCCTTGGAATTTTACAAGGGCGCAGTTTCTGACGGCACCTGATTCCGAGGCCCGGTGTGGCCGGAATGAATTTCTGAAGTTTGGCTCGGATACATTCAGTGAACGAACGAGCGGGAATTTCTATCTTTTGAACCGGTGCCCAGAATCGAATTCCGAGGGCACCTATGGAACCGAAGCACCGATAATTTCTTAGGAACTCTTGTTCCGAAGTTGTCTTTACACGAGTGTTGATAATAAGAATTGTTGAAGTTTATTTTATAATTACACTAAATTTTTTATTATTTTACTCTAAGTGTTAGCTCTTGATGGAAGTTGGGTAACCACCCAACCTCCCTTGGGAGGTTATGAGGGTGGTGGGGCCCACACGAACCCCACCCCTTCATATCCTCTAAAACCCCCCTCAAGTCCCACTTTAATTTTGTTAACATAAGTTATAACCTACGACTTAAATGTAATGAGTTTAATGAGGTGAGTTGTGTGTGGTTATTGAATTTCAAACTCTTGAAATTCAAATGTGTTGTTGTGTTAATAAAATAAGAAAGAGTCTTATTTTATTTTTTTTGGTTAGAGTTTTGTCACCTTGAGAGAATTGGGGAAGTGGTCTTGTTCTTCTTCAACCTCGACGAAGAACGCGAAGAACACCGTTCTTCAACGAAAAACATCTCCTCCGAAGAACACGGTTCTTCCACGATGCCGTATCCACGATGTGACGTTCTTCTTCCGCGTCGTCTCTTCCGCGACAGTTTTCCGTGAAGAAATCGCCATCAACGACTTCGAATCCTCGCTTCGCGACATCGATGTTCTCCCGCGACGCCCGACCTCCGCGACGCTCGTCTTCCGCGGATCATTGACGAACACCATTCCTGAACCGATGTAGGGGATTATTTTATTTAATTATTTCCATTCATGATTCTAGTTTATCAATTATCGTGGATTTTCGACTAGATGTTATCATTAACGAGAGGGGGGACGGACCGCACAAACACGGACGAACCCCCTCCTATGTTCATGTTTGATTCTTTGCGGATGTAACGGGATGGCTTGGTGCTTTCGCACCATGCGGGAATCACACGGCAAGTATTGTGCGACGCCGTCGCGCTGCGTCGTGGAAAGAAGTCTAAGAACGCGACGTCGTCGTGCCGCGTCGAAGGAAATCGAAGGTGCCATGGCCGGATCGGGGCCGCGGCGAAGGGGCGCGGTGCCGTCGCACTGCGCCAGACGACAAGGGCCGCGGCCGGTTCCGGGTAGCGGCGAGCAAGGTGACCGGCGGCCGGATCGGGCCTCCGGTGATGGAACTGGAAGGGGACCGGCCACCGCCAGTCCCATTGAGAAGGAGCCGACCGGCTAGGTCGGGCCGACCGGAAAGGGGAGGGGTCGGGGAAATTAAATTCCCCTGGCCGGTTCAGATGGCCCCCCATAATTTGGGGGGGCCGCGGTTACATAGGGGGGCAGGTGCCCCCCCTTTGCCGAAAGGCTCGGCCAAAGCTGAGCCAGACAGCGCGCGGGGCACGCTGTCCCCAGCCGGTCTGCCAGGCCAGGCCGGGCCGCGCCCCGCCGGGCCGGGCCATGTTGGGCTGGGCCGACCCTGTCCGGTGCGGGTCGACCCGGTTCGGGCCGACCGAGGGGTCTCGGGCCGGGTCGGTCCGGGCCCGAAACCCCCGTTATCGGACTGTTTGTGTTCAAATGCTAATAACTCGGGCTATGGACCTCCAAAAGACGCACCGTCAGCGGCGATGCGATCCTTGGGTCGAGGCGGTCGTTTCGGTATATCGCACTCAAGGTTTCGGAATACTTTGAGTTCAGCCGGGTTGGTTTGTACACGAAACCAACCGAGCCCTCGGAGCGGAAACGCTCATATCTTGAGCTACGGACGTCCAATTGACACGCCGTCAACTTTGTTGAGTACCTCTTAGTGATACGGGACTTTTGGCATACTCTGCATGAGGTTTGGATGCAGGTGGAGTACGGTCGGGTTGGTTTTGCCTTAAAACTCAACCGGGCCCCTGGGATGAAAAAGCCAATAACTCTCAGACCAGGCGTCCGATTGACGCGCTGTCTGTTGGGTTGAGTTCCTGTTGACGATATGGAACTTTTGGATACATCAACTCTGGACCATGTGTTAGTTGATGTATCAGCCTCTCGGCTCGTGGAGCGGACCCTCCCGAACGAGCATGCTGTGTACGGAAACCCTAGAACCGGTTGAGACATGACGACTACAGATCGAACGACTTGGTGTGTTACGTATAACGACATTGGGGAGCGCTTGGTTGTAGCAGACCCACGATAGAGGTGCGCTTGGTTGTAGCGGCACATGGGAGCGCTTGGTTGTAGCGACAGACCCACGACACAGGTGCGCTTGGTTTTAGCGGCACAGAGGAGCGCTTGGTTGTAGCGGCAGACCCACGACAGAGGTGCGCTTGGTTGTAGCAGCACAGGGGAGCGCTTGGTTGTAACGGAAGACCCACGACGGAGGAGAGTTTGGTTGTAGCAGTAGCCCCACAGTACCTGATAGGTGTAGCACTTGGTTGTAGCGGAATAACCACTGTACTTGATGTAAAAGAAGTTTCCCAATAGCTTTGGGTTCAACTTCCTAAACGATCCTGTGTAGGTCATTGCGGGGGTTAGTACCTACCGATCCTTTTTGGGTCCGACGGCATAGATGAATCAGTGGCTACATCTGATCATATCTTTTGTCATTTGAAGAAATATACCTGTGTGAGCTGAATCCTGTTTTCTTTCCGGTGTGGATTGTGTTGTGCTATCCTGTGTGGATTACGTTTTTCTTTCCTGTGTGGAATACGTATACTTTCCTGTGTGGAATACGTATACTTTCCTGTGTGGATTGGGTTGTACTTGGGATCGGAGGTTGGAGCATACTGGGATTGATGACTTTGGTATATGTATTGGCATATACCTAAGAAGTGACAATTGTTACTTCGTGATTGTTTCTTTCCTTTGTGGTTTATCCTTGTGGATTTTGGGAATCCTTCGGGGTCTTGGGGTCCCTACTGAGTAGCTTTTACTCACCCCTGCACGGGCTACGACTGCACTACGTTGTGTTGGTTGCAGACGACGGACAAAGTTGATCATGGTTGAGGCTTGCAGAGTAGGACGGTACCTGGAAGTGGACCACTAGAAGGGACGTACTCGGAGCGGACGGCGGGACCCGAGGAGTAGTGGAGCTATCTGTACCCACCCTTCAGGTGGGATTTCCAATGGACAGCTCGGCGTAGTGGCATTTCATTAAAGTTGTTGTTTTCCCTTTCGAGTTGTACTTTACTGCTGGGCTTGTATTTCTGGCCCCTTTTACTTTCCGTACTTACTGTTGTACTCAGTTTTTATTTTGTGTTTACTTCTTCCGCTTGTACTCTGTGGTGCTTGTTTTCTTTACAAAGCCAATGCCTTCCCTTTTTTATCGGGATTTATGCCATGGTGCTAGTCGCCAGCCCCTGGACTTTGGTAGACGGGCTTGGGGTAGTCACGACGCGGGCCCTGAGGACGGGTCGTGACAAATTGGTATCATAGGAGTTAGGTTCTACCGCGAACTCTGATCTTTTCTAAGTGAAGCAATAGTGTTTAGCATATTGAGTGTGGTTATCAGTCCAGGGAGTCTAGTGTTGGTGCGACGGCCGACGTATCCGTACACCAGGACCCTGACTTCGGATTTTCGACTTAATGCACGAAAACATTGATTGCGTGTGTGTTTCATGTTTTCTTGTGATTAATTTGTATCAGCTCACCAGGTATACTGTTCTGACCATGGCGCACCTGTTTCCTTTTCAGGATGGCCCCACGATGGCAGCCAGCTAGCGTCCCGAGAGTCGAGTGTGACGACAGTCCACCGAGCGACGAGGCCTCGGTGCAGGTCCCTTTGTCAGCAGTGGCACCGGCGGTAGCTCTACACGCTGAGCCACTGATACTTCCAGCACCAGCCGCTGACGATCCACGTCGCCTCAGTGCACTGCATGAGTTCCAGCGCCAGCGACCACCCAGGTTCCATGGGGAGACGGACCCCCAGGCAGCCGAGGACTGGCTGGAGGCAGTCGTACGAGTTTTCCGGTTAGTGAGGACACCATCTGATATTATGGTGGTCCTTGCAGCGAGCCTCCTGCACGCAGCAGCGGGCTGATGGTGGATCTTGTTGCTCCAGGTGCATGACGAGACATCTCTTCTCTGGACGGACTTCGAGAGCCTCTTCCGCTCAAAGTTCATCCCAGCCACCCTCCCTGCGGTGTGCATTCAGGAGATACTATAGCTGCGGCATGGCAGCATGACAGTAGCCCAGTACGCGGCGAGTTTTACCGATCTCTCGCGCTATTCCACGAACATGGTACGAGACCCATTCTTCAGGGCCTGAACCTTCGAGCAGGGGCTCAGGCGAGAGATCAATGTTTCAGTTGTTTCTCCCAGCATTCCAACTCATACATGAGTGTTGGAGCGAGCCCTCTTGGTGGAGAGTTTCCTTGATGAGAAGTCTCCAGCAGTAGGACCCACCACTAGCCGACATGCAGAAGAGTCATTTGCAGTGGGCAATAGACAGATGACGCAGGGGTCCTGGAGGACTAGACTTACAGGTGGTCGACAGCATGACTCTGGATCGTTTGTGCAAGGCACTCGGGGTGGACAAAGACTTTCCATGAGAGGTAAGTGTTACTCCTGTGGCGGGATTGGTCACAAGGCTCGTGACTGTCCGACCCACCATACGGATGACCAGCAGATGAATGAAGGACCCCCCAGGCAGAGGCAGAGGTTCGATCAAGGCGGGCCGCAAGGAGCAGGCGGCCATGGCATGTGAGCTGGTTGTGCAGCTGGAGGTGGACAATGCTTCGGGGTGTTGCCACCACCACCACCAGAAGGTCTGCCCCGACCACAGGAAGTTGGTGGACATGGGAAAGCTCAGCTTCAGGCAGCTGAGGCCTTCGATCATGGAACTCTGGGAGGAAATGGACAGGAGCGGAACTAGTGGATATGTTTTTTTTGTACTTCTAGTTCCTTGTTGCTATTGTGTAGCGTCATTGTATTCTGAGCTGCAATAATAAAAGAAACATACCTTTGTGATGTTTTCATTCCTGTCCACTTTTGTGTTGTAACTAAGAGGTTCTAGTTTTGACTGTTTACTGGACCCTCACTTGTTAGACATCTACTGGTGGAGACCCAGTTACCACACACTGATGCTAACAGTGTGACTCAACCTTTGGAGGCGAGAGTAACGGTTGTATCTCTTGGTAGTAGCGTCGAGGCCTTACGACATCATCCTTGGTATGGATTAGTATCATCCATGTCAAGATTGATGGTATTAGGCAAGGAAAGTGGTTCATCCACGGGATGAGACCAGATTTCTCTTATCGGAAAAGGGGAAATCTTAGCAGCTCTTGTGGGACCGGAGATGGTCCAGGCCACGACAGAGAAGGTCCAGGTCATCCAGGAGCATATGAGGATAGCTCGGAGCCGGCAGAAGTCTTATGCTGACAGGAGGTGGAGGCCACTAGAGTTTGAGGATGGAGACCACATCTTCATACGGTTCTCACCTCGATGTGGATTACGGAGATTTGGCCAAGGTGTCAAGTTGTATCCATGCTTTATCGGACACTTCCAGGTTTTCAGCAGGTTTGGTGAGGTGACTTACCGCCTAGCTCTACCACCTTTGTATCCCTAGTTTTTGTTGAAGCTTTACGGGGACGTAAAACCATGTGGTGGGAGTAATTTAAAGACCCATAAAATTCAAGGGAAATTTTTTTCTTTATTTTATTTGGAATTTTACAAGATCGCGGTTTCTGACGGCACATGATTCCACGGCCCGGTGTGCCCGGAATCAATTTCCAAAGTTTGTCTTGGGTACGTTCAGTGAACGAACGAGCGGTAATTTCTAACCTTTGAACCGGTTCTCAGAATCGAATTCTGAGGGCACCGATGCAACGGCAGCACCAGTAATTGCTTAGGAAATCTTGTTCCGGAGTTACGTTTACACGAGTGTTGATAAAAAAATTGTGGTAGTTTATTTTATAATTAAACTACAATTTTTATTATTTTACTCTAAGTGTTTTCTCTTGATGGAAGTTGGGTAACCACCCAACCTCCCTTGGGAGGTTATGAGGGTGGTGGGGCCCACACAAACCCCACCCCTTCATATCCTCTAAACCCCCCTCAACTCCCACTTTAATTTTGTTAACGTAAGTTATAACCTATGAATTAAATGTAATGAGTTTAATGAGGTGAGTTGTGTGTGGTTATTGAATTTCAAACTCTTGAAATTCAAGTGTGTTTTTGTGTTAATAAAATAAGAAAGAGTCTTATTTTATTTTTTTGGTTAGAGTTGTGTCACATTGAGAGAATTGGGGAAGCAGTCTTCTTCTTCTTCAACCTCGACGAAGAACGCGAAGAACACCATTCTTCAACGAAGAACTTCTCCGCCGAAGAACATGGTTCTTCCGCGACGCCGTATCCGCGATGCGACATTCTTCTTCCGCGTCGTCTCTTCTGTGATGGTTTTTTGTGATGAAATCACCGTCAACGACTTCGAATCCTCGCTTTGCGACGTCGACGTTCTCCCGCAATGCCCGACCTCCGTGACGCTCGTCTTCTGCTGCTCGTTGACGAACACCGTTCCTGAACCGAGGTAGGGGATTATTTTATTTAATTATTTCCGTTCATGATTCTAGTTTATCAATTATAGTAGATTTTCGACTAGATGTTATCATTAACGAGAGGGGGGCCGGACCGCACAAACACGGCCAAACCCCCTCCTATGTTCATGTTTGATTATTTGCGGATGTAACGGGATGGCGTGGTGCCGTCACACCATGTGGGAATCACACAGAAAGTATTGCGTGACGCCGTCATGCCACGCCGTGGAAAGGAGTCTAAGAACGCGACGCCATCGCGCCACGTCGAAGGAAATAAAAGGCACCACGACCAGAGCGGGGCCGCGGCGAAGGGGCGCGGTGATGTCGCACAACATTGGATGACAAGGGCCGCGGCAGGTTCCGAGCCGCAGTGAGCAAGGTGACCGGCGGCCGGACCGCGCCACCGGCGATGGAGCTGGAACGGGACCGGCCACTGCCAGTCCCGTTGAGAAGGAGTCGGCCGGCCAGGTCGGGCCAGCCGGAAAGGGGAGGGGCCAGGGGAATTAAATTCCCCTGGCCGGTTCAAACGCCCCCCCCGTAATTTGGGGGGGGGGGGGGGGCGCAGTTACACAGGGGGGCAGCCCCCCCCCCTTACGAACGGCTCGGCCAAAGCCGAGCTAGACAGCGCGCTGGGCGCGCTGTCCCCATCTGGACCGGCGCCCGGCCAGTCTGTCAAGCCGGGCCGCGCCGGTCCGGGCCGTTCCGGGCTGGGCCGACGCTGTCCGGAGTGGGTCGATCCGGTTCGGGCCAACCGGGGAGTCTCGGGCCGGGTCGGTCCGGGCCCGAAACCCCCGTTATCGGACTGTTTGGGTTCAAAGTCTTATAACTCGGGCTACGGACCTCCAAACGACGCGCCGTCAGTGGAGATGAGATCCTTGGATCGAGACGGTCGTTTTGGTATATTTCACTCAAGGTTTCGGAATACTTCGAGTTCGGCCGGGTTGGTTTGTACACGAAACCAACCGGGCCCTCGGAGCGGAAACACTCAAATCTTGAGCTACGGACGTCCGATTGACGTGCCGTCAACTTTTTTGACTTCCTCTTAGTGATACGGATCTTTTGGCATACTCCGCCCGAGGTTTTGACGCAGGTGGAGTACAGTTGGGTTGGTTTTTCCTTAAAAACCAACTGGGCCCCTAGGACGAAAAAGCCAATAACTCTCAGATCAGGCGTCCGATTGACGCGCCTTCTGTTGCGTTGAGTTCCTATTGACAATACGGAACTTTTGGATACATCAACTTTGGACCATGTGTCAGTTGATGTATCAGCCTCTCGGCCCGTGGAGCGGACCCTCCCGAACGAGCATGCTGTGTACAGAAACCCTAGAGCCGGTTGAGACTTGACGACTGCAGATCGAACGACTCAGTGTGTTATGGATAACGGCACTGGGGAGTGCTTGGTTGTAGCGGCAGACCCACAACAGTGGTGCGCTTGGTTGTAGCAGCACAGGGGAGCGCTTGGTTGTAGCGGCAGACCCACCACAGAGGTGCGCTTGGTTGTAGCGGCACAGGGTAGCACTTGGTTGTAGCGGCAGACCCACGACAGAGGTGCACTTGGTTGTAGCGGCGTAGGGGAGCGCTTGGTTGTAGCGGAAGACCCACGAGGGAGGAGAGTTTGGTTGTAGCAGCAGGCCCACAGTACCCGATAGGTGTAGCGCTTGTTTTTAGCGGCATAACCACTATACTTGATGGAAAATGAGTTTCCCAATAGCTTTGGGTTCAACTTCCTGAACGATCTTGTGTAGGTCATTGCAGGGGTTAGTACCTACCGATCCTTTGTGGGTCCGACGGCTTAGATGAATCAGTGACTACATCTGATCAACTCTTTTGTCATTTGAAGAAGTATACCTGTGTGTGCTGAATCCTGTTTTCTTTCCTGTGTGGATTGTGTTTTGCTATCCTATGTGGATTACGTTTTTCTTTCCTGTGTGTAATACGTATACTTTCCTATGTGGATTGGGTTGTACATGGGCTCGGAGGTTAGAGCATACTAGAATTGATGACATAGGTATATGTATGGGAATATAACTAAGCAGTGACAGTTGTTACTTCGTGATTGTTTCTTTCCTTTGTGGTTTATCCTTGTGGATTTTGGGAAACCTTCGGGGTCTCGGGGTCCCTACTGAGTAGCTTTACTCACCCCTGCACGTGCTATGCCCGCACTACGTTGGGTTGGTTGCAGACGACAGACAGTGTTGATCGTGGTTGAGGCTTGCAGAGCAGGACAGTACTTGGAGGTGGACCACTGGAAGGGACGTTCTCGGAGCGAACGGCGGGACCCGAGAAGCAGTGGAACTATCTTTACCCACCCTTCAGGTGGGATTTCCAGTGGACAGCTCGACATAGCGGCATTTCATTGCAGTTGTTGTTTTCCCTTTCGAGTTGTACTTTACAACTGGGCTTGTATTTCCGGCCCCTTTTACTTTCCGTACTTACTGTTGTACTCAGTTTTTATTTAGTGTTTACTTCTTCTTCTTGTACTCTGTGGTGCTTGTTTACTTTACAAAGGCAATGTCTTCCCTTTTTTTTATCGGAATTTACGCCTTGGTGCTATTCTCCAGCACCTGGCCTATGGAAGGCGGGCTTGGGGTAGTCACGGCACGGGCCCCGAGGACAGGTCGTGACATATATAGGTTCACTGCACCAAATTATATGATCTCTTAAACATCATAAAGGGTGTTATCATTAACTTATAAAACATATATTTATAGTTATTATGATAAAAGTAATATGGAATAATTTTTTATTTATTCATCATTATATATTCAATTCATCAAATTCACTTAATGGTATAATTTATTTCATTCATAAAAATGTTTATCTTTTATCATCATATTGTCTAGAATTGATAGCATATCCACCATAATATTGGACGATAACTTGCCTAAATTTTTTTTTGATTACTATTTTTCAATTCAAAAAACGATGGTGATATCATTTGATATTGAATATTATTCCAGCTTACTTCATTATACTATATTGTTATTTGAGAATGAGTATCACATTAAATTATAACTTCAGTAATAAAAAATTTAAAAAAAATTATTTTACAAATTTTGTGGAAGTTTGTGTAAATTAAAGTGATTAATTGTATTGACAATTATTTCATAAAAAATATATTATTTTAAATTTTTATCTATGTGTGGTTGAAACATTTACTCATTTACAATCATTTTTAAAATATGATATTATTCTTTGTAGAATGGTACCCTTTCCAATATAGTCCTGTGAGGAATTCTATTTAATATGATCCATCGTGGCAATTATATACCCTCTTTGTTTAATTATATTTTAAAAAAACATATTGTGAGGGAAAAATATATAATAAATTATTTAAATTATTTAAATTCATTGGGAACCTCTCACATAGTAATTTTCAAATAGTGTGGTTGTAATTTTTAGGAATGATGTAAAAAAAGTTATTCATTCTTCCTGTTTAATATTATTTTTTTCTTTTTATATTAACTTTTTTTCATCTTCCAGTTTTTATTCATTCACAAATAAAAATATCATGATTTCTAGACATTTAAGAGGAATTCTATTAACCATTTTGGTTTCTATACTTTGATTTCAAGATGGGATCTCACCATATTAGTCCTTTTATTTATTCCGTTGAATATTTATCCATTCGGTCTCGTATTTTATTTTTCAACTATTATATACATGTATTTTTTTAATTATTCCTTGATGGGTCCACATTTTCAATAGAAAAAACTACATCATCGTTTTTTTGTCACATCCGTTATAGATTTTTTATTTTATTTTTGAATGTAACTATATTCATATAAGATGTTACCATTATAAAACTCACCATCAATCCTCATATATATATTTAGAAAGTCCCCTTTATTATTTATCTCATGATGCATTCTCATGGATCCATTATCAACATTTTTTGATAATGTTGAATTATTTTTTCATCTATTTCATTTTAATAATTTAATTAATTATACATAAGTGAAAAAAACTATGACCTATCCCATTGAATAGTAATAAATTTCTATTATGGTTTAACCATTTTGAGGTGAAAAAATATCATGCAATCTACTATGAGTTTTTCCACACCTTATAATGTATCTATCTTGATGTATGCTATCATTTTCTTCCACATGTAGAAATATTATAATGAATACCTTATCTGTATTCACTAATATATTATAATAAAAATAATCCATAGACATTGGTTTCTTTATTTAAAAAATATACTATCATGAATTTCCAAAATTAGTAGCTAGTTATTTTTTAACATTTAATTTAACAATTTGTCCATCATTCATTGAATTTTTTTGACAGGATTCCATTAACCATGTATGTTATCATTTATTATAAATAAAATTTTTTAAACCAATCTTGCAAATATTTTGGTTTCAAACTAGAATTATTGAGTAATTAGATTTAGTTAATTTATTATTTTTTTAATAGGATGTTACCTTTCATTTTGTTGTTGTAGTATATGAATCATTAGGTTATGTTGTAATATTAATTCCATAAGATAGATGTATCCTATCATAGTGGTACTCTTATATAGAATATATTTCAAAAACATTATTTTCTAATACATTTGAATACACTTGTAAAAAAACATGTTTTTAAAAAGAAACACTATGTTTGATAGCCTTTATGATTCTCTACATTGAAATTAGACAATCAAAAAAATATTACTCAACAAATGTTATCATTTAAAAAAGAAACTATAATGGGGGAATAAATATAATTAAAATAATTATGAAAATTTGGTAAAAATGTATATATAATTAATTATTTGGTGACTAATTAATAATAAATGAATTTAAAACCATTTATAAAATAAAATAAATTTCAAATAAAAATTTAATGAAGATAAATGTCTTTATAAAATAATAATAACACTATTATTGGATTATATTAATGATATATAAATATATATCATTAAATATAATATTAATAAGTTATATATTATGTTTTCTATACATGACATAATAAAAACTAAAATTTTACAGATTCTGAATTTTCTTAAAAACAATTATTTTTCCACCTTTTGATACATCACCTGTTATAAATGAAGTTTTTTTACATTTATAAGTTATATTTGAAAAAACAAATTTCATTTTTATAATTATATTATAAAAATTTACTTATGGTGATTTTTATATTTTACTAACAACATTTAAAATTTAATGAATTTGGAATAATATATAATATTAAATCAAAACTGTTCTTTTCAAATTTATTTATGTAGTTATATTATGTTTTTAATTATTTTTAATCTAAAAAAATATATTTTTAATATTTTAATACAATTTTGGTTATTGGGATCAGTTTCACATTTTTAATTGGATATAAAAACATTGAAAACTTCTAATCTTTTTACATTAAAAATCATTTGTTCAATCAATGAACAAGATTAATTTAATATTAGTTTTATCCCCTTATGTCTTTTTAATTTCTAAAAAATCACATAAATAGGTTTAAGAAGTAGGATATTAATTATCTAATAGGTTCAATATTATTTTTTAGATAATATGATAATTATCTTCAATAAATATTTTTATTACCACAGTTAGGGGTAAATTAGGAAATTAAGTCTAAAAATAACATTATGGATTACACTAACAATTTTCTTAATTTTATTGGATATGTTGGTTTAGAGATATAAGAATCCATTTTCTGATATATAACATTTGGAAGCCAATTTTATGACATTAAGATATTAATATTATTTTATTCAATGAAAATGAACTTTGTCACACTCTTGTTTATTACAAGTAAAATATTTTTAATATGGGGTTTTATTTGGGAAAGGTGGACGATAACTCATATTTAGGAATATAAAATATTTTTCTATATCATTTTTATTTCTATTAATTTATGAAGGAATGGAATAGTTATATTAAATGGTTATACAATATGGATGCAACACTTTATTAATTAACAGATGAATCTAATAAATGATATTAGAAAATCAAGAAGAATATAGTTTTATACAATTTATTTAATAAAATAATTTAAGGGACGACATTAATATTTTCTAGATTATATAATGTAGTTATTTTAAATATATAAAGTTGTTATGATATTTATATAAATTAAAATATTAAACAGTGTCATATTTTACATGCATGTTATATATGAATAAATAATATTTTATTAAGTAAACTAAAATTAAAAATATATATATTTCTTCCAAATAATTTGGAAGAGTCCTATAATATCCTAAATTAATATTTATTTTTTATTTTTTATTTTTATAGTAATTATATTAATTCTTGAAGCTAAAATTACATGTAAATTTGGTAATACATAAAATGTTGAAATATGGGTTTAAACAAAAAGATAAGGGTGACAATAATTTTAAAAACATATCAACTTTAAAGTGTATGAATTGTATTTGACCACATTTAATACTATATTTATTATAAAATCATATTTAATAATTTGGAAAAAGGAATCTCTTTTATTAAAATTTAATCATTTAAATAATTCATTGAATTCCCATCCCCTCACAAATAAAAGGGCATACATTCTTCTCACTTCTTAAAACCAAAATACCAGTTTCTGGTTGATCATTAAAAAACATACTTTAATAGATTCCCAACAAACTTTCTTGTGGATTTATCTTAGGCAAAACACTCTCTTCGGAGGATTTAAGGTGTTAATCAAAGGTGATCTTCTAAAGAAGAGGAATCAAATTTAATTAAGTGTATCAGTTTTATATATTATTACTCTTACATCAAATATTATCCAACCATGATGAGATAATAAATTAATTATCCTCGATATTCATATATTTTATTATGTTAATATCATTAACCATATCCATATCTGTTTCTATCAAATGTAAAATTATATAATCATTTGTCCATACATGTGATTTATCATCTCAAAAAAACCTATATAATTTGTTCTCCATTACTAACTCTCAAAACTTGGGATAATCATGGAAATAATGTTTGTATACCATATTAATGATATATTTATCATTATAAGATAATAATATATCAATTATGTTCTTACTTCCTATGCACTTCAAAATGATAATGTTGTTTGTGTGTACATGTTAATTATCACCTCCACGAAGTTATAAGGTTCATTTTTAATAACCTCATAAAAAGAATGATATATATATTTATATTTAAATTATCATTATGATACTATTTATATTATGATATTTCTACATAAATTAAATTATATATACTATTTTTATAATGATCATTGAGAAATGGAAGCGTTAATCATGCTTACATATGACCTACTGTCTTTATTCTTATAACATTGGTCAATTTTCAAAACCATACCAAAATGAATAGATTAAAAAACTAATTTATACAAAAAATATAATACTATTTTTTGAATAATATTCTCAAAATAATGGAAAAATGTCCTCTTTGACTATATTTGACTTACCGATATCATTTTGGTCTAAAATACCTAATATCATCAATATATCTGACATAAACATTAATTGTTAATTATTTTTTATAACATGATATAATATAATATAAAAGTAATAATAAAAATTAAAAATTATATCATGAAGTTAAATTATAAACATTTTTTACTTTTCAGTATGATAAATAACATATGTGATGATCCTGAATCCTGGTAAGGTACATTTTCTCAATTTACTTACTTTAAGGAATATCATGATATTATGCACATTTATTATCCTCTGAGGTGTATATACAACTATTTTGATATTATATTCCCAGAATTACAAAAGATATTATTATATTTACTATTTTTTAATGATATTCATTAATTATTATTATAAAAGTGTTTCTCTTGTTGTGAAAGACTATTTATCTAAATAACATTTTATGTGTTTTAATTATTTAATCATATAATCATTTTTTATTCATATCGAAATTATCAAATTGCTTTTATGTTTTTATTAATATTTACATGAATGTTTTAAGATGATAAATTTTTCAATTTTTTTTCAAAATCATTAATGGGGTATGGGAAACAATGATTAAAAATCGCTTTTATAACTATTTATAATTTTTTATTGAAAGTGGATTGATTATATCTATAAATGTTTCATTATTAGTGAAAATGTCACATTAAGAGTTATATGTTAAAAATTTTAACCATTAATGTGTTATTATTATATAATGGTACTCATTGAATGGCTAGGAGGTTAGGTGGTAAACCAAGGATGGGCGGTTCAATGATAAACTAAGGATGAGTTATTCTGTAATAACCTCCAATGGATTGGGCGTGGAAGTTTTCTATGTTTTTATTCCATTTATAATAGTGATATTTATATAATTTAACCATATGAATATTGCATTAATATGTGAGATTGGTATGGAAGTAGACTATAAGGGTATTCTATTTTAGTATAAATATTTCCCAAATTAACATATTATATACTATTTTTTTATTAATGAGTGTTATTGAAAATATATTTATTTGTAAAAGGTAATATATTGATATTTTTTAATGGATGATATATTTTTACGGAAAAATGTATGTTTTATGGAAATTTTTGAAGATTTTTCACTATACTAATGGTTTTCCTTATTTAGGTAACTTATTGTGTTTTTTGTTCTCATTATAAGTTGTAAATGTTTTTTCATAAGTCATAAGGATGATTCTTGATTCTGAGATGTCATGGTAAATGTGGTGAATAATTTTCAGAAAAGTGATAATGTATTCTTTTAATTGAAATATATTATGAACAATTTATACTATTTGAAAGTGTCCATATTATATTGTTATGGTTTTGTTATGTATGATTTATGGCCTAATTCTCTAAAATTAAACAACTCAACAGATCCTCAGTGTGAAATATTGTAAAATTCATGACATAACTAAACATTATTCAATGTTTTATGTCTTAGTAATTATATTTGGCATCAAAATGATTTTTATAGAACTATAAATATCATTATATTTTCATAAGGGTTAGACTTATCAACATCGATTAGTAATTTTAATATTGATCATACATTCAATGTCTTAGAAAACCCTTTTTTATATTTATGTTATGAATATTTAATGTGACTAACCACATTTTTAGAGACATTAATTTTTGAGGTAATTAGGGGTTAATATATTTTGGTATTCAAAATGAAACGTGGGTGCAACAATTGGGGATAAAACATGTTATCATTATTTATAAGTAATTTTTGAAAATATTGGCAATGTTATATGAATTACATAGTTTTATAAAAATTAAAAATCGTATGTTGGTTGACAACCCATCATATCCAGCAAGGATGCGAGTTTAGAACCCACAACTGAAGGGCAACAAGGATGCATCACCTAAAAATGTCTTATGTGAAGTCCCATGGAAGTATGTTTTTTAATATTTAATTAATAATTAAAATAATGTCTTATCATTTAATGAAAATTTTTTCATTGATATAATTTGGACATTGAAATTAGATATAAAAAAATGGTGAAATTTTGAACATTTTTTACTTTAAAAATATGTTTTCTCAATCCATCAATGGGATTAATTTTATATTTATTTTAGCCAATTTTGTGTTCTAAATTTCGAAAAATGGACAAATATGTTTCTAATTAGTATGATATTATATATCTAATGGGATCAACATATTTTTTGAAAAAAAATGTATTAGTAACTATATTTTTAATTTTTATTATTTATTTTTAGTGAAAATTAGATAATTATGGGTAAAAATACTATTATAAATTACCCTAATAGTACAAATAATTTCATTGGATGAATTTTTTTGAACAAAAAGATTCATTTGGATGAAATATAAAATTTTCAAGCCAATAAGGTTACTTTAATTGATTAATATTATTTTATTTAAAGAAAATACAATTTTGTCACACTCTAGTTTTTAACAAGTAATATTTTTTTAATATGGTATTATAAAAGGGTAATCTTTGACCAAAAATTGACCTTATAAATTTTTATGTTTACCTACATAGTTTTAATATTTTTTTTAAAAAAAATTATTAATTAAAATGGAAACATAATGATGATGGAGTAATTTCTTCCTTAATAGAAGAATCAAATAAATGCTTTTAAAAATATCAAAAATATATATTATTTGAAATAATTTATTATAACCAAATATTTTAAGGAATTTATTGAATTTTATTTGTTTTTTAATGGATTATTTTGAGGATATAATGTTTCTATGTTAAATATAAAAAGTAAAATATTGAATTGTATCCAAATTGATATTAATGATACTTTAAGGTAAATATTATTTTATTAAATTATATAAAATTGAATAAAAATATACCATATAGAAAAATATATGGGATAAGAACAAAAATTTCTAAAATTTATCATTTATTGGCCTTTTATTATTTTATTGTAGTTATATTCACAGTCATAGTGTAAATTAAATGATATCATGATTACTGTTAAAAAGGTAAAATGGGTTAAAGAAAAAAGATAAGGATTAAAATATAGTTGAAAGATATATAATTTTAAATGGATGAATCAAATTACACCGAAAATAATTATATATTATAAATAAATAGTATTTTATCCATTCGGAAAAATTATTCTATAGTGATTTAATAATTGGAAGAATTCCAAGAGTTCCCCTCTATTCTCTTATAATCGAGAGCCCATTATTATTTATTACTCAGAACTAAAAACAAAATTTTATCGTCCAATATCTAAAACAATAATTTAATAGGATCCATCCAAAAATTATACCAACATTATTATAGTTATAACACTCTTCTTAAAGCTGTTTAGGTGTTATATAAAACTGATCTTTCGAAGAAATTGTATCACTTTAAATTATGTGATTCTATTTTATTTCTTCTAACAATTCTTTAAAATATTCTCTAACAACAATAAGATAATAAATATAATATCCTAAAAATAATGATTTTTTATTATGTATATATATTCACCAAAATCCATCTCTTATTCAATCAAATGGGATATTAATTAATCATTTTTTTGTAAGTGTGAACGGTCACCTCCATGAAACGATATAAATCATTTTCCATTAACATATATTAAAACTATTTATAATGATTGAATTATTGTTCATATGTGATATTAATGACATATATTCCATTATAATATTATAATATATCAATTACATTCCTACATTCCTTGCACATGAATATGATTAAGTTTTTTGTGTGTACATATGAACATTCACCATCACGAAGCGATGTGAATAATTTTTAATCACCACATCACATGAATAACATAAGTAAATATATTAAATTAATTATTATTTAATTAATTTTATTATCACCATTATGTAATGATAATATAATATAAACCTGCTTTCCATAAGGATTTTTGAAAAATGGGCGTGTTACTCATTCATACGTATGACCTACCGTCCCCATGATTATAACTATTATAATATTTCATAACCATAAATTAATGGATTGAAATAATGTTATAATTTATATATATAAGTTTTTAATATATCATTAATATTATTATATATAATATGTAATAATTACTTCTTTGATCGTATTTAAGTTACAATTTAAATTTTGTACTCAAATAGCGAATATCTTCAAAATTCCAAACAAGAACATTAATAATTAGTTAATTGTTATAAGTTGATATTAAGTGATATAAATTGAATGATAAATTTGAAAATGGTTATAAATATATTATATAATTTATAAAATTTTATTAATTAGGGGGATAAAATACATTCTAGATGAATCTTACTCAAGGTAATTTACTTCATCTCAATCTCCATTCATTGAGGTATATGTTTATATTATGCACCTTCTATATCCTATAATGTGTGTATACAACCATTTTTACATGTTATATCATTAATTAATATATTATTATGATATTTATTATTTTTAAATTTTATTCTTCAATGATTTTTCTTCAATTGTTTCTCAACTGGTAAGTTAATATTAAACTCGAACATTGATTGATGTGTATTAATGATTTATTCTTTTAATTAATTAACATTAATCTCCAGGGTTTCAAATTGTTTTTATGGATTTATTTAGATGGACCTGAATGTTATAAAATATTAATATTTTTAATTTCATTAAAAATACTCAATTTGTGTGGGGAACTATGATTCAAAACCATCTTTTATAAATATTTTAATTTGGATTTTTAAAATGGAATGATTATGTCTATAAACGATTTACAATGAGTGAAATGAAAATTTTAAGAGTGATATGTTGAAAATTTCATGATTTTATATGTTATTACTATATAATAGAACATGGAGATTATATGGGACATAACATGATAAAATAAGGACTGTTATTTCTGTGACAAACCAAGGATGGGGGTTACGTAATAACCTCCAATGAATTATGGATGGAATTCACCCATATGGTTATTCTATTTTTAAGAGTGTCATATCTGAATTCTATCACAAGGATAATCCATTTATAATAGTGAAATTTAGTAAAGTAACACATATGATTATTCATTTTTTGTATAATTATGTCCCATGTTACCTACTTATATATTATTTGTTTTTGTGTGAGTTTTATAGAGAAAAATATTATTTTTAAAAGGAAATATAATTATCTTTTCAAATTGAATATCTCTTTTATTGTTTAAAAGTGTTTTTTAGGAAATATTTTATTGTTTCTAATGGAATAATACTTTTATTTATTTACATCCCTTAATGAGTTTTTTGTGATCATCCCGTGTTTTAAAATGATTTTCATATGTCTTAATATAAGTAAGAGAAAATAATATGTCATGATGAAGGAATTGATGATCTGTTTGGAAATGATGTCATGTTTTTTAAATGGATTAATTTTTTAAAAAAATGGATACAGATTATAAGTGACCACATGTAATGTATGGTTCTACATTTTAAGAGTTTTTTCTTAATTTATAAAAAAACTAAAATGAAATGTTCATTGAATGTAAATTGTAGTTAAAAAACACAATAAAAAGTTATGTTTATGGTCAGGTCCTTATACATATCTCGATCTAAAAACATATTTTATTAATTTAATTTCTTGATACAAGATGTTTATATTGATACTATTTCACTTATCCCTTTTAGATATTAGTCTCTATTCATAATGTTTTCATATCAATTCAGTTTTTATCATGTATTTTTATTATGTCATTAAAAAAATTCTCAATATCAATAATCAATAGGAACTTTACCTCTAGTTAAATAAATTTTTATTCTAGTTATTTCTCAAAATACATGGATACTTGCATAAATTGATTTATTCCTATATTCTCTCTCATAAATTATATTTATACATTGAATTTAATTACTATTATATCTATTTTCAATATTCCCATTAATTGTCTATAAGTATACAACCGATTTAGGAAGCATTATAGTCATAAGCTGTAACCCACTAAGATTTTTTTATAATATATATTTAAATAATATGATTTCATTAATATATTTCAAATCACACTACATTTTATGCACTCTCTGTATGAAACATCTATTATTCTTGAATTACATTCAACAATGAGTTTCTACCAAATAACATTTTATTATTGTAATTATTTAAAATAGAAAATTAAAACTGAGTTTTTTGAATTATATGTATGAATAAGATTACCAGAATTATGAAATTATAATTTACACATGTATTTATAATTTTTTGAGGAATTAATTATGGTTGAATGTAACCATTTTTTTAATAGATGGAATTTTTTTCAGAAAATACTATATACATGGTCAAATTTCTATTGTATACTAATAATAAAATTAAACCTTATTGGATTTTATGTATTAAATATAAATATATAACATATCCAATTAAATTTTAAATATTCTCTGAATGTGTTTCATAGACATGATATGAGAACAAATCCAGTTTTACACATAAGAAAATTTTATTTATTTATAGGCAGTTTTACCGCATTTTGATGGTGTACTTGTCAAAAATATAGTTTTTGACATTATGATTGATTATATGTGAAAAAATAAAATTATTATTTAGAATAACGTAATATAAATTTACTTTGGGTGATCTGTGGGTATTTTTCTATTAAATTTTAGGTTATGTTGATGAGTAAAAATAGTTATTTTTATTGAAACTATATTTTCTTTTATAATCAATACAAGGTAATTTTTTTGGATTATTTTAAATTTATAATTAGTTAATTTTAATTTAAAATAATCCATTTATTATTTTTTGGAACTATATTTTAGATTATGTTATTATAAAAACATTATATATTTTAAAAGGTTGTTTTTCCAAAAAAAATGTTGGAGTTTTCTAGAATTCATTTTAAATTAATTTTGGAACCTTCTATGTATTGTATTTTTAAAAAAGGATTAGGAATTTTTATTCCTAACTTCCAAATATAGTGAATTGTACCAAATTATTTTTTCCCAATATGAATAGAATCCATGATAAATTTTGTTACCATAATAAAGGGATAGTTATTTCATATGGGTTAAAAATATGTTCATAAATACTATAAAATTACTACAACATAAGAAAAAAAATTATTTGGATTAATATAGTTACACCCAAGCTTCATATGGATCAAAATTATGTTTTTGTAATGGATATGTTTCAATGATATTTAATTATATAATATTTAAATCAATGAAAGACAAAAAATGTTACATTCTTTTTCATAAATGTCTAATAGGTTCCCTCATAGGGAGAAATGTCTGTTATGAATGAATAAAAAATATTATATTAATAATAATTTATTTATTTTTATGATAGTAATTTTTTTTAATTATAATATGTGATATATTTTCCATAAATTATTATGTAATAATGATGTCGTCAATGTGTAAGAAGTTGAAAAACCCAAAATTAAATTTAGTTTAAATTATAATAAATTATAAAATATAAACAACAATTGAATAAATTTTATTTTTTAATTATATATATTTTTTAATCATACAATGGGAAAATAGGTTACAATTTTGAGTGTCAGGGAAAAGATTACGTCATTTATAATATTTTATTTAAAGTATATTCATAGTTTCCACATACATGTTTTTAATAACTAAAAAAATTTAAATATATAAATTTCTATAAACATTAAAATAATACTATTTTTATATATAAATGAATTATATTTAGTGTAGTAATTTATTTATCATTTTTATTAAATAAATAATTAACTTAAATTATTATACTGTTATTATATATTTGTTATTCAACTAATGGAAAAATAAAAATAATGATGTAAAAAATATTAATATAAATATAATAATAATTTAATAACGTTAAAAAATACTTTTTTTAGCAGACATTGACATATTTTGGTTGTATTAAAATTTTGTTTTTGTGATTCTTACTCTTCAGAGTTTCTTAATTCCAATTTAATGAATAGTTTCAAAATTAACATTAGTTATAATTTAAGAAAATAATATTTTATTAAATTATTTTAAAATCATAAAGATTATTAAAATTTAAAAATTTATTATTATAAGTTCTAAAATATCATAAGTCTGATATTTATAGATGATTAACCCAATATACCTAAAAATTAATTTTCTTAATATTAATGATTTTGTTATTTTAATTTAATGTAAAATGGGTTAACATAGGAATTATCCTAATGATAAGTTTTACAACAATACCAAAACATGTCTATAACATAATTTATTATGAGATTAAATATTTATCTCATTTTATCTTTTATTCTAAATCCATTTTGAGGTAATTATATTGTGATCAATTTTATTAGAAATTAATATATTTTAAAATTCCTAAACATTATATTATAATAATTATAAAATAGAACCTCCTCCCACACATATTCATATATCATTAAGATTTAGATATCAACCAATATATGAAAAATTATATTATAATATTTTATATCCCCATTCTATAATTTATGGTTTTCTCAAACGAAAAACTCTAGAGTCCTTTTGAGGATATCTGAAGGATCTATTTCGAATAAGGGGAAATCGCCCTAACTGATCAATCTCTTTTTCTAATATTCAATACCTACTATAAATATATGATATATATAATAAAATAATAATTAATAATTCTAATTATTACTAAATATTTTTATATGTATTAAAAACCACTATAGTTCCCCTTTCCCATTAAACAATAAATGAAATAATTGCTCGTGCATACATATGGCTCGCCATCTCCATGTAGAGATACATTTCATTTTCCATAACAAAATTTTATGAGTGGAGACTATGATGGTGTTAATGTTTTTAAATTATATTAATGACATAATTATACTTAGTTTTTTATAATATCACATATCCATTTTTAGCATCTAATATTTTGTGAAATGATAAAATCACCCGTGTGTACGTATGACTTAACATTGTAATGTTGCAATGTGATTCGTTTCTCAAGTACATTTAAAATGGATTGTGATAGGTATAAATTTTATGATAATATACACTATATTTGAGATATGTGATTATTAAATAATGAAAATATATAATATAATTTTCTTTATTTTAATATTAAATAAAAATGAAAACTCCATTCATGTGTACGTATGAGCTAATGTCTCATTGAACGATGTAATTTATATTCAACCTATAACTTTTAAAAATCTAAATTAATAATTAAAATATAAATACATATACATTATATATCATTTTTTATCATTCTGGAGTTGATTATATCATAATATTTGTAACAGTACCAAGGAAAACAAGTCAAAATATGTTCAAAAAACTAAGTTGGTATTGACTGAAATATAACATTAACATGAAATCATTAATAAGAGAGTAATAAAAATACATAAATATATAATATATTTTAGTATATATAATAATAATTTTCTATTGTAGATTAATAGTAACTTATATTTATTATACATCAAGTTTGAACATATATAAAAGAAGTCAAGTCTTAAGGTAATTGATTTTTTCCTCACCTTTATTTCTATGGGACATATGACGTATACACTACTTGTTTTTTGTTGTCTATGTACAACCCATGAATGTATTTTTTGTTTATTATTCGTAATATTAGGTTATTTTAATAAGAATATAAATCTCATTCATTCTTGGGTTATATGATTCTAATGATTATAAGGTGATGAGTGATTATTTCACAATCAAATCTATAATTAGGATTATATCTTTTCATATCACCATTGTGGTATACTTCAATTCCACATCCTTGTTTTCAAAAAATGATTTCCCATTTTTAATATTCTTATACTAATATTTAAATTTATTTTTACCCATCTTTGACTTTTTTCAAAATGGTTTTAAATGAATACTTTTGTCAGTATCTAAACAATTCCCTTTGTGACATACTTGTAAAAATATATGGATGAAATATTTTTGAAGTTATAAGGTATGAATGGAATCGTTCAACATAATAAAAAATTAATTTTTTTTCGTGTATTACAATTGTTAAATTTTATTTTTAAATAAAATTTTTTATTATAATATTTCAGGGCAATTTATGGAATGAAAATATTTTCATATAAGAAAGAATATTTTCTTCAAGAATAATTTAATGTAATCTACCAAAATTATTTTCCATGTAACAGAATATCAATTGATGTTAAATCTGTATTACTTGGTAAATGATTCAATGAAAATATTAATATTTTTTATATGAATAGTTTATATTTATGATGGATTTTTTATGAATTATGTTTAATTTCCAAGGGTTATGCTACGATGAAATGTTTATGAAACTCATTTCATTTAATGGGTTCTGTTATGACATATGTTCTCATCGAACACATATGTATGGTTTTCATTATGTTGTGGAGTCTGATATATCCCTAAAATTCAATGGTAAATGAGTTATGTCACATGGGATAGATATTACTTGAATAGTATGTGAACATAGTTAAATAATATAGGACTAAAACTAGAGTAATCATAGTTCAATAATACATCACTAGAATGCAGAGTGATCCATGTTTAGTGATGGAATTTTTCCACTATGAAGGTATTAGAAATGGTCCTAGACAAATATGAAAAGAAGTTTCTATTATTATGTATATTCTATAATTTTAATGTTATGTTTTTCACTCATATAATATGTTCATTATTTGTTTATAAATATCTATGAAATATTTAATGAAGAAATATCTTGATCCTTGATATATGGGATATAATTTTCAAAAGAAATTTTCTTCTTCTCTTATGATTATGTAATCTCCTTTTGTTTAACATTACAAAAAATCCGATATCATCCTTTTAATATGTTTTATTTCCCCATGTAATATTAAAATTTTTAGGTAGGAGTACTAAATATGAAGATCATTATTGAAGATGATGAAGATCTTTCACAAAATTAGATGATTCGATTCCTTGTTTCAAAATAATATATACATTTACGGTCTTAAATAATGTTTTTAAATTTAATTAATATTATTTTAAAATGATGTTATATCCTTGTACATTAATCTTGGGTCGTTATAGATGGTGTCAGAGAGAAGTTTTTTTTCATACCTTGGAACAAGGATTATAAAACCGTAGTCATATCACTATGGATAAGTTTGTCTTTAGGTTATATTCATATAATTTAAGTATCTATTTTGGATAATATAATATTAAACCATTTATTTTATAGATTGAATGTATGTTCCCATGATTCTGTGGTTTCCCACTTTGATTGTTGTTCCTCATACTATTTTTTTTGGTTATAAAGGGTGAATGGATGTAGAGGGATTCATGTTAAGGGATAATTTGATGGAGATTGAAATGATATTCCTCATGATAAAAAAATGAAATGGGAGTGGGTTGGGGAGCCTTTTAATTATTCTTAATCATCACTATCATATAATGATAAAAAATCTAGTCCATATTATGTTTCATTAACTATTTAATATGTGAAATATTATGTTTTATGGAGACCACAAAAGAATGAAAGTTCATTTTACCTCGTGTAAATCACGGGTAAGAGTCATCAAGGATATTGTTTATAAGGAACTAGAAGTCCCTTTAGTGTGGAAAATAATGAAAAAAAGAAACCAATTTTAAAAGTAAAATTATTAGTTAAAAAATGGACAAGGATAATGGTATTTCAAATGTATCAATGATAGTTAATGTCATAAATGTAGAATTTTTGGATTTTATGAAAAGATATGACATATGGGAATTATATGGAGAATATAAGAAAAGTTTTATGTGTAATGTACTTATTTATAATGATAATGAGTCATTGAATTAAATTTGAGATGAAAAAATTGTTAAGGAATAATATGATAAAACATTGTTAATGGATTAAAATGATAGTTGAATTATTCCATTTTTTTGGGGAATTACGTCGTAGAAGTAATTTTATGGAATTATGGAATGATGAAACAAATAAGGATTATTTAAAAATAGTTTTTAATAAGGTATTTGAAAGTATATATTGATTGGTGATGGTGTCCATGAATATTGATTAATTGGTAATAGTGATATTCTTGGAGAAAACAATATTAAGGGAAGGATAACCCTTAATACATGCTTGACATTAGGATATTGATATATATAGATGTTTAATTTGGATAAGATAAAAAGGCATAGTATTGATGATATTTTTTATATAAGATGACAAGGTTCGTTATGATATCATGGTTTTAGTTTAAAAAATATTATGGATTTATTTTATAAAGATAGAGTTAAATTTTGAAATCATTCATGTTTTCAATATGTTTATATTGTAATTTAGTTTGTTATCCTATTTCAAGAGAATTGGTGATAAAGAAATTCACATGTTTGGTTTTTGAAAATGAAAGGGTACTTTTTATGGGGGAATAATTTTAATCTGATTTTACAATTTTGTGATTTTATTTCTAAACATTTATATATACATATTTTAAAAAGGTTATGTGGATGACCATTTATGGAATGGTTTATGTAAGTTATCAAGTGAAGTTTTAGAGATTGATGTATTTTATCAACAAATGAGGATTTATTCATATTTTACAACCATTGATAATAATTTTTTAAGATAATGATAGATGGAATGTAACATTACAATAATTATGGATCTCATGATCTGATAAAATTTTAGGAATGAATAATTCACATTAATTTCATGGAAGATGTGATAAAATGTAAAATTGACACAGGAACAATAAAGTTTGAGGTTTTACTAAAATTAGGAATGTTTAACATCTCATGAAAATTAAAAAAAAATTAGGTAAATGGTCTTTAAATAAAATTTTATCTCAAAATAATAAATTTTAATTACGTTAAGGCCCTCTTTTAAGCCTCTTTGGGTTATGGTTGTGTGATATTTATCTTTCACCAAACTATGTTCTCTATCACTCTACATTAGAACATGATAGACATATTTCTCTTACATGTATATGTTTTCATAATCCACATACGTTCTCCAATGTGGAAACCTAATTATGAGTTACTTTAGGTATAAATTATGTTTCAAACATTCCATTTTTAAAGGGATTATTGATTTCAATTTTTACAATGTGGGTATATATGAAAGGATCATTCGTGTATTAAACCTTATATAACCCTAACGAATTTCGAGGGTGAAATAAATTTTAAGATGGGTAAAATGTAACACAATGAGAATTTTATTTAAAAAATTTATAAATAATATGATTTCATTAATAGATTCATTAGTACTCTACAACATGACAATATTATTCTATACTCAACATCAGATTACCTTACATTACATGCAACAGTAAGATTCTATGAAGCATCATTATACTATTATAATCATTTAAACTTGAGAATTATAACCTAAACATAAGAAAGGATAGTATAAACATGATTTACTACATTACTACTTTTTAGTTTACAAATGTATATATAATTCTATTACTAATTAATAAGAATTTAATATTAAACATTTTAACTTAATTAGTAAGAAATGTTTTTTTAATTATTTAAATTTGCAAAAGTGTGTATTATACAAATAAATAAACAAATAACTATTCTTCGATTATCTGAATTATATATATATTATAAATCTAATTTTTTCGAGTCATGATAAAATAAAAAATCATATTTTATGCCAAAATATTTTTTTAAAGAAGCAGTTTCCCATATTTTAATAGTGCAGATAATAAAAATATATTTTATGATAATTTTAAATATTATATTTTAAAAAATAAACATATTGGTTTAAAGAATTATTTAAAAATTATCTATGGGTGAACATTCTATATATTTAGGAAATGTTTTATGTTTTGATGTATAGTTAAAATATTGAGTTTTGTTGAAAACATTATATTATTCTTTAGATTTTAAAAAGTCAAATTATGTTTCAGATTAGTTTTAAATTTGAGACAGTTAATTATAATTATAATTTATCAATTTATTATATTTTAAATGTTTTTTATACATTAATTTATTAGAAAAATATTTTATTATTATAAAGGTCAATTTTCCAAAGAAAAAATATTTTCATGAAATTTTACGAAATTTATTTTACAATAAATTATGAAACTTCTTTGTTTTTAATTTTTTAAAGTGGATTGAAAATTATAATATGTATGGTCTAAATTTAGTGAATATTTCAGTTTATTTTTGACCAATATGAAAATAATGAATGCTAAATTTATTTACCATAGTAATGTGTAATTTGGGTAATTAGGGATAAAAATCTGATAAAGACCGTAATAGGAATCAAACACATGAAACATATTAATTGGATGAATATAACTCAAAAATTAAAAAGAAAGATCAAAAATAAATTTTTATTAGAATTATTTCAAAGAAAATGAATTATATAATATTTAAATCAAACAATACCCTATAATGTCACATTCTTTGTCTTAAATATCTCTTACGTGTCCATATAGAGAAAAAATAAAGTTATAAACGAATATTAAAGATTATAATAAGATTAATTTATTTATATTTATGATATTATTTTAAATTTACTTTTTATATGTAAAATAATTACTTTTAATGCTTCTGAAACACTGATGCAGTTTTTGAGAATGTAGATGAAAAAAAATTATTTATTTAAAATGATATGAATAATAAAAAGATCCAAAAACAAGATGAAATATTATTAGTTTAGTATATATCGATCATAATCATCAATGTTTCAAATCGGTGATTGTATGGATCTATGTGGAATAGATTATGACATTTATTATATTTTGATTAAAGTAATGTCAATGATTTCACATTCATGATTTTTATAATTATAAAATTTCAAATATAGGGTATTCCGAAAGTTAAATTTGAATATAAATATTATTTTGAAATATTAATGATGTATGTAGTTAATATTAATTTAATTTTTTATTCAATAAAATTACCTTAATTAATAATTCAATTATGATACATTAATTATTCAACTAATGGAATGCAATATAAATGTTATTAAAAATAATAAAATAAATATAATTTGAATTAACTAAGGGTCTATACAATTATTTCTTGGTTACTATGACATATTTAAGGTTAATTGAAATATTTTATTGATGTTATCTTTTTTTTTCTATTTTATTACTGTCAATATAATAAGTAGTGTAAAATTGAAACAAATAATATTTTATGAAAATAATATTTTATTAAGTTAGTTTTTTAAAAAAAATATATTATAATATTTGATTATGATATTCTATAAAATATCATAAATTGACTACTTATGGATAATTTTGACAGTATATGTTAAAAATACAAAATATTAATGAATTTTTTGTCGTAGTAAAAGGTAATATGTGTTAAGTAAGGTTTAATAAAAAAAATAAGGTTTATAATAATATGAAACGTGTATAAAATAATTTTTTTGAAGATTTTATAACCATATATCATTTTATCATTGAATACATATCCTTTGGGAGTTATTTTTATTTATATTTAATTTACTATAAATTAATATTTCCTTAAATTAAAAAAGTTACCCTACCTAAATTATGAATGGAATAATCATCCTTCACTTTTTTTAAATCATATTCATTGATATAGATAAACCAAAATAGAAAAAAATTACATTTCCTAATTAACATAATATAGGATTTTATTATTCTAAAAATACCAACTCTTGATTACTTTAGAGGACATCTAATAATGTTTTTTGGAATTAGAGGTAATCACTCAAATCAATGACACTCTATTTAAAATATTTTCTAAGTCTTATAAATATAAGATGTATATCAATAAATAATAAATACATCACATTAAATATTTTTAAATCTATTTAGGAATATGAAAAAACCACTATACTTCCCCTTTAGTGTTTAATAATAAATGAATATATCGCTTGTGTGTACATACGGGTTACCATCTCCACATACAAATACAATCCATTTTCCATAACCATATTTTACTAGTGTTACTTATGATTTATTAAATGTTTATATATAATATTAATAATATAATTTTACTTATTTACTAATAATACTACATTCACATATTTTCAATCGAATCTATGGGGAAATGATATCGTTGCTCGGGTTTATATATGGCTTACCATTTCCACAATGTGTGTTAATATGTTGTTATAATATATTTTAAAAAGGTGGTAAAAATGTTGAATTTTAAGAACATATATGACATATATATATATATATTCTAAACACGATTATTTTTATTATAATATATCATATTTCTTTTTTATTTTAATATTAAATGAAAATGAATACAACATGAATTCAAATGTACTATCCACCATGTCTATGAACGATGTATTTTATTTTTTTACCTATAACATCTTTGAATAACCAAGAATATAATATATATATATATATATATGTGATATATTTATAAATATATATCATATTTCTCATTTGTGAGTTCATGAAATTATAATCTATGTAATATGAAAAATGATAACAAGTCAAAATGTTTATTAAAAACAAGGAGGGTATTACCGGAAATATAAAATTAACATGAATTTTTTAATAATTACACGAAACATATGAATATATTTCTATTTTATATGAATAATACACATATATTAATTATACAGAATAATTGAACGTATATGAAGGAATACACGACCTAAGGTATGATATTTGTTTCTCAACATTAATACTGTGGGACACAAGCCTTATACACTACATGATCTTTTTGTGTGGTATATATAATCACTACTAGAAATTTGTGTTTTGGAGCCTCCTGATGCGGGCGACCACCATTGGCGGTCGCTAGAGAGGTTATTAGCGACCGCCATAGGCGGTTGCTAATATGAATCTAAAATTGCAGCGGGAATTTTCCCGCCCGCCATGTTCTTCTTCCCGCAGGCTATAACCACTGCAAATCTGAACCGCCGCATGCCGCCGCACGCCGCCGCATTCCTCCACACTTCTCCGCCTCTCTTCATGCCATTCCATGATTCCTAACAGCACACCCGTGACTACCGTCTACGTGCGGATCAATCTCGAACCCCTCCTCGGACTTCCGGTGGCCTCATCCTCATAACCTGAATAACCCAACATCCACGGCCGTCGTGTGTCCACCATGGCCGGTGAGGGGAAGCTTTGTGTCCCCTTCGAACATATGCTGAGAGGAGAGGACTCGCATGGCTACTATGTTGATGTGAAGCATTAGCGACTGCCATTGGAGGTCGCTAATGGGTTTTACCGACGAAGCTAAAGCGACCACCAAAATCGGTCGCTAGGCGGTTGCTAAAGCCTTTTAGTGACTGGTTTTGACGGTCTCTAAAACCCCTAATTCTAGTAGTGAATAAAATGAATTTGTTTTATGATTATTATTATAAATATTACAGTATTTTTATATCTATAAATTTTCATTTATTTCATGGGGAATATAATTATACTCATTATAATTTAAAAATTTATTCTTTCATAATCATATCTATAATATATATTATTTCATTTTAAATCACTGTTGTGGAATAATTATATTCAAAATAAACTTTTCCTAAAAAAATAAACTATTTATTACTATTATCCTTGTAATATTTAATTTATATTTAGCCATATTTTACTTATTTCAAGAATTTTTTAAAATATAATTTATTTCATTTTCTAAACAATGTTCTTTATTTCATTACCAACAAAAACATACAAAGGGGTTGTTTAGATAACTTATACATAATGAACGGAATATTACAAAATCATGATCCATTAATTATTTGATTATTAATTTATGAAATTAAAAAATCAAATTCTTTTAAAAAAGTTCACAGAATTTTAAGAAATGAATTCATTTTTTAAGATGAAATTAAATTTTTCCCCAAAATGATTTATAAGGATCATTAAAAATTATTTTATCATCATAGATAATGTTATATTAATTTTTCCAATGGATATTATCATATAATACAATTCTTATTATTTCTATGAATATTTCATGTTTATTATAGATTGATGTTTATGAATTGTTTTTCATTTCCATGATTTATGTTACGATGAAATGTTTACGAAAATCCTTTATTTTTTTGGGATCAGATATTATTTGTGTTCTGCTGGAACAAATATTCATGGAATTCATTATGCTATCGATATGACCTATATATCCATCCAATGAATTGGTTAATGATTTAAATAAGATTCTATGGAGAGGAATAGAACTTGATGTAAATGTGGTTTTGTAATACATGACAGAAATGGTAGTAAACATGGATCATTAATACATGGTTTGTAGAGGGATTGATCCTGGTTTAGTACGAGAATTTTTTCACTATTACGGAATAGTTAATGGGCCGTGATAGATATAAAAATGATTTTATATGGTTAGGTATATGATACAGTTTCATATATTATGTAATTCTTGCATGGATATTTTTATTTTACTCTTTTTCAAAATATGCTAATTATATGATGAAATGATATAATGGTATTTGATAATTAAGAGTTAGTTTTCCAGAGATAATTTATTATTACCCTATTCCTATGTTACCACCCTTGATTTACACATACCGAGCCTCTGAGCTCACACTAAATTTATTTTTTACATTCCCTGGGTTATAAGGAATGGTTTTAAGTATGTGTACTACAATGGGAGATATTAATGGTATATTCTGATGATATTTCACAAAATTAGTAGAATTTTTTTTGAGTTTCCAAATGAACAAAACTATTACAGTCCTCTAGCATGTTTTTTTAATTTAATGATTATTTATCAAAAGATATGTAATTAGAGTGTAAGTTTAGACTTTGTTGTAATATCAACACCCAATGTTCCAATTAATTATAAAATAATAGGTTATCATCCACATGTTAGGTGACCACCACATTTATTTTTTTTATAAATATATAAAAAAAATAAAAATTATCACAAGGAAGGTTTTGTAGAGTTATTAAACAAAAGAACGTGAATCATTTCATTCTTTATGATACAGTTTAATATATATTTTATCTTCCCCTATTATTATTTGTTGTTATTACCCTTCAATAATGTATTTTCTATGAATATAATTTCTATATAGGGAAGGAGGTCATTATTCATCATTACATACGAGGTACAGATTATCAACACTGGTTTTTATAAATGATATAATATAAATATACATATTACAATTAATAATAATATGGGTAATATGAATTATTATTTATTTTTTATCCCCTATTTGTATGGGTAAACAATTTTTTAATATCCTATAATCTCTTTGATTTATATTATTTTGATTGATAAAACAAAATTCCTCGCTTATTTATTTGAAATGGTAAAAATAGGAATGTTTTTAATATCCACATAATATAGTAATTCAAATGGGAAATTAAATTCAATAATTAAAAAACAAAAAAGGTAATATGATAGATGTGTGACCCACTCTGATATCAAATAAAAGGATCACAATAGTTTATACACCAAAATTAATGTAGAGGATTTGAATTTTGTATGGTATCAATTATTCCATTTTTAGAATTTAATAATTATTAACATATTCACTAATTGGTTCCCTACTTCCCTTTCTATATTTTTGTTGGATTGCAGATAAGGAAATATAAATTATAATAATACATTACTTGTTTTTATTAATGATTATATCCTCACTGTGGATGAAGACATCCTTTTTAAATTAGGTTATTCTCTCAAATGTATAGATTAATTGTTATTATCAAATAAAAATAAGTAAAATATATGTCTTTGAACCTATTATCATAACACTAACTAGGTATAATGAAATACAAGTCTGGTTTTTTATAAGAATGGATTTGTATATCCTTGAATAATGAAAAATATTATTTGATAAAAATTTTCTTGAAATATATAAATTATTTTATTCCATCACTCACTATAGTTAGAAAGGACTCCAAAATAGTATTTAGTCATAATAGTGGTAATTTTTTATATACTTGTCTATAGAAATTGGTGTATGTATGATCAATCGATGTATACAATGAAGATATAATTTTCTCTTATTCATTATTAGTGGGTATGAAAATCACCTTAACACATTCTTCTTATATTATTCAATAAATTATTTTCATTATACATATAAAACAAGGGTCCCCTCTATCCCTCTCCATTATAATTCATTGTTTGCAATAGATTTCATATCAATTTTAACATTTCCTTTTCTTCTATTGACATTCAAAATATATAGTTGTTACCCTCAAGAACAATCTCTCATTAGGTTTTTCAACTTGATAATATATTAATATTGTATAGAATAATTATATAACATTTAAATCATTCACCTATTATAACTCAATAAAATACTAATTATCAATTCATTATACATTCAAGTCAAATAGTTATAAAAAACACTGTGAATGTTTGGATAAGGACTCGAATTATTTCTTCCATTATATAACTTATTTATTGTAATATTATTATTAACATATATCTTCTATAAAATATAAATCTTTAATTTCTCTTATTATTTCCACATAATCATAGTGATGTGGAATCATATTATACTTTGTTTTTCTCTCTCACCAAATAATTCATCTCACATGAAGGGTTATTACTTATTCCATGCACTGTTCATGATCCATTTAGGATCGTGAGATTTATACATGATGCACATCATATACAAATTATCTAATTTTCATCTCTCTTTATCATAATATTTAACCTAGTAACATAAATATTATTTATAATTGAGAATTATTTTATATAAGGGATAACTAATTACTTATGGTACTTTTAGATACATAAATTCAAAAAACACTTATGATGAAGAATTACTTTAGAGAGACTGGAATATATTTTCTGAATATAAAAATGATTACATTAATGGAAAAATAATTATTATATCTATTTTTTTATGATTTGATGACTTTTTGTTTTATTCTCTAGTCAAATAGTTCATAAAAATTTAAATAATTAGTTTAAATTAAATTTTTTGGGAATTAATTTCCCTATATTATAGTATATTAATTCCACCAACATGTATATGGATATCAAATATACCATAAATAATCCACCATTCCATCTAATAGATGATATTTATATGTCATATGTTGAAAAAAACATTGATTATAAAAATAATTAATGTATTTATTGCATGAACAACAAAAATAAACCATGTGATGTTATTTCATTTAGTGAACATTGAACATGACCACCAAAATTGTCACTATATCAATAATACATACATTTTACATATCAAACCATGAACATTTGTAATTCACTCTTATCAAATAGGTTAATTCTAAATCCATTTTTCGAATTTCATTCAACTAATAATTAATCACATTATATTGCTGACATTAAATATAAATTCTTCCAACTGATATTCACACTTGTGTGATTGATGAAATATTCATTAATCATACATCATATTATGTTACATTATAAAATCGAAATTAAATAATATGTATTAAAAAATAATTCTACATCATTATATAATTTTAATTAGTTGAACAAAATTTTTTTCATCATTTGACATTATTCCAACATCAAACAATATATTTTCATGATGGATAAACTTTTATATTCATGAAACAGATATAAACAAGAAATGAATGTGAAATAACTTATAGAAGCACAACTAGATCATATTTTCCATATCATAAATGATTCCATAATAATTAAATGACATTAGATCTAATAATTAGAAGGAAAATTTTCATAAATGAATGGATCTCTATGATTACTCAAGGGAATGAAATGTAATGACATATAAACATGAGTTATTCCAAAAATTATTCCCTATTGTGGATCTTAAATCTACATCCATTTTTCATAGTTGAATATGCAGTACCATCAACACATTATGAAACTAATTCAAAAAAAGTGAACCAATGACGAAACTATATTCCATGAATCATGATAATAATTCATTTATAATGTAATATTTATTATAATTCATATTTAATTTCATTAGAACTACACTTATCTAATTATTATGATTAGGTATTCATCTTCCTTCCAAAAAATTCCACCTTTACATATTTACACACATTGAAAAAAAATACAACCCCGAACAAAGAGGTTTCACGACCTACATATTTTAAAAATTAAAAAATATATATTTGGAATAAAATATATACTAAATTCAAATATTTGATTTATTCAACATAAATAAATGATTTGTAGCTTACCAAGAGTTTATCACACATGATATTGCATTATTTATAAAGAATATATATATATAATCTTTCATCCTCAAATGTTTAACGCCCCAAAGAATTCAATTTCAATATACAACAATGAAAAAAAATCATCATAATCATTATTGATTATACATTATTAATAATATATTTTCAATATAGCATAATAATTAGACTATTTATTCCCTAGTTGTACAATGTATATCAAAATAAAAATGATTCGATAATGTATTATTTAAAACATTCATATATTCAAATCATTTTTTCATAAGAAATTGGAATGAATTTCATAACAAGAATAAAAAAATTTGGAATTCATCAATCTCTTTAATTAATGAAAATATCATAATACAATGAATATAAGATAATAATCTAAAATCCATTTTTTATCATCTAAATATATAATATTATTTAATAATTAGTTCAATCCTTCCATATATATAAAAATGAACTATAACTCATTTACTAAAATCTTCATTATTTTTTAGTTTATGAAGGTGATACTACTACACATAAAATATTCTCTTCATATTAAGAAGTGTTCATAATTTTTTCATTAGTATAAGACTATTCAGAAATTAAGATTTCCCTTTCAATGATTGATCTGATTGTTAAAATTGATGTCAATGATTATAAAAAATATAAAATTAATTCATATATTAGATTTTTAAACTTATTAATATTTATATTTAATGTGTTTTATTATATTTTATATATATGTATTTTATTATTGAGCAGACATACCCTTGCATAATCTTTCTTATATGTACACAACTCTATTCTTCTAGAATCATTATCATCTAATGGTCCCATTAATTTGTGTACCCTTAATAAATGCCTAAAACAAGAACATAACATATTAAAGTCTCATATTTTATTATTACTTAAATAATATATTATAGGGTCACATAGATTTAGCAAGACCATCATAGATCATTGTTCAATATCTAGGAAAGTTGTCTTTTTTGAAGGAAATTATCACATTTTTTTTGTAATGGGATTTAATATCTCCTATTATCTTATGTAATACCATAACATACAAAAATTATATTGAATATTTATTCTGTAATATAATTCATCCAAATCGATCATTATATAAAAACTATATTGAGGATAAGAAAATTCCACCAATCATATCATGAGTTTTTTAAAAAATTTATTGAGAAATTTATTCACACATATCCAAATGTGTGTTGTGCATAATGTACATGATAATATTTAAGGTTAAAAGATAAAATCATATGAAATCATCCATCCCAAAAATAGATATCACTTAGTAATATAGTGGAAACCCACAATTTTCTTGACAAAGAATAAGCATGCAAGCTGGTGACATGCTGGACCAAAAGATACTCTACCCAAGGTTATATTCCTCATAGAAAACCTCAAATACTTCTAAAATCTAACATAATATATACAAACTATAATTTACTTTTATGTTCATCATCATGACTACATACAAGAAAAATTCATTGTCTATGAAAACTAAGTCAATTTCCATACTTAATATGCATCTTATTAATTGTATGTTGGATAATTTATAAATGTAATTTATAATTTTTAAATAAATCGCACATCCATTCATAAAAAACAATTTTATCAATGAATATTGTAATTAATAAATAAAAATAAAAAAACAATTTATATATATGATAATGACATAAAAATAATGAATAGCTCATTGAAGATATTTGATGATAAATTATTTATTAGATATACTTTCATTTTTTAAATAACATATTTAGATAAATATGAAATATTGAAATATATTTTTAATAGGAAATCGGTAATATCATTTTATATATAATTTATATAAGAAGATGATATAAAATATTTTAATAATATATAATAAAAAATTCATATTATATTAAAATATTTAGAATATCAATAATTTGATATTATGTAATCAATTATTATATCAGCAATCAAATATACCAAAATGGTGTTTTACATAATTGTAAAAAATAATGTTTTTTTTATTTCAAAAAAAATTAATATTTCTAACAAATATATATATTTAATATAAACCCCATTTATATTATTTGTTATTTTTAATCTATAAATTGTATTTAAATTTCACATATTGTTTCCATAAATAAATTTTATATCAAAATTCTATGACATCTCATATAAATAAAAAAACTAATATATAATGACAATTAATATTATGGATATTTATTACAAAATATGTTATAATAAATTAATTAATTATAAACATTTCATATTGAATTAATTTTTAAAATTATAGGATTTTATAAATATCCCAAATTAATATTTCATATATTTTTTAATCATTTGACAAATTAGGCTATCAATTTATTATTAGAATTTTTTGAAAATGAGTTACGTGATGTTGTCTATCAAGAAATGTTATATATCAGAAGAGGTAGTTTTTTCCTTAAATATCATATTTAATTATATATAATTTTATGTTGTCAAATAAACTTGTGTAAATTTGGAATTAACAGTTAATGATACATGATTAAAAATAATTATTAATACAATGAATTTGTTTTTTGAGATATGTATGATTTGAATGATACCATATTTTCTTACAATAAGGAACATTATATGATATAAATTTTCCAAAGTATAAATATTTTTATTTTTTCATAAATTATGGTATAGAGTATATAAAATAATAATATCCCACATCATTAATACATGATTTTAGTTTCATTTTACTGATAAATAATATAATAATACCAATTAAAATCAAAAGGATAGATATATTAGTAGTATTAGGTTCATACAACATAATAATACATAAAACAATAAAATTTATATAATTCCTTAATTTTAGTCGTCATATTAGCTTAAATATTATGGATAGTATATTTTTTCTAAAAAATATATAGATAGAGGAATAGGTTTTCACCACCCATTCCCCAGGGCCCGCATTGTGACTACCCCAAGCCCGCCTTCCATAGGCTAGGGGCTGGCGACTAGCACCAAAGACGTAATTTCCTAATACTGGGAAGGCATTGACTTTATAAATCATAAACACACACAACCAGAGTACATGCCTAAGAAAAAAATAAGTAAAAGCTCTATAAAAAGCGTACTGAAAGGAAAGGGGGAAAGAATATAAGCCCAACTGTAATGCACAAATACAACTGAAAGCAAGTACAACTAAAAAGGGACATACAGCTGAAAGGTGAAATTAGCTACTGGATCATCCTTCGGGGTTCCTACCTGAAGTGTAGGTACAGATGGCCTCCTCAGCACTCCACGTCTGTCAGACTCCACCATGTACTGATATGTCGTAAGGTCCTCCTCCGGGTACCGTCCAGTCCTGGCACTCTTGGCATCCGTCAGCGATGTTTGTCGCCTGCATCCAACACAACGAGGTGTGGGCATAGCCCGTGAAGGGGTGAGTATAATGATACTCAGTAGGGACCCCGAGACCCTCAAGGTCTCACAAAATCCAACAAGGATAAACCAAAAAGTAGGATTTCAACGGATAACCATTACTTAGGTATATGCCCATACATATACCTAAGTTATCAAGTAACTCATCTCAATCATGATGAAAACACAAAGGTCATTGACTCATCTCAAACTAGAATTTTTATTCACGATGTTGAAACCACAACTTCTAGAGAACTCTTCCTCTGTCGATTACAGTGGTCATTCCGCTACAACCAAGTGCTTCCCACTAACCGTGGACTGCTGAAGTACTCAAACTATTGAGTACTATGGGCCTGCTTCTATAACCAAGCGCTTCCCACCATGGGCCTGCTTCTACAACCAAGCGCTCCCCCTCATAGCCAACAGAGGTACTCCTTTTTTCATGTACCATGGGTCTGCCTCTACAACCAAGTGCTCCTTCTCCATGGGTATGCTTCTACAACCAATCTCTCCCCACTGGGCCATCCGAATCACTCGAAGTCGATCGATCTGTAGTCGTCAAGTCTCATCCAGCTACTAGGTCTCTGCAATCTACTCACTCATCACTGAGAGGGTCCGCTCCATGTTCCACATGCCGATACTCCATGTGTCATGAAATCTCACGTAGAAGTAACACAAGGTCTACCACATCATATGGGTCTCAACGCAATAGACGGCACATCAATCGGACAACCGGTCTGTGAGTTATTAGCCTTTTAGTCATGAGGGACCGGATAGTCTCATGTATGAACCAACCTGACTGTATATCAAATATAACCCGAAATCCCATGGGATATTTTTGAAGTGACCATTTCTCAATGAGATTACCAGTTATGCTGACAGTTCATCAAATGGACGTCTGGTACTAAAGATATGGCCAATGTAAGAAAAGGACACGGTATGGACCCGGGTCCGATCCGACCCAGTCGGGCCGACTCGACCCAACCCAGTCTAGGTCAACCTGGTCTAGGTTGACTCAGAGTGACTTGCTGGGTCTGACATGGCCCATTGGGCGGTTCAGAATGCTCAGTTGGGCCAAGTCCACTGGGCCCGGCCCAACAGAATACATGGAAAACTCGGGCTGAAAGTCACCACGTGGGTGACTCAGCCAGAAGGCCAGTGGCAGGTTCGGCCGATGTCGTGAGGGGAGGGGATCAGGTGGCTAGGTCTGATAGGCCAATGGTAAACCTCGCAAAGCGTGGGCAGGACGCAGGTGGGCCATGAAAGGCGCGATAAGGAACGGTGGCTCCAGGACGCATCCGGCAGGTCAGTCTGGGTGCGGGGGTGCCAGGGGGCGCCATGCAGGATGCTAGGAGGGCGACAGGGGGTGCTGGGCAATCGGCCGGGGTGCTGGGGGGGAGGGGGACGGGTTGGAATCCTAGTCACTAGGCAGGTGGCCTGGGAGTCGAGAAGGGTGTGGGGCATGTGGGAAGGGTGTCAGCGGTCCGAGCATGCTGCGGTTTCAGCCAGGGCGTGCGCTGGGCATCATACGGGTAGGCTGGTCTGGTGTCGCTCGGCGGGCGGCAAGGTTCGCGGAGGCCGTGGGTAGCATGACCTTTGATCACCATATTCTTCAACGTCACCACATTGGCATCACATCGTTACTTCATCATCGACTCAAGGTTCTGAAACCATAAAGTTTGTAGAGGGGTAGGGTCGTGTTCATTCGGCATGAACCCTGCATGTTAGAATGATATCAAGCGACTCATGAAGTTGATTCAACGTGATAGGATAAAGAATTAAACATCCTAAAAGTCACCCCTTATTTTTTAATTTTCAGGCGTTTGTTTGTCGTGGGGGAAGATGATGTAGTTGTCGTTTGTTGTACGCTTCCACTTCTGAGCTCGTGCGTCAGTCCGTTGACGATCAAGGGAAAGGAAGAAGGTTTTCGAAGAGATCCGACGTCGGAAGGGGGTTCCTAGGAAGATGTCGAGGAAGAAGAATAATCGCAAGCATCTTCACGTTCTACGATGGAGGACTCTATTCTCCCAAGCTCTCCACTAGAAAGAGAATAAATATTCCAAAAAATATATTTTAATCTATTATGACCATTGGAGAGAATTAATTATGTGGTCCCCACTTAATTAAGTTCATGTCGTTGGAACAATTATTATAAATTCAAAATGGGGGGAGATGCTCCACCAAATTAATTGCATGGGAGTTTTTTATATTAAATTTGGGGAGTTTCGAGGGGGTTAGGGGCCCGGGTGGTCCCCACCTAATTAAAAATGAAGTGTGTCAAGTGGGTTCCTTTAATTAATTGTGGGTGTTGAGGAGTTTTTATCCTCCTCCATTAAGAGGGTAGTTAGAGACCAAGAGGATCTCCCTCATCGATGCGGGAGGATTGATAAGTTTCCTCCCCTCCCATTAAATGGGGGGTTAAGCCCCGTGTGGACCCCACGTCATAACCTCTCATGGGAGGTTATGCTGCTCGGGTGGTCCCCACCCCAATTATCCCCCCATGTGAGGTTTTGGTGTGGTGGTCCCACCACCAACTCCCATGTGGAGCTTTTAACCAACATTACCACATGGCAAGGGTTCAACAAAAATAAAATAAGTTGTCACTTATTTTATTTTATTAAAGCACGTAAAACCCAAAAACCAACTCTCATACCTGATCATCTATCGTTGAGGTGAAAGCCCTTTTAAGAGAAAACCAGTTATGCGAGTTCAACGGTGCCCTCTGATTTCAATTCCTAGCAATCGTTCAAAAGTTTTAAAAAACCACTTATACGTTTACTGAACATACCCAAACAAAACATCAAAAATTGATTTCGGGCACACCGGGCCTCGGAATCATGCATCGTCAGAAACTTTGGACTTATAAAATTTCCATGTATTTAAATAAAAGTTCATGGGAATTTTTGGTCATTACATTCTCCCTAAATCAGGGATTTATGTTCCCGTAAGTTACAACTAACGCTAAGGGATAAAAAGGGGGTATTGAGCACACATCTGAGCCTCCCGCTCCCATGTTCACTCCTTAAGGTTCTCGTGCTGCTAGCGACTGCGCACCAGAAGAATCGTCAGTACATGCAGGACCCGCTCTTTTCGATCCTCATTCTCCACTGGAACCTCCGTGAAAGTCTCCCCATCATCGATGTATATCTCCCCATGGTTGATGTTGTGGGAAAGGTCGTGCATGTATCTCCTGAACTACGATACGTGGAAGACGTTGTGAACTCGGTGAACCTGAGGTGGATGAGGTAGGTGGTAAGCCACCTCTCCTACTCAGCTAAGAACCAGGAAAGGTATGATGAACCTTGGAGATAAATTTCCACCTAGTCCAAACCTATGTAGGAATTATCAAGGTGAGACCCGTAGGAAGACGTGGTCTCCATCCTTGAACTCCAGAGATCTCTGTCTCGTGTCAGCATAAGACTTCTGCATTCTCTGTGCTGTCTTCATCCTCTCTTGGATGATCTGCACCTTCTCTATGGTAGCTCGTACCATCTCTGGTCCTACTAATGCTGACTCCCCTGGGTCTGTCCAGCACAGTGGTGATCTGCAAGGTCGGCCATACACATTCTCAAAAGGTGACATTCATATTGTAGAGTGATAGCTGTTGTTGTATGAAAACTCCACAAATGGAAAGAGGTCCTCCCAGATGATACTGAAGTCGAGGATGCATCCACATAGCATGTCCTTGAGGTTCTCGATGGGCCTCTCGGTCTTCCCATCTGTCTGAGGATGGAAGGAAATGCTCAAGCGAAGCTGTGTCCCAAAATCATCCCATAACCCCTTCTATAGCAAGGAAGAAAACCATGTTTCACGGTTAGAGATAATAGAAGAAGGTACCCCATGAAAACACACTATCACCTGCACATAGATGTGTCCCAAGCTCTCAACTAAGCCCTGATCTCTGATCGGTAGGATGTGGGCCGACATGGTGAGTCCGTCGATGATCACCTATATCATGTCATGACCCCTGGATGTACGTGGGAGACCCATCACGAAGTCTATGGATATCCCATTCCACTTCCACTCCGGGACATCTAACGGTTGAACCAAGCCTGCTAGTATCTGTTACCCTTCCTTCACTTACTGACAAGTGAGGCACCATGGGACAAATTTTGCTACCGCATTCTTCATACCTAGCCACCAATGCCTTCGTCGAAAGTAATAGTACATCTTCGCCACTCCTTGATGTACCGCTATAGGGGAAGTGTGGAAATACCTCAACACCTCCTCCCAAAGTGCAACTGGTACCATGGTACTTCCTCGAAAGGAGACGTTGTGCTCCCCACCTTCAAAAAATATATCAGGTTCCTACCCTATGGATATCTGAGCACGTTGTGCCTCGCAGTCAGCGTCCCCAAGCTGCGCCTCCCTGACTCACTGAAAAAGTGGGGGAGTTACTGTAAGAGACTATAGATAGGCTTCTCCATCCCTATCTAAAAAGTATAACTGTAAGGATGCATGCTGCTCTGTCACCTCACCTAGCAGCAGAATGCCTGATATTTTGCTGAGCGCATCTTCTACTACGTTCCCCTTCCTAGAAGTGTAGACTCTCTCGAAGTCATAGTCCTGGAGGAACTCAAGCCATCACTGCTGTCTTAGGTTCAGGCCCTTCTGATAGAAGATATACCTGAGACTCTATTTATCAGATTACATGGTAAAACATTCGACCAACGAACTATGGGTGAGACTAGAAAATTCTAAGATCTCAACTTCAGCATTCTTTGTCTATGTTCTATAAGAGATGCTAAGATTACTCCTTTACCGAAAAGAGAGATCTGGTTTTATCCCCTACATGAACAACACCATTTGCCTATTATAGTAAATCCTGACATTAATGGTACTAATTCACGTCATGGACAACATTTTAAGGCCTTGATGCTTCTACCAAGAGATCAAATCGTTACTCTCGCCACCAAGAGTTGAGTCACACTGTCAGCATCACTATGTGGTCACTAGGTATCCTCTAGTTGGAATCACAAAATTAATGGTCAAGTAAATGGTTTTAACTAGAACCTCTTAGTATTAACCACACAAAAGTCCGGAATGAAAACGTCAAAATGACAAGTGTATTTTATTTATGTAGCTCAATGTACAAAAACACAAAGCAACCAAAATACTAAAATTAACAAATCTAGAAGAATCATGAACAAAGGAATAAATGCCTGGAAATATTCCCGCTCCTCTCCACCTACTTCCGGAGCTCGAGGTGAACCGTCTCGGGGTAGGAGTAATAGATCATGATGACTCTGACCACCATCCGCTGAAGGAACTGCTCCACTACCTCATCCAAAATTCTGCTGATGCTCCAGATCCTGCATCTGCCTCTGTCTCTGTGGCTCCTCCAACACGAACTGATCAACTGTGCGGGGAGTCGGATAGTCACGCACTCTGTGACCCCATTCCCTGTAGGAATAACAGACTCTTCTCCATTCAGGTCTCCCTCAGCCTCTGCTTCCCCAAACCCTAATTTCCATATCTCGGGGTCATCTAATAGTAGGTCTAACCCACTCGTACCCATGTGTCATCTGTCTACTACCATCTACATATGACTCAGATACTGTCGGAAAGCCCATTAGAAAGAGTGGCACCTCTTGAGCTTTCATATAGTGTAGAGTCATTGGTATAAACTCCACCCTGAAAAGACCCTCAATGATTCCCCAGTTGAAGGTCGCCTCATCATAAAACTGGAGCATCAGGCTCCACCACCTCTCAACTGCTCCCAGAAAGAGACTAACAGCTAGGTGTACCATCAAGTCAGTGGGTGTTCCAAATGTGTGGAAAATTGTGTTATAAACTCCACCCAGTACCCATCCATTTGTAATTATGTCTCGCATTGAAACATATTAGGCCTCTGTCGCAGGAACACGTGCAATGCGTTCAAGTGGAGTGCACCCTCTGCTGCTAGGGTTGGTGTTAATGGTATCGCAGTGGTTAATGGTACCGCTGGTGCCTTCGCTGTGATGGGGCCCTGCACTAAGGCCTCATTACTTGGTGGGTTGTCAGTACGTAGTACTCTTGGGGCTCTAACTAGTTTTCCATGGGGAGAAATCCTGAAAAAAAACAGGTGTGACACGGTAAAAAGACTATACCTAGTGAGATGGCCTAGTTTAAGCTGACTTAAGGAACACTTTTGAAAATACACACATAATTAGTGTTTTTGTGCACTGATTCAGAATTCAAAATTTCATGGTCCTGGTGAATGCATACGTGATTGCTCACACCAACATTTGACTCCATGAACTAAAAACCACACTTTGTACACTTAACACTATTGTTTCACATAAAATCAATATCAGAGTCCTATGTTCTATGGTAGAATCGACATCCCTTGATATCAATTTGTCACGACCCATCACCTAGGGCCCACATCATGACTACCCCAAGCCTGCCTTTAATAGGCCAGGGGCTGGCGACTAGCACCAAAGGCGTAATTCCCTAAAATTGGGTAGGCATTACCTTTATAAATCGTAAACACACACAACTAGAGTACAAGAGGAAGAAAACACTAAGTAAAAGCTGTATAACAAGTGTTCGGAAATGAAAGGGGTCCAGAATACAAGCCCAACTATAATGTACAAATACAACTGAAAGAAAATACAACTAAAATGGAAAAATAGCTGAAAGGTGAAAGCAGCTCCTGTATCGTCCTCCGAAGTTCCTACATGAAGGGTAGGTACAGATGGCCTCCTCAGTACTCCACGTCTATCAAACTCCATAGTGTACCGATACATTGTAAGGTCCTTTTATGAGTACCGTCCAGTCCTGGTGCTCTCGGCCTCGGTCAGCGCTGTCCATTGTCTGCATCCAACACAATGAGGTGCAGGTATAACACATGTATGGGTGATTATAATGATAATAAGTAATGACACCAAGACCCTCAAGGTCTCACAAAATCCAACAAGGATAAAAAAAATGTAGGATTTCAATGGATAACCATTACATAGTTATATGCCCACACATATACCTAAGTTATCATGTATCTCATCTCAATCATGAGAAAAACACAAAGGTCATTGACTCAACTCAAACCAGGATTTATATTCATGATGTTGAAACCACGGATGCTGGAGAACTCCTCCTCTGTCGAGTAAAATGGGTCTGCCGATACAACCAAGCGCTTCCCACTATCCTTAGACTGCTGAAGTACTCCACCTATCTAGTTATGTGGGCCTACTTCTATAACCATGTGATTCCCACCATGGGGCTCCCGCTACAACCAAGCGCTCCCACTCATAGCCTATAGAGGTACTCCTTCGGTCGAGTACCGCGAGTCTGTCACTAAAAAAAATGCTCCTCTTCTTTGGGTATGCTTCTTCAACCAATCACTCCCCACTAGGCCATCTGAATCAATCCATGTCGATCGATCAGTAGTCGTCAAGTCTCAGCCAACTATTAGGTCTCTGCAATCTACTCGCTTGTCACCGGGAGGTTATGCTCCATGGGCCACACGCCAATACTCCATGTGTCACGAAATCTAACATAGAATTAACACAAGGTACACCACATCATAGGGGTCTCAACGTAATAGATAGAGTGTCAATCAGATGCTCGGTCTGTGAGTTATTAGCCATTTAGTCCTGGGGGCCAAGTTGGTCTCGTGTACGAACCAACCTGACCGTATCTCAACTATACCCTAAACTCCCATGTGGTATTTTTAAAGAAACCATTTGTCAATGAGATTACCTGCTGCACTGACGGTTCATCAAACGGATGTCTGGTGCCAAATATATGTCTAATGTAAGAAAATAAAACGGTATGTACGAAGGTCTGGTCCGACCGAGTTGGACCGACTCGACCCAACACAGTCTGGGTTGACCTGGTCTAGGTCATCCCTGACTGACTAGCTGGGTCTGACCCAGCCCGATGGGTGGTTCAGACTACTCATTTTGGCCCAGTATGCTGGGCCCGACCTAGTGGACTACATAGACAATTCGGTCTGAAAGTCGCCATGTGGGAGACTCATCCCGAAGGCCAACGGTAGGTTCGGTCGGCGCCTTGAGGAGGGCGGCTCGGGTAGCTCGGCCTAAGAGTCCAACGAAAGGTCGAGGGGGGCACGGGCATGCCGCGGGTGCATTAGGAAGGGTGCAGTTAGGTGTGGGGGCACCATACATTGCGTCGGGGCGCATGGGAAGGGTTCCCGGACGCCCCAGGCAGGGCGACCGTGGCACAGGGAGGGCGCCAGGCAGGCAGCCTAGGTGTCGAGGAGTGCCCAGCAGGTGGCCTGGGCGCCGGGGGGGGGGGGGAGGGCGCTAGGTAGCTGGCCTGGGTGCCGGGAAGGGTTCGTGGTGGCCCGACAGCACGCGAGATGCGTAGGCAAGGTGCTGGCGTGCTGGGAAGGCCGCAGTTTCAGACGGGGCGCGCGCCTGGCAGCGCACATGTAGGCTGGTCAGGTTCCGCTCGGCCGGCGGTATGGTTTGTGGAGGCCACGGGTATCACAACCTTTATTCTCCACCTTCTTCGTCATCGTCACATTGCCATGACGTCGTTACTTCACCGTCGACTTAAGTATCTGAAACCATAATGGTTGCCAAGGGTTCGGGTCGTGTTCGTTTGGCCCGAACCCTCCACGTTAGAATGATGGCATGTGGATCATGAAGTTGATTCAATGTGAGAGGATAAAGAATTAAACAACTTAAAACACACCCCTACATTTTTAATTGTCTGGTGTTCATTCGTCGCGGGCGAAGATGATGTTTTCATTTTCCACCGTACGCTTCCACTTCTGAGCTTGTGCGTCGGTCTATTGATGACGAAGAGGAAGGAAGAAGGGTAGTTGAAGAGATCCCATGTCGGAAGGAGGGTTCTGAGGAATAAGCGTTGTCGCCAGCATCGACGCTTTCTTCATTGGAGGATTCTATTCTACCAACCACTCCACTAAATAGTGAATAAACATTCCAAAATAATATATTTTAATCTATTATGCTAGTTGGTTTGAATTAATTATGTGGGCCCCACTTAATTAAGTTCATTTCATTAGCACAATTATTCGAAATTCAAAAAGAGAGGATAAGCTCCAACAAATTAATTGCACGAGAGGTTGGAATAATAAATTTGGAGTGTTTTGAGGGGGTTAGCGGCCCAGGTGGTCCCCACCTAATTAAACATGAAGTGGGTCAAGGGGGTTTCCTTCAATTAATTGGAGGTTTTGAGGAGGTGTTATCCTCTTCCATTAAGAGGGGAGTTAGATACCCATAAGATCTCCCTCATTAATGAGGGAGTGATGAGAGGTATCCTCCCCTCCCATTAAATGGGGGGGTTAATCCCCATGTGGACCCCACATCATAACCTCTCACAGGAGGTTATGCTGCTCAGGTGGTCCTCACCCAAATTATCCACCCATGGGAGGTTAGGGTGTGGCGGTCCCACCACCAAATACCATGTGGAGCTTTTATCCAAAATTATGACATTGCGTGGTTTCAATAAAAATAAAATATGTTTTCAATTATTTTATTAGTCCACGTGAAACCCAAAAACCAACTCTCATACCTGATCATCCATCGTTGGGGTGAAACTCTTCTTAAGAAAAAATTGGGGTTGCGAGTTCAACGGTGCCCTCAGATTTCAATTCTGAGCACCCGTTGAAATGTTATAAAAACCTGCTCGTATGTTTACTGAACGTACCCAAACAGAACTTCAGAAATTGATTCCGGGCACACCGGGACTCAGAATCAAGCGCTGTCAGAAACTACAGACTCGTAAAATTTCCAGGTATTTAAAAAAATTCCATGGGAATTTGGTTCTTTACATATGTGATATAAATTTACAATAAGGGGAGAAATAATTGGAAATGAATATTATACAATAATGTATATTGTACAAGGGTGATTATAATCATCATAATTACGTCCTGAGAAAATTATCATCATAATAAAATTAAGTGATGCATTTTAATGTGACAAGGAATGTGTCATATGGATAATAATGAAACATAATATGATTCATGAAAACCCCCCACATTAAAATTGGGACAAAATCTTGTATCATTTTTAAATATAATATATGTGTTCAAATAATTAGTTAATAACTTGTGGAAAATATATAATAATGTTAATATATAATATAAATAACACAATGAGACATATCACATTGACAAATTATTTATATAGATATATAATTCCATTACCACCCATCACAACATATTATTTCCATAATCATTTATTCCACATATAATCAAATATATACTTTAAAATAAATTTGGTAGAAACCAAAGATAAATGAATGAAAACACTAATTATTTAATAAATGATTTTACAATGAACTTTCATGGAAGTTCCCCAAAGAGGATAGTAAACTGTTATTTTATTCATTATTTTATTTTATTTTCAAATAAGAGATTACATATCCTTGAGAGTGTGAGAGTAATCATAATAATTATCAATGGGATATTTCAATGAAAATTATCAATCCTCATAACTGTATATTCAAATCCATTTCAATGGTGTATAAATAAAAATATCTAAATAATAAAAATCATATGCTTTGGATATTATTATTGAATAAAAATATTATATAATTAAAGTGAAATGATAAATTATGATTGGATAAATGAAAAATAAATTTAGGAATTCAAATTCCCCAGAGAGGAGTTCCTTTTTAATTTTTTTATATTCAATCCTAAAAAATGAATATATAAATAGTAAAAATTAATTTTGAAGTATGTTATATTAATTTTTCTATATAATTATAATGTATAATGATTTATATTTTCTTATTAATATTAATTTAAAGAGGTAATGCCTCTTTTCCTTTCTACCTTTGAAATTATCAATTTTTTATTTCTATTTTGTTACAATGATTCAATTATAATTATACATTAGACTAATTAATTTGATTTTAATAAAAATACACAAAATATCATATTTTTGTGTAATATATATATTATTGTACCCATTAAATAAAACAATGATAAGTAAAGAGATTATAAGGTTTTAATAGTTAATTAACCAACCTTTAATAAAACATTATTAAAATAGAATGAGATAGATATATATAATATATATAAATATTTTCTAATTATAAATAATTTTATAAATTAATATCATTAATTTAATATTATCATAGTGTTTAAATAATTATTTATGGTTTGGATTAGGAATAAAATGAATTGAATTATAATAGAAGAGGAAAATAAAGAAACCTCAACCTTTTTGATGTTATTGTTTTCTATGAATAATAATTATATAAATGATTAGAGTATGTTGAAACCAAAACATATCTATGGTTATAAGAATTAATATGAAGTTGTAGCTATTTAGATAATGGGATTAAAAAACATTATGTAAATGGTTTAATAAGGGAAGTGTGACATGGTATTTATATCTAAGGGGTGGTAAATTTAAGGATAAATTATTCAATATATTATTATTTAAAAGGTAAGTCATTTAATAGTAATATTTAAAATATTATTAATTTTATTATATTTTAATTATTTAATTATATGATTTTTATTCTATTTAAAATTGAAATTATTTTTCTATTCAAAAGGAATTGACTAAAATGAAATTATCAATGGAATACTATACATTTTTCAGCATTAGAAATTAATTTTTTTCAAATGTATGAATGATGTTGTTAAATATTTTTTTTTTGAAAAGAAAAAATAGCTATAATTGATTAAGTCTACATTGAAAAGGTAATTATTTTATCAAAACATATCATTTCCATTAATTTTCTATTTCAACTATTAATATAAAAATTTGTGTTCTTAATAAAATAATAAAAATTCAATGTTAATAAATTTAAATTTGTTAATTCTAGAAAAGAAATTATTTTTTAATAAATATGTTTCTTAAAATTATATTTTGTTATTAAAATTATAATTTTGTACATTTTTTTAAGATATGAAAAAATAAAATTTATGAAAAAACTAACTTATACACTCTTTGAGTTCGTAATTTAATTTTTATTTTGAGTAAGTATTGTATTTACATTTATGTAATTTATTTTTGTAAAATAATATAAAATATTTAATTATAATGGTTATTGATTATGTTACTATTAAAATGGTTCAATTTTTATTCTAATGAACCGGTTACTAATCTTAATAACCAAGTTAATATTTAAAAAGATATATTACTATAGTAATGATGACATTGGTTTTATATTTCTCCTATATTGAAGCTGTTTATTTTTTAATAAAGAAAATAAATTTTTATCATGGTATTATATTTATCATTTTCATAATACCAATTACAATGTTATTTGTTTTCCATTTTTATATAATTTTTCATTGGTGTGATAATTATAAGAGATCAAAATGATCTATATTTTTAAACTATTATTGCATTATATTATTCCTGATAGAAAATATTAATTTTTAGTTATAAGTATTCTCTCAATGTAATACTAAAAATTAATAAAATAATTTTTTTTAGTATAGTAAAATTTATTTCATTTAAAATATACAAAATGAAATATGATACAAATTTTTATTTTTATGAAAAATAATAAATAAATAAATATCCATTGGTTAGTTTTTTCGTCATTTTGAAATTTTTTATAAGAAATATTAGATTATATCTTAAGAATATAATATATATATATATATATACTATTACTTTTTATAAATCCCTTGGTTTACAAGTATCTTCTTCATATTTATTATTCGTTTGAGGTGTTACCACGTGTTGAGGAGTCTTTTTGGGGTAGAACATTTTCTGTGCATTCCTGTATTAGGATCTATAACCCTTAATAAGAGAGTTTGTTCACCAACTGTAGCACTTATGATTTTCATTTCCTGTGGGGGATTGGGTATGAATTTATGGAAGAATGATACCTGGAACACATCAGGATCATGATAAACATTTAGTGGATGTTCTTGTCAAATGGCAATAAAAATTATAAAATCAAGGATTATAAATTGGCCAATATACCTTTTTATTAACATTAATGTCATTCCAAAACATATGAAAATATTAAGAGGTTATATTTAATTGAACTCATCATTTAAAATCTCTTAAAATATGACAATTAGATAAATATTTTTATACAATATTTAACATCTTAAAGTAATTTTAATGTTTTTGTAAATCATAAAACTTATTTGTCATGTATTAAACATGTTTATTTACATATTACATATATTCACAAACATCTTCAAAAACATATAAGGTTTACATATCCTCATATATAGTGATTTATAAGAGGCCCTCTGAATTCTTGAGTAGAAGATGAATTTTTATGGGAACTAAGAAAATGTTTGATATCGATCCAAAATATGATTTAATTCCAACATGATATCATTTATCATGTCCTTTAGTTATTAAATGATAATTTTATATTATCCATTAGTTTGTGGGTGATTTGATATACTATTTTACAACTCAATATTCATGGATTTTTGAGTTCTGCAATTATTAATTAAGGAAAACCTTTTATAATGATAATATATGATCTCATAGGACACCCTATATAGGCTCACCACATATTTGAAATACATTTTTTCATATTTATGAAAAATATAAAACATCCAAAAATGTTATGATGTGAACAGTTTTGGTTTGTTCATTCATAATAATCCATATAGAGTAATTTCAGTTAGATTTATTCAGAAGACCCGTGGCAACAACCCTGATTATAGACTCTGATTTTAACTTTTTTTTCTTAATACCTTCATCATTAAAATAGGATTTTAATTCTCTTTCATAACACGATGACATACCAAGTACATTGTGATTATATTATAAAGATAAATTTTTTTCCAATAATTTTGTTTTCTAAAATATCTATATACATCTACAATCATAGAGGATTAACGGAGAAATAATTGCAATGGGCATAATATAATAGTTCTTTTTATATTTTTTAAATGCAGAACAAGTATAGTTACAGGAAAAATGGATAAATATTTATTGATTTTTAATTCATGTAGCTTCAATCTGTTTATATCACCAATATTTAATGTTAAAAATCATCATAGTAGTGTTATTTAATCTATTATAATTCATAAATTTGGGAAATATTTTGATACATTTTGGATGTAATTTTTAGATTTCAGAATTTCAAATCCTTCTCATTTATATATTTAATGATATTGATCATTATCAAAACCCATCATGGAAAGAATAGAAGGTTCATTTATCATTAGATCCTTAAATACCATATTCATCATTCTAGGATTGTAGTGAGTTGAGAAATTATAAACATTGAATAACTACAACCTTTTTCATTGTTTAATTTTATGAACCTATTATGGGAATATATAATTTAAACACATAAAATATGTATACATTTTACACTTATTTTTTAGAGTTAGTTCATCCAGATAACAAATGGAAATACCACAACTCATAACCCTAAAACATGTGTCTAGTAGATCATTAGTGGGATCATCATTTTTTATTGGCATTTATAATCACAAAATCATTTTCAATACCTATGAAATTAAGTGATATCAATGAATCAAAATATTATACCACCAACCCATATCCACTATTGGGGGGTTTGATTATATTTTTAGGGACTAGGCTCTTAATGAAAGCCTTAAAAATATCTTCACATTCAAAAACAATCAAATTTAATACCTTTCTCCTTGTTAAAACATTTAGTGGTTTATAAAATTATGATAAATGACTCATAATATATATGTTATAGCCATATGATATTTCAAAAATATTAATCTGTATAACTTATATTGTTTAATGATTTTTCATTAATGGAATTTTTCATTACAGATCCACATAAATTCAATCTCTATTAATAAAATGTGACAATAATTTGTCTTGTAGAATTCCAAAGTCACACTCGTTTCACATGGATTAAAATGACTCATTTTTTAATGTCATCAATAAGATACTTACATTCTATTAATTCTCTATCATTAACTCATATTAAATGAGAATATGAAAAAATAAATACAATAAATAATTTATAATGGAATTCACTAAATACACTATTCATCATCTCCATGAATAATTATGAAGAATTTATATATCCAAATAGATTTCCTATGAAACTATCGTATCCCAAAATAATATGACAAATATTATTTTAATATATTCACTCTAACAACATTGTTTTTGGGATCCACTATTATTATTATTATTATTATTATTATTATTATTCTATGCCTATAAATTTAAATAATATTTCCTTATTTATTCAAAATGATTAACATAGTATTATAAAATGTTAAGTATAAGTTATTAACTTAAATAGGTATAATATAATCATATGCTCTTAAAAAAACAATAACATAGTATGACATACATATAAGGTATTTATGTATTATAAGTATAAATATACATTATAGGCAAATATATTATGATTGTTATTATTAAAATATAAAATGATGAAAATAAAAAAATCATATAAATATATATAATTTCAATAGTGTACTAAAATTAAATAATAGAATATCAATACTTATTTTATGTTTTTTGTTAAGGTTTATTTATTTAAAATTTTATTTTTATTTTTAGATAACTATTTTAATTATTTTTTTATATTTTCTCAAAATAAATTAAATTTAATAATTTAAAATGTCACATTATAATAACTAATATATTAATAACACTGAAATGAGAAATCAATATTAAATAATATTAAAAATATAAAATGTTAAAAAACTACATTTTAAAATAATAGTTATTTTAATTATTTTTTATACCTTATTTTAAAAGATAAAAATATACATTTTTTTAATTTAATTTTTTTTAAAAAAATAATTTTTCATTTAATTATATAAAAATTATCATATGATGCACTTATGATATTTAAAAGAAACATATTTTTAGTTTCATATTGAAAATATTTATTTTGAAAATACAGTTACATTTATGATATATGATTGTTATTTAAAATATTTCAATATAAAAATATGAATATATTTTTAATGTAAAAAATATCCTTTAAAAATGCTATTTTAAATTAATAAAACCCTTACATATCATATAAAGAAAATCAGTTGAAATTTTATGAATACTATTTTTAAACACATCAGTTATTTAATTATATAGATTGGAAATGAGGTTTTGTATTTTTTTTAATATTAAATAACTATTATAATAACTATAATAATATTAAAAAATACATTATAATTAATAAAATTTTAATGTTTCCCATACATAATCATTATTCTTCAAATTAATCTTTTTAAAAAAAATATATTTTTACTTGTCATTTCCACTAACAATAAATTTAATTTCTCAAAATTATTAAAATTATATATTATAAAAATGCAAACATATTTAAAATGATAATTTTAGAATTATCAAATAATGTTAATTTATTTTTGTTTCATTAATTGTTTTCCAAGGGACAATGTTGACTTACCATGGTAAGGATAACATTGGGTAAAAGTGGATTAACATCGTACAAAACAATGAAACATGTGATAACATGATTTATATTAGATTTTGGTTAGATTCCGGACCTTATAGAGTTCCTCTAGACCATTATTTTCCATTTTTTGAGATTTAGGTCTTGAATAATGGAGTCCTATTTTTTAGAAATTATGATTTGTTTACACAAGTTTTTATCTCCTTACTGTGTTAATGTAAACCACCTCTTCTACATTTCTAAACCCATTACAAACCCGTTAGCGTATCATTCCACTACTTTTATATTATATCAATGCCCTATTATCTCTACTAAATTATTATAATGACCAAAATACCAAGTTAAAGAATCAATAGGTGTTTCCCACGGGAAAACATCCACTAGAATGCATGGTAACTGCATGTGTTGAGTGATTTTGGATAAAATATAAGGTTTTTATCACAAAATTTATTTTATTGGGAAACAACTTCTTATATTCACAAAATTTTTTTAAACAATGTTTACATAAGAAAACAAAAATATTATATAATATATTATCATTATTCATTGTATTTGAACATGAAGTGTAATCACCCTCCCACATTTCAAGGGTTTTTATTATATTTTTTTATAAGATGGAATAGGTTCTTTTATCAAATTTCACTACCTTGAGACATAAATCTTATTATAATAAATTTTTATATAATTAATTATCCGATACCCCTCTAATATTGGGAATCATTTTCTCATAATTATTAATTGTATTTAATTGTTCTTTTGATATCAATTTCTTCAAGGTTTCTTGATTTCATTGTTTGTAAGTTATTAAGTGTCATATTAACCCTTAAATATAATATTCAGTTAGACACATTTATATAGATATCTATTTACAAATTATTTATTTATTCAACCAAATTAATTCTATTTCTATTATTTCATCATAATTTTTTAGGTTTCTACAATTTTTCTATATAACCTTATTATCAACTTATTCTTATAATAATTGATTATGTTACTTGAATGAGATCTTATATAACATCTTTATGATTTTGTTGTTTTGAATTATATTTCATTTCTAGTAATATTTGAAATCTTAATCTCTTGTAATTCTTCAATTCATTGAATATTTCAATTAAATATATACTATGCTAAATATCATTTTCATTGATATTGTTATATATGTTTTTTCATCTATTTTGAAGTTTTACATTACTGTAAACTTAATTAAGGGGACTTTCCTAATTATTATCGAATTTAAAGTATCATCTCAATCATTGTTCATTGAAAAAATTAATATATTAAAAAACATTATTTTTGGGATAACACTCATTGTTGAATTATTGTTTTATGTAAATATATTTACTCTTTAATTTTTTAAAAATTTACATTAGTTATTTTTTGATGTTCTTCATAATTGTTTCATTTTCAATAATTCTTCATCATATTTGACTCGAAAATATTCTACATTGGAACTCTAATTTCATGTCTAATAAAACAATTTCAGATATGCTAGTTTAAAATTATTTAATTTTTTTCTTTTCTTGAGTATCTATATGATATGATCATTGGATATTTAATAAGAAAATATTGTAAAATCACATCATTATTCTAGGATATATTGTTCTTATAATTTATGTATGGATTTTAATACTATTATATAACATATAAAAATGTTCATATTATGATGTAATGTTTGGGTTTATAAAAGATTTCCAATGTATTAGGATAAAATAATGTCCCCTCTAATTCTATGTATGGTTACTGGGTGGTTTTTCTAACAAACAATGTTATGAGGAATGTTATGTTGAAAATATGATGATTAGGTTGGTGGATATCCAATTTATGATTTCTAGGAAATTACCATTGACATAATCTTATGATACAATTCTTTATAAAGTCACAGGATTATTATGAATCCATGATCATATGATTTAATTTTATTAAACAGTGTTTTCATGCTTGTATACATTATAATTGTGATATCATAATCTGATTTTCAACTCTCACATTATGTTTTATATCTCTTTTTATTCCATTACATCTATATATAGATCATCCCTTTTCCGTATGTATTTTTTACAAGAGTATCCTATGTATTTTTAGAATTTTTATGTGTGTTAGGATAAAAAATGTTTTCTTTAATGATGTTTTCTTAATTATTAATATTATATATTTTTGTATCTAATTGTAAAGAGACAGTATACCTATCATTCCATGGAATTAATACTGGAAAAAAATATAATAAATCTTAAATTAATGTGTGTTTATACCTAGGGTCACTATTGTTTTTATTAAATAAATATATTATAATTTTTGTACATTTATATGGAACAACCATACGAAAAAACCATGGATAAACATGAAGTGAAAAGCCTATGTATTTGAAAAAATCATAAATTATAATTAAAATATATATTCTATGGTTGCCCATACAATTAAATAAATTTCTGAATATTCTATGGCTACCCATAATCATTATTCTTCAAATTAATAATTTTTTAAAAAAAATTTATTTTTACTTGTCATTTTCAGTAATAATAAATTTAATTTCTCAAAATTATTAAAATTATATATTATAAAAAAGCAAACATATTTAAAATGATTATTTTATAATTATCAAATAATGATAATTTATTTATTTTTTCATTAAATTTTTTCCAAGGGGCAATGTTGACTTACCATGGTAAGGATAACATTGGGTAAAAGTGGATTAACAAATTACAAAAGAATGAAACCTCTGTTAACATGATTTATATTAGATTTTGGATGGATTCCTAACCTTATAGAGTTTATGTAGACCATTAGTTCCCAATTTTGGAGATTTAGGTCTTGAATAATGGAGTCATATTTTTTTAGAAATTATGATTTGTTTACAAAAGTTTTTATATCCTTAATTGTTATGAGAAACAACATCTTCTCCATTTCTAAAACCATTACCCAACATTAGGTTAGCAATATACTACCTTGGTCTCATATCAACGCCCTATAATCTCTACTAAATTATTATAATGACCTAAATACCAATTTAAAGAATTAATAGGTGTTTCCCAAGGGAAAAATCCATTGGAATGCATGGTAACTGCAGGTGTTGAGTGATTTTGGATAAAATATAAGGTTTTCATCACAAAATTTCTTCTATTAAGAAAAATTTTCTTATATTACTATAATTTTTTTAAATATTGTTTATATAAGCAAAAAAAAATATAATGTATTATATTATCATTATTCATTGTATTTGAACATAAAATGTAATCACCCTCCCACATTTCAAGGGTTTTTATTAGATTTGTTTATAAGCTGTAATAGGTTCTTTTAACAAATTTCCCTACCTTGAGACATAAATATTATTATAATACATTTTTATATAATAAATTATCTAATACCCCTCTAATATTTGGAATCATATTCTCATCATTATTAATAGTATTTAATGGTTCAATTGATATCAATTTTTTCGAGGTTTTATGATTTGATTTTTTGTAAGTTTTTAAGTGTCATATATACCCTTAAATATCACATTCTGTTAGAAACATTTATATAGATATCTATTTTCAAATTTTTTATTTATTCTGCCAAATTAATTCAATTTCTATTATTTCATCATAATTTTTTGGGTTTCTACAATTTTTCTATATAAAATTAATTTCAAATTATTCTTATAAAAATTGATTGTGTCACTTGAATGAGGTCTTATATAACCTTCTTATGATTTTGTTGTTTTGAATTATATTTCCTTTCTAGTAATATTTGAAATTTAAATATCATGTAAATTTCAATTCTTTGAATATTTTCATTAAATATATACTAAGTTAAATATCATTTTCATTGATATTGTTATATATGTTTTTTCATTCATTTTGGATTTTTAAATTACTGTAAAAACGAATTAATGGGAACTTTCTTATTTATTATCTCATTTAAAGTATCATCTCAATCATTTGTTCTTGAAAAAATGAATATATTAAAAAAACCATTTTATTGGATAACACTCATTATTCAATTATATTTTATATAAATATATTTTCACTTTCATTCATTAAAAATATACATTAGTTATTTTTTAATGTTCTTATTGAGTGGTTCATTTTCAATAATTCTTCATCAAATTAGTCTCCAGACTATTCTGCATTGGAACACTATTTTCATGTCTAAAAATCCTATTTCAACAATACTAGTTTAAAATTATTTAATTTTTTTTCTTGAGAATCTATATGATATGAACATAGGATATTTCTTAAGAAAATATTGTGAAATAACATCATCATTATAGGATATATCATTCTCATAATTTATGTATGGATTATATTAATCTTATGGACGACATAAAAATGTTCATATTATGATGTAATGTTTGGGTCTATAAAAGATTTCCAATGTATTAGGAAACAATAATGTCTCCTGTAATTATAGGTATGGTGGGTGGGTGTTCTTTCTAAACAAACAATGTTATGAGGGATGTTATGTTTAAAATATGATGATTAGGTTGGTGGAAATCCAGTTTATGATTTCTAGTAAATTACCATTGACATAATCTTATGATATAATTCATTATAAAGTCACCGGATTCTTATGAATCCAAGATCATATGATTTAATTTCATTAATAAATGTTTTCAAGCTTATACAAATTATAATTATGATATCATAATATAATTTTCAACTCTCACATTATGATTTATATCCCTTCTTATTCCATTACATTTATATATAGATCATCCCTTTTCCGTATGTCTTTTTTATTAGAATATCCTATGTAGTTTTATAATTTTTGTGTGAGTTAGGATAAAAAATATATTCTTTAATGATTTTTTTTAATTATTAATTTTATATATTTTTATATCTAATCGTAAAGAGAAACCTGACCTATCATTCCATGGATTTTATTACTGGAAATTTTTTTAATAAATCTTAAATTAATGTGTGTTTATACCAAGGGTCACTTTTTGTTTATTAAATAAATGTATTATAATTTTTTTACATTTAGATGGAACAAACATATAAAACGACCATGGATGAACATGAAGTGATAAGACTATGTATATGTGAAAATCATAAATTCTAATTAAATTACATATTCTATGGTTAACCATACAATTAAATAAATTTCTTAATATTTTATGGTTACCCATAAACATTATTTTTCAAATTAAATTTTTTTAAAAAATGTATTTAAACATGTTATCTTCACTAAAAATAAATTTAGTTTCTCAAAATTATTAAAATTATATATTAAAAAACGAAAATATATTTAAAATGATTATTTTAGAATTATCAAATAATGTTAATTTATTTTTTTCATTAATTTTTTTTCCAAGGGACAATTTTGACTTACCTTGGTAAAGATAACATTAGGTAAAGGTGGATTAACATAGTAAAAAAAGATTGAAACAAGTGATAACATGATTTATATTAGATTTTGGTTAGATTCCTGACCTTATAGTGTATCTCTAGACCATTATGTCCTAATTTTGGAGATTTAGGTCTTGAATAATGGAGTCCTATTTTTTAAGAAATTATGATTTCTTTACACAAGTTATGATCTCCTTACTTGTTAACCAAAACCATGTCTTATCCATTTCTAAAACCATTACAATACATTAGGATAGAAATACACTACCCAGGTTTCATATCAACTCCATCCATTCTCTAATAAATTATTTTAATGACCAAATACCATGTTAAATAATCAATAGGTGTTTCCCAAGGAAAACATCGACTAGAATGCATGGTAACTCCATGTTTTGAGTGATTTTGGATACAATGTATGGTTTTCATCACAAAATTTCTTTTATTGAGAATCATTTTATTATATTCACAAAAAAATTTAGATAATGTTTATATAAGAAAACCAAAATATTATATAATATATTATCCTTATTCATTGTATTTGAACATGAAATGTAATCACCCTCCCACATTTCAAGGGATTTTATTATATTTTTTTATAAGCTGTAACATGTTCTTTTACCAAATTTCACTACCTTGAGACATAACTCTTATTATAATACATTTTTATTTAATATATTATCTAATACCCCTCTAATATTTGGAATCATATTCTAATCATTATTAATAGTATTTAATGGTTAATTTGATATTAATTTCTTCAAGGTTTCTTGATTTGATTGTTTGAATGTTTTTAAGTGTCATATTAACCCTTAAATCTAACATTATGTTAGAATCATTTATATAGATATCTATTTTAAATTTTTTATTTATTCTACCAAATTAATTCAATTTATATTATTTCATCATAATTTTTTAAGTTTCTACAATTTTTCTATATAACCTTATTATCAAATTATTGATATAATAATTGATTATGTTACGGGAATGAGATCTTATATAACTTCTTTATGATTTTTTTGTTATGAATTATATTTCCTTTCTAGTAATATTTGAACTTTTAATCTCATGTAATTATTAAATTCTTTGAATATTTCCATTAAATATATACTAAGATAAATATCATTTTAATTGATATTGTTATATATTTTTTTTCATCCATTTTGAATTATTACATTACTGTAAACTTGAATTAAGGGAACATTCCTATTTATTGTCTCATTTAAAGTATCAACTCAATTATTTGTTCTTGATAAAAATAATATATTAAAAAAATTATTTTTGGGATAACATTCATTGTTCAATTATAGTTTTATGTAAATATATTTTCTCATTAATTCTTTAAAAATATACATTAGTTGTTTTTTAATGTCCCTCATAAGTGGTTCATTTTCAATAATTATTCATCAAATTTGTCTCCAAACTATTCTACATTGGAACACAATTTTCATCTCTAATAACCCTATTTTAATTATGCGGGTTTAAAATTATTTAACTATTTTCATTTCTTGAGAATCTATATGATATGAACATAGGATATTTAATAAGAAAATATTGTGAAATCACATCACTATTCTAGGATATCTGATTCTTATAATTTATGTATGGATTATATTTCTCTTATGGAACACATAAAAATGATCATATTATGATGTAATATTTGGGTCTATAAAAGATTTCAACTGTATTGGGAAACAATAACGTCTCCTGTAATTCCAGGTATGGTGACTGGGTGGTTTTTCTAAAAAAACTATGTTATGAGGAATGTTATGTTGAAAATATGATGATTATGTTGGTGGAAATCCAATTTTTGATTTCTAAGAAATTACAATTGACAAAATCTTATGATATAATTCTTTATAAAGTCAACAGATTCTTATGAATCCATGATTATATGATTTAATTTTATTAAACAATTTTTTCATGCTTGTATACAATATAATTATGATATCATAATCCGATTTTCAACTATCGCGTTATGATTTATATCCCTATTTATTCCATTACATTTATATATAGATCATCCCTTTTCCGTATGTATTCTTTACAAGAGTATCCTATGTAGTTTTAGAATTTTTATGTGAGTTAGGATAAAAAGGATGTTCATTAATGATGTTTTTTTAATTATTAATATTATATATTTTTATATCTAATCGTAAATAGGCACTTGACCTATCATTACATGGATTTTATTACTCGAAAATAATTTATTAAATATTAAATAAATGTGTGTTTAAACCTAGGGTCACTATTGTTTTTATTAAATAAATGTATTATAATTTTTTTACATTTAGATGGAACAATCATACGAAACAACCATGGATGAACATAAAGAGATAATCCTATGTATATGCAAAAATAATAAATTCTAATTAAATAATATATTCTATGGTTACCCATACAATTAAATAAATTTATGAATATTCTATGGCTACCCATAATTTTTTCATTAATTTTTTTTCAAAGGGAGAATGTTGACTTACCATGGTAAGGATAACATTGGGTAAAAGTGGATTAACATAGTATAAAAGAATAAAACATGTGATAAAATGATTTATATTAGATTTTGGTTAGATTCCTGACCTTATAAAATTTCTATAGACCATTATTTAAAAATTTTGGATATTTAGGTCTTGAATAATGGAGTCCTATTTTTTTAGAAATTATAATTTCGTTACACAAGTTTTTATCTCCTTACTTGTTAATGGAAACCACCTCTTCTCCATTTCTAAAACCATTACAAAACATTAGGGTAGCAATACACTACCTTGGTATCATATCAACTCCCTCTCATCTATACTAAATTATTATAATGACCAAAATACCATGTTAAAGAATCAATAGGTGTTTCCCATGGGAGAACATCCACTTAAATGCCCGGTAACTGAATGTATTGAGAGATTTTGGATACAATGTAAAGTTTTCATCACAAAATGTCTTTTATTGAGAAACATTTTCTTATATTCACATAATTTTTTTAAATAATGTTTATATAAGAAAACAAAAATATTATATAATATATTATCATTATTTATTGTATTTGAACATGAAATGTATTCACCCTCCCACATTTCAAGGGTTATTATTAGATTTTTTTATAAGCTGTACAGGTTCTTTTACAAAATTTCACTACCTTGAGAAATAACTCTTATTATAATACATATTTATATAATAAATTATCTAATACCCCTATAATATTTGAAATCATATTCCCATCATTATTAATAGTTTTTAATGGTTCATTTGATGGCAGTTTCTTCAAAGTTTCTTGATTTGATTGTTTGTATGTTTTTATGTGTCATATTAACCCTTAAATCTAACATTCTATTATAAGCATTTAAATAGATATCTATTTTCAAAAATTTTATTTAGTCTACCAAATTAATTCAATTTCTATTATTTCATCATAATTTTCTAGGTTTCTACAATTATTCTATATAACATTATTATCAAATTATTATTATAAATATTGATTCTGTTAATTGAATGAGATCTTATATAACTTCTTTATGATTTTGTTGGTATGAATTATATTTCCCTTCTAGTAATATTTTAAATTTTAATCTCATGTAATTCTTAAATTCTATGAATGTTTCCATTAAATATATATTGATCTAAATATCATTTTCATTGATATTTTTCTATATGTTTTTTCATCCATTTTGACGTTTTATATTACTTTAAACCTGAATTAAGGGAAATTTCATATTTATTGTCTCATTTATAGTATCATATAAATCATTTTTAATTAAATAAATGAATATATTTAAAAACAAATTATTTTTGGGATAACACTCATTCTTCAATTATGGTTTAATGAAAATATATTTTCTCTTTCATTCTTTAAAAATATACAATTGTTATTTTGTAATGTTCCTCATAAGTGGTTCATTTTCAATAATGATTCATCAAATTTTTCTCCAAACAATTCTACATTGGAACACTATTTTCTTGTATAATAACCCTATTTCAATTATGCTAGTTTAAAATTATTTAATTTTTTTCTTTTCTTGAGAATCTATATGATATGAAGATAGGATTTTTATTAAGAAAATATTGTGAATTTACATCATTATTCTAGGATATATCATTCTTATAATTTAGGTATGCATTATATTCCTCTTATGGAACACATAAAAATGTTCATATTATGATGTAATGTTTGGGTCCATAAAACATTTCCAATGTATTGGGAAACAATAATGTCTCATGTAATTCTAGGTATGGTGACTCGGTGGTTTTCTTAAACAAACAATGTTATGAGGGATGTTATGTTGAAAAGATGATGATTAGGTTGGTGGAAATCCTATTTATGATTTCTAGGAAATTTCCATTGACATAATCTTATGATATAATTATTTATAAAGTCACTGTATTCTTATAAATCCATGATCATATTATTTAATTTCATTAAAAATGATTTCATGCTTGTATACATTATAATTATGATATCAAAATCTGATTTTCAACTCTCACATTATGATTTATATCCCTCTTTATTCCATTACTTTTATATATAGATCATCCCTTTTTCGTCTTTATTTTTTACAAGAGTATCCTATGTAGTTTTAGAATTTTTATGTGAGTTAGAATAAAAATGATATTCTTTGATGATGTTTTTTTAATTATTAATATTATATATTTTTGTATTTAATCATAAAGAGACACTAGACCTATCATTCCAGGGATTTTATTACTCGAAAAAATTTAATAAATCTTAAATTAATGTGGGTCTATACCTAGGGTCACTATTGTTTTTATTAAATAAATGTATTATAATTTTTGTACATTTCGATGGAATAACCATACGAAACAACCGTGGATGAACATGAAGTGATAAGCCTATATATATAGGAAAATCATAAATTCTAATTAAATTATATATTCTATGGTTACCCATACAATTAAATAAATTTCTGAATATTCTATGGTTACCCATATTCATTATTCTTCAAATTAAACTTTTTTAAAAAAAATGCATTTATACTTGTCATTTTCACTAACAATAATTTTAATTTCTAAAAATTATTAAAATAATATATTATAAAAAGGAAAACATATTTAAAATGATTATTATAGAATTATCTAATAATGTTAATTTTTCCATTAATTGTTTTCCCAAGGGACAATGTTGACATACCATGGTAACGATAACATTGGGTAAAAGTGGATTAACATAGTAAAAAAGAATAAAACATGTGATAAAATGATTTATATTAGATTTTGGATAGATTACTGACCTTATAGAGTTTCTATAGACCATTATTTCCCAATTTTAGAAATTTAGGTCTTGAATAATGGAGTCTTATTTTTTTAGAAATTATTATTTGTTTACACAAGTTTTTATCTACTTACTTGTTAATGGAAACCACCACTTCTCCATTTTTAAATCCATTAAAAATCCTTTATGGTAGAAATACACTACCTTTCTATCATATCAACACCCTATCATTACTACTAAATTGTTACAATGACAAAAATACCAAGTTAAAGAATCAATAGGTGTTTCCCAAGGGAAAAAATCCACTCGAATGCATGGTAACTGCATGTGTTGAGTGATTTTGGATATAATGTAAGGTTTTCATCACAAAATTTATTTTATTGGGATATATTTTCTTATATTCACATAATTTATTTAAATAACATTTATATAAGAAAACAAAATTATTATATAATATATTATCATTATTCATTGTATTTGAACCTGAAATTTAATCACCCTCCAACATTTCAAGGGTTTTTATTAGATTTTTTTATAAGTTGTAACATGTTCTCTTACCAAATTTCTCTACCTTGAGAAATAACTCTTATTATAATACATTTTTATATAATAAATTATCTAATACCGCTCTAATATTTGGAATCATATTCTCATCAATATTAATAGTATTTAATGGTTCATTTGATATGAATTTCTTCAAGGATTCTTGATTTTATTGTTTGTAAGTTTTTAAGTGTCATAATAACCCTTAAATCTATAATTCTGTTAGAAAAATTTATATAGATATCTATTTTCAAATTTTCAATTATTCTCCCAAATTAATTCAATTTCTATTATTTCATCATAATTTTTTAGGTTTCTACAATTTTTCTATATAACCTTATTGTCAAATTATTCTTATAAAAATATATTGTGTTACTTAAATGAGATCTTATATAACTTCTTTATGATTTTGTTGTTATGAATTATATTTCCTTTCTAGTGATATTTGAAATTTTAATCTCATGTAATTCTTCAATTCTTTTAATATTTCCATTAGATATTTACTATGCTAAATATCATATTCATTGATATTGTTATATATGTTTTTTCATCCATTTTGAAATTTTAAATTACTGTAAACCTGAATAAAGGGAACTTTACTATTTATTTTATCATTTAAAGTATCATCTCAGTCATTTGTTCTTGAAAAAATAAATATATTAAAAAAACCATTATATTTGGGATAACAGTCATTGTTCAATTATAGTTTTATGTAAATATATTTTCTCTTTTATTATTTGAAAATATACATTAGTAATTTTTTAATGTTACTCAGAAGTGGATCATTTTAAATAATTCTTCATCAAATTTGACTCCAAACTATTCTATATTGGTACACTATTGTCATGTCTAATAACCCTATTTCAATTATGCTAGTTTAAAATTATTTAATTTTTTTCTTTTCTTGAGAATCTATATGATATGAACATATGGAATTTTGGAAGAAAATATAGTAACATCACATCATTATATCCGGATATATCATTATTATAATTGATGTATGGATTATATTCCTCTTAAATAACACATAAAAATGATCATATTATGAGGTAATGTTTGGGTCCATAAAAGATTTCCAATGTATTGGGAAACAATAATGTCTCCTTTAATTCCAGGTCTGGTGACTCGGTGGTTTTTCTAAACAAACAATGTTATGAGGGATGTTATGTTGAAAATATGATGATTAGGATGGTGGAAATACAATTAATAATTTCTAAGAAATTACCATTTACATAATCATTTAATATAATTCTTTATAAAGTCACGAGATTCTTATGAATCCATGATCATATGTTTTAATTTCATTAAACAATGTTTTCATGCCTGTATACATTATATTTATGATATCATAATCTGATTTTCAACTCTCATATTATGATTTATGTCCCTTTTTATTCCATTAAATTTATATATATATCATCTATTTTCCATATGTATTTTTTACAAGAGTATCCTATGTATTTTTTGAATTTTTTGTGAGTTAGGATAAAAAAGATATTCTTTAATGATGTTTTTTAATTATTAATATTATATATTTTTGTATCTAATCGTAAAGAGATACTAGACCTATCATTCCATGGATTTTATTAGTTGAATTTCTTTTAATAAATCTTAAATTAATGTGTGTTTATACCTAGGGTCACTATTGTTTTTATTAAATAAATTTATTATAATTTTTGTACATTTAGATGGAACAACTATACGAAAAAACCATAGATGAACATGATGTGATAGGACTATGTATATGGGAAAATCATAAATTATAATTAAATTATATATTCTATGGTTACCCATATAATTAATTAAATTTCTGAATATTATATGCCTACCCATAATCATTATTCTTAAAATTAAACGTTTTTAAAAAAATGTATCTATACTTGTCATTTTCACTAACAATTAATTTAATTTCTCAAAATTTTTAAAATTATATATTATAAAAAGGAAAACATATTTATAATGATTATTTTAGAATTATCAAATAATATTAATTTTTTTCATTAATTTTTTCCCAATGGACAATGTTGACTTACCATGGTAAGGATAACATTGGGTAAAAGTTGATTAATATGGTAAAAAATAATGAAACATGTGATAACATAATTTATATTAGATTTTTTTTAGATTCCTATCCTTATAGAGTTTAACTAGGACCTTATTTCCCAATTTTGGAGATTTAGGTCTTGAATAATGGAGTCTTACTCTTTTAGAAATTATGATTTTTTACACATGTTTTTATCTCCTTAATTGTTAACGGAAACCACCTCTTCTCAATTTCTAAAACCATTACAAAACATTTGGGTAGAAATACACTACCTTGGTATCATATCAACGCCCTCTCATCTCTTCTTAATTATTATAATGACCTAAATACCAAGTTAAATAATCAATAGGTGTTTCCCAAGGGAAAACATCCACTAGAATGCATGGTAACTACATGTGTTGAGTGATTTTGGATACAATGTATGGTTTTCATCACAAAATTTCTTTTATTGAGAAGAATTTTGTTATATTCACATAATTTTTTTTAAATAATGTTTATATAAGAAAACAAAAATATTATATAAAATATTATCATTATTCATTGTATTTGAACATGAAATGTAATCACCTTCCCACATTTAAAGGGGTTTATTAGATTTTTTTATAAGCTGTAACAGGTTCTTTTTCCAAATTTCACAACCTTGAGACATAACTCTTATTATAATACATTGTTATATAATAAATTATCTAATACCACTATAATATTTGGAATCATATTCGCATCATTATTAATAGTATTTAATGGTTTATTTGAAATCAATTTCTTCAAGGTTTCATGATTTGATTGGTTGTAGGTTTTTAAGTGTCATATTAACCCTTAAATCTAACATTCTTGTTAGAAATATTTATATAGATATCAATTTTCAATTTTTTTATATCTTCTACCAAATTAATTAAATTTCTATTATTTCATCATAATTTTTTTGGTTTCTATAATTTTTCTATATAACCTTATTATCAAATTATTCTTATACAAATTGATTATGTTCGATGAATGAGATCTTATATAACTTCTTTATGATTTTTTTGTTATGAATTATATTTCCTTTCTAGTAATATTTGAAATTTTAATCTCATGTAATATTTCAATTCTTTGAATATTTCCATTAAATATATACTAAACTAAATATCATTTTCATTGATATTGTTATATATTTTTTTTCATCCATTTTGATGTTTTGCATTACTATAAACCTAAATTAAGGTAACATTCCTATTTATTGCCTCATTTAAAGTATCATCTGAATCATTTGTTCTTGAGAAAATGAATATATTAAAAAACAATTATTTTTTAGGATAACACTCGTTGTTCAATTATAGTTGTATGTAAATATATTTTCACTTTCTTTCTTTAAAAATATACAGTAGATATTATTTAATTTTCTTCATAAGTGGTTAATTTTCAATAATTATTCATCAAATTTATCTCTAAAGTATTCTACATTGGAACACTATTTTCATGTCTAATAATCCTATTTCAATTATGCTACATTAAAATTATTTAATTTTTTTATTTTCTTGAGAATATATATGATATGAACATAGGATATCTCTTAATAAAATATTGTGAAATCACATCATTATTTTAGGATATATCATTCTTATAATTAATGTATGGATTATATTACTCTTTTGGAAAACCTAAAAATGTTCATATAATGATGTCATGTTTGGGTGCATAAACGATTTCCAATGTATTGGGAAACAATAATGTCTCATGTAATTCTAGGTATGGTGACTTGGTGGTTTTTCTAAACAAACAATGTTTTGAGGGATGTTATGTTGAAAATATAATGATTAGGTTGGTGTAAATCCAATTTATGATTTCTAGGAAATTACCATTGACAAAATCTTATGATATAATTCTTTAAAAAGTCATATGATTCTTATTAATCTATGATCATATGATTTAATTTCATTAAACAATGTTTTCATGCTTGTATACATTATAATTATGATATCATAATCTCATTTTCAACTCTCATGTTATGATTTATAACCCTTTTTATTCCATTACTTTTATATATAGATCATCCCTTTTCCGTATGTATTTTTTACAAGACTATCTTATGTAGTTTTAGAATTTTTATGTGAGTTAGGATAAAAAATATTTTCTGTAATGATATTTTTTTAATTATTAATATTATATACTTTTGTATCTAATTGTAAAGAAAAATAGACCTATCATTCCATGAATTTTATTACTGGAAAAAATTTAATAATTCTTAAATTAATGTGTGTTTATACCTACGGTCACTATTGTTTTTATTAAATAAATGTATTATAATTTTTGTAGATTTAGATGGAATAAAAATAAGAAACAACCATGGATGAGCATAAAGTGATAAGCCTATGTATATGGAAAAATCATAAATTATAATTAAATTATATATTCTATTGTTACCCATACAATTAAATAAATTTCTGAATATTCTATAGTTACCCATAATCATTATTCTTCAAATTAAACTTTTAAAAAAAATGTATTTATACTTTTCATTTTCACTGACAATAAATTTATTTTCTCAAAATTATTAAAATTAAATATTACAAAAAGGAAAGCATATTTAAAGTTATTATTTTAGAATTATCAAATAATGAAAATTTATTTATTTTTTCATTATTTGTTTTTTCAAGGGACAATGTTGACTTACCATGGTAAGGATAACATTCGGTAAAAAGTGGATTAAAATAGCACAAAAGAATAAAACATGTTATAACAAAATTTATATTATATTTTGGTTATATTCCTGACCTTATAGAGTGTGTATAGACCATTATTTTACAATTTTGGAGATTTAGGTCTTGAATATTGGAGTCCTATTTTTTAGAAATTATGATTTCTTTACCCATGTTTTTATCTCCTTAGTTGTTAACGGAAACCACCTCTTCTCCATTTCAAAAATGATTAAAAAAGTTTACGGTAGCAATACACAACCTTGGAATCATATCAACACCCTCACATCTCTACTAAATTATTATAATGACCAAAATACCAAGTTAAAAATCAATAGGTTTTTTTCAAGTGAAAACACACACTAGAATGCCTGGTAACTGCATGTGTTGAGTGATTTTCGATACAATGTAATGTTTTCATCACAAAATTTCTTTTTTTGAGAAACATTTTCTTATATTCACAAAAAAATTTTAAATAATGTTTATATAAGCAAACAAAAATATTAGATAATATATTATCATTATTCATTTTATTTGAACATGAAATGTAATCACCCTCCCACATTTCAAGGGTTTTTATTAGATTTGTTTATAAGTTGTAACATGTTCTTTTACCAAATTTCACTACCTTGAGCCATAACTCTTATTATAATAAATTTTTATATAATAAATTATATAATACCCCTCAAATATTTGTAATCATATTATCATCACTATTAAAAGTATTTAATGGTTCATTTGATATCAATTTCTTCAAGGTTTCTTGATTTGATTGTTTGTATGTTAATAAGTGTCATATTAACCCTTAAATCTATCAACCTATTAGAAACATTTCTGTAAATATATATTTTAAATTTTTTTATTTATTATACTAAATTAATTCAATTTCTATTATTTCATTCTAATTTTTTAGGTTTCTACAATTTTTCTATATAACCTTATTATCAAATTATTCTTATAAAAATTGATTATGTTACTTGAATGAGATCTTATATAACTTCTTTATGATTTTTTTGTTATGAATTATATTTCCTTTCTAGTAATATTTGAAATTTTAATCTCATGTAATTATTCAATTCATTGAATGTTTCCATTAAATATATACTAAGCTAAATATCATTTTCATTGAAAATGTTATATATGTTTTTTCTTCCATTTAGAAGTTTTACATTACTGTAAACCTGAATTAAGGTAACTTTCATATTTATTATCTCATTTAAATTATCATCTAAATAATTTGTTCTTGATAAAATTAATATATAAAAAACCATTATTTTTGGGATAAAACTATTTGTTCAATTATTGTTTTATGTAAATATATTTTCACATTCATTCTTTAAAAATATTCAATCGTTAATTTTTACTGTTCCTCAAAAGTGGTTCATTTTCAATAATTCTTCATCAAATTTCTTTCCAAACTATTCTATATTGGAAAACTATTTTTATATCTAATAACCCTATATCAATTATTCTAGTTTAAAATTATTTAATTTTTTTCTTTTCTTGAGAATCTATATGATATGAACATAGGATATTTATTAAGAAAATATTGTGAAATCACATCATTATTCTAGGATATAACATTATTATAATTTATGTATAGATTATATTCCTCTTATGGAACACATAAAAATGTTCATATTATGATGTAATGGTTGGGTCCATAAAACATTTCCAATGTATTGGGAAAAAATAATGTCTCATGTAATTCCAGGTATGGTGACTGGGTGGTTTTTAAAAAAAACAATGTTGTGAGGGATGTTATGTGGAAAATATGATTATTAGGTTGGTGGAAATCCAATTTATGATTTCTAGGAAATTTCCATTGACAAAATCTTATGATATAATTCTTTATAAAGACACCGGATTCTTATAAATCCATGGTCATATGATTTAATTTCATTAAACAATGTTTTCATTCTTGTATACATTATAAATATGATATCATAATCTGATTTTCAACTCTCACATTATGATTTATATCCCTATTTATTCCATTACTTTTATATATAGATCGTCCCTTTTCCATATGTATTTTTTACACGAGTATCCTATATAGTTTTAGAATTTTTATCTGAGTTAAGAAAAAAAAGATAATCTTTGATGTTGTTTTTTAATTATTAATCTTATATATTTTTTATCTAATCTTAAAGACACACTAGATCTATCAATCCATGGATTTTATTACTTGAAAAAAATTTAGTAAATCATAAATTAATGTGTGTTTCTACATATGGTCACTATCGGTTTTATTAAATAAATGTTTTATAATTTTTGAACATTTATTTTGAACAGCCATACGAAACAGCTATTAATGAAAATAAAGTGATAAGCTTATGCGTATGGTAAAATCATAAATTCTAATTAAATTATATATTATATGGTTACCCATATAATTAAATAAATTTCTGAATATTTTATGGTTACCCATAATCATTATTATTCAAATTAACCTTTTAAAACAAATGTATTTATACTTGTCATTTTCACTAACAATAAATTTAATTTCCCAAAATTATTAAAATTATATATTATAAAAGAAAAATATATTTAAAATGATTATTTAAGAATTATCAAAAAATGTTAATTTATTTTTTTTCATTAATTTTTTTCCTAAGTGACAATGTTGACTTACCATGGTATGGATAACATTGGGTAAAAGTGTATTAACATAGTACAAAATAATTAAACATGTGATAACATGATGTATATTAGATTTTGGTTAGATTCCTGACCTTATAGAGTTTCTCTAGACCATTATTTCCCAATTTTGGAAATTTAGGTCTTGAATAATGGAGTCCTATTTTTTTAGAAATTATGATATGTTTACACAAGTTTTTATCTCCTTACTTGTTAACGGAAACCTCCTCTTTTCCATTTATAAAACCATTACAAAACATTAGGTTATAAATACAATACCTTGGTATCATATGAACACCCTCTCATCTCTACTAAATTATTATAATGACCTAAATACCATGTTAAAGAATCAATATGTGTTTCCCATGGCCAAACATCCACTATAATGCATAGTAACTGCATGTGTTGAGTGATTTTGGATACAATGTATGGTTTTCATAACAAATTTTCTTTTATTGAGAAAAAATTTCTTATATACACATAATGTTTTTAAATAATGTTTATATAAGAAAAAAAATATTATATAATATATTATCATTATTCATTGTATTTGAACATCTAATGTAATCACCCTCCCACATTTAAAGGGTTTTTATTTGATTTGTTTATAAGTTGTAACATTTTGTTTTACCAAATTTCACGACCTTGAGACATAAATCTTATCATAATACATTTTCATATAATAAATTATCTAATACCCCTCTAATATTTGGAATCATATTCTCATTATTATTAATAGTATTTAATGTTTCATTTGATATCAATTTATTCAAGGTTTCTTGATTTGATTGTTTGTAAGTTTTTAAGTGTCATATTCACCCTTAAATCTAAAATTCTATTAGAAACATTTATATATATATCTATTTTAAAATGTTTTATTTCTTCTACCAAATTAATTCAATTTCTATTATTTCATCATAATTTTTTAGGTTTCTACAATTTTTCTATAAAACCTTATTATGAAATTATTCTTATGAAAATTGATTAAGTTACTTGAATGAGATCTTATATAGCTTCTTTATGATTTGGTTGTTATGAATTATATTTATTTTCTAGTAATATTTGAAATTTTATCTCATGTAATTCATAAATTCTTTGAATATTTCCATTAAATATATACTAAGCTAAATAACATTTTCATTGATATTGTTATATATGGTTTGTCATCCATTTTGAAGTTTAACATTATTGTTAACATGAATTAAGGGATCTTTAATATTTATTGTCTAGTTTAAAGTACCATCTCAATCATTTTTTCTTGAAAAAATGAATATATTAAAAAAACCATTATTTTTTGGATAATACTCATTGTTCAATTATAGTTTTATGTAAATATATTTTCTCTTTCATTTTTTAAAAATATACTTTATTTATTTTTTAATGCTCCTTATAAGTGGTTCATTTTCAATAATTCTTCATCAAATTTGTCTTCAAACTATTCTAAATTGGAAAACTATTTTCATGTCTAATAAACCTATTTCAATTATGCTAGTTTAAAATTATTTATTTATTTTTTCTGTTCTTGAGAATCTATATGATATGAGCATAGTATATTTATTAAGAAAATATTGTGAAATCACATCATTATTATAGGATATATCATTCTTAAAATTTATGTATGGATTATATTACTCTTATGAAACACATAAAAATGTTCATATTATGATGTAATGTTTGGTTTCATAAAAGATTTCCAATGTATTGGGAAAGAATAATGTGTCTTGTAATTATAGTTATGGTGACTGGGTGGTTTTTCTAAACAAACAATGTTATGAGGGATGTTATGTTGAAAATATAATGATTAAGATGGTGGAAATCCAATTTATGATTTCTAGGAAATTACCATTGACATAATATTATGATATAATTCTTTATAAAGTCACCAGATTCTTAAGAATCCATGATCATATGATTTAATTTCATTAAAAAAAATTCATGCTTTTATGAATTATAATTATGATATCATAATCTAATTTTCAACTCTCATGTTATGATTTATATCCCTTTTTATTCCATTACTTTTATATATAGATCATCCCTTTTCTATATGTATTTTTTACAAGAGTATCCTATGTAGTTTTAGAATTTTTATGTTAGTTAGGATAAAAAATATATTCTTTAATGATGTTTTTTTAATTATTAATATTATATATTTTTGTATCTAATCGTAAATAGACACTAGAACTATCATTCCATGGAATTTATTACTGGAAAAAATTTAATAAATCATAAATTAATGTGTGTTTATACCTAGGGTCACTATTATTTTTATTAAATAAATGTATTATAATTTTTGTACATTTAGATGGAATAACAATACGAATCAACCATGGATAAACATGAAGTGGTAAGCCTATTTCTATGGGAAAATAATAAATTATAATTAAATTTTATAATCTATGGTTACCCATACAATTAAATAAATTTCTGAATATTATATGGTTACACATAATCATTAATCTTGAAATTAAATTTTTTTTAAAAAATGTATTTAATCTTTTCATTTTCACTAACAATAAATTTAATTTCTCAAAATTATTAAAATTATATATTATAAAAAGGAAAACATATTTAAAATTATTATTTTAGAATTATCATATAATGTTAATTTGTTTTTTTCATTATTTTTTTCTAAGGGACAATGTTGACTTACCATGGTGAGGATAACATTGGGTAAAAGTGGCTGAACATAGTAAAAAATAATGAAACATGTGATAACATGGTTTATATTATATTATGGTTAGATTATGGACCTTATAGAGTTTCTCTAGACCATTATTTCCCAATTTTGGGGATTTAGGTCTTGAATAATGGAGTCCTATTTTTTAGAATTTATGATTTGTTTACACATGTTTTTATCTCCTTACTTGTTAATGTAAACCACCTCTTCCCTATTTCTAAAACCATTACAAGGAATTAGGGTAGAAATACACTACCTTGGTATCATATCAATACACTCTCATCTCTATTAAATTATTATAATGACAAAAATACCAAGTTAAAGAATTAATAGGTGTTTCCCAAGGGAAAAAATCCACTGGAATGCATGGTAACTGCATGTGTTGAGTGAATTTGGATACAATGTAAGGTTTTAATCAAAAAATTTCTTCTATTGAGAGGCATTTTCTTATATTCACATAATTGTTTTAAATAATTTTTACATAATCAAACCAAAATATTATATAATATATTATCATTATTTATTGTATTTGAACAAGAAATGTAATCTCCCTCCCACATTTCAAGGGTATTTATTTGATTTGATTATAAGCCGTAACAGGTTAGTTAACCAAATTTCACTACCTTGATCCATAACTCTTATTATAATACATTTTTATATTAAAATTATCTAATACCCCTCTAATATTTGGATTCATATTCTCATCATTACTAATAGTATTTAATGGTTCATTTGATATCAATTACTTCAAGGTTTCTTGATTTTATTGTTTGTATGTTTTTAAGTGTCATATTAACAATTAAATCTAACATTCTGTTAGAAGCATTTATAGATATATAATTTCAAATTTTTTTATTTATTCTACCAAATTAATTCAATTTCAATTATTTCATCATAATTGTTTAGGTTTCTGAAATTTTTCTATATAACCTTATTATCAAATTATTCTTATAAAAATTGATTATGTTACTTGAATGAGAACTTATATAACTTCTTTATGATTTTGTTGTTATGAATTATATTTCCTTTTTAGTAATATTTGAAATTTTAATCTCATGTAATTATTTAATTCTTTTAGTATTTCCATTAAATATATACTAAGATAAATATCATTTTCATTGATATTTTTTATATTTTGTTCAACTATTTTGATGTTTTACATTTCTGTAAACCGGAACTAAGGGAAAAATCCAATTTATTGTCTCATTTAAAGTATCATCTCAATCATTTGTTCTTGAAAAAATGAATATATTAAGAAAACAATTATTTTTGGGATAACAGTCATTATTCAATTATATTTTTATGTTAATATATTTTCTCTTTCATTCTTTAAAAATATACAGTACTTATTTTTTAATGTTCCTCATAAGTGGTTCATTTTAAATAATTCTTCATCAAATTTATCTCCAAACTATTCTACATTGGAACACTATTTTCATGTCTAATAACCCTATTTCAATTATTCTAGTTTAAAATTATTATGTTTTTTTCTTTTCTTGAGAATATATATGACATGAACATAGGATATTTTTTAAGAAAATATTGTGAAATCACATCATTATTCTAGGATATATCATTCTTATAATTTATGTATAGATTATATTCCGCTTATGGAACACATAAAAATGTTCATATTATAATGTAATGTTTGGTTCGATAAAATATTTCCAATGTATTGGGAAACAATAATATATCATGTAATTCCAGGTTTGGTGACTGTGTGGGTTTTCTAAACAAATAATGTTATGAGAAATGTTATGTTGAAAATTTGATTATTAGGTTGGTGGAAATACAATTTATGATTTCTATGAAATTACCATTGACATAATCATATGATACAATTATTTATAAAGTCACCAGATTCTTATTAATCCATGATCATATGATTTAATTTCATTAAACAATGTTTTCATGCTTGTATACATTATAATTATGATATCATAATCTGATTTTCAACTCTCATGTTATGAATTATATCCCTTTTTATTCCATTACTTTTGTATATAGATCATCCCTTTTCTGTATGTATTTTTTACAAGAGTATCCTATGTAGTTTCAGAATTTTTATGTGAGTTAGGATATAAAAGATGTTATTTAATGATTTTATTTTAATTATTAATATTATATATTTTTGTATCTAATCATAAATAGACACTAAACCTATCATTCCTGGGATTTTATTACTGGAAAAAATTTAATAAATCTTAAATTAATGTGTGTTTATACCTAGGGTCACTATTGTTTTTATTAAATAAATGTATTATAATTTTTTTACATTTAGATAGAACAACCATACGAAACAAGCATGGATAAACATGAATTGATAATCTTATGTATATGGGAAAATCTTAAATTCTAATTAAATTATATATTCTATGGTTACCCATACAATAAAATAAATTTCCCAACATTCTATGGTTACCCATAATCATTATTCTTCAAATTATTCTTTTTTTATATGTATTTATACTTGTAATTTTCACTAACAATAAATTTAATTTCTCAAAATTATTAAAATTATATGTTATAAAAAGGAAAAAATATTAAAATTATTGTTTTATAATTATCAAATAATGATAATTTAATTTTTTTTCATTAATTTTTTTTCCAAGGGACAATGTTGACTTACCATGGTTAGGATAAAATTGGGTAAAAGTGGATTAACATAGTACAAAAGAATTAAACATGTGATAACATGGTTTATATTAGATTTTGGTTAGATTACTGACCTTATATAGTTTCCCTAGACCATTATTTCCCAATTTTGGAGATTAAGTCTGGAAAATGGAGTCCTATTTTTTAGAAATTATTATTTGTTTACACAACTTTTTATCTCCTTACTTGTTAATGAAAACCACATCATCGCCATTTCTAAAACCATTAAAAATCTTTAGGGTAGCAATACACTACCTTGTTACCATATCAACACCCTTTCATCTCTACTAAATTATTATAATGACCAAAATACTAAGTTAAAGAATCAATAGGTGTTTCCCAAGGGAAAATATCCATTGGAATGCATGGTAACTACATGTGTCGATTGATTTTGGATACAATGTAAGGTTTTCATCACAAAATTTCATTTATTGAGAAACATTTACTTAAATTCACATAATTTTTTTAAATAATTTTTATATAAGAAAACAAAAATATTATATAATATATTATCATTATTCATTGTATTTGAACATGAAATGTAATCATCCTCTCACATTTCAAGGGTTTTTATATGATTTATTTATAAGATGTAATAGGTTATTTTACAAAATTTCACTACCTTGAGACATAACTCTTATTAAAATACAATTCTATATAATTAATTATCTAATACCCCTCCAATATTTGGATTTATATTCTCATCTTTATTAATAGTATTTAATGGTTCATTGGATATCAATTTCTTCAAGGATTCTTGATTTGATTTTTTGTATGTTTTTAAGTGTCTTATTAACCCTTAAATCTAACATTATGTTTGAAACATTTATATAGATATCTATTTTCTAATTTTTTTATTTGTTCTACAAAATTAATTCAATTTCTATTATTTCATCATAATTTTTTAGGTTTTTAAAATTTTTCTATATAACATTATTAGCAAATTATTCTTATAAAAATAGATTATATTACATGAATGAGATCTTATATAACGTCATTATGATTTTGTTGTTATGAATTATATTTACTTTCTAGTAATATTTGAAATTTTATTCTCATGTAATTATTTAATTCTTTGAATATATCCATTAAATATATACTAAGCTAAATATATTTTTAATTGATATTTTTATATATGTTTTTTCGTCCATTTTTATGTTTTAAATTTCTGTAAACCTGAATTAAGGGAACTTTCCTATTTATTGTCTCATTTAAAGTATCATCTTAATCATTTGTTCTTGAAAAAATTAATATATTACAAAAACCTTATTTTTTGGATAACAATCATTGTTCATTTATAATTTTATGTAAATATTGTTTCTATTTCATTATTTAAAAATATACATTAGTTATTTTTTAATGTTCCTCATAAGTGGTTCATTTTCAATAATTCTTCATCAAATTTTTCTCAAAACTATTCTACATTGGAACACTATTTTCATTTCTAATAACATTATTTCAATTATGATAGTTTAAAATTATTATTATTTTTTCTTCTCATGAGAATATATATGATATGAACATTGGATATTTATTAAGAAAATATTGTGAAATAACATCATTATTCTAGGATATATCATTCTTATAAAATATGTATGGATTATATTCCTCTTATGGAACACATAAAAATATTCATATTATGATGTAATGTTTTGGTACATAAAATATTTCCAATGTATTGGGAAACAATAATGTCTCATGTAATTCCAAGTATGGTTACTGGGTGGTTTTTTGAAACGAACAATGTTATGAGGGATATTATGTTGAAAATAAGAAAATTAGGTTGGTGGAAATCCAATTTATTATTTCTAGGAAATTACCATTGACATATTTTTATGATATAAGTCTTTATAAAGTCATTGTATTCTTATGAATTCATGATTATATGATTTAATTTCATTAAACAATGTTTTAATTCTTGTATAGATTATAATTATGATATCATAATCTAATTTTTAACTCTCACATTATGATTTATATCCCTTTTTATTTGTTTAATTTTATATATAGATCATCCATTTTCCGTTTGAATTTTTTACAAGAGTATCCTATGTAGTTTTAGAATTTTTATGTGAGTTAGGATAAAAAATTTATTCTTTAATGATGTTTTTTAATCATTAATATTATATATTTTTGTTTCTAATCATAAAGTGACAGTAGACCAATCATTTCATGTATTTTATTACTAGAAAAAAATTTAATAAATCTTAAATTAATGTGTGTTTATGCTTAGAGTAACTATTGTTTTTATTAAATAAATGTATTATAATTTTTTAACATTTATATAGAACAACCATACGAAACAACCATGGATGAACATGAAGTGATAAGCCTATGTCTATGGGAGAAACATAAATTCTAATTATATTATATATTCTATGGTTACCCGTAGAATTAAATAAATTTCCTAAATATTCTATGGTTACCCATAATCATTATTATTCAAAATAAACTTTTAAAAAAAATTATTTATACTTTTCATTTTCACAAACAATAATTTTAATTTCTCAAAATTATTAAAATTATATATTATAAAAAAGAAAACATATATAAAATGATTATTTTATAATTATCAAATAATGTTAATTTATTTTTTTTCATTATTTTTTTCCATTGGATAATATTGACTTACCATGGTAAGGATAACATTGGGTAAAAGTGTATTAACATAGTAAAAAAGAATGAAACATGTGATAACATGATTTATATTATATTTTGGTTAGATTCCTGACCTTATAGAGTTTCTCTAGAACATTATTTCCCAATTTTGGATATTTAGGACTTGAATAATGGAGTCCTATTTTTTTAGAAATTATGATTTTTTTACACAAGTTTTTATCTCCTTAATTGTTAATGGAAAACACCTCTTCTCCATTTCTAAAACCATTAAAAAACTTTAGGGTATAAATACACTACATTGGTATCATATCAACGCCCTCCCATCTCTACTAAATTATTATAATGATAAAAATACCATGTTAAAGAATCAATAGGTGTTTCCTAAGGGAAAACATCCACTGGAAGGCACGGTAACTGCATGTGTTGAGTGATTTTGGATACAGTGTAAGGTTTTCATCACAAAATTTCTTTTATTAAGAAACATTTTCTTATATTCACATAATTTTTCAAGTAATTTTTATATAAGCAAACAAAAATATTATAAAACATATTATCATTATTCATTGTATTTGAACATGAAATGTAATCACCCTCCCACATATCTAGGGTTTTTATTAGATTTGTTTATAAGTTGTAACAGGTTCTGTTACAAAATTTCACTACCTTGAGACATAACTCTTATTATAATAAATATTTACATAATTAATTATCTAATACCCCTCTAATATTTTGATTATATTCTTATCATTATTAATAATATTTAATGGTTCATTTGATATCAATTTCTTCAAGATTTCTTGATTTCATTGTTTGTAAGCTTTTAAGTGCCATATTAACCATTTAATCCAACATTCTGTTAAAACAATTTATATAGATATATATTTTCAAATTTTTTATTTATTCTACCAAATTAATTCAATTTCTTTTATTTCATCATAATTTTTTAGGATTCTTCAAATTTTCTATATATACTTATTATCAAATTATTCTTATAAAAATTTATTATGTTAGTTGAATAAGATATTATATAACTTCTTTATGATTTTGTTGTGATGAATTATATTTCCTTTCTAGTAGTATTTGAAATTTTAATCTCATGTAATTCTTCAATTCATTTAATATTTCCATTAAATATATACTAAGATAAATATCATTTTCATTGATATTCTTATATATGTTTTTTCATCCATTTTGATGATTTACATTACTGTAAACCTGAATTGAGGGAAATTTACAATTTATTGTCTCATTTAAAGTATCATCTCAATCATTTGTTTTTAAAAAAACAAATAGATTAAGAACACCATTATTTTTGGGATAACACTCATTGTTCAATTATACTTTTATGTAAATATATTTTCTCTTTCATTATTTAAAAATATACATTAGTTATTTTTTAATGTTCTTCATAAGTGGTTCATTTTCAAAAATTCTTCATCAAATTTGCCTCCAAACTATTCTAAATTGGAACACTATTTTCATGTCTATTAACCCTATTTTAATTATGATAGTTTAAAATTCATTAATTTTTTTCTTTTTTTGAGAATCAATATGATATAAAAATAGGATATTTCTTAAGAAAATATTGTGAAATCACATCATTATTATAGGATATATCATTATTATAATTTTTGTATGGATTATATTCCTCTTTTTGAACACATAAAAATGTTTATATTATGATGTAATGTTTGAGTCCATAAATGATTTCCAATGTATTGGGAAACAATAATTTCTCTTGTAATTCCAAGTATGGTGACTGGGTGGTATTTCTAAAAAACATGTTATAAGGGTTGTTATATTGAAAATATGATGATTAGGTTGGTGGAAATCCAATTTTTGATTTCGAGGAAATTACCACTAACAAAATCTTATGATATAATTCATTATAAAGTCACCGGATTCTTAGGAATCCATGATCATATGATTTAATTTCATTAAAAAATGTTTTCATATTTGTATACATTATAAATATGATATCATAATCTGATTTTCAACTCTCAAATTCTGATTTATATCCCTTTTTATTCCATTACATTTATATATAGATCATCCCTATTCCATATGTATTTTTTACAAGATTATCCTATGTAGTTTTAGAATTTTTTTGTCAGTTAAGATAAAAATGATATTTTTTAATGATGTTTTTTAATTTTTAGTATTATATATTTTTGTATATAATTGTAAAGAGACACTAGACCTATCATTCCATGGATTTTATTACTGTAATTTTTTTAATAAATCTTAAATTAATGTGTGTTTATACCGAGGGTCACTATTGTTTTTATTAAATAAATGTATTATAATTTTTTTACATTTAGATGGAACAACCATACAAAACAACTATGGATGAACATGAAGTGATAAGCCTATGTATATGGGAAAATCATATATTATAATGAAATTATATATTATATTGTTACCTATAAAATTAAATAAATTTCTGAATATTTTATGGTTGCCCATAATCATTATTCTTCCAATTAAAAGTTTAAAAAATGAATTTATACTTTTCTTTTTCACTAAAAATAAATTTAATTTCTCAAATTTATTAAAATTATATATTATAAAAAGAGAAAAAAATTTAAAATGATTATTTTAGAATTATCAAATAATAATTATTAATTTTTTTTCATTAATTTTTTTCCATGGGATAATGTTGACTTACCATGGTAAGGATAACATTGGGTGAAAGTGGATTGACATAGTACAAAAGAATGAAACATGTGATAACATTATTAATATTAGATTTTGGTTAGATTCCTGACCTTATATAGTTTCTCTATACCATTATTTCCCAATTTTTGATATTTAAGTCTTGAATAATGGAGTTCTATTTTTTTCTTAATTATGATTTTTTACACAAGTTTTTATCTCCTTACTTGTTAACGGAAACCACCTCTTCTCCATTTCTAAAACCATTACAAAATTTTAGGGTATCAATACACTACCTTGGTATCATATCAACGCCCTCTCATCTCTACTAAATTATTATAATGACCAAAATACCGTGTTAAAGAATCAATACGTGTTTCCCAAGGGATAACATCCACTGGAATGCATGGTAACTACATGTATTGAGTGATTTTGGATATAATGTAAGGTTTTCATCACAAATTTTTTTTTATTGAGAAACAGTTTCATATATTAACATAACATTTTTTAAATAATGTTTAGATAATAAAATAAAATTATTATATAAAATATTATCATTATTCATTGTATTTGAACATGAAATGTAATCACCCTCCCACATTTCAAGGGTTTTTTATATTAGTTAATAAGCTATAACAGGTTCCTTTACCAAATTTCACTACCTTGAGAAATAACTCTTATTATAATAAATTTTTATATAATAAATTATATAATACCCCTCTAATATATGGAATCATATAGTCATCATTATTAATTGTATTTAGTGGTTCATTTGATCTCAATTTCTTCAAGGTTTCTTGATTTTACTGTTTGTAAGTTTTTAAGTGTCATATACACCCTCAAATCTATCATTCTTTTAGAATCATTTATATAGATATCTATTTTCGAATTTTTTATTTATTCTACAAAATTAATTCAATTTCTATTATTTCATCATAATTTTTTAGGTTTCTACAATTGTTCTATATAACCTTATTATCAAATTATTCTAATAAAAAATGATTGTGTTACTTGAATGAGATATTATATAACATCTTTATGAATTTTTTGTTATGAATTATATTTCCTTTCTAGTAATGTTTGAAATTTTAATCTCATGTAATTCATCAACTCTTTGAATATTTACATTAAATATATACTAAACTAAATATCATTTTTATTGATATTGTTACCTATATTTTTTCATCCATTTTGAAGTTTTACATTACTGTAAACCTAAATTAAGGGAACTTTCCTATTTATTGTCCCATTTGAAGTATCATGACAACCATTTGTTCTTGAAAAAATTAATATATTAAAAAACCATTATTTTTAGGATAACACTCATTTTTCAATTATCGTTTTATGTAAATATATTTTCTCTTTTATTCTTTAAAAATATACATTAGTTATTTTTTAATGTTCCTCATAAGTGGTTAATTTTCAATAATTCTTCATCAAATTGGTCTCCAAACTATTCTACATTGGATCACAATTTTCAAGTCTAATAACCCTATTTCAATTATTCTAGTTTATAATTATTTAATTTTTTTCTTTACTTGAGAATCTATATGATATGAATGTAGGATTTTTATTAAGAAAATATTGTGAAATCACATAATTATTCTGGGATATATCATTCTTATTAATTATAAATGGATTATATTCCTATTATGGAACACATAAAAATGTTCATATTATGATGTAATGTTTGGGTCCATAAAAGATATCCAATGTATTTGGAAACAATCATGTCTACTGTAATTCCGTTTATGGTGACTGGGTGGTTTTTCTAAACAAACATTGTTATGAGGGATGTTATGTTGAAAATATGATGATTAGGTTGGTGGAAATCTAATTTAGAATTTCTATGAAATTACCATTGACATAATCTAATGATATAATTATTTAAAAAGACACCATATTTTTATGAATCCATGATCATATGATTTAATTCCATTAAACAATATTTTAATTCTTGTATACATTATAATGATGATATTATAATCTGATTTTCAACTCTAAAGTTATGATTTATATCCATTTTTATTCCATTTCATTTATATATAGATCATCCTTTTTTCGTATTTGTTTCTTACAAGAGTATCCATTGTAGTTTTAGAATTTTTATGTGAGCTAGGATAAAAAAGATATTCTTTAATGATTTTTTTTAATTATTAATATTGTATATTATTGTATCTAATTTTAAGTGACAGTAGACCTATCATTCCATGGATTTTATTACTAGAAAAAAATTATAAATCTTAAATTAATGTGTGTTTATATCTAGTTTAACTATTATTTTTATTAAATAAATGTATTATAATTTCTGTACATTTAGATAGAATAACCATACGAAACAACCATGGATGACATGAAGTGATAAGCCTATGTATATAGGAAAATCATAAATTCTAATTAAATTATATATTCTATGGTTACCCATACAATTAAATAAATTTCTGAATAATTTATAGGGGATGCATTCTATTGCATAGATTTATATAGTGGTAATAACCCCTATGAGGGTAAGTTGTGTATTAACAAATCATGACGTGGTTAATGAGATATTCTTGACAACACACCATTGATAAAACATCTGAGGGATTTGATATGGTAAATCGCATAATATTAATACAGTATTTTTAAGGATTTATTGAAAATTTTAATTAATACTTTAGTTAAAGAATTATGAGAGAACATAACATTATGTAACCTATGTAGAACTAAGAAATTTCAAGTATTAACCATGTATTACATAGATGAAATGAATTAATCATATTATTTAATTAATTGGTAATTTCATAATGAATATTTGGATTGATATTTATTATTCATATATTCTAATTATTTTAGATATTGTCATAACAACTTTTTTAATATTTAGTCGAAATAAGATCATGAAGATAAAGCTGAGAAATATATGCATATTAAAAACACTATATTTTATAACGGAATATGATAGAATAAATAAACTATTGATAATAATAGTATATTATGATTAAAAATGTGATCCTCCTAGTATTACCTAACGTCGGGTGGTTAGTACCATAATATAAATTAATTCTAGCAATTTTCAATTCCGAGGGATATTTATATATCGTATTTTGGAATCTATGAGGGTTGAGTAGAACATATATAGATATTTCACCAATATTAATACATTAAAGGATATAACACTCATATTAAAAAAATAGTAAAAATGAAAAATATTTTATTGGATGTTTATTTATTAGGTAATATATATTCAAGAACTTGCGAATGATTTATAAATAACTATTAGGATTAATATTTGATTTCTGCTTAGGTAATACTGTGTTGATTGTTTTGGAAAATATGTTAAAAATTATTATTAAAAAAGAAATTGATATTTAATTAATCATATTTTATTTGATTTATGTTTAATTTTGTAATTTTGATATCTATATACTAGTGTGTGACATTATAAACAAGTTGTTATAGAAAATCATCAATTTCACAATGGTCTGATGTTTGGGAGATTCTACTTGTAATGGTATATATATACATTGGAACATGATTTTATGAATGATAAATATTATTTTAATATATTTTATTACATGGTATACCCAATAATAGTATTTTAAACTAAATATTTAAAACTTATATTTAATATGGTCATTAATTTTTGGATTCCATCGCCCAAGATCATTATTTTAGAGTAAATAAAATAATATTGATATATTTTATTGAAACAAGTTTTATTTAACACCATATGTTTCAAGATTAATAATAATAATAATAGTAATAATAATAATAATAAATATTAATATATTACTATTACCATTATTTATACAATTTTATGGAATTTTTATTTTTTACTTCCAAAGGATTTAAAAAATATTATAAAATTGACTTTATATGTTTTAAATAGAACTATGTGACCAGTATTAATTATTATGTGGATTCTCACAAAATAATCTCCTAAAAACCTGTACTTCTCCCCTATTGGTTATTACACATCATGTATAAAATTCATCATTTAAATTTGAATAAGATCAATAGCGGTAAAATAAAAACTATCTTCACAAGTAGGAAATACAATTAATCATATTCAATCTACTGGAATACTAAATAAAAACATGAAAAAATATGATGATGATAAAAATTAAAGTATAAATCAATCTGAATATACAATAAAATAAGATAAAAATTCTATTATTTGAATTGAGAGTAGAATAAATTAATGATTTAGTAACTCTATATAAAGGAATTAAATATAGATATTATAAATATAGATATTGTAAATATGATTGATACAAATATAGTAATAGAAAATTTTGTTGTTGAATGTATGGTTGTTGGTCATATATCATATATGTATATAATGTTTGGGAGTTTAGAGAAAAATATAGATCAAATTGAAATACCAATACAATATTAAAATATTATAGTTTTATATATTTATATATTTATACATTACATAAAAGTATTATAATTATTATATTAAAATATATTATGATGTATATATATTATTTTAATTATTATTTTATATAAATGGAGTTGTAAAATTAATTTTTAGAATTTAAATATTTAATATTTGTTTGAAAAGCTTATTATGTATAAAATTAATATTTAATCTCAGGAAACTATATTTTAATTTATTATATATTTATCCTAATACATTAAATTATAAAAATTAATATATTATTATATATTAACAATGTGTATTAAAAAAAGTTAAATTTGATATCAATATGAAATAATATTGATATCATGCAATGTTTTAAAAAGAGTTGTGAAAAAAACATTATTATTAAAAATATCTATTTTTATTCTAAAAAAAATAAAAAAAGATCATATTATTTTAAAATAAAAAAAATAATCATTTATGAAATAATTATTTCAAATTTACCTGAGGTGGAATTTTTTAAATTTTTTGAAGATTGTTGACATTTAGGTGAACTGTGAAGTGCGGTGACCTAATAGCTCGTGGAGAAGATCCTCCAAGAGATGATCGAGCGAAGTGCGGTGACCTAATAGCTGGCTGATACCTGACGACTGCTGACCTTTCGACTCAGAGTGTTTCAACTAGCCCATTATCAGAGCGCCTTTGTGTGAGCGCGATAGACCCATAGTGGGAAGTGCCTTTGTAAGATTCAGCATACCCATGGTACTCGATAGGAGAAGTACCTCTGCATTCAACGAGGGGGAGAACCTCTATGTGAGCCCAATAGATCCACAGTGGGGAACTCCTCTATGTGACGCAGCAGACCCACGGTACCCAACAGGAGGAGTACCACAACAGTCCAGGATAGTGGGAAGCACCACTGTGTGATGTGAAAAGCCCACAATACTCTATAGTGGAGGAGTACACCAGCAACCGAGGATTTAACAGTATGACTAGGCATGTTACTTGATAGTACCCCCTAGAAAAAAAATCCAATTTTTGAGTTGAGTCAGTGACTTTTGTGTTTACCTCATGAATGAGATGAGTTACTAGATAACTTAGTTATATGTATGGACATACACCTAAGTAAGGGTTATCTGTGGTTTATTAAATTTGTGGTTATCCTTGATAGATATTATGATACATTGATGGTCTCGGGGTCCCTACTGAGTATCATTATACTCACCCCTTCATGGGTTATTCATGCACCTCACTGTGTTGGATGTAGACGAAAGACATCGCGGACATAGGCTGAGAGCACCAGGACTAGACGTTACCCGGAGTTGGACCCTACAACGAGTCGGTACAGAGAGGCGTCTGACGAACGTGGAGTGCTGAGGTGACCATTTGTACCTACCCATCATGTAGGAACCCCAGAGGATGATCCATGAGATTATCATTACCTTTCAGTTGCTCCTACCTTTTTAGTTTCACTTGCTTTTATTTGTACCTATACTTTTTCTGTTGGGATTGTATTTCCTGCCCCCTTTTTACTTTCCAGCACTACTTCTATATATTGTATTGCTTAGTGTTTTTCTTCCAGTTGTGTACTCTGATTTTGTGTGTTTAATTTTTATAAGGGATATTCCATCCAAGATTAGGGATTTACGACTTTGGTGCTAGTCTCCAGCCGTTGGAATATGGAAGGCGGTCTTGGGGTAGTCATGACACGGGTCCCGAGGACGGGTCATGACAAATTGGTATGAGAGGAGTCGGTTCTACCACAGAACATAGGACTCTAATATTTCTTTTCTGTGAAAAAATAGTGTTGAGAGTACTGAGTGAGGTTTTCTGTTCAGGGAGTCCAGTGTTGGTGTGGTGGCCAACGTATCTATACACCAGGACCTTGACATCTGATTTCCGACATAGTGCATGAAAAAATTGATTCTGTGTGTGTTTTCAAAAGATTTTCCTTAACATAGCTCAACTAGATCAGCTCACCAATTATAAACCTTTTACCATGTCGTATCTATTTCTTTCAGGATGCCTCCTCGCGGATGACCAGTTAGAGCCCTTAGAGTTGTACACTCTAACCGCCCACCGAGAGATGAGGATTCAATGTTGGTCCCCTTTCCAGTGGAGGCACCAGCGAAGGCACCAGCAGTACCACTTCTCGTTGGGCCGCCGATGCCACCAGCCCCAACAGTAGAAGATACAAGCCGCTTGGGCATGATTCATGAGTTCCAGCACCAGAGGCCACCCATGTTCTAGGGAGAGACAGACCCACCAGTGGTTGAGGATTGGCTAGAGGCTATGATGATAGTTTTTAGGCTAGTAGGGACACCAGAAAAGTACATAGTGATCCTTGCTACAAGTCTCCTTCAGGCAGCATCATGCAGATGGTGGAGCCTGATGATCCAGGTGCATGTCGAGGCGACACTTAATTGGATAGAATTTGAGAGCCTGTTCTGGGTGATGTTTATACCAGCCACCCTTCTATTGGTGTGGATACAGGAGTTAATTCATCTACAGCTAGGTATCATGACTGTAGCTCAGTACCTAGAAAGGTTCACCGACCTCTCGTGCTACTCCATGGATATGGTACGAGACCCATTTCCAGGGTCTAGACCATCGAGTGGGGGATCAGGTGAGAGATCAGGGATTCGATGATCTCCCTTAGCATCCTGACACAAGAAGGGGTGTTAGAGAGAGCCCTCCTAGTATAGTGTTTTCTTGCCGAGCAGACACCAGTAGAGAGACCCACTACTAGTTTACGTGCTGCAGAGTCTTCTGAAACTGGAAGTAGATAAATGACGTAGAGGTCCAAGAGGACCAGACCCATGGGTGGACGACTGTAACACTATGGATCTATTGTGCGGGGAACCCGAGTAAGTGACTTACCTACCAGGAGAAGGTAGTGTTACTCATATGGTAGGCAGAGTCACATGGCTTGTGAATGTCCAACGCATAATTAAAATGATCAGAAGACAGTTTAGGGACCTTTTAGTAAGCGTCAGAGGTTTGACCAAGGTGGTCCACAGGGTGCATGCGAATATGGAAGAGGGGCTGGTTGAGTAGCTGGTGGTGGACGACGTTTCGAGGTGTTTCCATCACCACCACCAGGAGGTCCACCCTGACCGCAGGGAGCGGGTGGATAAAGAGAGCATAGCTTCAGGTAGTTGAGGCCTATGACCATGGAGCTCTGGAGATGATTCTAGGTATGATCTGTGTCTACTCCACCTTAGCTTTAGTTATTATAGACAATGGTTCCAGTCAATCTTCCATTGCCACTACACTCATTTAGAGCTCAAAGATTCTGACGGAGTCATTGGATCTAACCTTATTACTAGAGACTCCTACGGGAGCAGACTCCACGATTATGCACTAGTGCCGGTACTATGAGATTACTCAAGGAGGTGAGACCTTCAGCTGGGATCTCCACGTAGCAGCGTCGTGGCCTGACGATGTCATCTTGGGTATGGGCTGGTTATCTACAGTTAATGCACAGATTCACAATATTAGGCAAAAATTGTGGTGTGTCCACACAGATGGGACTGGGTTCACCTTCACCGGCGAGTAGGGAACCATTGCTCCACAAGATGAACATAATCAGAGGAGGGTGTGTTCGATCACTCACTATTTAGCTTGCCTTACCCTCAGAGCATTTGATGTGGAGAGTTCGACATATCCTGTAGTGGTGGACCAATATGCGGATTTTTTTCCCGATGATGTCCCAAGACTACCTACTCATTGAGAGGTGGACTTTTACATTGACATGTACCCCGGGACAACACCAATATCTACTCCAGCATATCAGATGGCTTCTGCTAAGCCACGTGAGCTGCGGGTACAGCTAGAGGACTTGTCGAGGATGGGATTCATCCAGCCCAGTGTTTTTCCCTGGGATACCCCAATTCTATTCACCAAGAAGGTGGATGGAAGCTTGTGAATTTTTTTTACTACCATCACCTGAATCAGGTGACCTTGATGAACAAGAACCCACTCCCGAGGATTTATGACCTCATTAATCATCTCAATGGATCACGATGGTTCTCGAAGATAGACCTCAGATCAGGCTATCACCATCTTAGAGATCGAGACAAGGATGTGTAGAAGACAGACATCAGGTTTCGGTACAACCATTACGAGTTCTTGGGTATTACCTTCGACATAACCATCACTCCAGTAGTGTTCATGGGTCTCATGAATAGGATCTTCCATCCATACCTCTATCACATTTTCGTGGTCTTCATCGACGATATACTGATCTACTCGACTCCTGAGGAGGAGCATGCCTACCACTTGCAGGTAGTACTGGATGCACTCTAAGAGAACCATCTTTATGGTAAGCTCTCGAAGAGCAATTTTTTGATTTGAGAGGTTCATTTCCTGGGACACATCATCATAGAGGATGGAGTAGCAGTGGATCCAGTGATGATTGAGGTGGTAATTTCTTGGGAGCCACCCAAGAGTGTGATGGAGGTGCAGAGTTTCCTGGGCTTGGATGGATGCTATCAGATATTTTTCCATACTTCTCCAGAGCTGTAAAACCACTATCAGCCTTGAAGAAGAACGTTCAACCCTTCGTGTGCCTGTAGAGATTCCATCAGATCTCTTAGGAGATGAGGTCGAGGTTGAATAGTTCCCCCATCTTGCGGCTTCTAGAGGAGCGTTTAGGGTACGCAGTTTACTACGACGCATCAGGGACTGAACTCGGGTGTGTCTTGATGCAGGAGGGAGCTGTGATCGCTTATGGTTCTTGGCAACTAAGACAACATGAAAAAACTATGCTACACATGACCTGGAGTTACCAGTAGTGGTCTTAACCTTAATTATTTGGTGGAAATATCTAATGGGAGAACGTTCTACCGTGTACTTTGATCACAAAAGTCTTAGGTATATCTTCTCTCAGAAGGACCTGATCCTGAGATAGCGACGATGGATTGTGTTCCTCCCGGACTATGAATTTGAGATAGTATATACTCCTGGGAATTGGAACGCTGTATCATATTCTCTCAGTGCGACATCAAGCATTCAGCTACTATGAGAGGGAACAGAGTAGCTGGCCGCATTGCAGATATCCATTGTGGATAGAGATGGAGAAACCTTTCTACAGTATCTCAAAGTCACTCCTCCACTTCTTCAGCGAGTCAGGGAGGCACAGCATGAAGACGCTGACTTTGAGACGTGACGTGCTTAGATATCCACAGGGCAGGCACATGATATATTTTCTGAAGGTGGGGAGCATGTCATCATCTTCAGAGGATGTACTATGGTACCAGTTGCAATTCATGAGAATGTGTTGAGGGAGTTCCACACTTCCCCTCTAGTGGTACATACAGGGGTGGAGAAGATGTACTAGGACCTTTGATGACAGAAAAGGTGGATAAGTACAAAGAATTTGGTAGCAGAGTTTGTCTCATAGTGCCACACTTGTTAGCAAGTGAAGGCGGAGCACCAGGTACCAGTAGGATGGGTTCATCCCTTAGAGTTCCAAGAGTGAAATTGGGAAGGGAAATCTAGGGACTTCGTGATGGGTCTTCCACTTACATCCAGTTTCCATGATTCTATATGGGTGATTGTTGACCGACTCACGAAGTCGGACCAATTCCAACCGAACAGAGAATAGGGCTCAGTAAAGATCATGGGATGCATCTATGTGCACAAGATTGTGCATTTTCCTGGATTACCTTCATCTATTGTCTCTGAATTTGACACACAGTTTACTTCCTGGCTATGAAAGGGGTTACAGGAGGATTTCGGGAAACAACTTTTCTTGAGCACCACCTTCCATCCTCAGACAGATGGACGGACTAAGCGGAAGATTCAGACCCTCAAGGACATGCTCCGTGCATGTGTCATCGACTTTGGTCATAGCTGAGAGGATTAATTACCTTTGGTAGAGATTACCTACAACAACAGATATTAGACCACCATTGGTATGACACCATTTGAGGTCTTGTATGGTCAACCTTGCAGATCACCGTTGTGCTGGACAGACCCATGGGAGTTAGCACTAATGGGTCCAAAGATGGTACAAGATACCACATAGAAGGTACATATCATCTAGGAATGGATGAAGACTACACATAGTAGGAAGAAGTCATATGCTGACAAGAGACAAATTCCTCTAGAGTTCGAGGATGGCGACCATGCCTTTCTACAGGTCTCATCATGACGAGGTATACAGAGGTTTGGCCGAGGAAGCAAGTTATCTCTCGTATTGTTCGGACCTTTAAAGGTCCTCATCAGAGTTGCTGAGGTGTCTTACCTCTAATCTCTTCCACATCAGTTTCACCGGTTTCACGACGTCTTCCACATATATCACCAGAGGAGATACGTGCATGACCCTTCCCACATCATCATCCTTGGAGAGCAAGACATTGATGATGGGGTGAAGTTCACAAAGGTTCCATTAGAGAATGAGGATCGACAAGAGCATGTCCTGTGTGGACAGTCGATACCTCTGGTGCGCGTTCGATGGCAGCACGAGAACCTCCAGGAGAGAACATGTGAGCGGGAGGCTCAGATGCATGCTCAGTACCCCCATTTGTTCCCTTAGTTTGAGTTGTAGCTTATTGGGATGTAAAGCCCTGAGGTGAGGATAATGTAAAGGCCTTGAATCTTCGTGGAATTGTTTTTGAATACATGGGAATTTTATGAGTGTGCTAAAATTTACGGTGCTTGATTCTAAGGCCCAGTGTGCCTGGAATCAATTTTTGAAGTTTGTTCGGGTACGTTTAGTAAACTTGTGAGCATGATTTTATAAATTTTGAACTGGTGGTTAGAATTTAAATCTGAGGGTACCGTTGAGTTCGCATCATCAACGATTGATTAGTGAGACCTTCATGATAGTTGCGTTTTGAGGATAATGGAGGTTAGATATTGGGGTTTTTAATTAAATTGAATAAAAATAAAGTGTTAATTTTTTATTATTATTTGTGGTGGTTAAAATCTCCAAGGGGAGGTTAGAGGTGGGGGCCACGACACCATAACCTCCCATGAGAGGTTATGGTGGTGGGGTCCACCCTCACATAACCTCCCTTGGGAGGATATCATTGGTGGGGCCCACACGGGCTTAAAACCCCACATTTATGTAGGATGAAACCCTTGAAATTCTCCCAATAATTAATTGAGCCTCAACCCTCATTAATTAAATGGGTTCTCTCTTTTAATTAACCCAAAATTTTTTAATTTTCGTGCCAACTAAAAATAGAAGTCATTTCCAAGAACTCCACCACTCCTTAATTCTCCCATCAAAAGAAAGAATCCTACCATCACGAACACCATCTTCAATCTTCAACCATGCCAAAAGAGAAGGAGTCGACTGTGAAGAACGTCTACTTCAAATTCATCATCTCCGAACACTTTCCAACGCAGGTGCGTGAGAATTGGGAGTGCGTAATGAATTCAAATAATGACGAAATGACGTCCACCATTCATGTCCTTCCACCATCAACTAACAACAATCGAGGTAGGTGATTTTAAATTTAAATTTGTTTTTTTGTTCAAAGTCGTTCAACCGTGGGTTTTTGATTCGAAAAATGTTATCAATGTAACATGGAGGGATCCAACTGCACAAAAATGGCCCGACCCTCCACCTTTGATTGATTAAGTTTGCTGAGGATGGAGGCGGCGCAATAGCACTGCAAGGCAGGAAGAACCGCGGCGGATCATAGTGACCTACAACAAGCCGGCCGCGGAAGAAGCCGGCGGCGCAAGGGCTACTGGGCCACCAGAGGGGCACGGAACTGTCACGCTGTGCTGAAAACCGAGACGCGGACAGGAGGGCTGTGCCGATGCCGAAGGGGCGTAGTGTCATCGCACCATACTAGAGAAGCACTATGGCTACGCAGGCTGTGGCGTTCGGAGGATGCTCGACGTTGTGGTTCCATGCAGAAGAGGGGAGCCGGAGCCAGGTCAGGCCATATCGGAGATGGTTAAGCAGTTGGCCGATCAGCTAGTTGGGAGGAGCGGGACCCCGTCTTGTCCCACGTGTGCTGGACTGGTACCACCTGACACTAGTTTTGGCTCACACCCAAATGGCCGAGCCATTCAGGAGCCAAGGGGTGTGCGGCTTCCCCCACTGGGTGCGGCGAGGCGGACCAGCGAGCCACCGGGCCACCGACCGACCACCAGGACGGGCCATCCTTAGGCCGCACCACTGATCCAAGCCAGGCCATCGGGCCGAGTCTCCCTCAGGCCAGGCCACCCACTCGGGCCAAGCCGCCATCCGATCGGGCCGCCCCATCAGGTTGGGCCGCCCCATCGTTCAGGCCACCCCCACGGGCCGGGAAACTCCCTTGGGCCGGGTTGGACCCGCAGACCAGGTCAATACCAAGTCTGGACCGAGTCAGGGCAGATCGTTTCGACTGGGTCGGACTGGAACCAGACCCATTTGGTCAGTTTACAGCTTTTTCACCCATATCCTGGGCTATGGGTGTCCGATCGACGAACCGCATACGGCGACAGAAATATTAGAGCAATATTGTTCGTTTGGAATACCCCAATATAAGTTTGGACACAGTTGGGGTACGGTTGGCTTGGATTGAACATAAAAACCAACCCGCCCCCAGGAACAGAAATGCCAATAACACAAAGATCGGGCATCCAATTGACGTGTCGTTTATTGCATTGAGGTCCTTATGAAGAGGCATATCTTTGAGATACTTATAGTATGGACTTAGTTACAGTTGGTGTATCAACCAGTAGCTCATGGAACAGATCCTCTAAGAGACAAGCGAGAATAGTGTGGAGACCTAGTAGCTGGCTGATACCTGATGACTGTTGACCTTTCGAATAAGAATGTTTCGACTAACCTAGTAGGGAGCGCCTCTATGTGAGTGCGGCAGACCCACAGTGGGGGCACCTCTTTGTGGCATGGCAGACCCAGGGTACTCGAGAGCAGGAGTACCTCAGCAGACTACGAGGGGGAGTTCCTCTGTGTGAGCGCGACAGTCCCACAGTGGGGAGCACCTATGTGTGACGTAGAAGACCTACAGTACTCAACATGAGGAGTACCACTGCAATCCAACAGAGTGGGAAGCGCCTCTGTGTGACACGATAGGCCCACAGTACTCAATAGTGGTGGATTACACCAGCAACCGAGGCATCGATAGTATGACTGGGGTTGTTACATGATACAACCCCCTATAAGAAAATACTAGGTTTGAGTTGAGTCAATGAATTTTGTGTTTACCACATTATTGATATGGGTTATTAGATAAATTAGGTATATGCATGGTAATATACCCAAGTAAGGGTAATCCTTTGTTTCTTTACATTGTGTATATCCTTGTAGGATATTTTGAGACCTTTATGGTCTCAGGGTCCCCGCTATGTATCGTTATACTCACCCTTGAACGGGATATGCCCTCACCTTGTTGTGTTGTATGCAGATGACAGACGTCGCTGACAAAGGACGAGAGTTCCATGACTGGATGATACCCGGATGTGGACCCTACAATGAGTCCGTACGCGGAGGAGTCTGATGGAAATGGAGTGATGAGGTGACCATCTGTACCAACCTTTCATGTTGGAACCCCGGAGGGTGATCCAAGATATGCTCTTTACCTTTCAACTACTTTTCCCTTTTTTAGTTTCACTTACTTTAAGTTGAACCTTTACTTTATTGTTGGTCTGGTATTTTCAGCCCCCTTTTTACATTCCAGCATGCCATCTGTATACATTATTATTTAGTGTTTTGTTTCAAGTTGTGTACTATGTTTCTGTGTGTCTACTTTTTATAAAGGAAATTCCATCCCAGCTTAGGGATTTACGCTTTTGGTTCTTGTTGCTAGCCCTTGGCCTATGGAAGGCGGGCTTGGTGTAGTCACGAAACAGATCATGAGGATGGTTCATGACATGATCCAACATTATTGATGGAATTATATTTTTTTATTAGCTGAAGGTGATATGTCAATTACTAGAGGTGGTGGAAGTAGTGATACAATTCCTGGAGCCACAATTCCATTGTGCAATAATAAAGGAGGAGATAGTGTGAAGGGATCATGTGATAGCATGGATCTAGGTGCCACCCAAAAGATCCCCAACCCGGTTAGTCACATAACCTCAGCCACATTTACCTAAATGCAAGAGGTTGTCTACTAGAACTGAGGGACAAGGTGTGATAATGGGGAAAATATTACCACATTGGAAGAGTATACGTAGTAGAAACTAATATTAAACAATATTGGTTACAGTAATACTATACAATAGAAGTAAATAGTGGAAGACTGATAGTAATAAGACTACTATCGATGTATATAAATGATTCATGTGACATGTGTCTAGTAATGAATACAAAAAAGTCATAATGATGTGAATAAATTAAATAAATCAATGTATATAAGAATTAAGTATACTCTAACAGCATTGCAAGTCTCATCATGATCCCATGCTCTCTAGATCGAAAAAAAAATCATGTACCTGATGAGGAAGGGTGATTTATTTTATCTATTCCTATAACCATATAATTTCTTATGTCCAAAACATGACCCAAACAAGGTGTGAATTGAATCGTAGTCAACAACCACAAAATTATCTTTTCCTAATAGTCAGTGAATGTATATATCATTTAATATGAATAAATGAAGCCATAAACACAAAGGTTCTCAAAAGTAATCAATTATATAGTTTTAAATTACGTTCATTTACATTTTTTATTCTTCCTTTGAATCATGTAATATTAGTATCATGCATAATTTCTTTATCCGCTATATAATAGTAACTAAATAATGTCTCAGAAGACCATCTAAAAAATCATGTATGACTGAGTCCAAGCTTGTTATTTATATAAGTAGAATCATCAAAATTATTCAACCATTTATACACAAACCACTGTGAAAGCACTAACTATCTAACCCCTTTGTTTAAAATTGTCACGACCTGTCCACGGGGCCCATGCCGTGACTACCCCAAGCCCACCTTCCATAGGCCAGGGGCTGGCGACTAGAACCAAAGGTGTAAATCCCGATAACTGGGAAAGCATTGCCTTTATAAAAGAAAACATGCACCACCGAGTAAGCAAGCGGAAAAAGTAAACACTAAGTACAAGAGAAGTTCTGAAAAGTAAATGGGCCAGAATACAAACCCAAAGGAATGTACAACTACAACTGAACAAGTACAACAGAAAAGATAACAGCTGGAAGGATGGAAGCGGCTCCTGGGTCATCCTCCTCGGTTCCTACCTTAAGGGTAGGTACAGATGGCGCAGCTCCTGGTCATCCACCACGGATCCTACCTGAAGGGTAGGTACAGATAGCCTCCTCCACGCTCTCGTCCGTCAACCTCCTCCGTGTGTCGTCTCGTCGTGTAGTCCACATCTGGGTACTGACTCGTCGTGTATTCCACCTCCGGGTACTAACTCGTCGTGTAGTCCACCTCCGGGTACCGTCCAGTCCTCAAACACTCGACCTCCATCAGCACTTCATGTCGTCTGCAACCAACACAATGAGGTGCGGGCATAGCCCGTGCAGGGGTGAGTATAACGATACTCAGTAGGGACCCCGAGACCCTCAATGTCTCACTAAACCAACAAGGATAACCACAAAGAAGATCTCAACAGATATCCTCTACTTAGGTTTATGCCAATACATATGCCTAAGTTATCATGCAATCCATCTCAAACATGAGTAAATACATGGATCATGAAATCAACGGATAACCACAACCCATGTATATGCCCATACATATACCTAAGTTAACAAGTGACCCATCTCAATCATGAGATAAACACAAAGGTCAAAAGTCTCAGCTCAAACCAGGATATTCATTATCAAAACCATAACTGCTGAAGAGCTCCATCTTTGGAGTGTACAGTGTTCATGTCACGACTCTGAGGTACTGCTCACTAACCTAAGACTGCTGAGGTACTCCTCCTGTCGAGTACAGCGGGTCAGCCACCCAGACATAGTAGTGCTTCCCGCCGAGGTATGTCACCCAAACACAGTAGTGCACACCCCCTAGTAGCCTACTATGGTACGCTCCGGACGACTACCGCGGGTCTGCACTATCACACAGGTAGTGCTCCGTCCGCCATGGGTCTGCACCTTAGAAAGTAGTTCTTCGTCCACTAGGCTAGTCGACTCACTCCAAGTCGGGTCGGTCAAGCAGTCGTCATGTCTCAGTCGGCTACACGGTCTCCGTACTCTACACGCTCGTCTCTGGGAGTGTCCGATCCACGAGCTACAGGTCGATACTCAATGTATCTCAATGTCCCATGAAGAAGTATCGCAAAGGACTGCCTCATCAAAGGGGTCTCAACGCAACAGACGGCGCATCAATCGGACGCCCGGTTTGTGAGTTAATAACCATTTCGTCCCAGGGGCCCGGTTGGTTTCGTGGGCGAACCAATCCCAGCCGTATCTCAACTGTACCCTGAACTCTCATAGGGTATACTCATAGGGACTGTTTCTCAACGTGATCACCAACGTCGTTGACGGTTCGTCAAACGGACGTCCAGTCTGAAAGATATCAGCTTTTTCGTTCCAAGGTCCCGGTTGGATTTCGGGTGCGATCCAACCCGGCCACTATCCAGCTGTATCCATTACTCGGGCGATGTATGCCAGAAGTTCTGTCTCATCAAGAGGAATTCAACCGAACAGACGACGTGACTATCGGACACCCGGTCTGTGAGTTATTTGCTTTTTCGTTCCAGGGGCACGGTTGGTTTCGTGAGCGAACCAACTCGACCACACTCCGATGGAATCCAAACCTAAAGAGGAGTAAGCCAAAATATCTGTCTCACTTAGAGGAATCCATCAAAATCGACGGCACATCAATCGGACGTTCGGAACCCATGTTACGAGTGTTTCCGCTCCGAGGGCCCGGTTGGTTTCGTATCCAAACCAACCAGGCCGAACCCAAATAATCCGAAACCTTGAGTGCGATATACCGAAACGACTGTCTCGATCCAAGGATCGCTTTTCCACTGACAGAGATTCGTTTGGAGGCACATAGCTCATGTTACCGGCTTTTGACCGAAAATGGTTAGAAAACGCGGGTCTGGGCCCAGGCCGACCCGGCTCGACCCCCCCTAGGTCGGCCGAACTGGGTCAACCCGTGTCCGACCCAGCGGGGCCCGGCTCGGCCCGGCCCGGCTCGGTCCGGCTCGGTCCGGTCCGACCGGCCGACCATGGCTCGACCAGCATGGCCGAGCCGAAACGCAGACTGGGTGTCCCCCGCCCGCCGCTAATTGTGGCCGGCGGCGAACCGCCGGCCGCCTCCCTTCCGGCGGCATGCCGCCGCCGCCGGTCGCCGGCGCCGCCGCGTCGGCTTGGCGCAGTGCCGCCGCCTTCTGTGGACCACCGGACGCGCTCCGATGGTCCGTTTCTTCTGCCGTCTTCGCCTATGGACCTCCCGGGACCAGACCTTCACTACGGAGGCCTCAAAATTACCTTACGGCCTCATTTGTCATCGCCCCTCAATCTGCTCGTCAAAAACGAAATGCGCCATCTTCGTGGTTCTCCAGTGCGGCGCATTGGTGCCGCGCCCCTTCGCCGTGGCCCGACTCCTTCCGTGGATGTCTTCGGTCTTCTTCAACACGGCGCGACAGCGTCGCGTCCTTGAATTCCTTTCCATGGCGCGGCGCGGCGGTGCCGCGCATATCTACCGCATGAAACTGTGTGGTGTGACAACACCACACTTCCTCGTACCATCCACAAAGAAAAAAGGAGGAGGGTCGGCCGTGTTCGTGCGGTCTGACCCCCCTCATGTTATTCATTATCATTTGGTTTCAAACCACAAAGTTCAAATTCGATAACAAATGGTTTTTAACCACGAAGATCATCAAGTCGTAAATCTCGAACAAATATAAATAATTGAATACAAACCCCTACCTTGGGTATAAGATGATCGGAAGGAGGCGTCGTCGTTCGAGGTTCGTCGCGGTATGGCGTCGCGAGGATGACGACGTCGAAGGGGGACGTCGGCGTTCGTCCGACTCGAGGGAAGGTGAAGCCGTCGTCGCTTGGTACACGATTCAGCTTCCAAGCTTGTTCGTTGATCCATTGACGATGAAGGGGAGGAAGAAGATCCGTTAAAGATTCTCGCCGCGGAAGGGAAGAAATTCCGTGGAAGGAAAACGACCGTTCTTCATCAGAGGTGGCGCATTCTTCGTTCGCGAAGATAAGCTTCTTCCCATGTGTTGGGCGTCGTGGTATTTTACAAGCACTCCGTCAATTGGTGAAGTCGTCCCCAAACCCTCTCCCAAGATCCCTATATATAGGAGAGGGCGAGAGGTATGTAAGCATTGAGGTTACATAAATTTTTTTAAAAAAAAGGGGTCGGGTGAAATAAATTGATTTGACGCAATTTATGAGGTATGTTGGCACCACTTAATAGGGGAGGGTGCCAAAGAGTTTCTCCCCATTTAATGGGGAGTTGAGGAATTAAAAGGCTCTCCCTCATTAATGATGGAGAGTTGAGAGGTTTCCTCTCCTCCCATTAATTGTGGGGTTAAGCCCCGTGTGGTCCCTACCATAATAAACTACCCACGAGAGGTTTAGTTCGGGTGGGCCCCACCACCATAACCTCTCAATGGAGGTTAAGGTGTGGTGGCCCCACCTCCAACATCCATGAGGAGGTTTCAACCATCACACTCCCAATGGCGGCTAAAATAAAATAAAGTTCATGACACGTTATTTTATTATTACTCTTATTTAAAGAAAACCCAAAAACTAACATCCACTCTCGATTAAATGCAACTGTGGTAAAATTCTCTTTAAGCAAATACCGGCATTTTGAGTTCATCGGTGCCCTTAGAATTCGATTCCGAGCACCGGTTCAAAAGTTAGAAAAACCCGCTCGTTCGTTCACTGAACGTACCCGAGCCAAAATTCGGAAATTGATTCCATGCACACCAGGCCTCGGAATCAGGCACCGTCAAAAACTGCATTCTTGAAGAATTACAAAGAAAATTTAGGAAAAAAATTTCCCTTGAAATTTCTGGGTCTTTACATTACTCCCACCTCAGGTCTTTACATCCTCGTAAAGCATTAACATAAACTAGGGATACAAAAATGGTACTGAGCACGCTTCTGAGCCTTCCGCTCCCATGTGCTCACCCAGAGGTTCATGTACTGCCCGTGAAAGCGCACCCAAGGAATAGGCCATCCTCGAAAGATCTGCTCCTATCGATCCTTGATCCCCACTGGAACCTCTGTGAAATACACTCCATAGCCATCGTCCAGCTCCTCATGGTCGATGATATGCGAAGGGTCGAGCACGTATCTCCTCAATAGAGATACATGGAAGTCGATGTGCACCTGGTGCAACTGAGGTGGATGGTTCAAGTAGTAAACCACCCTGCCGACCCAGTTGAGGACCTAGAATGGTCTGTTGAACCTCGGAGATAACTTTCCGCCTTGGCCACATCTCCGTAAACCTTGTCGAGGTGAGACCCGTATAAGGACGTGATCGTCATCCTCAAACTCCAGAGGTCTCCATTTTCTGTTAGAACTGAAACTCAAAAGAATGCTGCCACGAGGGTATGGTTGACTGACTCAAGAGTGATTGGTCGCACCCTCCTGTGAAAGAGTTTATCCTGTGATGCCAGTGGTTTCCTTTTCCCCGACCAAGGAAAACCCATCCCGATGTTTGCCTAAAACCGTCAATTTGAGTATGAACAGTTATTACCCATTCCATACTCAAACTAACGTCGTATGGCCTCAATGATGCCACGAAGAGATTCCAACCGGAACTCTGGCCTTGAGGGTCTGACCACACCATCGGCGTAAGTGTGATTATCGAGTCTCCTCCCAAGGTATCTCCCGACGTGAGGGTCAAGTCCACGGCTTTCCAGAAACTCTAGGTCTGGGACAAGATTTGTGAAAGCGATGAATGATTCATATTGACGTCTGTTACTAAAGCATCTAGTAGTGGATGCAGACTGTCCCTTGAATCATTTTTAGAGACATTGGGTCACACTCCTTGACCGCATGAAACCACACTCTTCCTCCGACCTCCAGCTCCCTGATCCTGGTAGGGATAACTAAGGCGGGTGGTTGTAGCATGTTAATATGTACACCACCTCATACTTCTCTCTTATCTCTTCCTCCACATCTGCTGCTTCGCAGACTCGTCTATCCTTAAAGCTTCCACTTACTGAAACATTTAACAAGCCTGAGTCTCTAATACTGGCACTGGTTTCCTTTTTCTTACTGCTCTGTGCAGTCTTCATCCGCTCTTGGATGACCTGGACCTTCTTTAGTCTCACAAGAGTTGCTATGATTTCTTCTTTTCCGATAAGAGAAATCTGGTCTCATCCCCTGGATAAACAACATTCGTTGCCTAATACAGTCAATCCCAACATGAATGATGCATTCATGCCATGGATGACGTCGTAAGGCCTCGACGTAACTACCAAGAGATCCAATTGTCACTCTGGCCTCCAAGGGTCGAGTCACACTGTCGGCATCAGTGTGAGGTCACTGGGTCTCCTACAGTAGAACTCTCGAATGTTAGGGTAAAGTCAACAGTTTTAACCGGGACCACTCAGTATCTACCAAACAAAAGGACAGGAAAGCAAACAAAGATAAGTGTCTTTTTATTATTGCATCTCATAATACAAAGACACAAATACAACAGCAACATGGAACTAGAAGTACAAAGGACGTATCCACTAGTTCATCTCCTGTCCACATGCTCCCAGAGCTCTACTGACTTTTCCACTGCTTGGCTGTTGCTCAAGAACTCGTCGTTGTTTCTGCCTCGGTGGCTCCTCCAACGCCTTCGGATCAACTGTACGAGGAGTCGGACAGTCACGTTCCAGGTGACCCTTTCCGCCGAAGGAGTAACACAACCTATTTCTGGAACGCCTGGCTCTGACCCCACCCCGGGTGCCCCACACCACCAGTCCTAAAACCCGAGATCGGCCAACTGCTGGTCTGGTCCTCCTGGACCTCTGCATCATCTGTCTACTGCCCACAGATGACTCGGCTACTGATCGAAAATCATGCAGCAAAGGCAGAAGTTCCTTTACATGCTCGGGGTGTAGATATACTGGCACAAACTCCACCCTGAAGAAGGTCTCGAAGTCTTCCCATGTGAAGGTCATCCCATCGCAAAACTGGAACAAGTGGCTCCACCTCCTACCTGCTGCTGCCTGAAGAAGGCTGGCAGAAAAGATCACCATGAGGTATGTCAGCGTCCCCACTAGCCTGAAGACTCTCACCATAACCTCCAGCCAATCCTCAGCCGCCTGCGGGTCCATCTCTCCCCAGAACCTGGGTGTCCTCTGGCACTGGAACTCGTGCAGCGCACTCAAGTGGCGTGCATCGCCTAGTGCTGGGACTTGTGGCATCGGTGACCCAACGTATGGTAGTACTGCTGGTGCCTCTGCTGTTGCCTCAACTACAAGAGGGCCCTGTACCGAAGCCTCGTCGCTCGGTAAGCTGTCAGTACACACGTCCCTCTAGGCTCTAGCGGGTCTTCCGAGAAAAGGCATCCTAAAAGAAACAATGTGACACGGTCAAACGATTATACCTGGTGAGATGACCTGGTTCGATCTGTTTTAAGGGAAAAAACCTTTGAATACACACATGTAGTCAGTGTTTTCGTGCACAAAGTCGGAAATCAGTTGTTAGGGTCTTGGGGTACGGATACGTCGGCCGCCCGCACCAACACTGGACTCCCTGAACTGAAAACCACACTCGGTACCCTTAACATTATTGCTTCACAGAAAGAAAAATGTCAGAGTTATATGTTCTGCGGTAGAACTGACTCCTCTGATTCCAATTTTTCACGACCCGTCCTCGGGGCCCGTGCCGTGAATACCCCAAACCCACCTTCTATATGTCATGGGATGGCGACTAGCACAAAAGGCGTAAATCATGATAACTGGGAAGGCATTTCCTTTATAAAAGAAAACAATCACCACTGAGTAAGGAAGCGGAAAAAGTAAACACTAAGTACAAGAGAAGTGCTGAAAAGAAAATGGGCCAGAATACAAACCCAAAAGAAAGTACAATTACAACTGAACAAGTACAAGAGAAAATAAAATAGCTGGAAGGATGGAAGCGGCTCCTGGGTCGTCCTCCTCGTATCCTACCTAAAGGGTAGGTACAGATGGCGTAGCTCCTGGTCGTCCACCACGGATCCTACCTAAAGGGTAGGTACAGATAGCCTCCTCCATGCTCTCGTCCGTCAACCTCCTCTGTGTGTCGTCTCGTCGTGAAGTCCACCTCCGGGTACTGACTCATCATGTAGTCAACCTCTGGGTATTGACTAGTCGTGTAGTCCACCTCCAGGTACCGTCCAGTCCTCGAACACTCGGCCTCCGTCAGCACTGCCTGTCGTCTGCAACCAACACAACGAGGTGCGGGCATAGCCCGTGAAGGGGTTAGTATAAAGATACTCAGTAGGGACCCCGAGTCCCTCAAGGTCTCACTAAACCAACAAGGATAACCACAAATAAGATCTCAACAGATATCCTCTACTTAGGTATATGCCCATACATATGCCTAAGTTATCAAGTAACCCATCTCAAACATGAGGAAATACAAGGATCATGAAATCAACGGATAACCACTACCAAGGTATATTCCCATAAATATACCTAATTTAACACGTGACCCATCCCATCATGATGTAAACACAATGGTCAAAAGTCTCAGCACAAACCAGAATTTTCATTATTGAAACCGTAACTGTTGAAGAGCTCCGTCTCTGGAGTGTACAGTGGTCATGTCACGACTCTGAGGTACTTCTCACTAACCTAAGACTGCTGAGGTACTGTTCATGTCGAGTACTGTGGGTCTGCTACCCAGACACAGTAGTGCTTCCCGCCGAGGTATGTCACCCAAACACAGTAGTGCACACCCCCTAGTAGCCTACTGAGGTACTCTCCGGACGAGTACCGCGGGTCTGCACTGTCACACAGGTAGTGCTCCGTCTGCTATGGGTCTACACCTCAGAAAGTAGTGCTCCGTCCACTGGGCTAGTTGACTCACTCCAAGTCGAGTCGGTCAAGCAGTCGTCAGGTCTCAGTCGGCTACACGGTCTCCGTACTCCGCACGCTCGTCTCTGGGAGGGTCCGGTCCACGAGCTACAGTTCGATACTCCAAGTATCTCAAAGTCCCACGAAGAAGTATCTCAAAGGACCGCCTCGTCATAGGGGTCTTAACGCAACAGACGACGCGTCAATCGGACGCTCGGTCTGTGAGTTACTAGCCTTTTCGTCCCAGGGGCCCGGTTGGGTTTGTGAGCGAGCCAATCCCGTCCGTATATCAACTTTACCCCGAACTCTCATAGGGTATACTCATAGGGACTGTTTCTCAATGTGATCACCAACGCCGCTGACGGTTCGTCAAACAGACGTCCAGTCTGAAAGATATCAGCTTTTCCGTTCCAAGGTCCCGGTTGGATTTCCGGTGCGATCCAACCCGGCCACTATCCAACTTTATCCATAACTCGGGAAAAGTATGCCAAAAGTTCTGTCTCATCAAGAGGAATTCAGCGAAAGAGACGGCATGACTATCGGGCGCCCGGTCTGTGAGTTATTGGCTTTTTCGTTCCAGGGGCCCGGTTGGTTTCGTGAGCGAACCAACCCAAACGCACTCTGACGACATCCAAACAACGAGCAGAGTAAGCCAAAAGATCCATCTCACTTATAGGAATCCATCAAAATCGACGGCATGTCAATCGGTCATCCGGAACCCAAGTTATGAGTGTTTCCGCTCCGAGGGCCCGGTTGGTTTCGTATCCGAACCAACCCGGCTGAACCCAAAGTAATCCGAAACCTTGAGTGCGATATACCGAAAAAGATAGTCTCGATCCGAGGATCGCGTTTCCGCTGACAGCGAGTCGTTTGGAGGCCCGTAGCTCAGGTTACGGGCTTTTGACCGAAAGTGGTCCGAAAATGGGGGTCTGGGCCCGGGCCGACCCGGCTCGACCCCCCCTAGGTCGGCCGAACCGGGTCGGCCAAACCGGGTCGACCCGGGTCTGATCCGGATGGGCCCAGCCCGACCCGGTCCAGCTCGGCCAGCGTGGCCGAGCCGAAACGCGGAGCGGGGTGTCCCCCGCCCGCCAGTAAACGAGCCCGGCGGTGAACCGCCGGCCGCCTCCCTTTTGGCGGCGCGCCGGCGTGGCGCGCAGCCGCCGCCTTCCGCAGACCACCGGACGCGCTCCGGTGGTCCGTTTCTCCTGCCGTCTTTGCCTATGGTCCTCCCGGGACCCGACCTTCACTTCGGAGGCCAAAAAATACATTGCGGACTCGTTTGTCGTCGCCCGTCAATCCACACGTCAAAAATGAAATGCACAGTCTTCGTGCTTCTCCGGCGCGGCGCGTTGGCGCTGTGCCCCTTCGCCGCTGCCCGACTCCGTCCGCGGATGTCTTCGGTTGTCTTCGACGCGGCGCGACGGTGTCGCATCCTTGAATTCCTTTCCATGGCACGGAGCGACGGGGCCGTGCATATCTACCACATGAAACTGCATGGTGCGATGGCACCACGCTTCCTCGTACCAAGCACAAAGAAAAAAGGAGGAGGGTCAGCCGTGTTCGTGCGGTCCGACACCCCTCACGTTATTCTTTATCATTTGGTTTCAAACCACAAAGTTCAAATTCGATAACAAATGGTTTTTAACCACGAAGATCATCAATTTATAAATCTTGAACAAATATAAATAATTGAATAGAAACCCCTACCTTGCGTATAAGCCGATCGGAAGGAGGCGTCGTCGTTCGAGGCTCGTCGCGGTATGGCGTCGTGAGGATGAAGACGTCGAAGGGGGACGTCAGCGTTCACCCGACTCGAGGGAAGGCGAAGCCATCATCACTTGCTACCCGATTCCGCTTCCGAGCTTGTTCATCGATCCATTGACGATGAAGGGGAAGAAGAAGATCCGTTGAAGATTCTCACCGCGGAAGGGAAGAAATTCCATGGAAGGAAAACGAGCGTTCTTCGTCAGAGGTGGCGCGTTCTTCGTTCACGAAGATAAGATTCTTCCCAAGTGTTGGGCGTCGCGGTATTTTACCAGCGCTACGTCTCTTGGTGAAGACGTCCCCAAACCCTCTCCCAAGATCCCTATATATAGGAGAGGGGGAGAGGTATGTAACCATTGTGGTTACATAACTTGTTTTTTAAAAAAAGGGGTCGGGTGAAATAAATTGTTTTGACGCAATTTATGAGGTCCTTTGGCACCACTTAAGAGGGGAGGGTGCCAAGGAGTTTCTCCCCATTTAATGGGGAGTTGAGGAATTAATAGGCTCTACCTCATTAATGAGGGAGAGTTGAGTGGTTTCCTATCCTCTCATTAACAGGGGGTTAAGCCCCGTCTGGTCCCTACCATAATAAACCACCCACGGGAGGTTTAGTTTGGGTGGGCCCCACCACCATAACCTCTCAAGGGAGGTTAAGGTTTGGTGGCCCCACCTCCAACCTCCATGAGGAGGTTTCAACCACCACACTCCCAATGGCGGATGAAATAAAATAAAGTTCCTGACACATTATTTTATTATTACTCTTATTTAAAGAACACCCAAAAACTAACTTCTGCTCTGGATTAAACGCAACTGCGGAAAAAGTCTCTTTAAGAAAATAATGGCGTTGTGAGTTCATCGGTGCCCTCAGAATTTGATTCCGAGCACCGGTTCAAAATTTAGAAAAACCCGCTCGTTCGTTCTCTGAACGTAACCGAGCCAAACATCGGAAATTGATTCCGGGCACACCGGGCCTCAGAATCAGGCGCTGTCAGAAACTGCGTTCTTGAAAATTTCCAAAGAAAATTTAAGAAAAAAATTTCTCTTGAAATTTCTGGGTATTTACAAACATAGCACCAATACATTAAATAAAGATACTATGGGATGATATGATGGTCTAACCCCTTTGGTGTAACATTGAACCATTAATTTACAAATGACCACCTGGGCGGCTCTCAAGGTCAATATTCTTTGGTATGCAAGGAATTAAGAAATTATAAATTACCTCCTAGTTTTATCTCATATTCAACCCACATGGGTCAACATAACTTCCATAAACTATAATTGACCTCCGGGGTAGATCTCATGTTAAATAACCCTAAGTCAAAAAACTACAACAAGGATCTGACTATCCATCAGAGAAACATTGTTTATATATTACCAAAGTAGCTCATGTAATATGAAACTACTACTTTGGAAATAATTCACAATAAAATCACATGCATTTCAAATTATCAATCAAACTCCATCCTAATCAACAAAATCATGGGAAACAAGGTTAGAGTAATATAAATCCTATACCAAATAGAAATAAAAAATCAATCAAGGTAAACACACCAATGAGGTTTCCCATAAACATGGTATATAACCTCACACATAAGAAACAACCATTTTTTAATGAAATAAACACTAGAAGGTGTTAAACAATGTTAAATTACAAATCATTAAATACCCCAATAATTGTTATCACACAAATTTATAATATATTATCCATATATGATCAACAGAAGTCAAAAACCACAGAACTCAATGTATCAAAATCAATAAACTTGAATGTTATCCCTTGAATAGGCATATAACGACGTATATCTACAAAAAGGTGAAAAATTTACATCATTGAATAATTCACATTAGAAGAAGAATCATGAATAAGGGATCTAGGGGATTCTAGAACTCACCAGTGGTATTCCAAAGAACCTGGCAGTTTCTCAATCAGATCTCGGAGCACACTTCTATGACGAATGGGTAGAATAAGTTGATAATGGACAAGAGATGCAACCCTGCTACAATATATCAATTAAAAATAAAATTAAAAAACATGTTAATCAATAGTACAATCCATGAATTTTCTCTTACTGAACCCTGACTTAAGCAAGGTATTCTTGTTCAACACACGACCTGCACTCATCAATTAGACAATTAGTACACGGCTGTGAGAGGCTACAAGGTACATGGTGTATACATGGATATACATAGAGTGTACATAAAAAGTCCCAATTTCATAATTTTTTCAAAAAAAACAACCAAAATCCATGATCTATACAAGAAAATGACATATAGGATCTTATGAAATTACCCCTTTAATGAATTTTGTCCCTGAATTTTCCTTCTAATGGTGGTGAAAAGAATATTCAAACAACTCTATCCTACGTGATCACATGTGAGCCTCCCTCTCCAAAGTCTTATCATGAACTTGGATGTGATTCCATACCAACCACACTAACAAAATAGATATGCCACAGATAAACATAATATTGGGATCAAAAATCTGAATAGGGTGATCCCTTTTGGAATCATCCACCTCCTATTCAACCTCTTTGAGTTGAGAAACCTGAAATGGGTCTGAAATGTAATGCCATAGATGAGAGATAAGAAATAGGTCATGCATATCTCGGTAACTATGAGGTAATGTTATAAGTTAGAAAGCCGGCCCAAAAACCTCAAACCTGAAAATTCATGATATGTCTCATTGAAGGCATCCCCTATCTCCAAATCCTCTTATTTCATATCATTAGTGTGACATGTAGGAAAACCAGATATATGGCCTCGAACGTCATAGGTATTCTCTGTTAATCATCATAATATTTTTGGTGAGCATGTTCTTTATTCATCCTATTCAAAATAAAATCCACATGCTTAGTGGTCTCTAGGACGAGATGAGGTCACAATGTAGTTTCCACTCTTGCCTCTAGCTAACATAAGGGTGATCGGCATGGCCGATCATACAGAGTCTCAAAATGATTAATAAGAATAGATTCATGAAAATAGTAACTATAAGAAAAATCCATCAGGGGTATGTGTTTCACCCATGATCCCTCAAAATCCTGGATGTATGCTTGAAGAATGTCATCTAAAACAAGAATCATGCGCTCGAACTCGCCATATGTTTTGGGATGATATGTTGTATAATAAGTACCTATATACCCAAATCCCTAGTAAGACCATTCCAGAATGGATAAGTAAATTAAAAATCCCTATATAAAATGACAGAGTGAGGAAAACCATGAAAATCTATAATATCTTGGATTCACAACCATCCAAGATGATCAACACTTAGGGTTTTCTTGATCAGTTGGAAATTTCTATCCTTTGTGAGTTTGTCGATAATAAACCAAACTGCATAATTTCATCATGGAGACCTCAGTAAAACTATCATAAAATCCATCTCGACATCATTCCACTTCCACTCGTAAATGGATAACTAATAAAAAATACATTCTGATATGTGATGGTTCGCCTTCATCGGCCGATTGGTAGAACAACTCAACACAAAACTGGATACATCCTTGTTCATGCCTATCCACCAATATTGAGGATGTATATCTCGATAAATATTGGTGTAGAAAAATTAAAATCATGAAAATGATCATTGAGTATGTCTGCTAACACCCAAATGCATCCATGAAAATGAAAAATCTCATCATCACCTACAGTCCGCCCAAGAGTACGGTCTGCACCTCACACACTATCATGTAGGTCTTAGAATATGAAATTTGATACTGACTCATTCTCATTCAATATAGTAGAGTATGGGTATCAACTATATAACAATGAAATGGCTTACCCTATTTGTCATGAAACACCAAATAAATCAGATAGAACTTAGAAATAAGCTTCCACTCATTACTAGAAGTTTGATCATCATGTATCTGAGACTTCATTCTCAAAACATCATCCACTGAAGTGTATTTTATTTGTATTTAGGCAAGCTCAATGTCAAAATACTGAAGGTACTAAACCCACCATCATAGTCTCAAATTCACATCTCACTATGGAAAAATTTAAAAGTGTCATTTATGGTCAGTGAAAACCACAAAATGATCTCCCAAAACATATTGTCTCAAATTGTACAAAGAATTCACAACTGCAGCCAACTCGAGATAGTGTGTTAGGTAATTCATCTCATGTGTCCTCAATTGTCGAGATCCCTATGCATTAACTCCTTTTCCCTACATTAGCAATTCTCCCAGTCGAATACCTGATGTGTCATAGTAAATGTTGTAACTCTTGTTTGGATTTGTAAAAATCATTATCAGTTCTGAACTCAATTTCCATTTCAACTCTTGAAAGGATGAATCCCTATAATTTTCCCATATGTACTTCTCACCAATCATAGTTACGCCCATCAGTTGTTATTATTGGTGTGATAAGTCCTAAATAAAGTGTCTTTAGTAACTAGACATACCCAAAAAACATCATACCGCAAGGACCTTATTCGAAGGCTCCAAGTAAACTACCGCTATCACATTATCTATGTCTACAGATACTTATGTATCTGAGATAACATGACCCATGAAGTGAATCTGGACTTTCTAAAAGTTGAAATTTGAGAGTTTAGAATATACTTGATGCTCTATTAGTATACTTAATAAAATATCATGATGGATTTCATGGTTCTGTCTAGTGTGAGAGAACACTATGACATCAACCGAGAAGACTACCATAAATGAATCCATTTATGGAGGGAATACTTGGTTCATTAGTATCATGAAAACATATTTCATGTTTGTTAGAATGAACAACATAACCCAATACTTGTATTGACCACACCTTCTTTGAATGGATGTATGAGGCACATATGATGGTCTAACACACAAAAGAATATAATGGGATATTAAGTAAACATTCTAGAACAAACAGGCTCCTCTAAGCTAATCAAAGAAGTCAAAAATTCTTATTAAGGGATATCAGTTCTTTATCATCAACATGTTAATATTACAAAAATACACACAAATAACATGTTAATCATACACTTTCACATCCAAATCAATAGGGTAATCCCTGGTATAAGTAATGGGTTAGATAAAACACTTTCCCAACAACTCCACAAACTTCTTTTTGAGCTCCTGTAACTCTACTGTAGCAATATGATATGGAGGAATAAACATTTTTTACACTTTTGTAACAATATCAATTAAAAAATACACCTCTATCTCTAGAGGTAAAAATTAAAAATCATATATAAATACATATATGAGATGGTCAACCACTAGAGGAATGTCTATCTGTGAATTTTCTTGTTCCTCTATATAATAATTAGATATATGGGCTATAATCCCTCCCAACCCATGATTCTCAGGTCTAACTCATCTTTGTGGGATGTCTCATTCATCCTTTCTTAGAACATATCCATCGTTAGGTGATATGAAACTCACCCTATGGTTATTGCATTCAAAAAAATGCATGAAATGAGACCAACCAGTCTGTTACGAGAATGACATCAAATCCTTTCAACACTACGATATAGATTCCCCAGAAGAAGTTACACCCCCAAACCTCAAGAGGCCACCCCTTGCACAGACATACAGTAGTCTTCCTAATCCACAATGGAGTGTCTAGTGTCATAGTATCATTCGATATAATGATGTAGAGCATAAGGCTCTCTACAACTTCAATAGAAATAAAACTATGGGAATACCCTATATTATAAATAGTAATAGATAAAACTATGGAAAATAGAATTTTACCTTTAACAGTAGAGTGTCTAAGATCCTTCTTATGTTGGGTCTATTCCTTAAAAATTTATGACCTATAACATATACTTGTGAGTCCACCTAGCTACCCTAATATAGTCTAGCTTGTTGTCGCTGAAAACCTATAGGATAGCTACCACATTCATAACCACCTCCTCTGCATGAATGTCCTGACGAAGTCTAGTTCCCTAACTGATGAGATACTAGTGGTCCTTATCCTTAATATATATTCATAACTGATCCATTATCACTCTATGTAGGTGATAACATCCATAGAAAATGATGAGGATGAACCATGATTCTATAAGATCAACACTCAAGTTGGTCTCTCAAGTACTGCGGTCTCATGTGACCACTCCTTCCGCATGGGTAGCACACCACTCAGATTGAAGAAAAAACATTTTGTGAAAACCCCATGTGGTGCATCCTAGTATAAATAAAAGGAGTACCAACCCTAGTTACTAAACTTCTATGGCTCACCGCTCAAAACATCCTTATGTTAATCTTGGTAGTGAACACCTCTTTTACTATGGTAGTCATGAAATTATGACTAATAACGTCCCCCTGCAATCAGATGTCATACATGAGACCATCGTAAAATCACATATCTTGTGATAACTCATCACCTCTCAAAACATGTTTAAATCAACAAATCTCTTTAAATATAGGAGAATATTAGATTACTAAAGGAGTTCCCTCCTCTAAATTCTTGGAGTCCCCTACTTGGTCGGCCCCCAATGTCTCATGGTAGAAGTAATCATAGATTGACCTCTCAATATCATCCTAATCCATATCTTAATGATGTTACGACTTTGAGATATCATCCCACCATTTCTTTGTGGAATCACATAGCATGTAATTGTGAGAATCACCATCCTCTTATAATGTGTCTCTAGATTCTCAAAGATAGGAAGCATGTACTCCAACCATGGATCTATAGCCTCTGGTCCTCCATACCCTAAAAAGATGAAGAATGATGCTTCTAGAATACCTATGTCAACTCTTCCATAGTAGGGGTATGATGTCGTGATCTTTGAAAAGTTTTCGAAATCATCACAAATCCTTCAATGAACTGTGAATTAGCACCTATATCTGGTAAAATAGTTGGTTACCACATCAGAAATACAGGAGGATCCAGTAGTTTCCAAGAGCTAAATGTTTTGGTGTTCGATAATCATAGCCTACCTGGTGTATAACCAGAGGATGTTTTGGTGTCATGACTCTGCAAGGTCATGCACACATCTATGTCCTATATTAGCAAGTACATGAAACATAAAAGTAAATGAATGGAGTTGGTGAATGAATGAATTAAGGTTTTATAAAATATGGATACACAGTGTGTTGAAACACTACATGGCGTGTTCCCTTAAGATTTAACATGGGCATGTAATCCTTCCAACCTGATCACCTAACATCCCATAAATATGGTGGGTTCCTCCTAATACATATTTTGTGGATTAATATTCCATACTACCTAGGTACTTCTATATGGAAAGAAATATAAATTCCTACTAGTGTCACAGTACATAGTGTGTTCACCCTAGACACAGCTTGTACTCAGATGTTCTATCCACCAGTGTCTTATTTTTACACGCTCGGACACATGGTCGACTATAGAATGACATATACATCTAGTATACAATGTGTTCTACCAGTTGTTTTCCCACCTTGTGTCTCTTCTCACACAGTTAGTCACATGATCAACATCTACATGATATTTAAATTCTGTACATTGTGTGTACATAAAAAAGTAATTTATTCCAGAATATAAAAACATATGTCATGGTTTCATAACATCACACATAGTGTTTTTTCTGTATTTTAAACCTTAAGCTTCTGAAACTTATCCTAACCACCATAATCATATAATTTGTCCATGTAATCCCATTTTCCGATCTGTGTGATCCCATACTCACCTCAAATCAATGTTTTTCATCTTAATTCCTATCATATATTGTCATATCTTAATTGAATTCAATTAAAGTTAAAACAGGATCCCCCAATCAATCGATCCAAGAGGGCCCATAACACATAAGGGGACAGATCATGGCATCATTACGAATGAAACAATACATGTATGAATACCCTATCCAAAAGCACTAATTTCTATCCTAGAATCTATCAAAACATAATTCTGATTTAGGACAATATATATCACAATAACATTCAATCCGTAATACACCCTAAAAGGAATGACAATAATGAATGAAATGTGATCTCTAGAATGCTCTTATTTGATGCATCCGATAAAAAATCTTCATCCCATTAGGTAGTATCAAAATAGAACCACAATGATAACAATCATAATTGCAAAAAACAAGTGAATAAACTAACTATGAAATCAAATTAATTGTAACAATTGAAAAACTTTAGAAATTTCAATATTTAAGGTAACTTGTACTTTCCATATACATTGGTTTTTTAATACTAGAAACATCTTATTATCAAAATCCATTTACATACTATACATGTCTATATGATCCATAAGGTAAGGAAATGTAGAAATGAATGTTTCCATAATACTAGTTTGTTACATATCAGATTTCGGTGCCCCCCAAAATTTCCCGGAACCATGTTGGTAACATAACCTCAAGTGTAATTTACAAAACACCAGAGCCTACCAAATAGAATTGATGGCCATTGTGTGATAAAAAGTAAATGGTTCCCTCATTGGAAGACCATAAATATAGGAAATAAAATTGTATACAACAACAGAAGTTGTAATACCAAACAATAGAAGTAAACTCTAGAATACTGATACTTATTAAACAAGTGGATCTTGTAAATAAAACAAGCATGTCACATGTTTCAACTAAATTATAAAATAAATTAAAAATTTTGAAAATAATCTATAGAAACAAAATTTCCAAATAAAAAAGTAAACATCAGAAGCACCTCAAGACTCATCTTGGTCTCATTCTCTCTAGCTCCAACAACAATCAAGTACCGGATGAGGAAGGGAACTTTCCCATATCAATACCTTCATCCATAGAATCTGGTTGGGACAAAAACATAACCCAATCACATTGTGATAATAATCCTAGTAATAAAACACCAAAAAATCTTTTCATAACTATTAGTGAATATATATATGATAAAAATATGCAAAAATGAAATATTATACTATGGTGTTTTTAAATTAAATAATGCAACCGTTTTGAATTACACTATTATTTATTAATAGTTCATCCTTTGAATAATGTAATTTTTGGATTTATCTATATAATTATATCAAACTGTTTAATAGAAGAAAAAAATATGTCCTAGAAGACCATTTAAAAAAAAGTAAGACCGAGTCCATGCTTATGCTTTGTCTTGGTAGACTCATCGCAATCATTCAATAATTCATAAAAAACGCTCTAGGAAATCCCTTATAGTCTAGCCCCTTTTGACAATGAATCATGGATTAAATTCATGATATCATTCGCCTTATTCATCATTGAAAATCAAATTGTTATTTTTATTTTTGTCCATGAGATTAAATGTTGGTGGTTCTATTTTTCATTTCCACATGATTAAAACATAAATCTTGATGTTTGAATTGAAAAGTGTTTTTAAATTATTTAAAACTCTGGATTTGAATGGATTCTTTGTGTGTTTTGAAATAGAATTCCATTTCTGAAAAAAAACAATTTTAATGGAATTGAAATGTTTGGATGATTTTTGGAAAAATGATGTTGGATAAATTTGAATATGATTTTTTACTGAATCATATAAAAATGGAATGATGTTAAAGATTATTTGAAATGGCATGAATTGATGATAACCAATGTCTTCGTTTTCAAATGAGAAATCCACTTTCAAAAATGAAAATTGGCGACTTGAAATTTTAATTGATTTGAGAAGTTATATTTTAAAAGGAATGATTGATTAATTTTTTAGCAATTTCTAACCTATGTAGTTAATTGTTACAAGAAAAAAAATACTAGGACCATGTATCCCACATAGTGGATTATAAATGGAAATTATTACTAACAAAATAGTGACATTACTACATATGATGGGTTCAGTTGTTGGGGTGTAGATTACCAAGAAGGGATTCTCTTATTGGGTTATATTTGTGTGTTCATACATTTGTAGATATTATATAATTCTTGAGATGTGTGAGGATTCAATTATCTAAAGATCCAACATACCATTGGGGTTTCTTATATGTTGAATTAAAATGATTTTTGACTTTATTATACATTACATAAATTATTGAAAAAATTTATGCACACCAATTATTTTATATAAGAGTGTTTTTGATATTTTTTATTTAACGTATTTTTCATATATCAACTATCTCTTTAAATGTGAAAAATAGATTAATTTGTTTTGAATGAAATACATTTACATGATTATTTAAAAGGGAGAAAAATTTATTTCATTACTATGGAGTTGATTATAGAACACATGTTGGTACCCTACTGGGATTTATATTTTACATCCTACCTTTGCAATAGGAAAGTGTACACTTTATTTTGCGAGGTTTAAGAAAATGAAATGCGCCACATAGAGGTGGTGGATGTTTTTTATCCATGGGATCATGGAGTATTGATAGAGACTAATTGAGATTTTTCAATTGTCACATAATAATTTCAATGAAATTTATTTAGATAACTTTTTAATACATATTATATATTATTTTATTTATTTAGTTAATTTTAAACTATTTTTCTGTATTTCTCCATGTCGAGTGTTGAGCATGATGACTTATGTATCGTATCGTCTGTTGTAATTATTTAATAATTCATTCCATTATTGATCATGTATGATTCCATTATCTAATATCTACATCATGTAGATAGTGAATTTCTTGTTGGCCATGTTTGATCTTGATTAGGTATTATGGTACCACAATTTTTGTATTGGATAATGAAAAATTTGTATAAAAGTGATTCATACTAACAATCCTTACATGATGTTAATATGTAGGTAAGGATATCTTGATGGGACATAAAAGATAGTAGGAAGAAATCTCATGTACATTTATCAGTTTAATATGGATTAATACGCGAATGGAATTTGGGAAAATATATGTTGAGAATTATTTATAATTTTTCATTCTTTTCGCTTCCATTGTTATAATTTTCTTGAACTCCCAATATTAAATTTCTACTCAATGCATTTCATATCCCAATATCATTCATAGTTGTTTTTGATCTGTGTATCATTTATGATGTCTTAATTGTTTTTTTGGTCTTGTGTAGCATATTTTCCAAATGAAGATACATAAACAATATATTGTAGGATGTTGATGGAGAACCACATGAGAAAATTCCCAACTGGACCAAAATCCTTTCAGTATATTATTTAATTATATCAACTATCTAGTATAGGAAGATGATTCTACTCATGATATTATTGTAGAACCGCAATGTAACGAATAATAGAGACATTCTAAATTGTTAATTCTACTAATAGAATATTTTTTCCAAGTCTTTAAAATTTATTAAGACGATGAGGACTGGTTGAGTAAGTTATTGTATATTCATGTGTTCTTTGAAATGAATGAAGTTATTAAAGAGAAATGTGATATCATTAAGATGGAATGGACTAGTAGGTGATAGGGTATTATAGGGAGTTGGAGAAAACATTTAGGGTTTATAATGTAAATAATTTCATTTTAATTACACAAGTTTGTTCTATCATGAATATATGGTCTTCGTGAAATCCATACAGTTTCAAAAACACCAAAAGCGATTTATGATCTTGAATAATTATGAAAAAAATTTGATAATATTTTTTTGTTTTCTATAAAGGTTGTGAATAATGAAAGTCTAAAGGAATACTGAATTGAATAGGAACATATTTCCGATATCTAATCCCACGTTTCTTATATATATACCATCATGTGACTATACTTTTGATTGGGTATTGATTGTTAATCTTGACATGGCCCATATGTCTATGTTGAAGTGTTACCTTTTTCTCCCAGTGGTAGTTTTTGGAGTTCAATTATTAGAAAAAAGGTATCATGATGATTGTATTAGTTGTTTCGGATAGTAGGAATCTTCTAGGCCTCCTATAGTATTTGGCAGGGGCCAGTTGACATTATTTTATTAAGACAAGGTTGCTAATTTGTAATGTACGTGTACTTAGGATCCTGTGATCTATATTTTCTATGGTATCTCTGATCATTTATATAAATTAATAAAATTATTTTCAACTTTCTGATTTGACAATGTCTCATTAGTTTGAAAATTTTCTATGTGAAATCAACATCGTAAATATATAAGGAATATTATTTTTTATCATCCCAACGAAGCTTCTTCAAATAATATATGAGTCTCCAAATAAAAATGGAATTGGTCTGATGATTGGGATAGATACCATGAATAAAATTTTGCCTTTATGGATTTAATTATTTGATATTGTTTATTATCACTCATTAATATATTAACTTATTGTGAACCTATTAAATATTCCAATAAAACATGTTTCTTGTGTCATTGATATTATTTCACCCCTCTGAATGATGAGCGAGAAGGGTATTAATTTTCCTTCTTGGGTTTTCTCATTATCAGATATTTAGAATAACTATAATATTTCTGATCTCTTCATGAAACTTCTTAACCAAATTATCATGGTTGGAAAGATTATTGTTAGAAATGCATGAATTTACTATTCTCTTAAATCGGTATCCTTTACTTAACTTAATGGGGTGTGTCAAGTCATTTGAAGAGATTAAGATCCAAGGTCATGTAGTGCTTGAATTCTGTTTCCATAGTTGGTAAGTGTAATATTAGTTTTTTATTTGGACATGAAGCGAGAATACATGATTGATTATATAACACCTGTTACCGTCATGTTTTCCAAAGTGTCTCTTTTATATTACTTTGGTCCCACAATAGTAAGATATGTGTTTTACATTATTGAATTAGTGTTAGGTACACTTCTAGAATATATTACCTCTTATCATTGGATACTATTTGATTTTAATGTTTAAAATACTAATTCATATGATCTATTATATAATGGTTTTATACAACTGACATTACCACCTTGGGCATAATATATTCTTGTTTACGGAAAGCTGATGGAACACATCACCTTTTTTTTGAATAAAAATAACTTATTTGATTAATGAAAATGATTAATTATATTTTCTCATGCATTTATGAAATATATAACTATTATAAAGTGGATAAGTGGTTCTCAAAAATTAATCTCTGATATAGTTATCACCAGTTGAGATTGACGGAATTAGACATTTAGAAGACCCCCTACCATAGTATGAATGGCCATTATGAGTATCTCATCATGATATCTGATCTAACCATTGATCTGATGTTTATTTGTAATGAACATCATTTTATAATAGTAAAAAATAATTCATAGTATTCACTATGGATGCAATATTGGTTTACACCAACAATGAATAATATAATGTGGGTCATTCGAAATCATTCCTAGAAATACGGAGCGATCAAATACACTGAAAAAGAAATAAAAATAAAATTTATGGGTAAATGATGTATTATTAATGGGACATGCATTCTCTTATCCAAGTATATTAGTTGATATGGAGGTGGTAAAAGATATTATGACATGGGAGAAAGAAGATAAAATTTTGGTGGAATGGATAATCTTAGGATTTGTGGTCTATTAGTTCTTGTTTTTCAATGACTTATTTATATTGGATTCTTCATTGACATCCCTCACATGGAAGGGACTTATATAATTATGTAATGAAAATTATCAATATTCTTATACTGTGTTGCAATTTCTTCTAACTTCTACGTTTGTGTTGAATGTTTCATAGGTTTTTCAGGTCAATGTGGCTTTCTTTGACAAAATTGGTTTGGGTTGGTGATGTGTCTTTTTGAAAGGTGATCATGTACAATGCAATGGGTACATACAAAATAGGCGATAATAGAATAATTATTTGTCCCAAGATCATTAACTCTCAGATATAATGTATGATCTTAAAATTTTGGAGTCATTTTCATATTTGAGAAAGTATGATCATTTATCTGGACTACAAAATATTGTGTTATATCTTCTTGAAAAATGCTTTTAACCTCTTTTAACCGAATTAGGTAAAATGAATGTCTTATATTGAAATTTAAATTTTCTGCACGTAGGGGAAGGGAAACTAAAATAGCAATTCATTGTGATGTAAACCTCCAACCCATTCCATGAAAGAACGTTCATAAGTTTGTAACATGATGTCTCTTTTTTTATAGTATCATTTATTAATTTTGGAGGATAAGGTTGAGGTTATCTTGAAAAGGGATCATTTGATCTCCAATATTATCATTATAGATCTACAATAACATCATATTCATGAATAATTTCCTTGAATTCTTCACTCCCATTATGGTGGGTAGACCATGTATTGAAGAACATTTTCATCTATTGAAAAATTATTCTTTCAGTATTGATATTTTACCTTATCCATTATTAATGTTCATAATTGTGGATTTCCAAAATTCCCATTTTTTGGTTCACCATAGATCCACAATTATTTTCTATGATATGTGATGATAATAATGGTGAAAAATTATGAGATGTGGTATTGATAATTTTTTTTCATTGTTATACATACCTGAAACTCAACCTAGAGAAACATAGATATATGAGTTTTCTTTAGTGACTTATAGTACAGACTTGGATGTCAGATGAGATCTCCATCGATATTTTTCATAGTTTTAAATATAAAACATAGAATAAGAAAATTATATGCTTTTTACTGAATCATATTACCAAATCACCTGACTTTGTACACAATCATGACACAACCAAATTTTAGGAAATGAGTTGTTTTTATATGTAGTTGATTATTAGGAATCTAGGAGTCTTGAAAATAATAGTATCAAAAAGGAATCCTCTTATTAAATCTCACTTTTGGATAGGTATCTAGGTGAATTTGGATAGCAGGTGCCTTTGGGAATTATATATCATCTGTATTTGTAAGGAAAGATATAATTAGATATACATATTCAGGAACACTTGCATTAATATAATATTCCTGACTTCAGTAGAGCATGGGATTCCCAATTATGACTGGGTGTGTTTTTGTAAATCAATAGTTACATTCCCTCTATTACCATAACTCATTCTTAGACCTTTTATGGATGGAATTTTAATTCATTTCTATATAAGATGTTGGTTTTTAAAACATCATGGGATAGACTGTGTTTTGTCTGTGAAATGAACGAAATGATTCAGTACATTGGTCATTAAATCTTGGTTACAATGATCCAGTGGAAATAAAATACTAACTAGTGTAGTTGACCATTGGTGTTTTTAGTTGGTGAAAAAGGGTTCTTTAGATTTTCACAATGTCTAGGTCATTGAATACATCAGAAGCAATGGAAATATTTACCTTATAAAATGTCTCCTCTGTTCCCATATAATTTCGCAAGATTGGTGGAATTATATTTTTATACTAATTTATCAATGACTGAGAATCAATGTAGGATTTTTTATATTAACAAAAAAAGTAATTTATTGTATGAATGAATCTTTAGTATTTGTGATATAGAATCATATTCTTGATTTTGAAGAGAATCTGGATCTTGAATCCTTGATAAGATTCCATTGTCCCCATCAACATGACATATAATCTTATTGAAATGAAATATTTGGAAAACAAGTGATTATGGTGGGTAGGTTTTAAGACCATGTAACCTTTTTTCAGATTCTAAAGAATTGGTTTTTTCTCCTCAATTCCCCTTTAATATAGATAAAATAATCATTGACCTCTTTTATCTCCTCTGGGTAAGTAGATATCCTTTTATTTGGTTTCATCCAATAACTCTTTCACTCTTTTATGGGGTTATGGATCATCATGTTTTGATAAATCTAAACTCATTTTTTATAATATTATGATTCATGGGGGTTCTTCTTGATATCAATGGCATTGTAATTTTTTGTAGATCCCATTGTTGGTTTTGTTTTTGACAGTGTGATTAAAGGTAGGTGGTTCCATATTGATTCTCCCAATGATTGAAACATAATTTTTCATTATTTAATTGAAATAATATAATATTTGATATAGAAAATTATATTTGAATGGATTTGATATGTGATATAAATTGTCATATAATATTTCAAAAAACACTACTTTTAATTGAATTTAAATATTTGTGTATTTTGAGAAATTATGGCCTAATTTTCTAAATTTAGGGAATCAAATGAATTTAATTTGAATCTTGAGAAAATGTATTAATATTTATATTGTTTTTTAAATTTTAGTAACTGATTAAAAACAATATTCTTGTTTTTAAATGAGAATTGAAGATTACAAATTGAAAATTGGGTATTTATATTTTTTATTTATTTGTGATAATTGATTTCCCCATGATTTATTGTTTGATTGTTGATGTCCATGTTAGCATGGGTGGTTAGTAATTACGGAGACAAGTACATTGTGGTTTTTCCTCACTAGAATTTTATTAACAATGAAAAGTAATACTAAAATAATTGTTTCTTGACTTTCTATTATGGTTTGTTAATTTGGGGTGTTAAATTATTAGGACGGGCTCCCTTATTGGGGTGTATTTGTGTCTGTTCACCTTATAGAGACAAATTCATTACTAATATGTGTGAGGTTATAATTACCATATAAAATAAGATACCATAAGTATTTTTTACAATGATTTTTTTTTATTTTTAAAAAAATTATACATTACATTGATTATATAAATGATTTATTCATTAAAAATGTTTTATATCTGTGTTTTATAATAATTTTATATTTAATAGATATTTGATATATCTTTTATATCATTCAATGTGAAACCATGTTTTTAGGTTAAAATATAATGTCTATATACCATTCCCTATTTAAAAAAATAGATCATTAATGGTATGATTTTTATGTAATTTATAATGGAACACATGTTGAGACCCTACTGGGATTTAGATCTCACAAGCTAACATTTCATTCAAGAATTTATAGACATTCTTATTCCTTGTCCTAGAAAAATGAAAATCACCACTTATAAGTGATTTATTTATTTAATACATGGGATCATGGAGTAATGATAATGACCGATGTAGATATTTTACACCCAATAGATATTAAATTCTACTATTTCTTTCTTCTGGAATTTATTCTTTCCATTATGATGGTTATTTTATTTTTTGGTACAAATTCCCTAGTATTTTTCTGGATCATCTCAAAGAAGAGTGTTGGTTTTCCTATATTATATATATATATATTATTTTTTTATTTTGGAAAAATCCATTCCCTATTTAATCTTGTAAAATACCTGATGCTATTAGACACCCCATGGGGCCTGGAAACACCCTTACAATAATGTTAGAGTTGTCTAGGGAATTAGGGATAATAATGTGCCTAATATGGTTCTTGAAAATTTAACTAATTTAATCATTAATAAATCCACTTAAATGTGATAGAACATATACCTTTAAAATATTTTCATTTAAAAACTAGTTTGATAAATTATTTGGTTTCAACAAGCATGAGTAATGATAATCCCATCTAATGGGTAGTTCAGTAATAAAATATAAATTATAGTCACTACTATTTAATCATTCCCACCATATGGGGTGGTTTTTATTGTGTTATTCATCCTCCAACCATGTAAATCGGTATAATTAACATCACATATGTTGTTTAGAAAATTAATTTAACATGTTAAAAATTTTATATTAAATGGGTTTTATGTCTGCTTTGTCACACGACAGAGACAAATCATGAACTTGTTATACATTATTGAAATTTAGAAAAAAACATAAATTAAATTGATAGTTTAATATTAATCTTTTATCGACATAAATATGTTTTTGAAATGATAGAAAATGGGGAAAATCGTACGAAACTTAAAATATTGTAGATAACCTCACATGGAAATAGCCTACATCATGGAAAATAAAATAAATAATGGGAGAAAGTGGAATTATATTCTAACTAAGGGGATATAAAGTGACCAATGGATTTCAAATATATCCATTAATGAATAAAATACATAAAATCCTAGATAATAGGGAAGAAATATCTCACACAGGAACGGTTTTTTTAGGGAGAAGAAAAGAAGTCATCAACATAATTTCATATAATAAAAAATGAAAATTTATATGTTTTTAAATAGGATCATAGATTTTAAATATGTTTTGAAAAATAATCCTCAATAGTTCATCTAACACTTTCCATCATCCACACTTCCCATCATTAGTGCACATTTTTTTCACAATCCATGTGGGAACTATATATTTGGAACTATCACACAGCTCAAACCATATATGGTCTAAGACACTATTAGATGAACTGTGAATAGTTACTCTATAGAATATTATATATTATTCATTGCAATGAGGCTGAGGCTACATGATTCGAAAAATATTTATCCACTTGTTTAGTACCTCGTGATTGAGGTTCACAGTCAGTACTAATTGTGTTTTAATGATTCACACTGACATTATTTAAAGGAAAAGTGGAATAATCAGAAAACCAAGATGAAACACTAATGAGACCTCCGAAGAAAATTTAGAAACTTCCACTAATGTATAAATGTAATTTTTTGACAGATATTGAAGGTATAATTACATCTATAGAGTATTGGGATCTTATAGTACAACAAAAAGAACACAGAGAGAACAGACGTAGATTTATTAACTACAATGATAAAATATTAATGGGTTTAAATGTATTGAAATAAGTATAATATATATATAAGATATATCAATTAATATCAACATGTCGTTTTAACTATAATATGATCATGATTCTTTTTACCCAAATAGTTCGACAATAAAAAATTTTAAAGTCAGAATGTTGTATTTAATAGAATGAATGAAACAGAACACCAAGCATAAAAAATATAAATTTTTGAGAAATTAGGATATATTTAATATTTTAAATACATTTTTATATAAATTTTATTTCATGAAACAATGAGTTAGCATACATTATATGCATGAACGAATATTTTTGGTAGTTTTCATTATGTTCAAGATTGTGTTTAAATGAACAAAAATATATTTTTAAGTTAATTTCATTTAATTTAATAATATACAACCTATTCTAAAAATTTATTGTTACAAAAAATATAATAAAATATAATAAAATATTTATTTGAATTTATTTTTTATGAACTAATTATAGATGAATATGTGAACTAATTCAATATAAGGGGAATGTTTTTACAAATTGTTTTTTATTTACACAAACTAATTTTATCCAAATAAGTTAAATTATATAAATTTGTTGAGTGATACATATATTATAAATATATAATATATAAAATAGAATATTTTTTACATTCATCCAATAGATTTTAAATGAAAAATATTTGAATAAATATAATTTTACACATAAAGAAGATATATTTTATAAAAGAAGTTTTATTACTTTTTAATAGAGAAAATATTTCAATATGATTATTGAAAATTTATGAATATAATATATTAAAATAAAAATCATTTTTTTAAAAAAAACATCAAAATTAGTTTCGGGTGAATTATTGTAAATTTTCAGTAATATTTTATTTTCTATGATTAATAAAAAATATTTCTTTTTAAATCAATTCTTTTTTACATACACATTATTTTAAATGATAAAATATAATTTTAACTGATTTTTAAGTTAAATTATATAAATCTTATATAAAATAATCATATTCATCTAAATTTAGTAAAATTCAATTTGAAATTATATATGAAAATAATGAATCGTTTGATCATTTTTTTCATTAAAAACCTGCATTGTCGGTCCATCTGTGGGATTTAATTAAAAATAATCCCTAAAAATTATGATTTTGGGATTTGGAATATTTTATTTTATATTATTAATGATAATTATTTATAATGTTTTAAAATGTAAAAAAAATTATTAGAAAATGTGGTTAAAATTAATTAGAGTGATTAAGATGAAAAATAGCATAATAAAGAACAAAACCTCATCTTATTGGCCAAAATGACCTAGAAACAATTTCAAAATTCATTTCTGGACATATTTATATCATAACTTATCTTTAAAAAAATATATACCATTATTGGAGGAGCATTTTTTTTGTTAGAACACTCAATCATGTTTACATTTTTGCATTTACAAGATCACCACTCCTCCTCCACTATAAAATGTAACTCACCCGTCCAACATACTCACACCTATAAAGCCCTTTTTATAACCCATAAATTCTAAAATAATATCTAACAAAATATCCAATAACCCTAGTATAATCATTGATTTAAAAAATACATCCATGGAGTCCCTTTTGGGAAAATAAAAAGGAGTTACCCACAGAATAGGAAAATTCCTTCCTCAAGTTCTATTTTTTATTTTCATTATATAACCCAACACAAATTCTTATTACATGCTTATATAATTACCTCATTATCAAAAATATAATTAATTTTTCTTTAAAATAAGGTTTCGATAAAAAACTACACATAAACTCATCTAATTGGTAATAAATCCACCATACATGAATGAAACAAATGTTTCCTCACGAAACAATGATTTCTCGTTCTCCATTAACCACCTCTCATGATTGGAAGTATGACTGAAACACAATTTTTATATGACTTATATGTTATTTATAATTAAATTATTCATTTGTAATTTTTTTAAAGCACATAAATTCATGATGTATAATATGTGTAAATTATATGAAATCTTTTTTTATATGTGGACTACCACCTCTTCAATGTGATGTGATTCGTTCCCACTATGCAAGGAATGTATAATGGATTATTATAATAAAAATATGTGACATATATGAAATTTATATTTTATTTAAATTATAATATATATATATTTCAATTATGTTTCACTGTTCAAATAAGTAAATTAAATTAATGTTTTGTTCATGTGTACGTGCGACCTACCATCTCCAGGAAGAGTGCATTTAATTTCCTTTCACAAAAATTTATTGATTTTTATAAAAAAAATGTACTAAATGTATATGATATTTATTATTATTTTTACATTCTGGATATGAATAAAAAATAATCATTGTGATTGGAATAATAAATAAAAAGTTATAAAATTATCGAAAAACTATGCTATTAACAACCGGTATAGTGATAATAATGAATGATTACAAACAAAACAGAAATAATATATTTTAAAAAGATAAATTATGATATTAAAAATATTATTATGGTCCTTTTATAGTTTATTAACATTTTTAAAACTATTATACATGAGATTAAAGGACGTTCACCAACAAAACAAACCTAAGTTAAGGGATTTTGATCAAAGTTTTTCCATCCATGAGATAAATATGATATTCACAACTTAATTATTTTTTATAATGTATATTCATCCCCTTATAATATAAAATATCACTAATCCTTTTATCTTCGTATTATATATGGTTTTTCTTTTAGTTATCTCATCAATGGGAATTGACTTGAAAATTTCCAAGTGGTAAAAGTTATCATTCCAAAATATCATTTTATTATGATTGTTAAATTTATATTTCTAACAATCATCTAATAATGATCAATATTATTTTAAATAATTTTTTTCATTAATTGGAATAATCTAATGATATTTATATTATTATTTCATAAACCTTATTGTGTTTTTACCCATGGTTTTAACATTGAAAATTATTTCATTAACTCGGGAATAATTGAAAAATATGTATCTTATATTCAATATAGATTCTTGATAAACAACATTACTTTAGAATTAAAATATAATATTGAATATATGAGTAATGATTTGGGCTAAAGGGGAATTGTTTGGGGACTGTTTAATGCATGATCTATGGGTTGGGTACTAGTAAATTCAATCCCCTTGATGCTTGGTAGTCTCATGAGATGAATAAGTTGACATTATTAGTGTTTTTTAAACTGATGTGAGAATAAGTAATTGTTGTATAATGTTTCATGTTTTAGATATATTATGTAAAATAATAAAAAATTTCCTTTCTCCATAATTTATTTATAGTTATCAATCATGTTTTTTTGGTTATAAATATATAAGGATGAATTTATTTATCAATTAATTGAATAATTGGAATTTGTTTCAGTTGTTTACCTTAAATTATTTTTATCACATATCTAGTTATTTATTTTAATGTGTTCTAACTCAGTTAACAATCCATAATGCTTATTGATTCATTATTTCATATGATTTACCTACCCTTATAGGGAATTTGAGTTCACTATTTTTTATCATTCTCTAGAATTTGAAGAACAAATATTTGAATGAGATTTAAAGGTTGTAGTCCTTTTAGTTTTATTATGTACCATGTTTTTTACCATGTATTATGGGTATAATGTATATAATATGTGCTTAAAATGTGGTAAACTATTCTGTCACTTCTGATTTGTTTTTTCGATCTATGCCGATGTAAAAATAATAATACACCAGCTCCAAGCATCTATGGTTTGGTAATTATAGTTTTTATCAATAAATTATTATAGGGATCCATATAAATTATATTCAGAAAACATATTTTAGGGAACATAACCATATGATAGATTTTAAGGATAAGTATTAAAGAAAAAACCATAATATTGGTTAGGTATAAATTATGCGGTTATTCCTAGAAATAAATCCCAGTATGGATTCTACTAGTGGGTGTGGTTCTGGTATACATATACCTAGGGGTACCGACTCTAACATGGAGTATTGGGTATTAATTAATCGTAACATGGTACATGATAAAGGGAATTACTTCACACATGGTTTGAAACTCAATGGGGATACTCATCAGATAATTTAAATTTTCTTTATAATCCATTATGAATGATTTATAAGTAATGATACACCCAATGTAACCAAATATTATGATTTAAAATACATAAAATATTAATTTAAGTTGAGTATTATATGATATTGGAAATTCATGATTTTTTCATATCATCTAGTATATTTCATAATTTGGAAATGGTTCTTACAAGGATTAATGGTATAAATATATTTTCAAAATATGGTCATTTCTCTACTATGAAACCTATTAATGCTAGAATTATATGTGAGAAAATTATGGATATATTATGGATGGTTCATTTGGTTATGATAAATACCCATAACAAAATGTAAAAACATTTTCCATAGTGAGAAAAAAATATGGAGGATCTCTTTATACAAAATAAACCCTAATAATTTTGTGGGACTACTAATCTAATTATAATTAAGTAATAGATTATGTATTTGGATAATTTTTTTCATGAAATTAAGATGTGGTGAAAATGAAAAGGTAATAATTATAGCTTACTGAATCAATGTAATTTCTGTTCAATGGTGATTCTTGATCAAAAAATACTATATAATAATATGAAATACCACCTAGGGAATAGATAAAATTTACGGAGACATTATTAAATAAACACTTCCATAATGATCCATTATTTGAGATGAAGAGAATGTTTTTTATCCTAATGAAAAAATAATAATAGATTGTTATATACTATAAAATAACATTTAATGTTAATATAGTTATTTTATGGATTACATATTCCATATAGTGTGATATATTCACCAATTCATTGAAGGTATTAAGCCTAATTTCTGAAGGGTGATGGTTTCTCATACAATACATCATAGGGTGAGATAGTTCTATATTCTATAAAAATGCAGACATATTTTTCATTGATTAATAAAATAAAGGTGAATCAATAAAATAATAGGTCATATAAACATAAAGATAATTATAATTCATCGAATAAGATAATGATGAAATTCCATTTTGTGAGAAATATAGAATCAATCACCTTGATAAATTCATGAAAGGATTGGATGTTTCTTATATGTTTATAGAAAAGGATCCCAATAAAATATAATTAAAACGGAAGAAAAAGAGGATTTTTTCAATATTATAAATATAACGAGAAGGAGAACTATACAACCTAATTCCCCTTGAATCAAGCTAATATAATAATGAATAAACTAAGGGATCAATGTTAGGATTTTGTTATTGATAAATGTGATGTAGATTGATTAATGGTCATGAATTTGGAATCATAAATTATGTTATTTAAGTATTATATCATTGATGAAGAATTTATAAGAATTATTAAATATATAAGTGTTGTACTTTAGTGCAATTACATTAAGGATTTCAGATCACATATTTAATGGTGCAATAAAATGTGATTCAATGTAAATCTAAATACTTTTAGAAAAAGTGTAGTTAAGGTAAATAAGAAAATTATTTTATTCTAATGATGATTTTTCAATAATGATATGATTGATTTGGATAATTTAACCTGGTATTACTTACTACTATGGAACTAATTAATTATTTCATTGATAATGAGTTTTATGCCATTATTAATGGAGTTTACAACACTTTTTTATTTAAGTAATATATCTGGTAATTTTTTTATTAGTTAATTAATAAGGAATGATTCATGTTTTCAGTAATGTTTTTGGGGAATTAAATTTATTACCATATTCAAATTTATGGTATATTTTTATTAAGATAAAATTAATATTATTTTATAAGTTAATTTTTGAACATCAGTTCCCTTCATCATAATGTGTTGGATCATAATCATTTAGGAAAATTTTCCATTTATGATATTTTTTAAGTTGATCATTGAATGAGGCCTTAAATATTGTTCTATTTCATTAATCTATGAAGAAACCTGTATTTAATATTATTTAGAAATAGTTATTGGAACAAGAAAAATATTATAGTTATGTAATAGGAATATTTCAAGTAACTATATTTCCTTACATTCTTATAGAGTAAAATAATTATTTACCTATAATAAAAGGGTCTTAAAACAATAATATTGTTCTATTATCATTATCTTAGAAGATATAAGTATCCATTAATCACAATTTTGTTTTATGGATTTATAGTAAACAAGATTCTAATATATATGTTCTCTATCACTATACACTAGAACGTGATTGTTTTATTTTTCTTCGATGAAAATGTTTTCAATATTGTTATTTTATTTGAATGGTATGTTTTGTGTAACCTTCGCATTTTCATTTCCATTTTATTTAGAAGATGTGGTTTGAACATTATTTATAATATTGGTTTTAAAAAATTATTATTTTAAAATATAAAACCATCAATTACTGATATCAATTTCAAATTGTAAGGGAATAATTTAATTAATGTGGAGGGAATATTACACCACAAAATTATTATATAAGAACATTGTATTTAATAGTTTTAATAACACATAACACCATGTTTAGAATGCAATATAAATACTCTATAAATAAGATGTAATTTAATATTTTTAATATACATGATGAATTTATTTTAATTCGTGAAACAAAATGTTATCATTAATTACATGAAAAAACATCATAGTTTGATAGTTTATTGTAATGTAGAAGACTTAGTCTTACCGAAAAAAATTTAAAATTATGATAACATTCTTTTATATAATAAGATAATAAAAACCTGTAAAATTTATTATAATGAATTTAAATAAACTTTTGAAAATATATGTCTGAATTCGTTGGTTACAAATTAATTTACAAATTAATAGAAGAAAAAATTGAATAAAAATGGGATGCTTCTATAAAAATCTATTCGTATACTCACAAAGACATTTTAACATAAGAAATTAAATTAATTAAATTTTTTTTGTGATATTAATTTAAAATATATGTATAAATTATTTTCAATAAAATATTTCATAAATTCAACTAATATATTTTATAAGCATATGATTCGAACAAATCCAATTATACACAGAAGAACCTATTTTTGATAAAAGAACTTTTACCACCTCTTAATGATGCACCAATTTAAAATATGAATTTTTAAACCATTATAATGATAATATGAAAAAATAACATCATTTAAGAAATAAAAACATAAAATTATGCGTTGGTCCCTTTTTATTATTCTTGTGAACTATTTCATTTTTAATGAATATTGAAAAAATAATGATTTTTTATTAAAAAATACCTTTTAATCTAATTTATTAATTTGTATAAATTATTAATTTAATTTAATTTAATGTTTTATTATATAATTTTTTTAAAAAAATAATGAAATTTATGTCATTTAATTAAATTTATCTTTTAAATTGGTTATAAAAACCTTTTGATATTATGAACATCTTTACATTAAAAACCTGAATTGTCGTCTTATCTGCTAGATATAAATTTAATTAATTTCTGCCATCCATTTTTTTTAATTTGGGAAGATGGATTCAATATTTATAATAGAAAAATAATAATTCATAATTATGTCAATTTATTATTTTATGAAAAATAATACTGAATGTGATTAAAATTATTTAGAGCGATCAAGATGAAAATTAATATTTGAAAGATCAAACCCATACACTTGTGGCCCCAAATGAACAAAAAACATTTCTAAAATACAATTTAGGGATATATTTCAACCATATGATCTTTTTATCATATATGGACCATTATTGAAGGCATGAGATGTAAGGTAGACCTTTCAATAGAGTCTACCTTTTTATATTTACATGAATGTCACTGCACCTCCACTATAGAAGCCACCAAACCCTCCCATATATAAAAACCTCTAATGTCATTTTACATGACCTAAATAGAAATTAATAATCCCTCAAAATGGCATCCCTAAATCATTAGGAATCAATTTTGGTTAAAATATTGCAATGGAATTCCAATGGTTCAAACAAAAAGTTGTTACCAACTGAAGAGGTGACTTCATTCCTCAATCTAATTTGTTTTTTCTCATTCACAACCAAATAAAATAATCATATTACATGACTAAATAATATGAATAATGTCTAAAAATGTATTATATTATTATATATTATTGTTTCTACATAAACATAAGGAAACTTCCATTTAATCGGTAATAAAAGTATCATTCATGTGTACGTTGGGATACCACCATGAGAAATGATGAATGTTTGTTCTTACATAACTACATATAATAGCGGTAATTATGATAGAAATATTTTTATTTTTTATATAAATAATATCTATTATATAGCTATTCTTATTTAATTTCTATAAAACACACACCCTTATTCTTTCGATTTTGTGTAAATATTATAACATCGTTTTTGGACCTGTGGACAACTGCATCCTCAAAGTGATGTGATTAGATCACACTATACATGGAACATATATAGTATTATTAAAATAAAAATATATGATATATATGAAATAGATATTATTCTAGAATTATAATATAAAGTTTTAATATAATTTTTTCATTATTTTATTATGGAAATGAAATAAAAGTTTCATTCATGACTGCATACGACCAACCATCTACATTAACGGTGCATTTCATTTCATATCTCAATATTTTTTTGGTTTATTATTAATACATATATAATTAATATATTAATTATTTTAATATTTTATTAATTTTCAGATATAATTAAATGAAGATCATAAGTATAGGAATATCTTATAAAAAGTCAAAACAGACTTTACAAACTAGAAATTGACACCCAAAATATTGTAAATAATGAACGATTGTTAATAAATGGGTGATAAGATATTATAATAAGATCACATATGACAAAAAAATTGAATATGATTATTTTATAATCTACTGGAATGATGAAAACTATTATACAAGTGGATAATGGACATTCACCCAATTTTGAACGCAAGGTAAGTGATTTGTGTCCCACTTTCTACATCTATGTGATAAATTTCATATCCACCACTTACTTATTTTGTGTGGTGTATATACATAAGTTAATAATATATTAAATAATAAATCATTTTATAATAATGTTTTTATGGATTTACTTTTAATCATCTCACTAAATGGTGTTTGACTATAAAATCATAATGTGATAAAAATTATCTTTGCAATATCACTTTATTTTATGGTGGTTTGCTTTCTCATGTAAAAAAACTCCTAATGATATTTTATTATATATTAAAATTATCTTAGATATACATATTTTCATTAAATTTATATTATAATTTCCTAAACATTATGCAATGTTTAAATATTGTTTTCACTTTGAATTTTTCTTATTAACTGGGGAATTATTGATAAATCATTTTATTTAATTCAATATTAATATTTGATAAAGAACATTGTTTATGAATTTAAAATGATTATCAAATATATCTTGATGGATTTTGGAATGAATGACATGGTTGTGAAACTTTCTAAATCATGTATTATGGTTTGGGTTCCAGTTAATTCAATCACCTCACTGCATTGGTAGTCTAATGAGATGAATAAGATTTCCAGTCAGAGTAGTTCAAACTATCGTGAGAATTAATCTAAAAAGAATAGTGTCTCGTGCACCAGATGAAAAAATTATAAAACTTAATTTTTTTTTGTTATTAATTTTTTTGTTATTATTGTTATCCATGAGATTTTTTCATTGAAATATATATTGACGCATTTCATTCCCGATTTATTATTTAAATCTAATGTGTCATAGTTTTTTAATTTTACATATAAATTACTTCATATCATATTATTGAGTGGAATTTTTTCAAACCTATTTACCAGGAAATTGTTATTATTGATTCATAATTACTAATTTATTACTTAACATTACCTAGCACTTTATATCACCCTTATTTGCATTATTTTCCATATAATATGATGAATAAATAATTGAATGATATTTCAATGATGTAGTATATTCCATTTTATTATGTATTATGTTTAATTTTATTTTCTCAATGTATTATAGGTATCATGTATAATTTTTATTCAAAACTATTAATATTTTTAGTCACATTTTTTTAATATTTTATCTATAATAATGTAATAAAATATTACACCAACTCTAGGTTTCTAGGGTCAGTGTTTTTAAAATAGAGTCTCCTATCACTATTGAAAATTTCCAAAATCACTGACACGTGATAATGATGTTACATTTTATAAAATATCTTCTCACAAAATTATGAAGTTTAAATCGTCTCCATGGTACTTGATAATTCTCTACATTAATAAAATAAAAACTCCTACATTTTATAGTATATGCCTTGTCACACTATCTTTCAACTAGAATTATATATTATCAACAATATAATATAATACTAAAAAATTATTTATGTTATTAAAATATTCAATGTAGATCTTGAAAAAATACTTTTGAATTATTCATGATCATAATAATCACATTTAGATTAATTTTGAAAATAATATTTCCATAACTTATATATTATTTAAAATATTAAATATATATATATATATTTAATTATTTTAGTAATGCTAGAAAATGGAGTGAAAAAATATTAATTCATATGATCTTATTAAATAAGAGAATAATATTCATAAATATATTCCTTAATTGAATATTTATAATTATGTAATAATATATGAAATTACTATGAATATAGTTTGCGTGACTCCCACATTGAGTTTTCTCTTTATATACAATTAATTAGTTTCTATATTAGAACATTAGTTGTTTTGGACGTCATTACTCAAATATTTAGTTGTTTGATTTTAGTAAAGGATTTACACACGGTTAATAAAAATAATGTTGTTTTTAAAAGTTTCTTTATAATATTTAACATGATTTAATAGGGGTGATTTTTAAGTGGAATATGATATAGAAAACTATACACCTCATCCATATGAGCAGTAGAGGTTCCTTCTTAGTTGTTACTACAATGTTGGAAAACAGTATACCAATGTGTGTGGCTAAATCCATTGATAATTCAAAATTTCACACAATATGTGATTTTATCATTATAATTCCTATTATTTTATGTTTTATATCAATAATTATCAAAATATTCCTGTGGATCATTTCCCAGTATCCTATGCGATAGATCGACCATCTTCTCACATACATTTTGGATTCCAATTCATAATTTTTGAGAATTTTTTCAATTAAGATCTCTTATAATCCTTAATTATAAACTCTTATATTAAATATTCCACTTTACTAATCTTTATTATTTCTTTTTAGGACACCAGATCTATATAAAATTTACATTTTATGTTTTATTTGATAATGAATTTAATTTTTTATGCATTGTACGGTGTGATTCCTTTCATTGTTTTGCTTTTCTAATTGAATGTGATTAATTTCTTCTTATATTGTGGGATATGATTCAATAATATTTCCTTATTATAATTTTCATAAAATTATGTCCTATCTTAAATAAATTTGTAATGAATTTTTTTTCAAGAAAACCATCTATTAGTGGATTATAAAATGTGTTTTTTTAGTAATTTAATGTAGTAAACATTTTTCAGATGAATTTATAATATTTCATTAAGGTGTGCATTTAATTATTCTAATCATTTCATATAAATGAGTATGTTGTTATTTAAAACTTTTTTATTTAATTTGTAGTCAAATTTCCCAATATTAATTTTGAAATAAAAAAAGTGTGATTTAAATAATGATTTCTATATAAAAAGTGGTTTTGTTCTATAAATTATTTTTGTGTTATGTTTAAAATATTATTTCCCATGAAATAAAAAATAAATGGAATCTAAGGATGGATTTCATAAAATTTGTTGCTTTTAATTTTTTTAAAATTATTATGAATAAAATAATCAATCATTTATTTATCCAAGTTTAAATTTTTTTTCTTGACTAGGATGTCTATTATTATTCTACAATTTTGAGTTTAGAAATAGACTTTCATTTATTACGAGGTTGTTGGAGATTAGATGATGTTTTTTGAATGTTTTTTATAAATTATTTAACTGATGGTAACATGTCTCCTTGTTTTATCACCTCAAATTTATATATCATGGTAAAATTATTAGCTATATATATGCTTCGATAAATGTTACAATATCTTACTATGAAAAAAATTGACATGTGTAATAGGTGAGTTACTCACACCTAGTTCTTTATATGGTCATGGGTAGCCTAATTTGGTGATAAAGGGGATTTTTTGGTTTCATATGTATGTTTTGTGACTGAACTAATGGATCATGTACAATATCATTTATGATATATCCGCATGAGTTTAGTATTTTTCTTATTGTATATTTTAAATTACTTATGAGATCCCAATAAATTCCTTATTTGTATCATATCCCTCTATATTTGTTTATATGATAAAATTTAAATTTTTTTCTTATGTTTTTGCCCATATTTGATAAATAATTGAATATATATTTATATTTATTTAAATATTTACTGATTTTATTACTGAGTTATTTCAAAAATAATTTTAGATGTGTTCTTTTAATAAAAAGGATGATTATAGTCTTATAAATGATTGGTTTTTAAAGGAGTTTTTATGAAATATTTTTATGCTCAAAGATAAAATGGTAATTTTCTTGTATATATTTTTAGAAATATTTGAAATGATAAAAATGGTTTCTATCTTTCAATAAAATAATTGGTCAACATTTTGGTTTTGAAAATGTATTTTTCTACATTTGGAATATTCCACCTGAAATTATTACAATAGTGAAACATTAATTATAGATAAAAAGTGTTTTAGTTTTTTTATTGGGCCACCATGATAAGGGAAAAAATATTTTCCATAATATATTACAAATTTTAATATTTCATTTTTTGATATGAATAGGATAGACTCCTTAGTGAGATAGTTATTTGACTTTTTGGTAACACCAGGTATACACACTAATATATCTTTCTATTTGTGATTGTGTGATTGTGTGAGCTACCCTTATATTATTTATAGGTTTTATTTTTCATTTTGGATGTGAAATTTTACCTTTCTCATTTTATGGTGCTCACTGGTGTGGGGAGTTCTCATGGGTCACATTTTTGTTATTAGATTAGTTTATTAAATTTTTTAATTATTGTATGCCATCTAATTAATCCATATCATTATTTTGATTTATTTTCAAATTTTTGGATTTCATTTTGTTTATATTTTTGTTGATATTTCATATTAATGAGAATACACTGATTTTTAATTTGATATGATTTATTTGGATATTTCGTTTATTTGTTCCATTTTATCCCATGTTTCATGGTTTTCTAATGTATGGATTTCTGATGAAATATTTTGAGAACCTTATTATACCTTATTTAATCTAAATGGAGTGAAATATCATCATATTCAGTTGAATATCAGATTCCATTGCATTTTTCAGTATCCTATGGTGATTGGTAACATTTATCTATCCTTTGAGCAATCATCTCGAGTACTATCTCTGTCATAAAAAGAACTATAATAACCTAATATCTAAAAATAACAATATAATCGATATCATACACAACATCAAACACAGAGCCTAGACTCGCCACAAAATATTTTTACTTAAATATGATCATCATGAAATTTTTATTAAATTTGACTTTACTAAAATAAGTAAACAAAATATAATAATTGTATATATATAAAACCTAATAAATTAAAATATATTTTTTATTACTTATGAAATTAGTACACAATTTTTATTGAAGTTATCTTATTTTTTAGAAAATATATATTTCATAAATAGTTTTAACTACATATTTTCAATGAATATTATAAATACTATATATAAATTTTAAAAATTTATCTAAAAAATATTAATTTTAAAATCATCATAAAAAATCTATCTTATGTTGAATTTATTGGATTTTTATGAGATGATTTATATTTCAGTGGGTTATGATAAAAAAATATTTCACAAACATTGTCATATTTTTTTCTTTAACAAATGTAATTTATTTTTACAATTTTATTTTATATATTTTCTTATTATATCATATGATCTATTTGATTTATAATAATAAAAATTGATTCAATAATTTTTATTATTTCAAAAGAAGTTACTTTTTATGCATTAAACATTAGTTTTCTAAAAATATTGATTTATTAAATATTATGATGTAATATTAATATTTATATATTAAGCCTATAAAAAAATTATTCATGAAAAATTTAATCCATATATGGAATCAGGATGTTGATGATTTTAAAATAATCCCTTTTTATTTTTAGTCATTATGAATTGTAAATGTGTAATAATTAATCACATTTTTATAGTATAAATCGGGTAATTATGGTTAAAAATAATCTGATAAGACATAAAAGTAAACAAAACAATCATTTGTTTTATATTATTGGATTAAATCAAACCTATAATTATATAATTTATATATGTATCAATTTGTAGCCTTATGAACTTGGTAGTGACAATTATTCTATTTTATATGAAAAAAATTGCAAATTGCCGAAATAACTATTTAAATATATTTTATATATTCACATAAAGATTTTAACATTTTATGACCGAATGTATAATTTTATTTTACGAAGAATGAAGTTATTATTATCATGATAATTTTGTTCTAATTTATTTTGATGGAATAATTAACTTAAATTATTAATCAACCGTGACATAGTATTTATTTAAATATTTTAAAAAAGCACATTTTTAATAACTATAAAAGGAATACTTTTGGGAGAGTTCCAATGAAAGATGATTTTTATAGAAATATATGACATATTAGAAATTTTTTTAACATCTATATTCAAAATAAACAATCATCATGATGTATTAAAATTTCAATGAAATGAAAGATTTCATAAAAGTCATTATTGATATTTTATAAAAAATAATATTTTATTACATTATTTAAAATGATTAAAAATATATCAAAATACAAATTTGAATAAAAAATGTATAAAATGTCATATTGAATTTATGTTTGCGCAAATTCTTAGCATATGTGTAAAATTATAATCCATTAGAATTGGAAAATTTGTTACAAGGGTTGAAGATTAAAATTATAATGATAGGGTTAAAAAAGATATTGTTAAAAATACCACAAATAATATTCCAAATATTATTATAAAATTATTTTTAAAAAATATAGTTTATAATCGCCTAAATAAATTTCTCACTATTCCACTTTCACCAAAAAATAAACTAATTATATTAAATAAAATTTAAATTCCTTGTAAATCCTTTCATTAAATTTATAAATAACCACTTTTACTTACTTCTATAAACCACATAAAACCTATTAGCTCAAAAAAATACCTAAAGAAAACATCTTCTCAATAACCTTTTACCAGTTAGTGTGGTTATGTTCTACCTAATCTAATAATCAAATGTACCTAAAGAGAATTTCTAGAGGATTTCATTAAAAGAATAGGTAATCATCCTTATAAACTCATCCATATTTATTTCTTCTTAATATTCATATAAACCTATTACTATGTACTACTAGTTTCTATCTATTTCAGAATAAAAAGAGTTAAAACACATCTTGGGCTTTCATAGGAATTACTATCTCCACATAGTTTGGTAATTAGTTTTTCATCTCCACTTTAATTGGATGATTTTAAACTAGTAACTACATAATACAAAAAAAATCAAGAGATAACAATTATTTTATAATAATAATATCATATATATCTCTTTACCTTCAAATCCAATGGAGAACTATAATGTCTCCCATTTGTACGTGTGGAATACCACCTCCATGAAGTGATGTGATCTGTTTTTTATTTTCACATTACATATAGGGTAATTAGGATATATTTAATGAATATATATGATATTTATATCATTATTTCAATTCTGTTGCTTATGGAACCCTCATTACATTTTGGGGACTATAAATTCAATCAAAAAACATTCATGTGAAAATTAATAGGCTAAAATGAAAAGGAATAATGATTAAGAAATATTATTGATTAACATGTGATATTATGCTATAAAAGTATTATACATGATATTAAAAATATTAACGGTGTTATTTTATAAATTAATAACATCTGGAAATCCATTATACATGATACACAATTACATTCAACAAAATAAAAACACGAGTAAAGCATTTCATAACACTATTCAAATTCATTTGTTATTACTTATACTCCATTTAATTCAACGTTTCATTGTTATGTGTTAATTGATATCTAAATAGTTTCATTAAAATTTTAATCTTTTTAATGGATTTAGTTTTTTTCAATTTATTTATACCTGAAAAACATTTCAATTCAATTAAATGATATTCTAATGGAATTTTCTCTCAATCTTCCACCATGTCGCATATTTTAAAATCATAAACCTAATTTATTTTTTATTTTTTCTATACATTCCATTATCATGTTATAGAATAAATCCAGATTATTTTATTGAATTTTATGTTTTAATTGAAATTATTTAAACTGAGTGGATTTGATATGAATTTTACCGAGTATTAAGGGGTTTCATAAATAAATTGGGTCTCACTATGTTATACATATAATTCAATAACTATGATATTCTATAATTGTGTGTGAAAAGAACGCTGATTTTATTATGATGAATTGTCAAATTATATTTAAATTTTTTAATATAAGAACATCAGTCATTAAATTCTCACACAAATTATAGGATCAAAAAAATTTATTTCCTGTCTATATTATACTTATTTCCTCATATAATTTTTTTAACACATGCATCTTATATGAGTTGTATATAATAACATAATGATATAATATATAATGATTCCACTCATATTAATTTTATGTAAAATATTATCACGATGTAATTTATTTCATGAGCACTAGGATTAAAAATTTACCAATGCATTGAGGTATTATTTCCTAATCTCGTCAATATTCAAGATTTTTTATTTATAAGTATCATTTTGGGTAATTTGAAAACCATAAGTTTTTAAACCCAATATATTTTCTTTTTTATATTTATTTATAAAAGTAATATTCCTTCCATTCAGTTTCCTCTTTTTGGTACACATGATATCAAAGAACCATTTTTATTGAAAACCAACATTTTTTTCTGGTGTTTCCGGAATCATTTTCATTTATTTCCATCTATTCATTAAATAATTTTTAGAAGTATTTTAATAATATATAATGACTTATTATTGAAAATTTTATCTATGTTTATCATTTAAAAAAATGATCAAAAAAAATATTCTTGTCATTTTCCCAAATAATGAACATTTTTAATTTACCAAAAATATAAAATGAATATTTATTATACAATACACTGCATAAATATAATGTCTGACTGTCATGAATTCCCAATGCTTTTAAGGATCCTTTATAAGTTATTATATTTATTTTCAATGAAATGTTTGCATAATATTGTAGAAATGATTTGTTTTTAAAATTAATTTTAAAACTGAACATGGTATTTTCATCAAAATTTTATTAATAAAATTTTATTTTATTTATATTCAATAACAATAATAAAAATTTATTTTAATTAAACACATATATGTACATGTTTTAATGATACCATACTGGTTATTATTTATATTTTTTTTGATTATTTTTTCTGAGAATGTATTAAAATTATGTATACTAGTTTTTCATACATTGATAGTCCTTGATAAATAAGGCATGTTTCTTATTTTGTATTTCTGATTCAATATATGAGGAATACATTGTACGTAGTAATCGATGGTTGGTCCTATTATATTACCTTAATTCATTATTTGGTCTAATGAGATAATCTATTTTTGTTATATATCCTTTTCATTTCCCATTTATTTAATACATTACAAAACAAGGACATGATGGTATATTTTTTATTTATTGTCATTAAGCCCCAAAAATATGTTTTTGAATCTAGTGTTTACACATTCTATCATATTGAAATAATTTATGGATTTTAATTTTAATTTTTGATTACTTATTGTAAAGGACCAACTATGATCAATGTGTCATAGTGAGGGTGAGTGGGTGAATTAGTGATATTGTTTTATAGATGTTATCATTCCTATGGAAACCCCATTATCTTATATTAAATATTTATAACATAGAAAAACACATTAACATATCCATAAGAAAAAAAATTATTTATAAGTTATATTACTCAATAAGAGATGTTAGTAATTACAATGGTTTTGATATAATCAAATATCATAAAATTTACTTGAAAAAATCCTATTATGTGGATAAAAAAATTAGAAAATTCCATAAAAAATCTGTATCACAATGATTAATACAGCTTTTCATGTGTTACTTCTTGATTAAATGAGGTAAAAAATGATTTTAGCATAATATGAAATGGTCACTAGTTGGTTTTGAAAATGTTATTTTTTTACTTAACATCTTCATCTATTTAAACTCATCGAAACATATTTAATCTTTCTACAAACCATTATCATATATAAACAACCATCATAATATTTTTTTTTAAAAATAGCATGATGAATCATTCTACTTCCCCAGACTGATTCTTCAGTCTCGTAATCAATTAGGATATGATACGGTTGATGTATGTCTTTAAATATTCAGAATTTCCCTGATAATATCATTTATATTTTTTAGATAACTCTTGAAAACCATGAACACTACTTAATTATTATAATTTAATTTTTTTGAAATAAAAATATTCTTGAAATTACATCTAGAAACACATATTTCACAAAATACTCACTCAATAATTTCACTTTTGCACATGAAAAATTCTCATTATCAGATAGTCTAAATTACTTCATTTAATTTATTGGAACCCTAAAATGAAAAATTTGATAAAAAAATTTATTTCCAGATCACCCAACAAAGAAATTCATTTTTATTTGAGCATCATCATTGACATTTTTAGTGATTTTGAACTATTATTTATAATTATCAATTCTTATTTAATCCTTTTGAAACATTAATATGTTTTAAACATACAAACAAATCATAAATCTGGAATATATGTCATTGTGATACTTTTTCATGATTTTAAATATAAAAATGTAAATTTATGATTCCATATTTTGTTATTCCTACTAAAATCGTGAAATAATTTTGAAATAAACATAGTTCCATCTTATTTAGAAATAAACTACTTCTCAAAAACATTATAACTAATTCAAGATATTCTAATCCATTTATATACCACATCATAAAGATATTTAAAACAATTATAATTTTCTTCAATTAAATTTAAATTCCTCAGATTGATTATCTTGTGTTTGACGAAGTTTGTAATCCGATGAATGTTTAATGTTGTCTTGTTTAAGTAGTATATATATATATTAATCCAATGGCACATTTTTAATGAATATAGAATTACTATTTTATCACTTGAATACAATTCATGACCGTTTTTTCTCTTAAATAATTGATAACATCCCAACCTAGATTTGTATTTCGAAAAAAATAATTAACACATTGTTGATAATCATTTGGTTGATTGGTCAATGATCCCATTTCCCATCTATCACAATAACATTGATAACTCTAGTTTACCTATGATTGAACTTCTCATATGATGTCCTTTATATAACAACAATGTGACTGATGGATCGATGTTATAACTCCAATAATGGATAGATGGAACACCATGTCTGATAGATTGTTGTAAATTAGGGCAACATCATTTCAGATTCTCTGTTTAAAATTCTAGATCTTATGGAATGGTTTTTTCAGTGTATTGGACTATCCAACGGATCATTTTATCTGCTGCTCATAATAACATCAACATCATCTGATCAAAATGTCATCAGGCTATAGTAAAAAATTGTGTCTGTTGTGACTCACACTGATGAACTACAACAGGAATACATCAAATTCATAAATTATAATCTCCCACAAACTCTATATTGTATAATGAATTACTCTTTAAATTAAGTACATTATTATTTACATAGTATTATCATGATTATAAAACCAGTTATAAACTTTTCTTTTATAGAGAATGGGTAAGATGTTCTGATTCATTCGTGAGTTTGGAACCATAAAAAATTGTTAATCATCATAATTTTTGTTACAGATAAATTAACACTATAAAAAACATATTAATATGATAAAAAACATTCATACTTGATGAAATTTGAACATGATAAACAACATCCCCTTGAAACCATCTTCAGAAAATAAAACAGAAACTAATGGATTTTCTTGAGAATTATTTTTCAAATATAAATATTATGATCCTCCTTAAACCCAATTTCCAGCATTTAATCAGGGATATGGTATTTCATAATGACTACAATAAAAGAACACAATTATCACAAACTTCGTCCAACATTTGAAAATAATCGTCCATGAATCCTGTCACCAATATTTTCTCCATATAGTTTTAGTTGTAATACATGTTTCGTAAAACAAAAAAAAATTATTATCACAAGATATGGACAACATATCATAGATCCTAATCCAATGTGAGTGAACTCATTTTTGTATACAAGAATTATTAACAAGAAAAATATCCAATCCAAATGTTGTGAACTATGAAAAATCTTAAACCATTAAAAAATTCCACCGATTCTAAAATTCTTTCTTAATGTAAAATCAAGTTTCCTACAAAGAAATCAACAAACTATTAACACATTTTTCGCACACAAAAAATGATATAATAGCTTACCCATAACTCCCCTAACAAACATGCTTCCTTGAGAAAGTTTTGAATATATGAATGTATAGATTTATGAGAAATATTTTTTTCAACCCCAATGACAAAACAATCCAAGGTCAAGAAGAATGTTGGGCTATAAACGTTTACCTCAACCTTAAAGAGTAATAGTATGGACACAAGTATTCATCCAAATATTGAAAAACTCCTCCTTTGGAAAAGATTTTATGAAAATTTCAGCAACTTTTTGTGATGTAGGAACATACTCCAATAGGAGTTCATTCTCTTACACATGATCATTTATTAAGTTATATTTGATATAAATATTTCATAAACAATAATTATTTACCGAATCCTTAATAATGTTTATAGAAATATGATTATCAGAACCCGTGTTCCAAGGTAAATTTACTTCATAAAGTATATCATCCAAAGAGAATATTTGTCTACATAAATTGTTTTATAGCTCGAGTATAAAAAACAATCTCAAATTAATATATACTAGGTGTTATTTCATTTTTTTCTTAGTATTCCAAATTAGAAATAAATTCCCCCAGATAGTCTACACCCCCCAATGTAGGTATTCTATTATATACAGATCATATCCAGTCAGTGTCAATATAACCAAACAAAACAGTTCTTTCTATGCTACAAAATCCTATTCCAAAATATTTTGTTCCTTGGGTTTATCCAAGTATTTATTTTCCTATTGAAATATGTGATTATTTTAGAGACCATAGAATCATTCACATAATTTAATATTAAAAAAAATTGCAATTTCATGAGGACGTTACATATAAAAAACATTCAATCATCATTTGAAACACATTAGACTCATCTATCGTTCCTTTTCAATAATTAATTTACTGAGGTACCCAATACATTGGTGTTGAAATAAGTTTCTAATTTTCCATTATTTTCTTCATAAAAAGTATCTTAGCATACTATTCATTATAATGTAAAATGTATATATTTTATTTTTATATTTTCACCCCACTAAATGATTTAATATCACAACCTATGAAAATTTGAAATTACTTACTTATCTATTTATAAATAAATTAAAATTATTTTTAACCATTCCAAGAAATGATAATACCATATACATACATAATAACAATGAGTTAAATCATCTGACATTTATAGATATTGGGATCAACATGATCCATTAATTTCATTATGTTTATCTTTATTAACTAGGTTATAATTTTGAATACCAATCTCTCAGAGTGGGATTTGTCCCATATAAGGATTTATTTATCATCAATACATAACCCTCATCATTTATTAAAAACCCACATGGTTGTTTTGTATAAACATCTTCATTATGTTTTCTATTAATAAATTATATCTTCACATCTATTTCCAAAAAAATTATAAATCCATTGTGAAAAAATATGAAGAATGATTTTAATTATTTTTAACCTTGATACATGATCAAAATTTACCTCAAAATAAATACCTTCAATTATTAAGTAAAATTTGAAGGCTAATTTTTCCTTTTTTTTATCAGTTCACCATATTCATTCATCATGTTTAGCACACCAACATTCTACTAATAAATTTATTATCATATGAAGTAGTTAAATTTTCCCAATTATATTTATATTTATCCTAATACAACTATTCATTTATATCATGAATAAATTATTGATCTTAATAAGTCCCATTGATTCATTTATACTCAATTTTTTAATACACCAATATATGTGTAACTGCTTTTGATGTAATTAATTTTTGAACCTTTTTATATTGATCAACTAAAATGTATTTAGCATCCATCGGTTTCCTCATCCATGGATGAGATGTATGAAATTATTAATTTCTAATGGAAATTGTCAAGTCTTATTTTTTCACCTATCTTTCATCACAATTTTTGGAATACTTCCCTTATTTAATAAAAAATAATTCCTTTATAATCATCATCTATCTAATATCCAAGAATTAGTGAAACATAGACATCCTATTTTTTAATAACTTTTACTATAAAAGAATAAACTATTATTATTATATCATTATTGAACATTTATATACTGATCCATCAAGATAATATCTAATAATGATTTCATCATTACCAATGTGATAAAACATTCGATGGCTTCCACTAATTTTCTCTATGGTGAAATGAGTACCAAATACTGTTAATTATTTCAATCATGGAGTTTTGTCATTAAAAAATTCATAAGGTGTCATATTATAACATATCCTACAGAAACAATGATTCTAGATAAAAAAATTATATGTTTAATACATTCCATTATAAGTAGTGGGAATTTCCATGTTCAAATAACATTGTACACCCCATATCAACTAAACATTGATTCTTCTTTTTAGAAACATATTTTTTATGGTGTGTTTGGAGTAGAAAACTAATGTTGAATTATATTTTTTTATGGTAACTACTGTTCTCTCCATTTATGTATTCACAACTATTATTTGTTCATAAATATTTCATTGAAATTAGTTATTCCTTCTCATCAATTCATCTAAAACTATTAAACATATTTATAACTTATTCATTATATTTCAATTAAATAATTCATTTAATTCATGTAAAATCACTAATTATAGAAATGAAGTTCACAAATATAAAAAAAATTTGTTTACTTAGTTTCCCATACATATTATATTAAAATCATTCATGGTTTGATTTGAATGTATATAATCGTTATTACTCCCAAATATTTGTAATCATCCAATTCTAGAAAAATTTTAAATAAAAAATCTCTAATTCATGATATATTAGGAATACCCTAGATTATGTCTCATTTTGGTATCATTCTCATGTTTTATTGACACATATATCCGACCCTTTTATGCCACAAATGATTTTATTTTATCATACTTATTTAAAATGAATTTTTTTAACTCATCAACCTTATAAATAGTTTCTTTTTATGGGTTAGTAAATTTTAAAATTTTTTCTATCGTCTTCTACTTTTTCATACAAAAAATCATTTATAAAAATAAATTTATTACCATCATAACAGTGTTTTGAAACACCCATCATATGGTGTCTCAGTGCATCATCAAACAAATCTTTCATTGATTTCAACTTTTATTCACCAAAAATAGAAGATCCTACAAATTTTTTTCAATGATATTCCTAATTGTCATATTTCATTACACCTACAATGATATCATTCATGTTATTCAAAAAGTTCATGCCTCTTGTTTTATGAGAAGAGCACATAGTATCTAATATTTAGGTTAATTACCCATTAGTAGCTTTTAGAGGTTTCTATACCAAAATATCAATTTCATCCCATCATCATTATTTACATCCAACTATTTATAATTCTTAAAAACATGTAGTTGTGATAAATAATGAACAAGACACCATTTTTTTAATATTTCTATTTTATTCACACCATTAAAGAAAAATATTCCAGATGTGGGAAATTTTTTTTAAATTTCAATCCAATATTATTATATTATTTACATTGAATGGATTGAATCCCCTGAAAAAAATTTATTTTTTAAAATATTGGATACTTGTAATGTATTCGGTTAAACGAGTATGGATTTTTTATATCGAAAAAAACAACATAAAACTTGTAGAATATATAGAAAGAATATTTACCTCTATACCACCTATTCAGTTGGGAATTTTCAACATGTCTCTCATTAACATTTGTCACATTCACATACAATCATTGTTGAGACCCCTCATTCAATGAATAATCAAAATCATCTTCGTCATTTCTAATGTATTTTCAATTTTTCATAACTAGAAGTAAAAAATAACATTTATTTAACTCTCACAGTTTTTAGAAACGTTCAAAAATTCAAAATTGTTTGTCTTGGTCACATACATTATTTCCATAACCTTCTTCTTCGGAGGTACTCATTCAATGTAATTTTTAACCTATGAAATTAATTTTCAATATACTTCTATGATTTACCTTTTCTATAAAATATAACTACTCCAGAGATGGATGTCATGATTCTTATAACTCTATTTTTAATTTTGAAAAAATTGGTTTAAAACACTGCAACTCTTTTTTATTATCATTTAAATTCACTTCATTATTCCCATTATGTTTCTTTTACATTTCACAATACTTCTTTAGAAAATTAATCTCATTTAGAAATAGAGTTTTATATTTATTATTTCATTCATAATTGTTTTTTAGTAATTTATATAGTCAAATTATTTATTTCTTTTTTAAGTCTCACAATATTTCAATGGCATTATTTCAATTCTTACTTCTATTGAAATTATAACCTAGTTTCTTCTACCTCAGAAATACTACATAGAAATTCTTTGTATATAACTATAACGATGATCAAATTTTATCCAAAAAAACAGAAATTTTTTTAGGTTCAACTTTACTATCATTTCATTAAAATCATTAGAAAAAAATTATCCTTTTGGATTTACGAAACTTTTTATATTTTCCCATAGAATCAGATTTTATCCAACTGAACTCTTTTTTCCAAGATCATATTATCTTTCAATTATAATTTTCATTATATTATTCATTAATTTTTCCTGGAAAATTCAATGAAACGGGCCCCAAAGCTCCACAATATAATACATTTAATCTAAAATTTCATTTTGTAGTTACATATACATATTTTTTCATTTTTATAAAAGAAGTACAAGAAATAATTACGATTGTTACTAACCTCACTTTCAGATATAGAATCACCAATTTATTACCCTTCCTTAAAAATCTTAAAATATGAATGATTGAAATCCATGAAATACATTTCTCAATCAAAATTTTATTTTCCGTTCATAACTTTCTCCATTGAAATTTCATATGTGTTAGAGTTATATAAAGTTCATATAGATATATAAATTTAGTATATCATTAATCAAATAAAAAAATTTGGATTCAAACATATTAGGTATAATTTTCATTATAATATCAACAATTATTTACATATACATATTATATCCATGATATCATATGGTGATAAAATTGTCATTTACCCATGTAATGATTTTACAAAAAGATTAATTCCCACCTATTTAGAGAGCATAATACTTAAAAAGATAGACTTGTTACATTGCATTCATTTCCATTATATTACATTCATAAATGTTTTTTTAGGTTATCTGATATTCCTTTTTAGTTGAAACTCACATCACTCTAAGGTATAATTTTTTTAACTGATTTGATTAAATAATTATTAATTCTTCAATAATTCTAAATATTATTATTATAAGATGATATATTTTGGGCTTTTTAATAAAGTATATAAAATAATTATAAAGCTTATTCTAAATCATCATACTGAAGAGGCATATGACATGGATCTAGTATATCTTTCCTAATATAATAGTTCTTTTTATCAAAGACAGGAAACCCATTACTGTTCACACAATTCAAATTATCTAAAAAATTTTCATCATTAACATTAGCAAAGAGCAAATTAATGTAACCTTCACTCTAATACCAAATAAAAAGGTTGTAGTAGGATTAATATTTCATTGATAATGGGAATGGTGGATTAGGGTTATATTTTTCAATTATGTTATCTTTCTTGTGAAACAATCTTTGTATCATGTTAGAGAATTATCACTTTTATGAAAACAAAACATTCTCAAATCCATATTAACATTAGTATTTATTAGTTCTAGTAATCAATTAGTGTGTATTATCTATGTAATAGTTTGAAATTAATAAAATACCAAATAATACACCATAAAAATTTACTTTTTATAGATGAAACAATTCGAAAAACACCTTACACATTTGTAAAATGATGATCAATACACTAGATCAAGTGATTAATTTATCATAATTAAGGTAATAATATTTATTGTAACATGTAAATAAAACATCAATAGTTGGTTTGAAAATTTTTATTTTTAATCTTTATAAACACATTCTTTTGAAAATATTCAAAATATAATTATTCACATTTCTACAAATAATCTGTTAGATTACATCTTTTTAAACATTGTATGAAAACATAATATGATGAATTTGATTGAATCTTCTATATAATTCAACATTTCAAGAATAAAATAATAAATGATAGAACATAAAATATTATGATCCACTTTCTTCATTAATTTGAAATATCAATATGATGTCTTGGACGGAATGGAAAAACCCTTACAACTATTTCCTTTTTTATCTTCTTCTTTCAGGAAGGTTATCATTATGAAATTTCATCCAGAATATCTACATGAAAAAAATAATCCTTAAACACTATCATTATTATATGAGAACATTAATCATCATCATAATGTACAATTTACTTCCTTGTATTTATATTAACTCTTAAAATGAAAATAATTGGAAACCAATTTGACTTCTACACTCAAATAAACTCATATTTAATTTCCCTTTGACCATTATTTTTTAATTTTTCCTCACTTATAAACTCCTCATGATTCTCACAAACACTTATGGAATATTCTTAAAAACAAAATATTTTATAATTTCAAAAAAAATATTTTTTTAATATGTCATCCTGGTACTATTCTATATTATGATGAAACTTATATAAAACTAATGATTAACCATTTTGATGTTCATATTTAAAATGATAAATAATACTTACATAAATATGTTAGAAACATATTTAAACTTATAATAATTCTCATAAACATCATTTAAACATCTAATTATTCTAAAAACCTTCGATAGAACGTCATAGATAGCATTAAAAATTATCATATTCTAAAATTGTTAAAAAAATTCCACATACTGATGATCCTACATCCATTGATGTTCAGAATCTAAATATATATCAGTGTCCACATGAAATTGATTTATCAGTATCTATTTATGCTAGATGTATCATGGTCAAAAAAACTCTGATGACTATTGACCCACTTGACAACAAATCATGACATCTTTTTCTCATGTCCCACTGAAATCAATAAAACCTTAATTTGTTTATGAAATAAAATTATTGACTAAAGATTTTAACATAGTCTAATTTTTCAATCTATGATCCCATTTATCATTAGTCAAAACAAGTATGTCCACTCTTTTCTACCGCTGACATTAATTTTCATCTGAATTCCATTTCATAACAACACAATGACTAATAGATTTGTTCCAGAAACCCTCTAATAGATCAGTAAAATAGTGTGTCTGATAGAATTGTTTCAATTGTGAATTATGAGTTTTAGATTCTTTGTAACCAATTTATAATAAATTGGAATGGTCTTTTAATTTCATCATACTAACCTATAGGTCAAACAATCTTATAGATCATTCAATCATCTCCTCCAAAAAATCAAATTTATATCATCCAAACATCATCGGCCTTTAGAAAATAATTGCATCCAGTGATACTCACACTAATGAAAAACAACATAAACACAATGATTTTAAAAAACCTCTTTTCACACAAACTTATCCATGTATCCTGACTTTCTCATTAGATTAATAAAATTTATATAATCATATAATCATAATATTTAAAAAACATTTTCTCAGAATTTATTTAAAAAATATTGAATCACATTTTTTATTTAATCATGTTGTGGGAAACTTACAAAATAGTAATGAATGTTCTTATATAGTATTGAAACATTCCAACTTATATAAAACTTCTCATTCTGATGAAAAAAATTCATATATGATATAATGTGAGTCTGATAAACAACCTCACCCTGAAAATATATCCAAAAATAAAAACTAAAACAATTGGATTTTTGTGAGGATTTTGTGTATTATCTTCTAGGTATGATGATCATTACAACAATCCATTATCATATATAAAGTGAGTTATTTTATCAAAATGATATCAAAATACAAAATAACAATCACAGTCTTCTCTCTGCATCTCAAATCCAGCTTCCTTCCAACATGGTCTAAAATTTAATGGTATCCATGAATATGCATATAGTTTTTCTGATTATTTATATATAATTATTTGATCATGAATAATTTCTTCTATTTTATTATTCATTTATAAGTAAATGATTAAATGGTATGTTTTCTTAGTAATTTAAATTTCCATATTGAGTAATCATTATTTACTAATAATATCTTCCTTTGTACTATACTATTAATATGAATATGATATCACCATTATTTAGTTACCTTTCACCTAGATAAATAGATGTAATATTTTAAATAGTTTTATAGATAGTGGGAATATTCTTCTTTTATGTTTTATTTATTATTTCAACTATTAAATATGATTAAAATATGTTTTTGGTTTAATAATCCTACTAAAATGATTGTTCTTTCAGGAAGATATCCCTTGTATCATATTGCAGTGTAATAAAGTAGTCATTAGGTCTAGGATATTGGAGTCATAATATATATATTTGGTAATTGAGGATTTTTAGTAAAAACTCTTGGAATTTAATTTTCAAAACTAGTGATAATGAAAAATATTCCTATAAATGACTTTGATTATATGTCTATCTGTAAGATAACATCAAAATAATTTGGTATGGTTATGATCATTTGATTTTCCCAAATAATAATTGTTTCTAAAACTATAATTTTTAGTTTTAATAAATGGTTTGAAATAATAATAATAACACTAACATAAAATATATTGGAATATACAGTGATTATGTGGAAAAAATTGGGATGATGACTAGATTAAATGATATTGTGGTTACTCTTAATCACTTATCCTGATATATGATTAAAAAGTAAATCTTATGTAACTAACTAGGTCACCAAATAAGAGAATGATTTATTTCACTAGGAGTTTAGGAGGTGGATAATATGGAATAACAAAAGTTCAATTTCCTTCACAAAAAAATTTTGATAGAGACATCCTAGAAAATGTCACAAAGGAATAGTATTATTTTTTATGTGATGATAATAATTACCTATATCAATTAATTTTATTTGAAAATGAATATATCTATAGTGAGAAATATATTTTATCAATTTGTATTATTTGTATTTAAATGTCTTATGTGTAGGGAATATGTAAATTAACCAATCCAATGCCATAATCCTAGGGTTAATACCTAGACAATGTAAGAACCTATGTAATTTATATCGTCATTATGTGATGATTGAAGTGTTTATCTTTCTGTAATTGAGAATCATATTTTAGATGTTTCATGTCAATGATATTTTGGATACAATAATCCTAATGAAATTAATTAATGTTCCACAATATATTTTATTTTAGTATTTGAAATTTTTTATTTAATTGTAATAATAAAATACAAATTTGATTTATTGATTATTATATAAAGTTTAGTTTGAATAATGTGATGATGGATATTGATGAAGTATTTTCATAAAATATAAAACAAAAATTGGTTAACCAATTCATTCCCTAAATTAATTTATTAAAATTAAAAAATTACAGAAACAATTTGAGGTGTGACAAGCTCACATAGTCCTGGAATTGAGGGGAATAAAATCTAGAGAGACATAAAAAATTTCTGAAAGAACACATTGAATCAAACTTGTATGTAATATTTTTTCATAGCCTTTAAAAAGCCACATCTAGGTAGCTTCTCTATTCTCAAAAAGACCCCTCAAAAGCATAGATCTACTACCACATGGAGACATCCACTATCCATTTTCTCACAACCTAGATTCTTGGAAATAATTTTGGTTTAATCTTCATATATGTATCAAATTAATTCAATACTAAAATATTAATTGTAATGGAAGAAATTCCAGGAATTAACAAAATCCTCATAAGTATGTATTTATAGTATTTTAGAGACCAAAAATAATTATGAAATGTATCAGATGACATGAGTGATGTAAAATATTAGAGTAGGTCGTTTGATTCAATCAATAGAACTGGAAACATTGAAATCATCTTGGAATTTTGAAAATAGAGCAATGAAACAGGTTTACTAGACATTCCCCCCAAAACATGAACCACATGATAGAATTTCGTGTTCCTTCCGATTCCACCAACACAACAATGAACTGAAAAATTTGTCTTATGGGAAAGTTAACATACCAAAAATAAGCTGTTGAATAACACTATAAAAAGAGATAACATCCTTACAAAATATCAACTCATCAAAGGTAGTAAATAAAATATTGTTTGAAATTTTTATTTTAAAATCCTCATGAGAGCATGACATCACCATTATCTTGTATATTCATCTTACATAGCCATAAACTATTCAAATCAAAGAACAATTTGACCTAAAATTGAAATGAAAGACATCTGCTTACTAATACAAGAAAAGAAACCATATAAGACTCTATGTAGATGAAAATATCAAAAACCCTCAAAAATTAATAGCTTTTGAAAAATGTAATAATTTCTTCCCATGGAATATATTTGAATTTGAAATTAGTATTTCTTTTATACTTGTTCAACATCATTAGGAACAAATGTTTTTTTATTTCAACATATTTCACCTGAGTAATTATTTTGTTACCATATTTTTGTAATATGATCCCATCTTACTCCTCCATCTAATTTATTACATCTTTACCCATATAATCATCATTAAAATAATCATCTCTGTATATAGGTTTCTATTTTAATTCTGTATTATCCTCAATAGTTTAGTGATCTAACACACCTTGGGGTTTAGAGGGTTCAAATATTTCATTCCTAGTGAAATATATGGATTGTATAACATTCATTCATTCAAGGTGAGAGTAATCTTGGTCATTTTTTATATTATTTATATTATTTTATCCATTATCATCATGTATTTTTATTATCCCCCTTCTAGAAATTTATTTTTAATAGATTTCCTCAATTTTATTTGGTTAGTCAACATCCTCATGTGAAGACTCTCTATAATCATTGTGTTCATCTTAATCATCAGTTCATGTATAATGTGATTCATATTGTTATTCTTGTGACTATATCAGAGGAGGAGGAAGTTTTCTAGCACAGAAGGCAGATCATAGAATTCCCTTTTTTTCGAAGGATGATTAATATTTACCACCTAATTCACATACATTTTATGCCCATTATTTGGTATCACATGTTTGTCAAAATTTACAATATGTATAACATTGATCCCATTATATCCAATATTATACTTTCCATTCTCAACAAAATTATCATTGATGTCATCTATGTGAGTAGTATTATTTTCCAAAATTATTTAGAGCATGTTGATGATTAAGTCATAATTGATAATAACAAGATAGTATTTCATAAAAACATCCTGAATTTATCCATATTCTCCATTTGAAATCCATAATTTAGATTATGGGTCCTGAGTATATCAACATAATCACAAATTCTAGAAACTAATGGTATTGGGAGACTCCTCATCATGGAATCTAGCTTCAATGGTTTACCAATGAGTATAGAGATCAAAATCATGATAGGTCTCATAAACAAATATAGTAGAATTCCAGGGAATCCAATCCAAACTAGAATGATGGGGGACACATAATAGGGGTAGAAATATGAGGTCAATTTATGAAAATTAATTGAATAACCCCCAAAAGACCATGATTATCTAATGAATAAAAAATATTAATCATCTTCAGAATTAATACAAAAGATTAAATTTGAGGATATTAAGCGGTTGATGTGAAATATCAAGAATTTAATGCTTTCAAGATCATTTTCTTAATATTTTAGTGATTACCAATGGTAAGAAAAAGTTTCAACAGGAACAAAATGAAGATAAAATGAATGATTTTTTACCTCTATTTTTGGGAATGAAATAATCGGGTACCCACTGTGATGAAAATGTTAAGGGTAAATGAAAGGATCAGGATCCACAACATCCTTTAAGCAAGGCTCAGGGTTTGTATTTGTTTCTCTAGTGACAACAACAAAGAATGAACATAGAATTGTAGAGGGGTTTCATTTGTCCTAAATTGGTTTTTATTATTTTTCACCTAATAATAGACTATCTATCAACCTTCATATTCATCAGATACTGATGAAGTAAATGTGATATTATTTGTGAAATTAAATATGGTGTGGGGTTTTAAAAAAAATGTCATATTTGATTTGTTTTCATTATTTTATATCAATAATAATCTAAAATTTTATTTGATGAATAATGATTATGTTAGATTTTGGAGGAATATATGATTTCCTGGGATGAAATATTAATATTTTTAGATACCCTCATGTATTTAGACTTTTAATCTTTAAAATCAGTTCAAAATAACAGATTATAATTTTGAGGTTTTATGTGATTGGATTTTGAGGTGATTTGAATCATTAACATGGTTTTAGAAAGTTTAATCCAGTATGTATTAGATAACACTTTGGGTTTCTATTTAAATTGATGTTAACTTAATTATCATTTATTTTAAAATTAGATATCAACAGCCATGATATTTAATAATTTATTTATTGATATGGAGATAATTTCAATGATATTTAGGTTCATGCGAAATATTTCATTTTATGTTAATATATAAATTTGATTCATGATTATCTAGTGATTTTCAATGCATTATATGACTATACAGAGACTTTTCATGGTGATTAATGACATATATGGGAATATTCGTTATGCTATAACATATTTAATGTTTATATTTCACATGTGGTATAACAAGAAATATTTATTTAGATGAATGACATTAAATTTTAGGAATTCAAGATAAAATGTATGAGATCATCATTGAGGTAAAATTATTATTTCAATTTTACACTATTGTAAATAATTGGGATGTAGAGTTATTTTTTCAATAATCTAAGTTAAACATTTTGTGTTATTTTGGTAATATTGAATTAAAATGAATTATTTATGCATATGAATGAATATACATTTCGGGTATTATCTTACATTATGGTGACCATTTTAGTCATAGTTATATTTTTATGATAAGTGGATTATTTTATTATCCTTTTTAGAGTATATCATCCTTTATAAATTTTTTGCAGTTCTTCATACATGAAAATTTCTTCACAAGTACTCATAAATTGGAGAAATAATGAAATTATGGTTAAAATTGACTAGAATATGAAATTTTATGTGTATATTATGTATATTTAAATATGTTCCTAGTATATTTTTTAAATATGTTCCACAAATCTAATAAAAATTTAATGGATCAAAAATTTTATCCTATTATCATCATTTTTATCAATCGATGGACTTCTCATCAATCGATGATTTATGACTGTGTAGTCTAAAATATCATTTTATCTAAGTTATCATCTATTGTTTATTAGTTCATGGGCATTAATTGTGTCATCTATGTCAATATTTTCAATTAAAATTATTTTATCCTATTTAGAAAACTAGTTTTATGTTAATCCATGTGAGCATTGTTTTTCCATTTTCCTTTTTTGAGAGGAAATTTAATTATCAATTTATGGGATTTTTTTCTTCCATAATAGAATAATCGAATAGACACCCCTTGTATACCAATAACATGTTAATATTTGAATGAAAAAACTTATTTAATAGGGGAGAATGCAAAACCATGATATTATAAAAACTGGGGTGTTCAATAGCTTTTACCACACACATGAATGAGCATAAAAAATCGTGAAATATTATTAATTAAATAAGATATTTGTGACATAGCCATTGATTTATATGGTCGGAATATGATTATATAAATTTTGAAATTTATTAAATTTATATGATCAATAATATGTTATTGATTAATTTATAACAAATATGAAGAAAATTTTTAGTAAAGTTGATTTATTCTAAAAAACATATTTTCTGGAAATTTTTTTATTCTGATAAAATAAAATAATAATAAATTTCTAGAACATTTTGAATTTTACTCAATAAAATTAAAATTATTATTCAAATAATAAGACCAAAATTATATTCTATATTATTTATGGGAATTTTCTCGGATGATGGAATTTTTCAGTGAATAGTGTAAAATATATATATTTTAAATATTGTTTTATATTTTAAAAAAAATATTTTAAAATAACAATGTATTTTGGATTTATTATTAAACTAAATTAATATATATATATATATATTATTTTGAATAATTTTTTTTTGGATTAATAAATTTCAGGAATTTCATATATGAAAATTTGTATTCCAAAAAATTATATTTTTAGAACAAATTCATTAGGCTTTATAAACATTTATTTAAATTAATTCATTTATCTTCAATAAAATGGAACATGAAAAAATATAATTCATGATTGTAATTGGTATGTTCATATTTCTTTAAATACATCCACTATATCATCAACATTATAAATATTAACAGTGGTAAAAAATTTTAAATCAGAATTTAGAAAATCAGGTAAATAATGCTAAAATTTATGTTATAAAGAATTAAAATAGACTGATCACTTGAATTAATTTTCTATTGGAATAATTTAAAAATAAACATCTGAAATTATAATATATGTAATCTTTTTAATTTAAATTGGTAGTGACTTTTATATTATTTTATGTAATAAGAAATCAAAATATTTCCTCTCTTAAGTTAAATTTAATTTATATGTCACATACGTAAAAGAATATGTTATAAATGAATATAATTTGGTTTCAACATAACATATTTTTTTTATAAATTCAATTTATTTTACATTTCATGTGATATAATAAAATTTTTAAGGTTGTACATAACACTTGTATTGAGTTTTTAAAATTAATAGAAAACAATAAATTATTTCCAAAACTCTAAAATTAATATATATTTTGGGGTAATAAGGTCAAATGGGATTAATATATACAGAAATATATATGGAAAATTAGTTATTTTTTAAATTCATATACTATAAAGTCATTTTTCTTGATGACTTCAAAGTGGAATTAAATGAATACTATAAAAAATTAAATTATAGATATTTTTTGAAAAATTATAATTTAATATGTAAATAAAAAATAATAAATTAATTAAAAATTTGAAAATTAAGAAAAAATATTTCATAATATTTCATTACATCAACATTTATTATAAATTTACTATCTTTTATATGAAATTATAAACCATTAATATTGAAAAGTTGGTTTCTACGATTACAGAATAAAATGTTTAACGAATGTGTTAAACTAAAATATATATTATAAAATACCATATAAACCATTTCAAGTATTATTATTTTTAGTTATATAAAACATATACAGTCATTGGATCATAATGATTACCTCATTGTGCCAAATTATCATAAAAAAATTAATATATTAAAATGATTTAATTAATTACATGTGTGTCCATTCATTGAATATAAAAAGAAACCACCGCTCCTCTCTAATGTACACCACCTAGAATCTGTTAAATCAGACAAAACAAAATATAAACCCTAATTATTTTCCTTATACATTTTTTGGAAAAATTAATCTTCCTAAAATCCAAACCTAATTTTTATTCATCAAATATATAAATCTACTCTTTTAAAGAAGTGATAATCATCTTTACTAACTCGTCCTATTTTTATTTATCTTGAATATCATATTGATCAATTTTAACCGAAATAAAATAATAAATTCATTATCATGATAATAAGGATATGTTATTATTATTGTGTTTCAATAATTTTCCATTGACTTTTCATCATATGAAATGAAACAAAATCACCCAAACGTGCATATGACATATCATATCCCAGAAACGGTGTAATTAATATTTTCTTGCCAATTCACATGGATTTTAATAAAAAATTAATTGATAAATATATATAATATTAATGAAATATGAATTATTAAATAATTAAAATATCATATATAACTTTTTAAAATCCAATATTTTGGAAAATGATAATGATTCTCATGTGTAAGTGTGGATTTCCACCTCCATGAAGTGGTCAGATCTATTTATCATTTTTTATTTACAATGATAGTAATTATGAAAGATATAACTGATAACTTTTATATATATATCATGAATAAAATTATAAATATTATGATACCTGATTCAACGTATGTAGAGAAACAATTCTATGAAAAAAATTCAAGAGAAAATAATTTATTTAACACTCAAAATAATGATAATAATGAAGGATTATAGAAACAAATTGAATAAATATTATAATATTTTCATATATTATATAAATATATAAATATTTAATATTTAATATTTATAACATGTTTAAATCCATTATGAATGAGTATAAATAATGATCAACAAAGGGGAAATTATAGTAATGGGTTTATTAACTGAATTTCCATTCATTCAGTTAATCCTCTATATAATTTAAATTTATATTATGTGATTTTTTATATGGCGATATCCCATCAGTATTATTCTATATTTACATATTTTTTGTGTTGTATATTTTCACTTAATATCTTTATGGATAAATTATTAATTCAATTATATAATATTCATATGATATTTTATTCAAATTTCCTTCATTGAAGTATATTTCAATATTTTAAAAATAAGTTATTTTGTATGGAATATATACTCATCTATTTCATGATATATAATGAATCATATATTTTTCATTTTATTTTAAATTTATTTTAAAATAATTTCATCAATGTTTTTTACATGAATGTAGCCTAATAGTATAGGGTTTTTCAACTCACTTTCCATTAATTGGGTTATACATCTACTTCATTAACTTTTCATGACGTGATTATGTGTGAAATGAACACTGATTATATTATGTTGAATTTTTATATTTTTGATTTTGATATAAATTTGTTACATATAATTAATTCATTTATTAAATTCTAACTCAAATGATAATATCTTTATAAAGGATTTATTGTCTCACATATGTTCTTATGGAAAAAATTTCATATTCACCACTTACATCATTCATGTTATGAATATAATTCCCCATTGAGATGATATATTACAATTAAATATATATTTATTATATTTAATTAGTCATATGATTTTATTTCTTTCATTTGGGTTATGATCCAATAGTTTCCAAAGAGGCATCGATTTATTTCAAAATCACATAATTATTTAGATTTGTTTATGATTACGTCTCAATTGGGGGAATTATTTGATTATTATATTTTAAACATAATATATTTTATTCCCATATATTTACATTAAAAATTTATAGATATTCCCTTTATTTTAACCTTTTTTACTCAATATATCAAAACAATATTTTTTAGGAAAACGAATATCATTTTCTATTTTTATAGTAAACTTTTCATTCCATTCACATAATTTCTATAAAATAATTTATAGATTTTATTAACTATTATATGTTTCTTTTCTAAATACAATTTTACCAATTTTTTACCATTTAAAAATGGGATTAAAATAAATATTCATGAATTTTTCCTAAATAAGGTATTTTTGACTTTTACAAATAATGTGGTTGAAATATTTCTATTTAACATACACAACATCAATATAATATACCATTATCATGAATTACCAATTCAATGAAACATTTAATATAAGATTCCATGATTTTTTGAAGAGAAAAAATTTCCACTAACATTCCAAAAAAAATTAAGAATGAAATTTCAACCGAAAATGTGAATTTTACAAAATTAGATTTTACTGATTTATTTATGGTATTTATATTAATTAATGAATATAAACCTTTATTTTAGTTATTATTTACATAGGATATGTTATAATTATACCATCCTTAATCATTATATAAATTGATTATAATTACTTTCACTAGGAATTTATTAACAATATATATACTTGTTCTTCCTATGTTGATTGTGATTTATTATTATGTAATATTATTGGAACCAAAACCTCTAAACGTTATAAACATAGTGTATCTTCATTTTCATCATGAAGGTATGGGTTTTAATAATTTTAGAGTATCTAAAACATTTAGATCTTCATGATGAAATATTTTTTCAATAAGTATTATAGGGTCCTATGGAATATTCATGAAAATGGTAGTATCTCAATACGGTTATGGTAATATACATGACTATAATAAATTTTCTTTAATAGAATAATTTCAATGATGGTTCCTAAAACTGTGGTTCATTGTGATCATGACTGAATAGGTTTATCAAAAATTATAGACGAACATGGGGTCTTAGTGAAAGGAAATTTATATTAATAGGCGACCACACACATAATTTGATATAGATAAAATCTCAAGAATGGTTGAAATGATCTAATTTTGAGTAGGAAATACATGAAGAAATTACATTGGAAAATAATGAAGTCTTTACAAACACAAATTTTTTGAAATGTTTTGTTTAGAAATTATTGACATTATTGAATTTCATAGAATGGGGATTTTTTGACGATTTTTTGATTCAAAACTATTTTTAGCTTCACTAGAGAAAGGAGTTACATAAAATGAAGTCATATTTCATAAGACGAAGAATATTTAAAGTAATAATGGGTTTTATGAAGTCAATTATCATTTTGAAAAGTATTTTTAACATCTTTTTTAAATTATAATCTTTTCAAATTGCATAAATTCATGAATATGGTATCAGTAGAGTCTTTTTATAATCTAGGATAAAGATTTTAACTCCCAATATATTGAACTGATCTTCAAGTTGAGAAACTGAGTAAGACATCATCCAACATAGTGATAAAGTTTGAGTCGATGGAAAGTAATTGATATAGGTCGTATAAAATCGCTAAAATTATTGTAATGTTAGTGTGCATGTTATGGAGGGACCATGCATGAAAAATTTTAATCTATAATACCTAGTAAATTATATTTAATTTAGGTATAACTGACGCACTACCGTGAATTCTCCTTGGACTACCCCTTAGTGGTGAAAAGGTAAAACTAATGTGGTGTGTTTCTATTTCTACATCTAGGTGTTTGATAGCCTCATGATTAAATTAGTTATTTTTAATATGATAAAACTAATATTGGGACAAGATCATTCTCATTTGAAAAAGAATTTGACACCCTCATTCAACACTACCTCAGAATGTGTTTAAGGGTGAAAAATAATTTTAGTATGTCAATGGTGATTTAAATATATAAGGAATGCATTGAAAAAGGAATGTCACTATTATGTCATGTGATAGCCCCATAATAAATTGGTAGTATCATCAGATAAATTAGTTTGGGTATTATTCATGAGGCCTTAAGCATATATATAAGAAGTCTTAACATGTGGTCATCACATTATTTGTATAATTTATTAGCATGAGACATTAATTGTATGTTTAAAATGTCCAGTATTATGTATTCAATCATTATGAACATATTTATTAATTTAAATAATATTTTTTGTACTTTATGGTATTTGTGGATATGTTTCAAGCACTTTTCATTATATTAGTTGAAAATTTGATCATTATTTATTCATTACATATTATTATTCATAATCAATTTGTTCATTAAATGTTATGTATTTTGAGTTATATACCCTTCCATATAAAATTTAAATTATTTAATCATAATATCCTACGTCAAAATTAACCATTTAGGATCAGTTGATCTCATCGTTGATTTTTTTATTTCCCATGGATTTAAAGATGAAATAATTGAATGTGTTTTATGGATGAATATTTTTATTATATGTTTTATATTTTATTTAAAATGACATAATGTAATAAAACATTTATATCATTTTTTAGTAATTATAAATTTGTCTATCACTCTATATGAGACCCTTTATATAAAAATCCAATTTTTACAATGTATACATTGACTCAAAGATACTAGAGTCATGGTTTTTTCATGGACCAGTTCAGAATAAGTAATATATTCAGAAGAACTCCCCATTATTTAGTATGTCAAAAAATGAACACTAAAACAACTTTTCTCATACTTTGTATAGAATCATTAGTTCGATATGAGATCATATATATATATATATGTTGTAATACTAATAAATAGGATGAAATTATTATATGGGGAAACATGGGGAGCCTATAATGTTTTTTCTATTATAACATAATGGATGGTGAGGTTTTTTCACTAATGAAATAAAAAATTATTAAAAATTATTATATAGTAGGTATAATATAGAAAATGAATTCATATTTTTTCGATAAGAGATTTTTGTTAAGGAAAATAAATAAATATGATTAAATTTACTTTTGTTAAGAGTATTATAATAGAGAACCAGTCTATAAGGTGTGGTTTCCCAATCATTAATTAAAAAGGATTGTAATAATTTTTCGAATAGATATTATTATTCAAAAATAATTTTTTCTAAATAAATGGGTTTCTGTATATATTATATATTTTATTTGTTATTATATATATAAATTCATGCCTATGATATGGAATCTATTTTCGAAAAATTAGATTTAAAATTGTAGTCGTATATTATAAAAATATTTATTCATTACATTTTGTAATTATAATAAATTATAATTTCTATTAGAAAATAAAAATCAATAGTATTAATGATCATGATATAATTATCCTTTAAGAATGGCTAATTTGATATGTATCAAGTTTCCACAAAATCATGATCATCGTAATATTATACTCATCATCCATGGATCCCAATTATGAAAAATCAATGAATACCACTACAATGGGGAACATCCTATTATAGATGATTAGAAAAAATATGTTTTGAGTCTCTGTATTAATTTTATTTCTATTTTCTTATCTTATAAGGTAATCTTATTTCTACGTGGAGGATCCATTCCCCAAATAGTTTAGAAATGTACTACTCATAATGATACATGTATATCAATAAGACCTATTTTGATGATAATATTGAATAAAAACTTGTGTAAATTTAAATAATTATGATCCTTTCCCTCAGTAGTAATTTAATAATTATTTAGATAGTTATGAACATTTATTTCCAGAAAATTATTTTCTAGTAATTTATATTAGTAATATGTTATGTGATATTAAATATTTGATAAAATTACATTAATATTACAAGTAATTTATTTTGATTCTAATGAATTTTTAATTTATTCAATAATTTTATTAACAATCTACAAATCAACCATCATTATAAGAAAAACAATACAAGTGGAATTATTGTAAGATATACTATGTTATGAAAAGTAATTGGTAACCTCTTCCAGGAATTTATGATCTGTATGATAAAATGATTGGAGGTTAGTGGTTCTCTAAACTGACATGCAGTTGGGTTATCACCAATTGTGGTTTCAGAAGGTGGATTTACCAAATATTCTTTTTAGGAGAAGATATGTCCATTATGAGTATTTAGTATTTCCTTTTTCGTATATGAATTCACTTGAATTATTTATGGATGTACTGAATTAGAATATTCAAGGGTATTTGGTTAAATATTTTGGTGTTTTTGGATGATTTTTTTCTATCCAATGACATGTGATGATCTTGAGAATCACTTGGAGATAGTGTTAGGAATCATTCAATATCATCATTTTTATTCCAAATATTCATATACTAATTTTTTGATACAAGAGTTAGGTTTTTTTTAGGAATTTAAATCACATAAAAATGGATTTCATTCATTAATGAAAAAAGGAGGATGTGATCTCTTGGAATTCTCTAAATAATATCTTAAAGATACACGGTTTCCTTGTAATATCAACTTGTTGTCAATGTTTACTTCATGACATTTCACAAAAAGTTCAAAAAATGATAGATTTGATAAGGAAAAATTATCCATTCAATAGGAATGATAAATGTAATATGTGTTTTTATGTGATTAAATTTGGTATTACATCTTAATTATTCATGATATTTTTTGAATCATTAAAATTTTACATGGTGTATTGTGATGCTTCATGATTGAATTCCAAATTTAATCGCATATTGGGAGATCATCTCAGTTCATAATGCTCATGGTAGATACAATTAATATAGATGAAATACCGAACACATTATATGAAATTCTCTAATGTGGTTTATAATATGAAGTCTTGAATTTGTTTCTTAATTAGTGAGAGATTTATCACATTTATAGATCATAATAGTATAAAAATATATTTCTCTCAATGATATTGTAATCTAAGATAATTATTATGGATCGAGTATCTTAAAAATTCATGCGTTGATGTGGTGTATACATCTGGTAAAGGTAATTCAGTGTAAGAAGCATTAAACATAAATTTTTATATTCTTTTTCTAAGTCATTATTTGGAATAGTGTATGTTTATTTTAGTAATAACTTTTATGAACATTTATTGTACATATTGAGGTAGTGTGTCCATTTTAATTTTGTTTTTATTGTTCTTCATTTGGTTATGATGGTTCAAGAACATAAAAATCAGATACCCAATGACAAAGATAATATTTTCATCATTTTTATATTCAAATCAATCATGTAATCACTAATTATTTATCAATTTGTTTTATTTACATCAATTTTGTATTTATAGGGTGATATGATCTTAAATATGAAAACTTCTTAATTTAGAAATATAGATAGATTTTAATCAAATTGGTTATTAATGCATATTATTTAATATATAAATACAATTTATGTTTTTATTGGGATACTATATTTAATGTATTCATTTTTTGATTCTGAAATAGCATTTAATTCCCCATCCAATGATCCAATTTTAATGGAAATATAGTTAAATAGGAAGTTTGGAAGTTGAATATTATGAAGATTTATATTAGATATGCTGTCCCATGGATGCTTATATTATTGGGAAGGAAAAAAGGAAACATTTGTCCTAAATAAATGCTCATATTTAATTAGAAATATCTAATGCTACACAAAGAAGATGAATATTAAATTTTTGGATGAAACATAAAATATATTTTTGATGATCTTTCAAGAATAAACTATTCCAAAAATTTTCAATTTAATTTTCCTACCATGGTCAGGATTTCAGTGGACAGAATTTGAAGGAAATCTAAAAGAGATATTCTGAATATATTAAATAGAATGACCGGAGTATGGACCCCCTTGGAATAAATGAAGAGGAGATCACTGATTCTGAGATGGGGGGGTTGAGGACCACACTAAGATAGAGGAGGAATCGAAGGTACACTCGGTGACCATCCCCTTCAGCATCATTCTATTTCATTATTTTATTAATTACTTTAAAATGCCTTTCCTCCCTAGAAAAATCTCATTTACCCCATCCATGGAGGGGTAGTTTCTTTTGAGAGATCGGTAATAGGGGAGGCTTGATCAATGTGTGTTCCTGAATTATTGTTCTTTAAATGAATCAAATTTATTTTTTTTATTATTCTAGAATCAATTCTTAATTTATTTTTAAATTTATAATGTGGTTGTGTTAGGATTTGATTCTATTAATATAAATTTATTTGGTCGATGATCACATATCCCTTTACTTATTTCTAATTTGTATATGGTGGAACATGATTAGGGTTGAGTTGTGAGTGCATGGCAGTAGTCAATCATGTGTTTAGGATTGTATGTTAGAATATTGGATTATTATGGAACAATAATTCTGGGTCAAGGATTTCTCTAATTAATCAAGATACCTTCCACAACCCTAAACACATTGGAAGGAGGATAGACCAATATAAAGATTTTGATATGAAACTTCTCATCACATCTAATTGAACAAGGGAGAGAGAGGACTCGATAAAATAATCACTCAGTTAATATTTTTAGGAAGAAGAAGGGATAAAATTTGGAAACCATTATGGCATAACACTAGGTCTATCTGAACCCAATCCAATCATTATATTTGTCGTTTGTTAAAACCAATAAATTACAACTTTTTGTTTCTCTCACGGTCATTCAATTTAATTAAAACCAAACCACTTAAAAAATCCAACAAAAAGTGACATCCTTGTTTTTTGTGATCTTCTCTTTGGGAGACTACTTAGGATCAATTTCAATACTATACGTAGGTAATTAAAATATTATTTTTTCCATGCACCACGACTAGAGTGCATCACCCATTGTGATTCTAGGTGATCAAAATTCATTGGTGAGTAGACCATTGTGGGATGAAATCTTTAACAAATATATGTCTTTTGTTTTCAAGACATGAATATCGTACATTTTTTATTTATGAAAAACATAATTATACTCACAACCATTCGATATGTGTAGTTCATTATTGAGTAGAAAATATTTATGAGACACATAAATCATATTTATTGTGGGTAGGAATGAAATAATAGTGTTTATTTTTTGATTAGATGCCTCATCTGTCAGCAGGTTATTGTAGAGAAACAACAACCAAGGAGTATGCAGCAATCGTTATTGGTTTTAGTGTAGAAATGTGAGTAGATAGCTATAAATTTTAAAAAAATTCAACCATTTATGGTTTAAAACATGAAACTATATAGGTGATAGATGGTCATCACTCAATTTATATCATTTTTATCACTATTAATGAATAAAAAATGGTGGATGATTTTTCAAAAACATATATTTAAGAAGGGGTAAAAAACATTGTCTAATAGATTCTATTTTATCATACCCAGATACAAGTATTATGTCTTATTTTTTTGGAATTAATTATTGAAATAACCTGTAACTCAGTTGACTATAAGCACAATGCATCATCCTCTAATGGACGAACCATACTAAGGGGATATTCAATCATTGGAAGACATTACTAATTCTTTTTAAAGTATTCAGTAACTCATGGAAGGATTATGCATCATTAGTATTGTTCTAATACTACAACATTTATCTTGCCTTAATATATTTGACTCATTTTAATTAATTTTAAGGAAATACTTATCATTCCATATTTTATTTTTGGAAATAGGTGAGACATCTCTTGTTTGATCAAGATTTGAGCAATACACAACTAAGAATATTCACTTGACTAAGAATAGAATAATGATTGCCCAGAGTTGTCAAAAATCATATGTGGATCATCATTGACAACCATTGTTTTTCAAGTATAATGATCATATATTATTAAGGATATCTCTATGTGTGAGGTAGCATTGGTTTGGGTACAAGGGAATGTTTTATCATTAATACATAGGTCCCTTTGATAATTTTGAATGGGTTGGACACATTGAATATAAAATGAATTTACCAAAAGGATTAATTATACATATAATTTGATTCATGTATCTCAATTGAATAATTATTAACTAGATCCAAACTATTTGAGTTTATGGGATCATGTTAATCTAGAGTCATAATTATTGTTGGTTTAGGTGTTAATGTAGATTATTGATAAGAAAGGGAAGGTCTGCATGGATGATGAATTGGTCTAGTGCACGTTTTATGGAAACATGGCCAGATTACAGATTATATGTGGGAAGATGGGAAATAAATGGATGGAAAATGGCGAAAAATCTTTCGGAACAATGGAACCATTGAATTTTATATGGAATGAAATTGTTGTGGTGTGGAGAATGTATCACCCGTGGTTTTATTTAATTAACCATATATTTATTTATCATGGTTATATAAAGAAAATAAAATTTGTGTTGTTTTGTTTGGATTTTTTTTGAAATGTTTTTGAGTAATTTATAAGGGTACATGGTTTGAGCACCATTATTAGTAATGGTGCAACACCTCTTATGAGACCATGGAACTGAATTAGTGGGTAATGGGTAAGCACATGGTTAGGGTAAATATCTAGAAAAATTATGTCATTGACCTATTGAAACTGGGTAATGTTTGATAGATGGGATAATCAAGATTAGCATAATGTTTTTGAAACTTGGTGATATGTGTTTAGAGTTTGTGTCTACCTCATAGTTAGCAAATGGTTTTCTAAACTAAATGGTCTTATCTTCATTGTCTAAAATAAGATATTGATTTTGGGGATATAATTCATATTTCCTCCAAAATAACTATTTTTCCATTATTCTTACCATAAAACTAATTTCACTCCATCAAAAGGATGGAGAGACCCTACCTATTGAGCAGGGAGAAATCCTTAGGAATATCATAGTGTGTTGGAGGTCGTATTCCATGGTATGTTCTCATTCTTGGTGGTTTTATTCAGATTTCTTCATCTTTCTTCTATTGAGAAAACATGACTATTTCATTGGGGATTTCTCATTGTTGTATGATTCTAATCATGATGATATATTTTTCTTTCCAAAATTGAAATATATATATAAATGTTTTATGTTTTTTCTTACTAGGATTTTTAGTTTTCATTCATTATTTGTTTTTTATTGCAGTTTTAACATTAGTTTCCTCAATCATGACTTGTATTAGTTCAAAAATTAAATAAATACATCAATGTTATTGAATTTCATGAATTTCATAGACAAATTTATGCTAATTTCATTATAGAATCCTATTTAGTGAGGGTTTTGAGAAATTTTGAAATTGTTTTATTTTGTAACAAATTCCTTAGTTTATGATTTTAAAATGATATTTTAAAAGATATGGTTTTCTTTTCATTCATGGAATAAAATTTTATATATGTGTTCAATAATTTTTTTTTCAATTCAAATTATTTGGTATTATTTGTTTCGAATGGTATTTTGTATAAATGGTTTTTGTTTGTGCATGTGAATTTTAAACACATTAAGGAATTAAGTTTCCGCTATCTAATTAGGATAAATAAGGGAATAAACATTCCCGTGTCAAAATAGATCATGCACTTGTATCTTGATGAATTAATGAAATGCCAATATTGAGTATTGTGAGTTTCTTGGTTTCATGCATGTGTAGATTTGTGTAATGGAGTGGTTTATGCAAAATTTATTTTAATATTGGTTTTAAATAATAGTTTGGTTTTTTTGTTTAGAAATTTTTCCAAATTGTAATATTGTTTGGAATTATTATAAACTCTTTTCAATTGTTGTATATAAAAAAAATTATAATTTTTTTAACATGTTATATCCTATTGGAATGATTTAGGATATATTACAAGATATATTACTCTTTTTAAATCACCATTTACTTAGGAACAATTATTTATTTGTTAATATTTTATATTGATGAACATTTAAAGAAAAGATATCTCATTTTATTTTTTATTACAAGTGATAACATTGGCATGACATGTGAGGTGGTGGATTGAAGAATTTTTGGGAGTTATATTGTTACTGTATTTATTGTCCTCTTGTATTATTGGTTTTTGGATTTTCTATTCCAATATAATGTTGTGGTCAATCGTACTTATACATTGAGTTGTTTTATATTATTCATGAGCATCATATAGTTTTTTTGGATATGATAATACTATTATGTTTTATTATATTAAATATGGGAAATCATCCCCCCATTTTACGAAGCAATTGTCATTTACTACCAGCTGTTGGTGCCTTTAAAATGTCACAGAAGGCATGTAACACACCAATAACTTATGAATCTAGTGTGGTGGGGTGTGATAATAATAAATTATGTTGAATAAACCAATTATTCCAAATCATATTAAATTTATATTTTAACAATAATTTTCCTCGCATATTAACCCATTAGTTGTTTATTAGGTAGATCAAGTATATTTTTGAAAAAATTAGTGTGATATGATATAATTTCTAGTATATAAATCTAGGCAATGTAACATGTTTTTTATATTGTATTTATAATAATAAAAAACATTATTTCGTTATCTTGTGGTACTTAAACGTGAATCTGAATTAATTTTTTCATTATATTATTGTATGATCATGTTTTACTATTTATTAAACTATTAAAGATTATTAATTTCAATAATCTCTTAAATAACATGTAGTGTTTAATATTTATTGATTTATTTTTTTGATAAAAAATCATGAATTATTTGTAAATATAAAAAAATTCATTATTGATAAAATTTAAAGGAAATTTTTATTTTTTTATTCATAACCTGTTAAAAATTAATTTAAGATGTTAAATTTTTATTCAATTAAAAGCATGTTTTAGTATAAATCAACAATTTAGTGTAAGTGTGGCAATATTTTCCTATAATACCATAACATGTGTACTTGTCTATTTAACTTGGATAAATGTATGAGTTGTTTAAAATAACGGTGCATGAATTATTTTAAAAATAACATGTAAGTGTTGAGTGTTTTTTGAAATTGCATAATTTAATATTCATTTTCATTTGTAGAGAGTCTGTGGATTTCAGAAAAAAATAATATTCCATATAAAAAATGATATTATAAAAGATAAATCTAAATCTGGTGATCCTTAAAAAATCATTATCAATTTGTAATGGCCCAGACCTCTCTGGTCCATTACTTTGTGAAATGTTGGTGTTGGAGGTGTTCTGGGAGGTCAAGGAGACTTATCCCCAACACTTTTCCAATTTTCCAGTTCTGTGAACAGTGTTTCCAGTTTTATGAATAGTAACAGATCGGTCTCACCGATCGGTCTGACAGATCGGTGTGACAGATCAGTTTCATAGATCGGTGTGACAGATCGGTTTCACGGATCGGTCTGACAGATCGGTTTCACGGATCGGTCTGACAGATCGGTTTCACAGATCGGTCTGACAGATCGGTTTCACAGATCGGTTTCACAGATTGGTTTCACGGATCGGTCTGACAGATCGGTTTCACAGATCGGTCTGACAGATCGGTTTCACAGATCGGTTTCACAGATCGGTGTGACAGATTAGTTTCACAGATCGGTTTGAATGATCAGTGTGATAGATCGGTTTCACAGATCGGTTTGACAGATCGGTGTGACAGATCAGTTTCGCAGATCGGTTTCACAGATCGGTTTCACAAATTGGTGTGACAGATCAGTTTCACAGATCAGCTTCATAGATCGGTGTGACAGATCAGTTTCACAGATCGGTTTCACAGATCGGTTTCACAGATCGGTGTGACAGATCAGTTTCACAGAACGGTTTCATAGATCGGTGTGACAGATCAGTTTCACAGATCGGTTTCACAGATCGGTTTCACAGATCAGTTTCATGTATAGTAACGGTGGGTGAACAGTGTTTCCAGACTCCTACAGTTTTTCCCTTTTTACGTTTCCTTTAATGTAAAATACATTTAAAGCCTTATTTTAAGGGCTCTTAAGGCCGATTAAAATGCCATAAATCCTATATTAATTATTCCTAAGGCTTGGAATGTTTTACTTGGTCAAACCGCGTGGGTTAATGCGATCCGTTTTTAATGGAGAATTAACCGGATCTTAAACCGTACCCTCGTTAAATATTAAAAAGGGATGAGATATCATTCTCCCTTGTTCTTTCCCTTTGTTCTCAACTAAGAGGCGCTAGAACCTTTCAATCCTTTCCGTAGGAGTTGCACAATCAATCTTTACTCCTAGGATTGGTTCTGCTCTGTTTTTGATGCAACCAAGCTGTTTCGATCATTCTTCCACATACGTTTTCGCGAGAGAAGGATTGTGGCCCACTGTGTGGATAAAGGACGTCAAGAACTCTTTGAGGTAGGGGATTCATGGCTTCTCTAATTGTGTATGTGCAATCGTAGAATTAGCATGATTTATTCCTTTGTATCACAATGAAATTGACCTAATTAAATACTTGAACCGGATTAAAAGAATTGGTTGACCGCATGTTGTTGCTTTTTACCGTGATAACGGTTTGCCTCATGTTTTCCTAGATATAGTGATATATATGTTTTCATTGATTTTTTGTTCGTTCATGACTAAAATTGATAATGAACGTAAAGTCAGAATTAATTGTTAGTTAATTGGAAAGATAATGAGGCCTGTAAATTAATCTTGTTTTGCCGTTGTTGTAGTTGTTTTAATCTGAGGATAATCAAATTAGGGAAGTAAGCATGGTTGTTTAATTGTGATAGCTTACTTTTTAGGTATCCGTGATTGGAACCTACGAATAACAAATCTATTAATTCAATATGGATTAGAGAACAATTTGTGTGAGAATTTTTAAAAGGGTTTTGAGTTACCCTCTTGTTTGTTAAAGGGTCAAGAGCCCATGATGTGATGTTTGTTTTCCTACTGCGAGTGTTGTGATGTGAGCCTGGATGGTTGTTGTGATATGTGGAGGCATGGAGGCCTTGTGGTTGTGGCAGCGGATGATGCCTAGTGTGGCGAGATGCATAAGTTTATGCATATGTGTGTCGGGGAGGACACCAGGGGTGATGGAATGGGTTGGATCTGGTTGCTAGTTGCTTGCGGTTTTCATGAATGTTAATCTGCTTTGATTTTCCCCACTGCTCAAGGCATCTGGTCTTGCTACCATTCTTCTGAAGGAGGCGAAGACGTGAGGGTTATGCCACGTGCTTTCCGTTTTTAGCCTCTCGAGGGAGAATGGGTATATGCTCTTTCTATAGGCGGCAATGACTCGACGGGTAGTATATCTACTCACCGTGTTGAGCCTCCTTTGTGTTTAGAAGTATAGGATGTTTTTCTAGAATGCCTGGGAATGTGGAAAAGTAATTCTGTAATGAATGTTTGATTAAATGGTGAAAATCCACGGGGATGGAGATGCTGGAATTTAAAGATGATGTGAATCTTAAAAAGGAGCAGTTGTTTTTGAAAGTGATGCCAATTCAGTTTAATGTGGAATTGTTCATTCTTAATTAATGTTTAATGAATTAATTAATGTAATGTAGAACTGATAAATGAGAATGGAGTAATCTAATAAAGCTCTTCAATTGGTTGTGTGCTTATAGGATACCTAGTCTTTGAAGTAGCAGCCTGGAGTCTGAGAGACGTTAGCTGCAGTTGTATCTAAGCCTAGGTAATGCCCATAGTGTGGATGTGAGATATATATATATATTCTGTACTTTTTGTGTTTCTATACGCTACTCCACCCTGTCGGTAAGGGCAACTGACACCCCGGGGATTCTGAGCCCTAGGGGGGTGTTTTCCCCAACATTCCGATGGGAGGTTGAATGGCTGACTACCCCCTTTGGCCCTGCTCTATTCTCTTGGTAGATCTTTGTGACGGTAGTCATAGTGGTTAGTTTTACCCATATATGTTTGTAGAGGGTTGTGATGGCTTGTGGTTATTTCCCACACATATATTCTGGATATAGTATCCTATGGACTACTATAGGTGTAACGTGTATAGGCTATAATGGCTTGAGGATCCTTACTCGGAGTATGGGCTGTAATGGCTTGAGGTATTATACCCGATGTATGATACACGTTATACGAGCTGTGGTGGCTCCCGGAAACTACCTGGTTACTTTGGTTGTGAGGATGTTGTGGTTCTTCGCCCAGGTGTCTGCGGGCAAGCCTTTGTGGTGCACGAGGTGCAGATTGTGGAGCTTAGCCCAGGTGTCTGCGAGCAAGCCTTTGGAGAGAGATTCACAGGACGTATATCGTTGGGGAAATGCAGAAAACCAGTAGAGAAGTAGTAGCGGGGTACCCTTGATATTATTTACTATATTCCATATTCTTGTATGTGTTACATGGTGAGAGTAGCCATGGTGAGGTTGGGAACTTAGTATACCTGTTTAGATAACGAGTTAGTTTCACGTGTTGTTCACTAGGCTTTAGCATTCTTTCTTTACTTTTGCATGAGAGGCTTGGGGAGGATCCTACTGAGTATACTGTTATACTCACCCTATGTATATATAAACAGTTTTTCAGGTCACTTGGAGTAGGTTGGAGATCAAGCAAGTTACTACTAGCTTGCGGTTGGAGGAGCTGTTCGGGCTTGTGGTCGCTGCCGTTTTACTTTCTTTTGGGTACTTTTAGTTTTCCCTTTCAGTTGTAGTATTTTTTCATGAAATTTCATATATGTACTTGGGTTTCTTTTATTTTTCAGTTATTAGTTGGAGTTGGTTGGAGTCTATTCTATCTCTCTCTTCTGCATGTGTTCTCTTAGAGGGTAATGCCTCGCATTTGTGTGTGTATTATACCCTCGGTGCTAGTCTCCAACCCGGGGCCTACTGGAGGCGGGACACGGGGGTCATTATCTCCCTTCTCACATTGCCGGCCCAGGAGGGGTACACTTTATGGGGAGGGGGTCGTGACATAGTGGTATCAGAGGCTCTGGTTGAGGGATAGGATGGAGTTTGGAGTTAGGCACAGGTGAGGATGCAAGGGATGGTAGGGAAACAGTGTTATTCTTGTTTAGAAAGTAGGGTAAACACTGGATACCAGTAGAGACATAGGCGTTTAGGGCCCCCTATGATCTGTTGTACGGACCTTTAAGTTTACAATGGCTACTAAACAAGTGATACCGATTATAGCGTAGAGACCTAGGAAAGGATCATGCATCATTATTCTTTGCGCTTGTGTTTGAATGGGTAGACCTTGGGATAGGTAACCTAAAATTAATAAAACAAAATAATTAATTAATTAATGTTGAGTCTTCCATATTCCAGGCATAGGAGCTCTAACAGTTGTTATTTTATAGTTATGGCTTCAGGTCGACGTCCTCGTCATGTTTGCGCAGAAGATACCCAGCAGGCTGTTCCAGCAGATCGCCCCCGGGTAGAGGATGGCGAAGATGACACTTGGAGGAAGACACTCTGAGAGTTCTAGCGCCATAGTCTACAGAAGTATGAGGGATCCGTTTCGGATGCAGTCACAGAAGGATGGTTAGAGGAGGTTGAGATCAGCTTCAGCTCGATTCATGCTCAGAAGGAACACTGGGTGTCCTTGGTTGTGACGATGCTGCGTGGAGCAGCGAGGAAATGGTTGTTCTTGTTCCTCGGTGATCGTGAGGAGTCAGCAATCTCATGGGAGGAGTTTCGAGACAGGTTTTGAGTCGAGTTTCTTTCGTCGACTGTGAAGGCGTCCAGTCTCCATGAGCTTCTTACTCTTCGACAGGGGAGATCCAGTGTTCGGGAGTTTGGAATCCATTTCAGGAACCTTCTACGATATGCTTCAGACCTGTTACCAGATGATGAGGCCAGGGCGAGGCATTTCGAGGAGGCTTTGCGTCCAGAGATCCAGCGCTAGGTCACCCCATTTATCTTGAAGACATATCTAGAGGTGTTGGCGAGGGCAGAGGTTGTTGAGAGGACTTTGGCTAGGACCGGATCATCATGAGAGCGGAATCGTCATGATTCCCCACGAAGCAGAGATGTGGTCTGGGGTTCCTGGTTTTCAGGGAAGAAGAGTTTCCGTTCACCTGGGGGTAGGTCCCACCCCTTTCCATCTCGTTTCTCCGGAGGTAGAAACTCTCAGACCTATGCCAAGGGATCAGGCGCTTGCTTTTCTTGTGGTGGACGTGGTCATCAGCAGCGGGAGTGACCAACTTTTCAGAGCAGTCATCATTCACCAGGCGTTCCACTCCAGGTTCCTCCATTGAGGCAGTTCCAGCCGAGGTAGCAGCAGCAGGTTGCACCAGCTTTAGATCACCCAAGGGTAGATGGAGCAGGCAGAGGATAGCCCCATGATGCTCCCCGTCCTTAGATATCAGAGCGTGGCCGTGGTGGTGGTCGTCATCAGGGTCAGAGAGGCCGCGGAGGTGGTCGTGGTCAGCTTCACGCTCTAGCGTTGCCAGCCCCAGGCGAGCCAGATGTCGTTCGAGGTACCCTTTTCTTGTTTTCTACCTTGGTGTATGGATTGTTTGATTCAGGAGCAACACACTCCTTCATATCACCTACCCTTGTCCATGCTTTGGGACTTGAGGTAGAGAGGCTTCCAGTGCCCTTGGCGTTAACTACGCTAGTTGGAGGTCGAGCTGACTTGTTTGAAATATGTAGAGACTGTGAGCTAGTGTTGGGGCAACACTGCTCTTGGGGAGATTTCCTAGGTTTGCGAATACAACCATATGATGTCATTCTTGGCATGGATTGGTTGTATTCGGTGCAGGCTGTTGTGGATTGCTACAGGAATAAGGTTGTTTTCTTTGATGAAGATGGAGAGAAAGTGGTGTTTATTGGTGAGAGAGATCCTCGGATGAGTCATAGACGAGTTCCATCCTTATCATCCATGATGGCGGGGATGACGCTGAGTTCTTCAGAGGTTCAACAGCTGGCATTTCCTAGGGTCGTAGAGGAGTACCCTGATTTCCTTCCAGAAGAGGTTGTATCCTTACACCCTCGACGAGAGATCGAGTTTGGGATCGAGCTACAACCAGGAGCATCTACTATCTCTATGTCTCCGTATATGATGGCCCCTTCTGAGTTACGAGAGCTACGTATTCAGCTCGATGGTCTGTTTCAGTGTGGTTTTGTTCGACCAAGTGTGTCACCTTGGGGTGCACGAGTTTTGTTTGTGAAAAAGGCTGATGGCAGTTTGCGGTTGTGCGTCGATTATCGTCGGTTAAACAAAGTGATAATAAAGAACCGCTATCCTCTCCCGTGGATTGATGACCTATTCGATCAACTGAAGGGTGCAAGTTGGTTTTCAAAGATAGACTTGTAGTCAAGATATCATCAGATGCGTGTAAAAGATGAGGATATCCCGAAGACTGCTTTCCGCTGTCGTTATGGGCATTATGAGTTTGTTGTAATGCCATTCGGCATGACAAATGCTCCAGCTATTTTCATGGGGTTGATTAATGCTGTGTTCCATGAATTCCTGTACAAGTCTATTGTGGTTTTCATCGACGAAATCCTTGTGTACTCCACATCTGAAGAGGAGCATGCAGAGAATCTACAAGCCGTTTTGGGAGTTCTTCGCCAACATCGGTTGTTTGGGAAGTTGTCCAAGTGTGAGTTTTGGGCTCGAGAAGTTCATTTCTTGGGACATGTTGTGTCCCAACAGGGAGTAGCTGTGGATCCTTCGAAGATAGAAGCAGTGGGGTCTTGGCCAGCCCCCAAGACTGTGTCAGAGGTGCGAAGTTTCCTTGGTCTCGCAGGCTATTATAAGAGGTTTGTGGCTAATTTCTCCCGAGTTGCGACTCCTCTGACAGCTTTGACCAGGAAGGATCAAGAGTTCATATGGACTGATCAGTGTCAGACAGCTTTCGAGTATCTAAAGGAGAAGTTGGTAAGTGCTCCAGTCCTTTGTCTTCCAGCGGAGGGAGTCCAGTTTGATGTTTTCTGTGATGCTTCACATCTGGGGCTAGGCTGTGTTCTCATGCAGCAGAGGTCTATTGTCTCATATGGGTCTCAGCAGTTGCATCCCCATGAATGCAACTATGCCACCCATGATCTTGAGTTGGTAGCCGTGGTGTTTGTGCTGAAGTTATGGAGACATTACCTCATTGGCAAGCACTTTGTGGTTTTCACCGATCATAAGAGTTTGAGGTATGTTTTCTCTCAGTGGGATTTGAACTTTCGGTAGCGTCGGTGGATGGAGTTCTTGCAGGAATACGACTTCGAAATATCGTATACACCTGGGAAGGGAAATGTTGTTGCTGATGCACTGATTCGGAAGTCACGTAATGATGTTGTGCGTGAATCTGGTGATTCCTGGAGAGTGATGGAAGAACTATCAGCATTGCATCTTGATATGGGAGAAGTTGGGGTAGAGGATGTATTTTCCAGATGACGGTGCGGTCATCCCTGATGCAGAAGGTGGAAGAGTCTCAGTTGGGTGATCTAGAGGTGGAAGTTTGGAGAGACAGAGTTGTATGTGGTGAGGCCCCTGATGGTTGGTCGGAGGATGAACAACATCGAGCGTTGTATCATGGGAGGATTTTTGTTCCCTTGGCGATGCGTGATACGGTTCTCCGAGAGTTCCATAGTTCACCCTTGGCAGTACATCCTGGTGTGAAGAAGATGTACCGATCCTTGTGGAGTCAGTTTTGGTGGCCTGGGCTGAAGCGTACAGTTGCAGAATGTGTGTCTCGATGTTTAGTCTGCCAGAAGGTGAAGGCCGAACACCGTGTTCCTGGTGGTCTTCTCCAGCACTTAGAGATTCCTCAGTGGAAGTGGGAGGACATCTCAATGTACTTTGTTACAGGTTTACCTCAAGCTCCGGGAGGACATGATGCTATATGGGTGGTAGTGGATCGTTTAACTAAATCGGCCCACTTCATAGCAATCAAGGAGTCGAGCTCAGTGGAGGTTTTGTCGAGGCAGTATCTGGAGGAGGTGGTGAGGCTTCACGGAGTTCCTAAGACGATCATTTCTGATCGAGATCCTCATTTTACCTCTAGGGTGTGAAGAGGTTTCCATCATGCTTTTGGCCCTCAACTGTGCCTTAGCACTGCTTTTCATCCTCAAACGGATGGTCAGACAGAGCGAACCATCCAGAATCTTGAAGACATGTTGCACTCTTGTGTTCTTGATTTTGGAGGTTCATGGACGAAGCACTTACCATTGGTAGAGTTTTCTTACAATAATAGTTTTCACTCGACCATCAGTATGGCGCCGTTTGAATCTTTTTATGGTCGGCCAGGTCGTTCTCCGTTGTGCTGGACTGGGGTCGGAGAGTCCGCAATTCTCGGACCAGAACTAGTGAAGAATACAACAGAGATGGTTTAGGTGATTCGTGAGAGGATAAAGACAGCACAAGATCATCAGAAATCTTATGCTGATCAAAGAAGGAGACCCTTATAGTTTAATGTTGGGGATCATGTGTTTCTAAAGGTGATTCCCCATCATGGGCAGCGAAGGTTTGGTCACGGAAGTAAGCTTTCTCCCCTTTTTGTTGGGCCTTTCGAGGTGTTAGCTCATGTTGGAGGTGTGGCGTATCGAGTAGCACTTCCCCCTCAGATGAGTCGGGTACATGATGTTTTCCATGTATCGCTGCTTCGTCGTTACCTTCATGATGAATCTCATGATATCGATTGGGGAGAGATCGATATTGATGATGATGAAACCTTCGAGGAGCGACCTGTGGAGATCCAAGACCACAAGGATAAGGTGTTGCGTGGGCGTTCTATTCCCTTAGTTCGTGTCTTGTGGCGACATGGTGCCATGGAGGAGAGTACTTGGGAGCGTGAGTCACAGATACGTGCTCAGTACCCAGAGTTGTTTAATGATTAAATCCTTTCATTTAATGATGTTTTCTTTGTGGTTGGACCTTTCATGTTTTATTTATGTACCTTTGATGTGATGTCATGTTTGAATTGTTTGGTTATGAATTGTTTGTTTCCATACTCTCGGATGTCGTAGTTTTGTTCTAGCTTTTGAACAACTCATGGTGGTTTTCCCCTGAGTGGTATCTTATGGGGTGGTTGTTCAGAACCCTCTTTTCTTCTGGGTTGGTTTTTAATTCTCGAGGACAAGAATTTTTTGAGAGTTATCTAATGTAATGGCCCAGACCTCTCTGGTCCATTACATTGTGAAATGTTGGTGATGGAGGTGTTCTAGGAGGTCAAGGGGACTTATCCCCAACACTTTGCCAATTTTCCAGTTCTGTGAACATTGTTTCCAGTTTTATGAATAGTAACAGATCGGTGTGACAGATCAGTTTCACAGATCGGTGTGACAGATCGATTTCAGAGATCGGTCTGACAGATCGGTTTCACGGATCAGTCTGACAGATCGGTTTCACAGATCAGTCTGACAGATCAGTTTCACATATCGGTTTCACAGATCGGTTTCATGGATCGGTCTGACAGATTGGTTTCACGGATCGGTGTGACAGATCGGTTTCACAGATCGGTTTCACAGATCGGTTTCACGGATCGGTCTGATAGATCGGTTTCACAGATCAGTCTGACAGATCGGTTTCACAGATCGGTTTCACAGATCGGTTTCACAGATCGGTGTGATAGATCAGTTTCACAGATCGGTTTCAAAGATCGGTGTGACAGATCAGTTTCACAGATCGGTTTCAAAGATCGGTGTGACAGATCAGTTTCACAGATCGGTTTCACAGATCGGTGTGACAGATCAGTTTCACAGATCGGTTTCACAGATCGGTGTGACAGATCAGTTTCACAGATCGGTTTCACAGATCGGTTTCAGAGATCGGTGTGACAGATCAGTTTCACAGATCGGTTTCACAGATCGGTGTGACAGATCAGTTTCACAGATCGGTTTCACAGATCGGTTTCACAGATCGGTTTCATGTACAGTAACGGTGGGTGAACAGTGTTTCCAGACTCCTACAGTTTTTCCATTTTTACGTTTCGTTTAACATAAAATACATTTAATGCCTTATTTTAAGGGCTCTTAAGGCCGATTCAAATGCCATAAATACAATATTAATTATTCCTAAGGCTTGGAATGTTTTACTTGGTCAAACCCCGTGGGTTAATGCGATCCATTTTTAATGGAGAATTAACCGGATCTTAAACCGTCACCTCCTTAAATATTAAAAAGGGATGAGATATCATTCTCCCTTTTTCTTTCCCTTTGTTCTCAACTAAGAGGCGCTAGAACCTTTCAATCCTTTCCGTAGGAGTTGCACAATCAATCTTTACTCCTAGGATTGGTTCTGCTCTGTTTTTGATGCAACCAAGTTGTGTCAATCATTCTTCCACATAAGTAGTCGCGAGAGAAGGATTGTGGCCCTCTGTGTGGATAAAGGACGTCAAGAAATCTTCGAGGTAGGGGATTCATGGCTTCTCTAATTGTGTATGTGCAATCGTAGAATTAGCATGATTTATTCCTTTGGATCACAATGAAGTTGACCTAATTAAATACTTGAACCGGATTAAAAGAATTAGTTGACCGCATGTTGTTGCTTTATACCGTGATAACGGTTTGCCTCATGTTTTCTTAGATATAGTGATATCTATGTTTTCTTTGGTTTGTTGTTCATTCATGACTGAAATTGATAATGAACGTAAAGTCAGAATTATTTGTTAATTAATTGGGAAGATAAAGAGGCCTGTAAATTAATCTTGTTTTTCCGTTGTTGTTGTTGTTTTAATTTGAGGATAATCAAATTAGGGAAGGAAGCATGGTTGTTTAATTGTGATAGCTTACTTTTTAGGTATCCGTGATTGGCACCTACAAATAATAAATCTGTTAATTCAATATGGATTAGAGAACAGTTTGTGTGAGAATTTCTAAAAGGGATTTGAGTTACCCTCTTGTTTGTTAAAGGGTCAAGAGCCCATGATGTGATGTTTGTTTTCCTTCTGTGTGTGTTGTGATGTGAGCCTGGATAGTTGTTGTGATATGTGGAGGCATGGAGGCCTTGTGGTTGTGGCAGCGGATGATTCCTAGTGTGGGAGATGCATCAGTTTATGCATATGGGTGTCGGGGAGGACACCAGGGGTGATGGAATGGGTTGGATGTGGTTGCTAGTTGCTTGCAGTTTTCTTGAATGTTAATCTGCTTTGCTTTTCCCCACTGCTCAAGGAATCTCGTCTTGCTACCATTCTTCTGAAGGAGGTGAAGACGCACGGGGTATGCCACGTGCTTTCCGTTTTTAGCCTCTCGAGGGAGAATGGGTATATAATCTTTCTATAGGCGGAAAAGACTCGACGGGTAGTATATCTACTCACCGTGTTGAGCCTCCTTTGTGTTTAGAAGCATAGGATATTTTTTCTAGAGTTCCTGGGAATGTGGAAAAGTAATTCTGTAATGAATGTTTGATTAAATGGTGAAAATCCACGGGGATGGAGATGCTGGAATTTAAAGGTGATGTGAATCTTAAAAAGGAGCAGTTGTTTTTGAAAGTGATGCCAATTCAGTTTAATGTTGAATTTTTCATTCTTAATTAATGTTTAAAGAATTAATTAATGTAAAGTGGAACTGATAAACGAGAATGGAGTAATCTAATAAAGCTCTTCAATTGGTTGTGTGCTTATAGGATACCTAGTCTTTGAAGTAGCAGCCTGGAGTCTGAGAGACGTTAGCTGCAGTTGTATCTAAGACTAGGTAATGCACATAGTGTGGATGTGAGATATATATATATATATTATGTACTTTTTGTGTTCTATATGATACTCCACCCTGTCGGTAAGTGCAACTGACACCCCGGGGATTCTGAGCCCTGGGGGGTGTTTTCCCCAACATTCTGATGGGAGGTTGAATGGCTGACTACCCACTTTGGCCCCGCTCTCTTCTCTTGGTAGATCATTGTGCTGGTAGGAACAGTGGTTAGTTTTACCCATATATGTGTGTAGAGGGCTGTGATGGCTTGTGGTTATTTCCCACACATATATTCTAGATATAGTATCCTATGGACTACTATAGGTGTAACATGTATAGGCTATAATGGCTTGAGGATCCTTACTCGGAGTATGGGCTGTTATGGCTTGAGGTATTATACCCGATGTATGATACACGTTATACGAGCTGTGGTGGCTCCCGGAAACTACCTGGTTACTTTGGTTGTGAGGACGGTGTAGTGCTTCGCCCAGGTGTCTGCGGGAAAGCCTTTGTGGTGCACGAGGTGCAGATTGTGGAGCTTAGCCCAGGTGTCTGCGGGCAAGCCTTTGGAGAGAGATGCACAGGACGTATGTCATTGGGGCAAAGCGGAAAAACAGTGGGGAAGTAGTAGCGGGGTACCCTTGATATTCTTTACTATATTCCATATTCTTGTATGCGTTACTTGGTGAGAGTAGCCATGGTGAGGTTGGGAACTTAGTATACATGTTTAGATAACGAGTTAGTTTCACTTGTTGTTCACTGGGCTTTAGCATGCTTTCTTTACTTTTGCACGAGAGTCTTGGGGAGGATCCTACTGAGTATACTGTTATACTCACCCTATGTATATATAAACTGTTTTTCAGGTCACTTGGAGCAGGTTGGAGATCAAGCTGGTTACTACTAGCTTGCGGTTGGAGGAGCTGTTCGGGCTTGTGGTCGCTGCCGTTTTACTTTCTTTTGGGTACTTTTAGTTTTCCCTTTCAGTTGTAGTACTTTTGCATGAAATTTCATATATGTACCTAGGTTTCTTTTATTTTTCAGTTATGAGTTGGAGTTGGTTGGAGTCTATTCTATCTCTCTCTTCTGCATGTGTTCTCTTAGAGGGTAATGCCTTCCATTTGTGTGTGTATTATACCCTCGGTGCTAGTCACCAACCCGGGGCCTACTGGAGGTGGGACTCGGGGGTCATTATCTCCCTTCTCACATTGCCGGCCCAGGAGGGGTACAGTTTGTGGGGAGGGGGTCGTGACACAATTAATCTCAATGTTTCGTAATATAGAATATGTGTTATATTTTATATTATAATTATTTTTATTATGACCATTTTTCCCCAATGAGAATATATTATGTATTGATGGAATTACATACCTTTCATAAATTATTAATTGAATAAATATACTAATTAAAAATTATATTTATAAAATCATTAAATTCATGTAAATGATCTTTCATGAAAAACAAGATTCTTTATAAAAGATGTAATGAATTGTATTTATATTATCTTTTCTATTGAAATGTTTTTGATTGTTCCTATTATAATGGATAGTTTTATGAATTCAACCATATCAGGATAGGGATACACATTCCCTATGATGATATTTTATTTTAATGATATATTTTAATGCTATTTGGGCATGATAAATCCACACAATGAAACAATTATAGATATGGTGGCTAACATCAATTGGTTTTGTTATTTCAGTTTTAATGATTTGGGTGACTTTATATAATTCATTGGGGAGATAGTTTCAATATTCTTCTTTTTGGGAATTGGATGTTTTGATTGGTTGTTATGGCAGTGGAAAATGTTATATTATATATAAAATATTTTTCAATTTGGTTGTATTTTTGTTAATATTTTTTTACTATGGGTGTAGTAATTTATGAAAACAATAGTTAGATGGGGGGAACAACTCCTCCAATTGTTGGCATTATTTTAGACACCATTTAATATTTTTCATGTAAATTTTGGTTTTTTAATGATGATAATACCCAGGTATAGAGGATGAGTGTCTCCACATTTTGCAACTTCATCCTTAATGTTAAGACTATTGAATTTTTTTTATTATTGATGTGATTTGTGTGGTTTTATATGAACATTTTGTTTTTATTCACAAATAATTCCTTAAAAATTCCCTTATTATGGTATTTGTGAGAGATATGTGTAATCACTGGACATTAAATTATTCAAATTCTAAAGGAATGGAGTGGTGATTTTTATTGTAGGACATGAAATTACCCATGTTTATGATTAGCTAGAGAAACATTTGGTTTCTTTGTGTATATTCATAGACAATAATTGGTTTTTGGTTTCATTAGCTATTGGTTTGTGAGCATCCCTACTAATTTTTTAAATATTTATCATTAATAAATTTGATGTGTTCAAAAACATTATATATTAAAATTAATAAAATTATGTAAATATTATACTTATATTATAAAATTAATCATAGTAAATGATATTAAAATTAAATATGGGTATAAACAATTTACTATCATTGGAAATTCAACCGATCCTTAAAGACTAATTTTATATTTTTTTTAATAATCATTAATTTTATAATATATATTTTATTTACATTTAATATTATCTTATTAAAAATTAATTCATATTATTAAACTTATTAATCATGTTTAAACATGTATAAAATTGATTTATTCGTTTTAAAATTTAATAAAAATAAATATTAAAGCATTTTAAGGTGAAAAGTAATGCTTCTCTAAAATAAAAATTATGCTTGCATTGTTTTTTTAATTAATAAAATAAATTATTCTCCATGGATGAATGATTTTAGTGAAATTTCTCGACAATATATTCAATAAATATTTTTATAATTAAACTATTATGTTTTCACTAGGCATGGAATAGGAATATATCATGTTCTATTCCTAAGAATTTATTTTTATAAGAATGGGTTTTATTTAATTTTTCATTATTAATTTAATATGATTTCCAAACACATATAAAAATTTAATTCGATTAAATGGATTCCATATTTGGAAAAAAAGTCAAACATATTATTTCACTACAACAAAAGACTCTTTTAGCAATGCTAATAATTGTCATTATCATCTCTTAAAAACTAACAACAAAAGTGAAGTTAAAAGTCTTCCTTTATTAGTTCAAGACAAAATCTCTAATTATCTCCTCCTTTATAAGTTCTTTTATTTATAAATTATAAATTACCCCTTTATCATAAAATTTTTCTTGTGTTAATAAAGGGATCCCTTATCAAATCATTTTCTACTACTCATAAAAATTGGATGAAATTAATTTTTTATACCCTTTGTCATTACTTGAGACCCTCTTTCTCTATGATCAAACTGACCACCCCAAACCCACTTCCTTTGTGCTCAAAAACCCCCACCCCCACATTCATTATATATAGACAGTTTCACACACCCCTACCATGCAGATGAATTTGATCACATGACCTCTATGTTACATGCTAACCACTTTAACAATACCATACCTTGTTTTATTGTGAGGTTTTATATTTCACTTTATTTATACATATTTATAGAAATATTTATTATTTATATAGAAATTCTATTATTATAAAAAAAATATACACAATAAATGTTTATATGAGTGTGCATATGTGTAATATATATATATATGTTTAAATTTATTTAAATATTTTATATATTACGATTCATTGAAATTTATTTATATAAATATGAAAATATAATTGTTTGTTAACACACATAAATATATAAATATATTTATATTATATAGACATTCCAATAGTGTCATTTTCTAGTCATTTAACAACTATATTTAATGATAAAGAAACATTTATATAAAAACATATATATGAAATGTATACAAAAAATATGGATACACGCAAATAAAATCACACATATTTACAAACACATGTATGAATTTATATTTCCCACATACAAATAAATAGTTATATATATGTATACATTTTTTAATATTTTATAATATACACAAAAATATATATTTATTTATTGACACACATTTTTTTATATAAAAACATATTTTTGAATAGCTATATATATAAATATGAACTCATTCATATAAGGTATGTAAAATGGGTATTTATTTAAATACAATTAGATGAATAATAAACTTTTATTTCCATATGGTTTATATATTTTAAAATTGTTTTTATGTGAATGTGTATTAATACATATTGATTCATCATATATTTCTATAAAAAATATGCGTATATTTAATTATAAATGAAACTAATAAATAAAATAGAATAATTATTAAAACCCATAAAATATATATGAATTAAATACTAATGAATAAATATTTTATCCTCTAAAAAATTATTGTAATTATCTCTTAAAATAATCATTAATACATTTAAATATTAATAAAAATATGGTATCCCAAATAAAACCACAGTTTTGTAGGCAATTTATTACTGTTCTGATAATGGAAAAATAGTGAATTAGGTCTTGCCCACTCACCACGGTTTATATCACATCATCATTTTTTACTTGATATGTGTTAGACCCCAAAAGTACACATGAGGTAAAATCTTATGCATGTTTGAGGGTATAGTTATGTTTTCAACTTATCTTAGACTATACATTAATTCATTTAATTATTTTGTAATGTAATTTCTATTAAATATTTATTAATACATAATAATTATCATATTCTCTTTTTAAAGTGATTTTTAATTATTTTTACCCATTTTTACTAAATATTTTATATATTAATTGTAAATGAATATTTAGCCTCATCAAAATCATATTTTTGAAAATACCTTGTTCTTATATAAATATAAAACATGTATATGTATTAATATAATAATTTAATGAAATATAATTTATTTAATGAAATATAAAAATTATATGTTCTATAAATTGTGCTCATAATGGGGGAATTTATCAGTTCTAGAAAAAAGCATTGATTTAGACTCCCTTTATCATCGATAATTTACTAGAGCCAGTATATGGACCCCATTATCACCACTTATTTACTATCATTGATGAAGAGACCAATTATATCAATAAATTATAATTTTTACTGATAATATTTTTCATTTATAATCTCTTTCTTATTAATGATGATAATGTGCCCCATTATTTGCCATGATAATAGACACCATGTCATCGATTTTTAAATAGTTCTGAAATAGGGATCCCTTTTGCGGTAAATTTTTAGAGGTAATATAGGTCCCCTTTTTCATCTATTTTTTATGAATAATTTTTAATAGTATTTTATATTCATATTTTTGCATTACTGATGATTCCACATGATTTTTTTCATTATTCTAAATTGTAATCGGGGTAAAAATGCTTCACTAATGCAATGGTTTGAACAGTTAACATGGGTTTAAAAAATAAATAATTCATAAATGATATATAAATAGTATAAATCTAGTTTAATGGATGGTTTTCAATCCATTTTTGACATAGATTAAATGTTGATAAATGTTGGTGCCACTTTCCCAAGTGATTGACTTTATTATATATTAATAATTTTAGTAATTCTATGTGTGCTACTCCCCTTATTTAATAAATCTAACCTCATATACTCTCTTATAAATTGAACATTATCAATTTATCTAACCAATATAGGAATTTATAAAATTTTTATGTCCTTATACACTACCTTAATGTGATTATCTACCCAAAATACCCATCCAAGAAGACTTATGTTTCTTCAAAATAACAGATACTCAAAGAATATGTATAAGATTTGGATTATATTTTTCTGGTTTCATTCTTATTAAAGCTCTATGGAATGATATTAAATAAAAATGACATTATAAAATTATAATATATATTGTAATTATTTTATTTTATGTTAATGGTAAATACCTTTTCTATTTTTTCTCTATATGTTGTAAAATGAAAATGATGCTCATTTTTTCATGTGGACTTCCACCTTCACGAAGTGATATGATTAATTTTTCATTTATTATTTACATGGATTGTTATAAGGATATATTTAGTGAATATATATTATATTTATGATATAGTAATTATTTTATGATGTTAAAGTATTTAAAAACTATATTTTGTTTCGTCTATTGAGAAGTGAAAATATCATTGTACTTATATAAATACTATTATCACTATGATGTGATATCATTCTTTTTTGACCAAATATTTGAACTAGATTTGTGTATATTTAATATATATGATACATAACAATATATTCATATTTTTGGGATAAATAAACCACGGCTATGGTGTAAGGATTTGAACAATCTTATCAAAAAATGCATAGAAAGCACACCTTTTTCAAAATATTTGTCACCATAATAAATAATTGATCATAAAAGGGTAGTTAGAAGTTATATATGAATGATAAATGTTATTTTAAATATTTTTATGGTTCTATAACATATTTAATAAAATATGAATATTGATTCGATAATAAGATTTAACATGTACAATGAATGATAATACTTTTTATAAGGGGGCTGATTATTTCCACTACACAACATGTTTTTTTAAATAACATGTTGTGTAATTTTGTTAATTGATATATTAGAGTGGGGTCATGTCTCATGATTTTAAACAAATTCTTCTTTCATGTTGTTTGTATAGGATTCCTCTAAAATAAAAAATGAAGATCGAACCCCCGACTCTTCATCTAAGCTCTGATTGGGACATTGTTGGTTGTGTTGGAAACATACAATTAAGTTAAAGAGTCAATTAGAGTGCTTGTTGATTCATCCTTTCTTTTTATTTATTCAAGGATGGGTGTTTTCCCCAAATTTGTATATCTACGTCAAAGTAGGCCAATTCAATGGCTAACATTCTAGTATATTTATCGTACACTAATGAGGTAGGTGGTTTGTGCTTATTATAGATTTTATTTTTTATATATATGATAAAAGTTCCACATAACCACTATTGGGTTATTTATTGATATTAAATTTAACCATTGTTATTACTTTTTGTGGTTTTATTGATTGGTCAATGGTTGTTGCTTATGCGTAAGGTTAGATACCTTGATACAGGACACCACATGGGTGTATTTCCCGTGGATGATTATTTATAGTCGTTTGGTCAATAATGCATGATAGAATAGGATTATTTTCCTTTACATGGTTGATTATGGTGTATTTTTATTGATTATATGAAATGCATGTGACTTTCTTGTGAATTAATAGCCAGGTAGTAGGTTCAGATTACACAAGCTACCTTGATATTATATGTGCACTATTTGAAAATAGACCATGACATCTTTGATGTAGATGATTGACATAGGGGTATTGACAATGAGAGCTACCCAAGAGGTATTACATACTTGATATAGATGATTGACCCAGGGGTATTGACCATGAGAGCTACCTGTGAAGTCGTTTATACTATATTTATGTTATATTAACACACGAGTATTGGCTGTGAGAGCTTCTTAGGATGTCATTTGTAAATGATTAGTGCTAGGTTAGACCAATAGGGTAATACTATGAGAGCTTCCCAAAAGGACATTATATAAATAGTTTGTTCTATGTTAGTCAAAAGGTTATATACCATGATACATTTCTTAGAGGATAGTTTACGCTTGATTTAATGATTGTGACTATTCTACCAAGACAAAGAAAAATCATGGACTCAGCCTTATGTGATTATTTTGATGGTATTATGAGACATAATTATTGGTAATATTACACAAGTGGATAAAAATATTAGTCTAGATCTAGATATTATTTTTTTAGAGGATGAATAATAAAATAAATTTATTATAATTGAAAACTGTATGATTTTGAACCATTGAGTACATCAAAGTTTATTGCATTATTTATGCACATTACATCATATATATATATATATATTAAATGACAGTTATGAAGAGATATTTTTGTGTTTTCCTACTCAGTTTCATATCACAACATGTTTGGGTCAGGTTTTGGTCCCAAATAGATTATATAGTTGTAGGGATAGATAAGGGAAATCACCCTTCCTCCACAGATACCTGATTGTTGTAGGAGCTGGAAACAATGGGACAAATATATGGCATGCAATGCTTACAGATTTTATTTATTTCTTCTTTACTTTTGTTTCTTTATTTTAATTCGAGAATTTAGACTATTTGGATGCTTTCTTTGACACATGTGGCATTCATCATTTATCTATATTCTCGAGTTGTTTTATTACAATATGTCTTTCACAACTTACATCTTTTTAATGGTATTATTTGTTGCATAATTATTTACTATTTGTTTTCCACTGTGTATAATTTATAAATAAGGGCATAGTTTCACCATTATAATAGTTAATCCCTCACCATTAGACAACATACTCATGTTTTTGGGGAATTGCGTTGAGTTTATTTGACCAACAAGGATCAAGGAACTTTTGGGTGGCACTCCGATCCGATATGTTAATATCTTTTCTTGGTAAGAACATATTAATATTGAAGAGGCTCGTTGTTTTCAGGAATTTTCAATTTATTATCTTATTTATCTATGTTATTTTCCTTTTTTCGTTCTCCCTAACATATTTTACTAGAAATGAAAAAAAAATCATTATTTTCAACCACTATTTTATTGAATATATTAAATTATGTGAAGGAGAAGTTAGTCCATGCTCCCATGCATCATATGCATGGGGATGGTGTGACATTTGAGTTATATTTTTCAATCCCTATATGTTATTGGATGTTTCATGATAATGTAGAATTAGTATATCAATTATGGATATTAGAAGTTACTTCCCCATGAGGATCATTATTTCAACCATGATTTTGATATGGTAATAAATTTTTTCACACTAATTCTATGGAATCATTACATAATTTGTGAGAGATTATTTTTTTAAATATTCCACAATAACCTTAAAAATGTCTTTAATCAAAAGGATGTTATTCTAAAAAAGTGAAGGTGGAAATTATTTCATCAATATTATGAATTTTATTTCCCTATCCATTAAGAAATAGGGGTATAGTTTTTTGATTCACTTAGTCAAATGTACAGCGGTGATGTGGTTCATGAGTCTATTTTAGATTGGAAGGGATTGAAGTAGGTGGAAGCAGTTAATCTTGGTATGGGGTCAGAAAAATCAAATATTTTCTTCCTCATAATTTTGTAGATTCATCATTGATGAAAAATGTGGAGGAGTCTTAGTAGGGAGACATAGTGGTAGAGGTGGTGTGTGATCATATTTTCAATAGAGATTCTATAGATGGAAGTTTTGAGGATGGCCATAATTTGATGTTCTTTTAAGATATGATATTTGTTTTTTTTCATTTTGGGAATATAGTATCTATGAATTTCATAGATCTTATTCTGTAGTGAATCCTGATGTTACCAATATGTATCATGGATCGTGAAGAGAACATTAGTGGAATGTAATAAAATGTAAGAGGAAGACTTTGTGTCCATGTGTCTAAATTTTTAATAGGTGAATATTGAAAACCACATTCCTGGAGTTTTTTCAAATATCATTGGTGTTCATGAGTTGATATGGGTGGGTATATTGATGGATTGTTTCAAATCATTATCCCAAGCATAGGGTGGATGCGATGCAATTATTTTTCTTGTGGATCGACTGATGAAATCGACATAACATTGGTCAATATATGACATGATCCCCATGGATATCTTGTCAAGGTTAATGTAGATTATTATATTAGGATTCCTAGGGAAAGTAGGACCATTATCCTCTAGTCATGATCCTCAATTTACCTAGTGAGTTTAGAGTAGATTGGGGCATACATTTGGCTCCTTGTTTCACTATAGAACCACTTTTCTTCCCATTATGGATGCGTAGATAGAGTATACAATCAAGATATGGATAGATATATGGTGATAATTTATTCTAGGATTTATAGAATCATGGTTAATTCACTATACATTATTAGATTCTCCCTATAATAAGAGTTATCATTCATCCTTAGGAAGAGATCCATTTGTTGAATTCTATATATTGTGATTCCAGTTTCTATTATTCTTTATATAGGTTGGGGATTCAATGGTTAGAAGTATTAATTTAGTGAATAACGTGAAAGAGATGATTTAAACACTTCTATGGAGGATGAGTTCAATTATTAGTAGATAAAACTCCTATGTTGAGTGTAGAAGGATTCCCAAGATGTTTGAGGTTGGATACCATGTGGTCTTGAGGTTTTCTCGTTGATGGATGAGCTAATATGTGGTAGGGGGAGTAAAATTTATATATTTTAGTATCATGATTTGGGAGGTGTCAGTGTGTGTGCTGATATTCCATAATGTTTGGAACTCCAACTATTTAGAGTGAACCCAGGAAAACGTTCATGTTTCCCAACATCATTATTATCCTCACAATGAATCTCACATCATAGATTATAGATATTTATATATTTATAGGGATATAATATTTTCGGAGTTACCTATAAATATCTAGGATCATCAGGATAATGTATTGTGGGAAAAATTCACACCATTGGTTCATATGATATAGAGGAATGGTATCCTAGAGGATAGTATTTGGGACCATGAGGCAGAAATTAATTCTAAATACCCAATGATTTTCTATGTTCAAAATTAGAATAATTTTCGTTTATAATCTTTATGTTTGAACCATGATGATTTTGTGATGTTTTTCTTATATTAACATCCTAGTTTTATCGGGTTTTAATAATGTATATGAACAAGGGAAATCCCATTAGTAATATAGACACATTATGGATATTACAAATTTTAAATATATATGGATTATTTATTTCATTCCAATGAAGAAAATATATTGATATAGATGATGTGGTTCCATGATTTATTTTCTTGGTGTACAATTTTATATTTATTACAATGGTTGTTGGAATTTGTTCTTTATAGACTGAAATAGTAGTTCAAGTGGTTTTGTTTAAAAGAGATGTAAATTAGTATAAACCATATGTTTTGGAGATGTTCATGATTAGGTATGATCATATGGTTTCGTGGGTTGTTCAATGAATTTTATTATGTGTTTTTTTGGCTATTGGATGTGTCGAGGTATAACAATATCCCTACATGGTATCTAATAGGTTATTTTTTGTAACACTATCATTCTTTTGGACTTGTTTTAACTCATCATGGAGGTAATTCACCAATAGGTATACAACGTAATGGATTGTGCCTTATATGTATGACACATTGTTATTATGTTTGATGTTCGTTGTATTCTGAGGCTTTAGGTGTGTACAGTGGTGGTGGGATTTGTAGCTCTTTTATTGTAGGTGACTCATGACATGAATAATTGAATCCATGATTTGGGTTTCAGATTCATGACAATTGTACATAAAATTTGAGATATTTGTTTTGGGGGAGTAGTTATGTGTCTAATGAACTCATTATGTGAAGTGAGAAATCATGAGTTGAAATTAACATATACTGAGGAACCCTTAATTTTTTATGAAGTTCATTGTGTTTTAACTTTGATGATTTAATGTGTTAAATAAATTTTAATTCGTGTATTATATAGCCAAACTCTACATCACATCATGAATATTTAATTTGTTATGTGGATGTGGTGCACAATAGCCCAATTAAAAATAAAATTCCCTACATTATTTTATAATTAATCTCTCATTCCTCTTTTTTTATGGGAACATCCACTTTGTTTTTTGAAGATCATCCACCCCTTGTTCTCCTACTTTTATGTTTCGGTTCTATATTTTGATCAATGAGAATATGAGTTGAATTCATCATCATATACCAATATTAACATTCATTATTGATTTTTGGATTTTTTATATGTGATGTTTTTATAATTTGGGGTGCATTAAGATTTGGTTTTGAGGATCCCTTAATGTGATCAGGGTTTTTTCTAAGATTTATCTGTATAGTTTTGGTTTTTAGGTAGTTTTGTAAGATATTGGATCTCTATTTAAGGAATGGATCTTGGTTAGGATTCATTTTTTAGGAAAATGAAGAAATTGTATGTTTTCTAAGTGTACACCGTCTACACGTGAGTACACACCATGTATCTGGTTACTATGGGTAGTTGTGTACTGGATATGTAACATCCAAGTACATGGCCATGTGATCTAACCTAGATGACCACCTAATGTGGGGCTGGTTGAGGCTAGTAAATAGTGTGTTCATTAAATGAACAAGATTAGTACTCTTACTAATATTTTATTAATCGGACTGTGGTCGTGTCCCATTGCCATAACTCATTTCTTCTTCTTGTGCCTTATACAGGAGGGTGATGTTTGACCGATGATCTTTGAGATCTTCTCACTCCTCTGCATTAGCTCTGACTGAGACATCATCGGGTGTGTTGGATTTCCACTGGTGATTAATATCTTTCCATAACGCCTCTCTTCATGATTTTTCATATTTATTGAGTTATCAACGGATGATCATTTTTTCCCTTTTCTTTTATCTATTTCGTTCTAGCCCGATCCAAGCGCCGACATTTAAGAGTGTTCATTAGGTGACATCGAGGAAGGTGGATTGTGATTTTTTTGTTGTCATTGGATTTTATACGCTGAAAGTAAAAGTTCCCCTATTTAAGGTATTGAATGTTTTAAAATATAACCCTGTTTAATTTCTTCTATGGTTCGTTTGATTGAGAAAGGGGTTATTTATTGGGCATAAGGATTACTACCTTGTTTTTGGAGGTTTTTCCCATGTTTGTTTTGGTTTTGGCCGTTGGGTCTTGAATGATTGTTGGAATGCATTTTTCTGATGAATAATTATGTTAGGTTGGAGATATTATTTATATAAAATAAATTTTTTCCACATTTTGAATGTATGACCAAGGGGAGTTGACTGTGAGAGATTCCCCAAGTACGGTCTTTTAATTATGATTTTTTTTATTGATCAATATTATTGACTATGAGAGAAACCATGGGGTCCTATAATAGATGAGTTAGACTATGATAGAAACCCTTAAGGTCATTATTATATAAATTTTGGACCGCATGGAATTGATTGATAACGATTTTGGGGCGGTGATTATAATGCAGACCAATGGGTATTGACAATTTGTTCTACCCAAGTGTTTGTTTGTTAATGAAGTTTTCTTGTGTGAGGCCAATGGGGTTAGGTCGTGGATCTTTCCCTGAGGGTCTTTAATATTTACTGAGTTGATGATATGTGAAACTGTAGGGGATTATAATATTTGAAAATTCATAGAGTTTTTCTTGTGAATTATTGTATCTTAATGAAGAGTTAGCCAAGATGAAGCACGAGCTTGGACTCAGTCTCTCTTGATTGTTTAGATGGTCTTTGGAGACATCTCCAATTACATTTATACTAGGGGATACATATATTAGGATAGATCCTAAGATTATATTATTCAATGTAATGCATAATTATTAAATGTAAATGAATATAATTGAAAACAATAGTAATGTTTACTTCTAAGTACTTCCTAGTTTATTTCACCGTTTCTGCATATTACGTGATATACATATTCACTAATAGTTTTGAAAATATATTTTGGTGGCAGCCTATAGAGATTCTACTCACACCATGTTTGGGTTCAGCTATTCGACCCAAATATATTATATGGTTATAGGTACAGATAAGAGAATGATCCAATCTTTATTAGTTACTTGATTGTTTTTCGAACGTGAGAGCATGTGACAAAGATGAGGCTTGTGATACTGCTACAGTTTACATGTTTCTTTTGTACATTGGTTTAGAATTTTAGATGCATCATTGTTATATATTGGTATGCTTTCATAGACATATGTGACATGAATCATTTATATATGTCCTCCAATATTTTATATACTATCAGTCTTCTCCTACGTAGTTGTTTTATAGTATTACAGCTTCTATTTTTTAATTTTTTTATTCTTCTATGTATACTCTTCCAATGATGGAATAGTTTCCCTACTTTCATATTATTTCCCTCAATGCTGGTCATCGGCCTCTAGTGTTTGGGGGAATTCACTATAGGTTATGTGACCGCCCATGTCTAGGGCACTTTAGTGCGGCACCCGTAACCAGTGCATTACAAGTGTCCCCTTCACCATATTTTGTGTATTTCTTCGGGAAGCTTCTTTAAGGCATAATCTACTTATTATATGCTAATTTATTTTCATTTGTGGGGATTTCATTATTGTTAATGATATTTATTATTCTTGATTCCATTTATAAAAATCAATTTTTATCCATTCATGTTTTGTAGATGATATTTATTTGAGACTTCTATGGTGTTTAATTTATAAATCTACATAAATGAAAAACTAGATTTCTATCAACATTTTAATAATATGAATTTTAATATTTTATTTTCATAAAAATATTTATTATATTTTTTCTTTTTAATATTTCATTTTATGTGTATAAATATTGAGTTTGATAAAAATTATAGTTTTGGAAGATAAACAAAAAATTATATATTTGGAAAATATTTAGTTTCAATTAAGAATATTATTATGATTAATTAATTAATCATTTAAATTAATAATATTTTAATTAATTATCATTATTATTTAAAAATATTTATTAAATTTGATTGATAATATAATTTTATGATGTCAAATGTAGTTTTTATAAGGGTAAAAACAATTAATGTTAAAAACCCATTATTTTCCAATAAATTGAAAATTTTTCTTTACAATTGTAAATAATAATATTTGGAGAATTAATATGATCAGTTTAATAGTATTTATAAAATCAACATTTTTGAATTTTATATTACTAAATTTTTATTTATTTTCTGGGATAGTTGAATGTTGTGGTAAAAAATAAATATGATTAAATTATATGGTAAGTATTATGAGTTCATAAAAGCCCATAAGTGTTGTATTAAAAACCATAATGTGTATCAATGAAAAACAATTACCCTTAAAAATAATGTATTCTTCTGGTAACTTGGTTTATTTTATAAATCCATAATAAATCCTTCAATATCTATATTATATTTTAAGCTTTTAATATCATTTCAATCAAAATGTGACTCACATTCCCATCACCAATTCTTTTATTTTAATGAGTTCAATTATTAGGTATGAAAATTAATGAATACCATTAAACTTTGTTATAAACCATCTAATAATACCCTATTATCGATCTTGTTTTTTAACATTATCATTTATTGTCTAAAACCTATGTTTGGAAAATAATAATGAACTCTCCTATCATATTCTATATAATCACCCCCGACCACCCATTATCTATTAAATAAATATTATTGGAGAATAAAATTACTCTCCTCTTTCCTATATATATCAATCAAAAAGCACCCTCGATCTCTCATGAAACTTCTCCAATAATTTTAGAATCACCCTCTTAAGGTAATAGGTCACTCTATGTATCTTCTTTTAAATTAAATTAAATTATTTAAAATTATCCATTTGAATTTAAGATTAATATCCTTTAATATCATGATTAATTTCCATATACTGAAACGTTGTTGTCATAATGATGAGAGATCAATTATTCCAACTCATTATAATATTTACCTATGATGTAATTTTGATGAAGTAAGTGATCAAGTCCATCTCATCTTTATTTAGGAATATTATTTATGTCATTCCTTTTGATTTACAATTTTTTAATTTTGTGATGTGTTTTAATACAACCCTATTACTATCCTTATGATTTCCATTTAATGAGAGACAATATTTACTCTCTTTAACCCCATCTATAAATCGTTATGAACACCTTTTCTGATTCTAAAATTTTCCTATGATTTTACTTAGAAAAAAAATTGTATCACCAATTCTGATAACCATTTCAACTCAATATTATTCTTATAATTATATAAACCCTTCATGAATTTGTGGTTTAAGCATATGTCTATTTTACTCAATAATCATGGGTGTTAAAATTTATTTTTTGATATTTGTTGCGCACTTATACATGTTTATGATGTGAACATCCTGAATGGGACTGTAATTATATAACCCTCCATTTCACTGATTAATGTTTTAAAATCATGCTATGTAATTTAAGATAATACAGATTAAAACTAATCCAATATGTTCATTTTTATTCTATTTAATGATATCATTACTATTATGCTTGAGATATGTTTTTTATTTTAGGTTTAATATTGTCGCTACATTTATGTGTTTAATTTATGAAATAATTTATATCATGACTCATTGTTAAAAATTATGTTTATCACCCTTTTTTATCTTGATATTCCATTTAGATCACATATAAATATCTAATATTTTCTAATATATGATTATTCCGATAGTGGAAATTTTTGCTCACCCATTTCTGGTCTTTATCACCTAGTCATCCCTAGAAGTTTCAGAATATCTGCATAATATAAGAACATGATTTTAGTTTTTTCTTGTAGTTTTTTTAATATACCATGTTCATGTCATTATTATTTGTACTTGATCACAAAAATAAAATATTCTATATGATCTTTTGGGTTGTATTAAGTGGGATTTTATATAATAATTTATAAATTAATTTGTATTTAAGAGAAGGATTGTTGTAGGTATGTTGAAACACTTTCCTGTTATAGTATGGAAGTGGGTTGATATTTCAATTGACCTATTTATTAGTTTTACATGTACCCAAAGTCTGAATGAATGGATTTGGGAGATTATATATTGATACATGAAATCATCTCATTTTACCTATTTCAATAAGATGCCTAAGTTAAAGTTACCCAGATAATTATATGACTGATATTTCGTAAAGCGCGAATTAGTTCCATGTGTAATTTTTTTAGTAGGGGATCATGGTTGAAATTATATTTTTATAATTTATTTAAATATAAAATGAGTTCCCATGTGAAACTAAACATGAAATATTTTCTATAGAAGAATGGGAAGACAGAGTTAGCAGTCTAGATCCTTGAGGATATTCTTGGTGAATACATATTTTATGTTGGTTGTTCATGGGGAAAGATTCTACTTTTATTCAATTTTTCATAAAAATATTATTAATACATTTGATTAATATGGATTCCTTTGAATATTTTTATGGGAAATCTTGCATATCTCTATTGTATTGGGATGATATGGGGGTGCATTCATTGGCAGAACCATGCTTTATTTAAGGGATGATGTAAAAATGTGTTGTTGATACATTATAGTTTATTGACTTCTTTAAATAATCAAAATCCATATAAATACTATCTTCATCACCCTCTATGGTTTTAGGTTTGTGATCAGACCTTTTTGTGCTTCACATTGCTTGAAACACATTCTATTTGATAGGAAGGGTAACATAAATCAAATGCATATTGGTTCCTTTGATATTATTGAGTATCAGGTAGTTGTGGAGTTTTGGTTAGACATTCCACCATTATTATAATTTGTAATGATGTGTTTGAGGTTTACTAGATGAGGAGGTATCAATATGACCCTTAACTTGTGATCGAATGGGATTATGTTGATATATAACTCAACACTGTTATGGTTGAGTAACCGATTAAGATAATGGATAATCATGGTAATGTATGGTGTTTTACAAAAACTTTCACTAGTATATTTATATTGGATGATCATGTGGGATATTCATGAGACGTGGGAGTGGTAATCTTTTATGAGGCAATAGTGGCATCATTTTTGAGTCTGGATTCTTTATCACATTATGTGTTTATTACTTGAGTCAGGGGTTGGAAACATATGTTTTTTGATCAAATAAAACATTAACATGGTTTAGGTACATTTTTATGAATAAACATGTAGTAAAAATGGTGTATAACACTATAAGGCTATATTGGTGTTTTAAATGGTTTCAGAGTGGTTTTTGGAAAAGTGTTTCTTTTCATGAAACTGTATGGGTGTCTATGTGGTGTTATATATTTGCCGCACAACATGAGAAAGGTTTTCACAACCCATATGATTCTTTCCTATATAATTGGGTGGCATGTTCTTGAAATGGATGGATCCAAATAAGGTTATCATATGGTTTTTCTAATTTTGTGGCCTAATTATGCATCCTTGTAAAATCCCATGAATTTTAGAAAAAATCGTTTTTTTGAATTAATTTAAATACTTTTGATATCTTTCATTTCAGACAGTATTGAATAATAATTTTTCTTATAGGAAGTCCCTATTTTTGGATTGGTTTACATGAAACACCATGTTGAGATTGTGCTACAAAAAACACTTAGATTGGTTAATGACACATAAAACATTATGTATGGATTGTGTTACATATTGTAATGAGTTCCTTATATAGCTTTTATAAAATGTATGGCTATGTTCCACCGAACTATGAAATATTATCGAAATTTTTATTAAAATATTTTTATATTTAAAACCATGACATTCTTATATAAGATGTTAATTCGATTAACTAAATTAAGAAAATATTAATTATACATGTATATAAAATGAATCCCTTTCATATCAATAAGCATGAAATTATAGTAAGAAATTATTGAAGATAACGAGATTCCTTCTCTAAGAAAACTATTTTTATATATTTGAACAAAATTTCTAACAATTTGTAAAAAACCACGTTATATTAACATTTTATTATAGAATAACGCAATTTTATTGAAATTCATCCAATATATTTTATAGTCATAAGATATGTATAAATCAAATTATATGAATAAAAAGCGGTATTTTTCTAAAAAAGTAATTTTATAGAAAATTAATGGAGAACTGATTTTAAATATAAATTTGGACACATTTATAATTTTTATTTGAAAAACTATCCATAATTTTTGAATTATGGATTTCAATACACTTGTAGGTTGATGTTTTGGTATTTTTATATGATGTTTATTTGTTATATGAATAGTTAAAATTAATCAATTTTAATTCAAAACCATTTTCTCTTCTAATATATTTATAAAGATAAATTAAAATTGTGATTTTTTTATATATTTATTATATAAATTTCACATATTTGTATCCAATTTCTTTCATTTTAAACAATTTCTCATTTAAATTGGATATAAAAATTAGAAAACTTCTAAACATTTTAACTTTATAAACCCGCATTTCCATAACATATACAGGATAATTTTGAAATTAATTTCTACCACTTCATTGATTGAAATTATCAAAAAATTATTCCATATTTTTAATATTGATAATTATTAATTTATAATATATTTTATTAAGTTTTTGAACAACAATATGAGTGAATGTAAAATTAAATTTATTACAATGATTAAGAGATATATTATCTTAATAAGGGACTAAACCATAACCTTAAGTGCCAGAATAGCCTAGAAACTTATCAAACACACATTTTATAGTAATTTTAATACCCTATAATAAATTATCTTGATTTGTATCCATTATTTTGTCCATATGAAATAATAGAAGCATCAGTGAAATTTCCTTTTAAAAAATTTACCTAAAGGCCACTCCTCCAAATCTATAAAAAGGAAATCACTCGTCTAATTTATTCACACATTTACTAATTTTTGGGTCAAAAAAATGTAGTAAAATAAGATAAAAAAATATCTATTTTTACTGAAATCCTAAATTTGTGAATAAATCCATCAAAATATTCATTTTGGTGAAAACAATGAGAAGTTTTCTAATGAAGATGTAACATTTTTCCTTAAGCTCTTGTGATTTATAATAAATATAAATCACCTAAAATTGTCATATATGATTATTATATAATATCCTCAGTATCATAAATATAATTATATTTTTTTATTCTAAATTTTTTAATTGAATATACCCATACTAAATTTAATGGGTATAAACCTACAGTTTTTTGTATGCTGAACCACCGCCTAAAAAATGATGTTGTTCGTTTTTACATTTCCACCTATCATGGTTCGAAAATATGACGAAAAAAATATTTATATGATATATATTGTATTAATGATTTATTTATAATTATTTATTTAATATATAAATCATAACTTCAATCCTTCCATTTTGTTTAAATACGATAACATTTATTTGGGGAATTGTGGACTACCACCTCCTCAAAATGATGTGATTCGTCCACAATAAACATAAAATGTATTGATGATAGATTTAGTAGTATTATATGATATATATAAAATAATAATTTTATTTTAATTAGTGTTCATTTATATATACATATATTTCATTTACATTTATTCATTAAATAAAAAAATAAAATAGAAGCAGTTTTCATGCATACATAAGACATATCATCACATTGAATGGTCTATTTTGATTAATATTTATATATTATATTGATTACTATAAATATTTTTATACTCACTATATATTATTTCTATAAAATGATTAACATCCTTTAAATAAATACGTCATGATCTAAATAATATGATCAATAATATCATGTCAAAACATGTACGATAAAAAAAGAGATTATTACCGAAATCAATACGTCGACAAGTAATTAATAAATTATTAATATAAAGTCATAAGTGAGTAATATATTGTTTTGTATATAAGAAAATTAACATGTGTTAGATATATAATATAATTATAGTTATTATATTTGTGTTTGAACATGTACACAATAATTGAAGACTTAAGGTAAGGTAATTTAATGTCACTTTTTATTTCCATGATGTATATTCCATGTTCACCACTTATTTATTTTGTATAATTTATATAATCCCCATGAATATAATTTTTGATACTTATAATTATATTCATGGATATTTAAAATGCATTAATGGATCTATTTTTTCGTTGGGCCTATGGGTCAAACGTCACCAAATCGGTAAATTAGATTTTCCTCAATTTTCCTTCTTTGTGACACATGTCATGTCATGATCCTATATTCTTGTTATAGGTGTGCATACAAAACATTAAAATATTTTACCATGATCATCATTCTGTTAATTATATTTTAACCTTTATTTATTTTATTTTCATACATGGTGAGTTTGATTCATGGTTACAAAGTTGTAAGTGTTTATTGAAACAATATCATCATTTATCAAGATTTTTTACGATTATGCTTCCATTGATGAAATAATATGATCTATATCTCAAGAACACTCATTAATTTTAGTAAACTATGATAAATTTATTTATATAATATTAATAGTAACACTTTCCAACTCTTGGTATCCTCATATTATTAATAAAATGTTTTTCTGAAAATTTGACTTCATTTAACCATTCCATTAGAAATATCTATTCATTAAAAATTGTGGATTATAAAAAATTCATAAATGTTTTAAAATTATTATATAATTTATAAACTAAATTTTTACAATTCCATTTCCATTTTAGAAAATATAATTAATAGTAATTTTGTTGTTGTTTTTCGATTGAGGAATTTTTCTATACTTTTAAGGTATAAAAGAAATGATTGGCTTGTTAAAAATTTCACGCCATCATGACCATCATTGCCTTCATGATTTATTTGTAATATTTCATTGTTTTTTAATGAAAATATTTTTTTTATTATGATAAAAAATATTTTAAATTAGATTTCAAATAAAAAGGGTATTTAAAAATCATTTTATTTTTATAAATGTTTTAAATGATATTTATAGATTCCTAATAATTTTTTCAATTTTTTTTTCAAACAAAATTATTTAATTGATATAAATAATTATTTTATAATTTTATAATTTCTAATCAAATAAAATGGTTTAAAAATGATTTCAAATATTACTTTATAATTTTCAATGCTTAATTTCACGATAATGGTTTTAAAAAGGTATTAGGTTTTAAAATGTATTTTACAGAGAAGAAAAAATAATTACCTAATTGTTTTAAAGATAATTAAAAATTATTTTCCTTCTTAAATAACATCTATTGGTGTTTCTCATTAATTTATAAGAATATATCCAAAGGATCTATTCGTATTATTTCCCCTAATGGATATTGTTTTGATGGCATGATGTTTACCAATCCCAATTTTATTTCATTGGTTTTATGTTTGTGAAACCTATTTATCATTCATTGGTAATATTATTAATAATCCTAATAATTTTTATAGGATTTTATTTGATTAAATTGTTCTGAAACCTTTCTCTATTCTATAAGTTATGATAAAATTACATCTTTATTATTCCCATTTCATTTCATGGGTTCTTATTTGACTATTAATGGTCTCTTGAAATATGTATATAAGATTAAATTAAGAGATGGGTGGGACCTATATCTCTCTCTAATGCTTTGGGTAATGATAAATGATATATGATATCAAGGAGTACATGGTTTTTAGCGCAATTCAAGAAAATAAGGTACCGATGTTGATTCCCAAGCATGAAAAAAGTATGTAATTGGGTTATAGTTCATGTTTGGTAGAATGTGGACACATAGGTTATACCCGAAGCCCCAAAATAAGAGGTTACTTGGGTGTTTATGCCAATCCCAATAAAGGTACATGGGTGTTTATCCTCAGCCTAACATGTTATGATGGTCTTAGTAAATATCTTTGAAAAAATAAATTATATGCTTATTTATATACCATAAATTCCCGGTCATATTACTATTGTATGTTTTTGGACATTATATACTTTTCTTTCATGTGAATCATGTCTTACAATCTATCAATATTTATCCCATGATTCATGTATGTAATAATTTATATTTAGTGTTTGATTTTATATTTTCATGAGAATGTTCTCATACCCTTATTCAATTTATTAGGCTTATATATCTCCCATGTTTAATCTTAGTGAGCATCTGATCTCACCCCTTTTTGTGTTTCCTTCCCCCAGGTTATCAATATATAACTATGTGTGATGTCTTTAGGAAGGGTTATAGTCATGATAAACCTAATTAGAGACAATATATTTCACTTATTTACCATGTTTTATGTTTCCCTATTTCCAAAGGGATAGAACTAATTTGTTCAATGGGTGTCAATTTTCATAATGTATTAAGTATTCTGAAAAAATAATGTAATGACTATGTGAGAAGATATAGGGTCTCTATTTTTGGTATAATAGAAAAATTTATGTTAACCATTCGAAACATGGATGTGAAAAACATAGTTATTACCATATATACATGTTTAATGATATGTCTATGGATAATGAACTGTATAGGAAAATATCTCCGAAATTTTATTGAGGGAAGACTGAGTGGATTCCGAGAATTACATCCATGTATGGATACAAAAACTTAATGTGCCTCTATAATAGATATATATATGGGTTAAAAATATAAAAATTTGTGTCATTCCAGACATGAGAATTACTTTCTAAACAATAATGGGCCTTGTTGGGAACCTGGTTTGACACACCCAGGGGATATGGCTTGTGAATTACCAAAAAAAATTACACCATCATGATTGATTTAAATATATGTTGGATATAACATCTTGAGGATGAACCATTGCTTTCACCGATTAAATAAGTGTGTTCCATTATTTATATATCTTATAACTTATTTTTTCTAATTATGTGGTCTCTATTATGAAATGTTTTTCTCACACTTTTATTTATGGTTTTAGTAAATGATGGAGAATATAAAGAACTTTTTTAACATTGAATTTTTCAGATATTGTAATAATTGGAATTATGAAATGTTATTACTTATGTTAAATATCATAATGATAATTAGGATGTTGTTAGGATTACTAGTAATATTTTTGATGTTAATGAGACCATAAATAACAGGTCAATGGAATGAGATGTTCTCACAATATTTTTATATATATCATTGGATGCATGGCCTGATTGTGGTTGATAAACCATGAGTCTGGATTCCTATTTCATTACATGAAAGGGTTATTAAAGAATAATATTATTAATCCTGGTTAATGGTTTAATATTAAATTTGGATGAATGAAGTATTATGGAATGGGAATTCAATGATTATGTTATATTAATCATGAAATATATAGGTATATTCATTATAACATTGTTATTAAGGATAAAAAAGTATATTTTATGTGGGTTTCATGACATAAAATGTTATTTAATTGAATGGTGATATTTTCATTAAGGGAAGGTATCCCTTAATGTTTAATGTCCTTGAATTTCTTTATAAATTGTTTTAAATAATATAGAATTATTTCGAGACTGTGGAATCTAACGTCGCACGATTATGAGGCCCAGAGTTTGAGGATTGATTAGATGAAGTTTTGTTATACTTTAATTAGCACGCGTAAGAAGTTTTCCTAAAAAAGTGGATTACCTCTTAAATGTTTTCTCAGAATGGAAATTGGAGGGGACTATTGTGTTTAGGATGTCTTTTTTACCCTAGATGTGACTTTTGGTTAGTTGGTGCAGGCCTCCAGTGGGAAAATCCAAAAATGGCATAAACATATATATAATTATTAATTAAAATTATTATATTTTTCTAATGCTTATACTTTGAGAATGGTGATTCGTATTAAAAATCTAAGACCACCTCTGAACGCGTGAAGGTATTCACTATTAAAGAATATACTAAAATTAGCTGTTGCAGGATACCAGTGAAAGATATTTTTGGCCGTAAATAAAATAATTAAATGTCAATTATTTATTTGTAGAATCTATATCATCAAAAATATAACTCACAATGTTAATACGAGAGTATTGATGTGTTTTTGGGATGATTAATCCATAGTTAGAGCCTAATATCGACTGCTGTGGGTCGAGGGTGAACGTAATTAATTTATTGAACTTTATTTAATGTAAGTTCAATAAATGTGCAAGTAGAATTTTCTAACATTTTAACCATTGCTTAGATTAAAAATATTAGGGAACCGTTGAATCTGTAGGGCCTTGATTCACTTAAGAGATTCTTTACATTGACTATATTAGGTACGGAAAAAATGTTCTGTTTTGAGGAATTTTTGAACAAATGAAATGAAATAATTTTGTTATTTTAATTCATATACTCCATTAGACAACATAATGGGTAGGGATAATGATGTGTCAACCAATAAATGGATTAACCTTACAACCCTAAGTAACAAATTCGTTGGGTAATTATGAAGATTCATAATTGATGAGTCCCATTAAACCCATACATCATTACTTATCTTCGCCCTCTCTTATATATATGGAGCATAGGGAGGGGTATCGACACAGATTCACCAAACAATTAAGGGATGAAGGAGATCTATGGTGCCATACCCCTAGATGATGATGCATACCCTGCAAGAGGTGATGGACAACACATAACCATGAACCAAAGGGTGATGTATGAGTGAAATCATTGGGAACTAGTTTTGGGAAATAATAACATGATAAAAATTCAAGCGCATGTGTTTTGTCCGATGTTATGACGTAGGGGTTTATTCATTTATGTTTTTTAAATGTTTTCCTCTAACCCATTCTATAATAATTCGGAGAATGCGGGTCAACCGACTAATGGATTGACCCATAATTCATTTATTTTTTGCGGGAGGTTATTGTGTGGTATCTTTCTGGGGTTTATCTTTATTTAAATTCCTATAGTTAGTTAAACACTTAACTTCATCATGTTTCTGAGATAAAATGGAGGTCGTAGGACTAACGAACCTTGCCTAAACCATATACAACATTTCTAATTTTTCACCTCCATGGAACACTGACGGTGTGGCGATACCAAACGTCTATTTTGGGGATACTACATCGATGTACGCTGCAAGAGGAGACTACGACACAAAGACACAACGTCCATTGTAGAGTCTGGAACTGACCGACTATAAAGGATGTAGAGAGAACCATCACGTGACTCCGATGAACAAAAAATGTCATGGAATGTCAGATATAGTGACTGGATGAAGGTGGACGACACACCATCCGGCCACGTGTGATGGCACGGCGCACCGTTCTGCGCAGATGGAGGGGTCAGCCGACATGTTGGACGTCAGTGACGAAACCAGCAGGACCTACCCCCATAGGTCCTACGAGCCACCTGGTGGTGCCACGTGGCTCCACCACTGTGAGATGATCAAACGGCCCTTGGTTGTTTGTGAAAACTAGTCGGTTTCTCCCCCAGTAGAGGCTAGGGAGCTCCCCCTTGCGGGTTGCGCCTCATGCGGCTTGGCTGACTCCCTCTAGCGTCGCTGCCTTATTAGGATTCCCCCCTACGGGCCACCCCTAGTGAGTTAGGATACCCTTGTACGCCTCCCCTTTTTCGGGCCAGACAGTTCCTTGACCCTGTTGACAGTGTCTGCCTCTGCCCAGCCTAGATCGGGTCGGCCCAGGTCGGTCCAACCATGTCCAATCGAAGGTAGGCCCAACTAGGCCCAGAAACACTTAAAGGGCCTTATGTTGAATAACATACATCCATTTGAAAAATCATCTTCGGTGTTGGGATACACGTAGTGAGATGGTAGATTTTACTTACTTTATGAGAGTTTTGGAGAAACTTGGATTATGGCCGGGTAGAATTGCATTTGAATCCAACCGGGCCCTCAACACATAAATGTCAATAAAACACATATCAGGCGTCGTATAGACACACTGTTTATTGTGTCATAACCTTTATGATATGAAAGGTCATCGAGTTACATTGTTATGAGACATAGTTCTGGCAGATATATGACTGATGGATTGGGGATCGGTACTCTCTAACGCGCTACAAATGGAACCCTACAACTAGCTAAGACTTGATGACTACCGACTATTTTGACTCAGAGTGACTCGACATGCGTAGTGGGTAGAGCCTATATGTGACACGGAAGATCCACAGTGAGGAGCACCACTGTGTGACGTGGCAGACACATGATACTTGAAAGGAGGAGTACCTCAGCAGGCCACGGGGGGGGGGGGGGGGCTCCTCTTTGTGACGTGGTAGACCCACAGTGAGGAGTGCCTTTGTGTGACGCAGCAGGCCCATGATACACAACAAGAGGAGTAACTTAGAAGTCCAAGGTTAGTGGGAATCACCTATGTGTGACGCGATAGGCCCACTGTACTCATTAAAGGAAGATTTATCTTGCAGCCAAGGTGTTCGGTGTTGTGACTGGAAATTTTACTTGTGAATAGGACAAGAGAATTTGTGGATGGATATCAACATTCATAGTGAACCTATGTGGGTAAACATCATAATATTGTTTCTCATAATTGTATACCTGGTTCGAGCTGGGACTCTAATTGAGTTGTGACTATTGATTTGTACTTTGTGACTGAGATCATGTTGCGAGGATTTCCTTGTTGTAACTTGAGAGACCTTCCTGGGTCTTGGGTTCCCTACTGTGTATCATTATAAAAATACCTTCACGGGACACACCCGCACCTTATTGAGTCATGTGTAGATGAATAGCATTTGGGTTGAGGTTTGATGGAGCCAGGACAAGGTGGTATGGGAGGATACAGGCAGATGTAGAGAGCTGAGGAGGCGATCGGTACCTACCCATTAGGTAGGACCCCCGAAAGAATACTCAGTATATGTTTTCCCTTTTTCAGTTGTATTGTTACTTTATTTTATATTTTTACTTTTTGGTTGTATGCGTACTTTCAATTGGGCTTGTATTTTGACCCCTTTTACTTTCAGGACTCCTTTTACTAGAGAAGTTTACATCATAGTTGAGTTATATTGTGTTCTCAGATTGTGTGTTTTTACAGCTTTTAAGGAAATACCTTCCTATTTTAGGAAATATTCAATTTGGTGTGAGTCTCTAGCCATTAGACTATAAGAAGGTGGGCTAGGGGTAGTCACGGAATGGGAATTGGGAGAAGGGTCATGAAAAAGTTGTATCAGTGGAGTTTGGTTCTACCGAAGAACTAGGACTCTAAACTTTTCTGTGTGGAAATAGTGTTAAGTGTTGTGAGTGTGGTTTTCATTTTTGGGAATCTAGTGTTTGTGTGGTAAGAGATGTATCCATAAACCACGACCATGAATTATGATTTCTAACTCAGTGCATGAAAACACTGATTCTGTGTGTTTTTGAAATGTTTTCCTTATGATTTATCTGAGTTAGCTCACCAGGTATAACTTAATGGTCATGGGACACATGTTCTTTATCAGGATTCTACCACATTGATATCCTTCCATGATTCCCAAGATAGTACATGATGATGGCCCACTGAGTGATAAGGCCTTGGTAAAGGGCCCTCTTATGGTGTTATGGCCTTAGGGTGGTGATCCAGTTGCACCACCACCCGTTGGGTTGAAGATAACACCAACCACATTAGTGGATGGTGCACGGGGACTAAGTGCATTACATGAGTTCTAGCGGCAGAGGTCTCTGATGTCTTTAGAGGATATAGATTCCTAGGCTACAGAGGACTAGCTGGAGGATGTGGATATATTTTTCTGCCTAGTTGGTACACCAACAGATCAGATAGTGATCCAAGCTACTAGTCTTTATTAGTATGTGGCCATTAGGAAGTTCCACATGGTGATGAGGCTTCATTAAATGGATGTTTTCTGATATGGTGCCTTCTCATATAGTCCGAGCAATATCACTACCTTTTCGTCATCAGTTACAACTAGTGGTACCGGTTGAGGACACATATAGGCTTGGTGCCTTACATGTGTTTTGGCATCATATTCCCCTCATGTTCTGAGGTGTTTATGACTCACAGATGGATAAGAACTTATGTTCAGAGGTGGAAGAGGTTCCATCAAGCTAGGGAACCATTCTATCAAATGGTTATCCTAGTATGGATCCTCCTACATGGCTCTATAGAATAATGATTGGGTTTAGATTACCCTGTTCTTGCGAATATATGACTTTTTCTGTGGACAAGATTGAGAACCTTCCATAGATAAGGGGGACACTTTTCATATATAACTAATGGATTGGAGTTCCCTAGAGCTTCTATATCATCATCAAGATGACATGTTAGTAGATTAGTATTCATTGAGTCATATTGACTATTCCAGGTACCTGATGAATACAGTACGGTCAGTGCATCATGGATTAGACCTCCAAGTGAGATGTGTTTAGGAACATCCAAGCCATCATTATTTCTCTATGTATTCCGACTAATGTTTGGGTTCTTAAGAGAACCTTTTTGGTTGAATTTACATTGGCTGAGCAGATGCATCCAGTGAATGTTTACAATGGGAATGCAGGAAACTGAATCACATCTCAAGGACATGGGCATGAAAATAGTTTCTGGAAGAGGAAGTTATGGGGATAGATGAATTTGAATGGGAACAAGAAAGTAAGAATATCTATGAAAGCAACTTGAGGTGGTGTACATTTCATCATTTTACAAACCAACACTCTATGTGGTCCCCATCAGGCTCGGGTAGCTGGAGGACAAGGGAAGTGAGTAGTTGATTGTGGTCAAGGAGTACGGCCCAAGGGATCTTAGAATGATTTGAGGTATGTTCTGTGTCAACTGATAGCTTTCATATTAATAGAAATAGGTTCCATTCATTCCTTCCTTCCACAAATCTTTTCTAAGACATAGAGTTTCTGGTTAAACCGTTGAATTGACCCTCACGTAAGAATATTATTTTTAGAGGAGACTCGATAATCACACTTATTCCGACAGTCTGATCTGTCCCTTGAGGCGGGAGTTTCGGATGGAACCTTTTGGTGACATCGTCAAGGGCTTATGAAATTAGTTTGGGTATGGACTAAACATCCACAGTTCATACTAAAATTTACTGTATTATTCAAAAAGGTTATGGTTTATCTAAAACATTGGAATGGCGCTTTCCTTTGTTGGTAAAATAGGAAAATCAAGAAGCATAGGATAAACTCATGCATATGAGGGTGCTTCTCGTCACTCTTCATTCAGCCAGACATACCCTCGTGGATGTAGGAGTTTGGAGTTTTTAGTTCCCAACTGGATTGGTAGAGTGCGAGTTCATCTTTTTTAAATGATGTTTCTAGGATCGCCTCCCCAAAAAGAGAGGAACTTCTCTTTTGGATGGGCACTAGCAGAGATTTGTACCTAACTTTTCTAGGGTAGAAGCACCCTTGTCTTTTATGAAAAATAAAGGATAACTATTTTTATTAATGAGAGAGGCCAACCGAGATTTCAGGACCTGATGCAGAGACTGAAGGGTCCTGCCATCATGAGGCTTCTATAAGAGGTCATTGAGTATGAAGTCTACAGTGACACATCAGGGACTAGACATGGGTGTGTTCTTATTTAGGAGTGAGTAGTGATATCCTATGTCTTATGATAGTGGAGAAAAAATGTGCAGAACATTTCTACCCATGACTAGGAGTACACAGCAGTTGCCTTCGCCTTGACGATTTGTCGAATTTTCTTGATGGTTGAACGTTTTATAGTCTAATTTGATCTCAATAGTCTCTGGTATATATTCTCTTAGAACGACTTTAATTTTAGACAGAGGTGATGGCTAGAGTTCATCCAGTACTATGACCATGATATATTCTATACTCATGGAAAGGTGATCACGGTATAAAACGCACTCAGTAGGAGGCCTGGTCCCCAACTGCTGAGTTAGGCATCAGATAAGTTATTCACAATGTAGATATCCTTCATGGTTAATGTTGAAGAAAATTACCTATATTCTATGACAGTCACTCTCCCACTCTTTAAGTGAGTCAGGGTGGTGAAACTTGGGGTCACTGACTACGAGGCTCGACCTGCTCATATTTTTTGATGAAAGGCACCTGATGGATTTTTTGAAGGTAGGGAGCAATTCATCTTTGTTCTAGGATATACCATTGTATTGGTGGCACTACAGGAGGAGGTGTTGAGGGAGTTTCATAAATCTCCTTTAACGTTAGATCCTAGTGTGGCGAAGATATACTAGGACCTTTTGTGTCAGTACTAATGGCCAAAGATGAATAAAGGAGTGGGAGAGTCTGCTTCACAATTCCTCAGTTTTAACAAGTAAAGACTGCATAGAGACAGTAGATGTCTTATGGAGATAGGTGGAGGGAGCCAATATCTTCCAATGGGTCTCACCTCGATGAGGTTTGCCTAGATTTGGCCTCGAAGATAAGTTATCTCCAAGGATCATTGGACCTTTCAGGATTCTTGGCAGTGTGGGAGTGGTGGCATGACTTCAATATCATTCTTCATAGATGCACCGGGTGAATAATGTATTCCATGTGTGGTAGCTGAGGAGATGCTTTCATGATGCATCACACGTCATGAATGATGACGTGTTGAACTTTGATGATGGGGTGACTTTTATAGAGTTCTCAGTGGAGATAGAGGATCTAAATGAGCGGGTCCTTTTTGGATGTTCGATCCCTCTTGTATGAGTTCAGTGGTAGCACAAGGACCTCTCGGATAAAATAATCGAGTGGGAGCCTCAGATTCCTGCTCAGTACCCTCATTTGTTAGAATTTGTTTTGGATTTAAAGGATGTAAAGACCTATGGTATGGATAATTCAATGTCCTAGAATATCCGTATAATTTTTTTAATTTTATAGAATAATTTCTAGACCGTGAGATCTTACGATGTGCGATTCCGAGGATCAGAGTGCCCGGAATGATCTGTCGTTGTTCTGCTAAGATTTAATTAGTGAGCATAAGTAGTTTTCCTGAAAAAATTTGAATAAATCTTCAATGATTTCCCTGATAAAATTTCTAATGGAACCATTGCATTCAGGATGGCTGGTTTACCCTATGAAAGACTTATATTTAGTGGGAACATGCCTCCAGTGGGAAAACATGAAAATGAAATAACCGTAAATAAATTAATTAAATAAAATTATTTAAATTTTCAAATGCTTTTAACTCACAAACAGTGACTCGGATTAAAAATATGAGACCACAGATAAAATAAAAAAGGTAATTTCTCTGTTAGAATATACTAACATTTTGTCGGTGTGGGCCACCAGTTAAAGATAGTTTTTGGACGTAAATAAAATAATTATGTGACAATTATATTATTGTAAAATCCATAAATTATAAACAGTAGATTAGATTGAAAATCCAAGATTACTGTTGAGTTCTTTGAGGTGAGTTATTATTAGTCAGAGCCTAACCTTGACCGGCATGGGTTGAGGGTGAACATAATTAATTTATTGAAATTTTTTTTCAGGTACATTCAGTAAACGTGCGAGCGTCATTTTGTAACATTTGAATCATTGCATGGATTACAAATATGAGGACACCGTTCATTCCAAAACACCAGAATTAACTTCTGTGAGACCTTAATTTGACTACAGTAGGGCAGGAGAAATATTTATGTTTTGTGAAAATTTAAAATAAATGAAAAAAAAAAAATTTTTTATTTTATTCTGTATCCTCCAATGGACAAGTAAAGGGGTGCGGTCAGAGATCTATCATGCCAAAAATTGATTGACCTACCAACCCTAAGTAATTACATCCTTGGGGAATTAGGAATATTCTTAATTGATGATCCCAATTAAACTATAATGTCGTTACTTACCCTCCCCTCTTCTATATATATGGAGCCTGGGCAGGGGTATCAGCATAGCTTCGTCATTAAACGAAGTGTTGAAGGAGAACTGTGACGTCGAACCCTTAGTAGGTGAAGCAGACCTAGTTGGAGGTGACAGATGACACTGAACCATGAAATGATGGCCGACATATGGGTGGTGTCATTGGGAACTGGTTGTGGGAACAAAGAACATGATCAACCTTCAAGAATTGGCATTTTGTATAATGATACGAGGTAGGGGGTTTATTCATTTTTTTTTAAAATTTTTTATTCATCCACATTTATGAATAATATAAATAACAATGGTCATCTGACTAATGGGTTGACCCATGTTCATTTGTTTTTTTAGGAGGTTATTGTGGGGGTATCTTTGTGGGGTTTTCCATGATTTAAATTCCAAGAGTTTGTTAAACCGCTAACCCCGCCTCATGTTTTTGAGATAATGCATATGTTGTGGGCCTAACGAAACCGACCGGAACCCTATACTAAATTTCTAATTTTTCACCTCTGTGGAACACTGACAACATGATGATACTAACCAATAACATTGGGGATAGTGCATTGAAAAACACCATAAGAGGAGGTCGCAGAACAAAGTTGTGGCGGTCATTGGAGAGGCCGGAACCGGCTGACCATAGAGGAGGCACGACGTGCTGTCATACGCCACCCTTGAATAGAGGAGGCCATGAATTTTCATCTACAGCGACCAGAGGAAGGAGGGAGACACACTACCCAGCACCGGGCGATTGTGTGGTGCGCTGTCACACGCCGCCAGAGATGTCAGCCGACAAGCTGGCCAACCATGAAAAAGATGGCATTACCCACCCCAATAGGTTATGTGTGCCTCCTGGAAGCTCCATTTGGAATAGTCACTACAAGGAGACAGATCAGACCTTTTCTGTTAGGGAAAACATGGGGGTCGCTCCCCCGGTGGCAGCAAGGGAGCACCCCTTAAAGATCTCTCCTCATACGGTCGGGCTTGAGCCCTCCCTAGCTACCACCCTCCTAGGCCACCACCCTCTCGGGCCCCTGCCCTCATTGGATTCTGCCATAACAGGCCGCCCTCCTATGGGCCTCCCCTAATGAATGGATGGGCCACCCTTGTGGGCTATCCCTTTGTAGGGCGAACCGCACTTATCGACCGCCCCTTTGCAGGATGCACCACAATTGTGGGCCACACATTTTTTGGGCCAGACTAGACCTCAACCTAGTGGGATGAGTCCGCCTCGCCCCATCCATGGCCGGGTTGGGGTCGGTCTGTCTGACTGGGTCTAACCAGAACCTAGCCCCACCAGCCCCAAAAACAGTTAAAGGGTCATATCGTGATAACCAGATATCTGTTTGATGAACTGTTTGCAACATTGGGATACTAGGAGATAGACGGTCCATTTCACTTACTCCATGATAGTTTTGGATCTTGTAGTATGATAAGGTTGGATCACACCCGAATCCAACCGGTCCCTCAAAAATGATTTTCCAATAACGGACAGACCGAGCATCCGATTCCCGCACTGTCTATTGTGTTGGAACCCTTATGAAAAGAAAGATCATAAAGTTACTTTCTTGTGAGACATAATGTTGGCTAAAATATGATTGATGGCTAGGGTAGTGGTTCAACCATGCATTCTACATATGGATCCCTAAGACTGGATGAGACCTGATTATTACTGATCATTTCGACTCGAAGTGACTGGATAGGCGTAGTGGAGAGCACCTCTGTGTGACGTGACAGACCCATGTTTGGGAGTGCCTCTATGTGACATGGTAGACCCACCGTTCATGATAGGAGGAGTACCCCCAACACTCCCATATTATTGGGAAGAACCTCTTTGTGACACGAAAAGCCCACTGTTCTGTTGGAGGAGGAGTTCTCTTGTAGCTGAGGTGATTGGTGTTGTGATTGTGAATGTTAATCGTTCCAAGTCTTAGAGAATCTGTTGCAGGCTATCAGCATTCATAGAAATCCTGGGTGGGTCAAAATCATATATATCATTTCTTAGAGTTGTATACCTGGTTTTAAATGATACTCTAATTGAGCTTTTTCTATTGATTTGTGCTTTCTGATAGAGATCATTAATTGTGGTTTAACTTAGTGAATTCTGAGAGACCTTCAAGGGTCTCGGGGTCCCTACTGAGTATCGTTAAACTCACCCCTACAGGGTCTATTCTCGAAACTAGTTCGTCCTCGAGTAGATGATGAGAAACTGGGCTATGGTCTGAGGGATTCAGGACTAGGTAGTACATAGAGGAGATAGGCGGATGTGAAGAGCTGAGGAGGTGATCTGTAACTACCCTTCAGGTAGGACCCCTAGAGGATGCTCTGTATCTTTTTTTGCTTTTTCAGTTGTATTGTTCCTTTCAGTTGTATATTTACTTTTAATTTGTACTTGTACATTCAGTGGGGATTGTATTTCATCCCCTTTTACATTCATAAAACCTTTTACTACAACAGATTACTTCACAGTTTCTTCATTTTGTTTTCTCGGATAGTGTGTTTTTATAGGTTTAAAGGAAATGCCTTCCTGTTTTAGGGAATACGCCTTTCAGTGCTAGTAAAAGCCCATGTTCTATGGAAGGTGATCTTGTGGTAGTCACCGCACGGTCCCTGGGGGATGGTTCATGACATAATGTGTTCAATATGTAGAGGAAACTGAGTTTTTCTTACAGAAATAGAAAATTGGTTTGGATTATGTAAATTTTATAGTATTGATGACATTAAAAATGACTATGTATGTTATTAAAAAGTGTTTTATTTTTTCATGGATGAACTTTAAAACATTATCTATTTATGGAAAAAAATATAGTAGTCATTGTAATAAGGAAACAATCATATTTTTTAAAAGGATTTATGGTTATAATTGTTATTACTAGGTTTTAAGAGAATATAGAATAAATGTATTGACACAGTTGGAATGTGACAATAAATATCTACATCATGATATATGGGGGTCATTTTTATGCTGATTTTGTAGACATATTTTTAATATTTTTTGATTTTCTGTAGTTTGAGGTTTTATATGGACAGCCATTTATGGAATGGTTTATTTTAAACATCAGATGTGGTTTTAGAGAATAAATTATTATCACTCTATATGATTATTTGTGAATGTTGGATAACTTTTTCAATCTAATATAGTGTGGGGGAAAAGAAATATGGAATTAAATATAAATTTATTTATGATCATTTTGATCTATTAATGAATATGGAATAACAACATCGCCCATATTTCATGGAATATGAGAGGAAGTGTAAATTGATCTAGTCTAAAAACCAGTGATATCGTGTTAAATCTAGTATGTATATTTTCTAAAGAAACCACTCATATAAAGGGAAAGGATGTTGAAACTAGAGAATTTATCATACTAAAATATTTTATGATGAATCAAATTGTTCAGTATTCCATCATAGATATATGGTTTTGTGATTGATAACATTTTTTTTGACCATCTTCTCTATCAATATCCATCAGAACGGGAGGGTTACATTTCAATTCCAAGTCTATGTTTTCACCTTCCACCGATGTTCTCCTATGAGGAACTCTAATTAAAAGTTAATTCGGGTAAACATTATAGTTATATCAATCTATTTTATATGTATTTTTAGAATTCATTTTTATAATGTGTTTTTTAATTAATGGAATTTTCATGTATCAAAAATATGATAACCCAAAAAAATTTCAAGTGAAACATTAATTTATATAGGGGTAGTATGTAACACCCTAATATTTTTTGAAATAATATTTTTTTAATTAATTAAATAATCTTAATATATTTCATTTCACCCTACACTTAATATAGGATTTTGTTTTGTTAAATCACTATGTTTTGATCCTTTAATATAAAATACCATGTTTTTCTTTCATTACACACAACACTATGATTTTTGTGTGATACAATCAACACTATGTTTTTCTTATGTTACAAATAATACTGTGTCCCTTAAATTTCTTTTGATACATGCATGGATGAGTTATACTGAACTACAAAATACTATCAAAATTTTTGTTAAAAGATTAATATAGTTTCAATGTATCCCTTAGAATAAAATTTATCAATATTATTAAATATACTACGAAAATATTATTTTTAAACTTAATTATAAGGAATAAATTTATTATCAATAATTAAAAAATCAATCAAATAAAAATTTGAAAATAATGAAATTCCATCTCCAAGAAATCAGTTTTTATATAGAAAAACACGTTTATCAGATGTAGTTGAACCAAACCACTTCTAATGAATGTTATATTATATATTAAATCAATATTTTTTCACTCAAAAAATATTTTTTATAGTCATATGATAATAATAAATGCAATTATACAAATAAAAGTGTCTTCTTTCTAAAAAACAATATTAACACCTTTAAAGGTAAACACCTTTAAAATATAATTTTTTACACTTATATAATTTTAAATTGAAATAATAAAATTCATTTATGATTTTAAAATTTCAAAATTAGTTAAGGGTGAATTTTTGGTATTTTTATGGGAAGGATCATTTTTTGTTGAATAATGAAAATTACTAAATTTTAATTCCAAACTATTCATTAATATAATTCATTTATAAGGATAAATTTTTGTTTTTTTATATTATAAGTATATAAATTTTTCCCATTTTCTCTAATTTATTTTATTTGATACAATTTCACCCTACAATTAGATTCAAAAACCTGGAAAAAATTTAAATGTTTTTTTAAAACCACTCACTATCATACCATCTACTGGATAAATTTTAAATTAATTTAACCAACACATGTGAAAAAAAATTTGAAAAATGGATTGGGTAGATATATTATTCATAATTTATATTTTCTAAAATGTTTATTTTAATTTTTTTTAAAACAATATTATTTAACATGATAAAAATTAATTACATCAATTAAAGGAAAAATGATATTTATAAGGGACTTAAAATTAAACATATGAAAAAAATTACCTATAATACTTTTGAAAATTCATTATGTGGAAATATTTTAACCCTATATTCCCTTTAATTAAATTTTTTCTATTTTTGGAACAACATGACATAAAAAAAGAGTTTTTCAAATTCCCTTTTTAATAATTTAGAAGAATGTCACTCCTCATCCACTATAAAATGGAATCCCCTTATTTCAACATCTCAATCCATTTAGATCTCCCAAAATATACTCAAGTAATATGAAAAGGTGAATAAATAAATAATATAATCCTCCCTTTGGTTTGAAATCAATAAAATGAAGCACTTTGGGGAAAAACAAGAAGAATTACACAAAGAATAGGTAACACACTTCTTTAATATCCATTGTTTTGTTTTCATTCTCCGTCACATAAAATATTATTATTAAATGATTATATAATAATCTCATTATCATAAATAATTTAGTTTTTTTTCTAATTCTTCTTAATTCATATACACACACTTCCATCTAATGGGTAACAAACCTACTATTTTTTTGTATGGTGAAATACGGCCTCAAAAAAGGATTTTGTTCATTTTTCCATTACCACCTCCCATGGTATGTGATTATTCAGTGAAATCAATATTTTTAATATATATATATGATACCTATGATTTATTTATACTTATATAGTTATTATATAAGGAATACCATCAAGATTTTTAATTTTTTAAATAAGATAACTTCTTTTGTGGGTGTGTGGACTATCGCCTCCTCAAAGCGATCTGATTTATTCAATATTTACATAAAATATATTAAGGATGGGTTAGTAATGATATATTATATATATGACATAATAAATAAATTTTAATTATATAATATTCGTATATATAAATAAATGTCATTTACTATCTTTATTTAAATATGACAACATAACAGAAGAAGTGTTCATGCGTACTTATGACATACTATCTCCATGAACAGTGTATTTCATTTAGTATATCTTTATTTTATAGATTACTAAAAATATATATATATAAAATATATATGATATATAAATAATTTGTTTTTCATTTTTGATATATGTAAATCATAATATATGTAAAATTATTAAGGATAACAGGTGAAAACATGTATGATAAACAAAGCAGTTAATACCTGAAACATTATTTTAACACTAAATTGATAAAAAAATGGTAATATAATGTTGTAATAGAATAAAAAATTATATTTTATATAATAAAATTATTATATGTAATTTTTATAATAAAAATTTATTTATTATAATTTATTTTTTAAGTTGTACAATCACGTTCGAGACTTAAGTTATTGGAATCTAATCTCACATTGAATTTATGTCAGGTACAAACCATTCTCTTCAATCATTTCATTTGAGTGGTGTAAATAATTCCAACGAATGTTGTTTATGATAATTTTAAATATTTTTATGGTTATTTAAAATTCCATTTAATGATATTATTCATTGGTATTATTATTCAAAACATTCCAAATAGTTAAAGTTGTTGGGTGTCTATTTTTATCATTTAAGAAACATGTCATGTCATTTAACTATTTTATTCATAATGGTGCATATAAATCTATAATAGATATTGTGTAATGAATAAAATTATTTTAATGATATTTTTTCATAATTAGGATTAATTTTTTTATAGGGGGAGTATGATTCATGTTTACCAAGTAGTATGAGTTCATTGAAACAATCTCATCATTTACAGAGATTGTTTACGATTATGCTTCCATTGATGAAATCATATGATCCATCTCACAAGAACTATCTTAAATTTTATTAAAATTTTGTTTTTTAAATTATACACAATTAACTGCAACATTTTTCAAGTCTTTGTTACTTATGATAAGTAATAAAATATTTTATGAAAATTTTACTTTAATTCCCATTTCCGTCAGAAATCTGTGTTATATCAAAACATTTTACTCTAAAAATATTTTAAATTTTTTGCCTATTATAAAATTATTATTAAAGGAAAATTTTACCCATTTATTAAACTTTGATGTAATTATTTGTAATGAAATGTTCTTTTCATTTTCAACCAAGGAACTTTTCCAAACATTTATTGGGTAAAAAGAATGTTTGGCATGTACGGATAGACCCGCCAACATAACCATCATTTCCATGATACATCCTTTGTGTGTTTACATAGTAATTATTTTAGGGAAAAAACTTTCACTAATATTTTAGAAATTTTTATATTTTAAACTAGTTTTCATCAAAAAATCATTTTAAAAAATTAATTTATTATTAAAAAGGGTTTTAAATGGTTTTCAAAGCATACATTATATGTTTTCAAAAGGTTGTTTTCAAAACTGATATCCTTGATCTGAAAACATATTTGATTGCTTTTCAATGTAATTTCAATGGAAAATAAATTTTAAATGTTTTAAAATATTCCATTATAAATTTTTATCTTAATTTTCATAAAATTGAGTTTTAAAAGGTTTAATATTTTACAAATAATTTTTTCCTGAAGAAATAATAATTCAAACAACGTTTTAAAGATAATTCCACGGACATTTATTATATAATATTACATCCCTTTATGTTACTCATAAATTTTTATGAAATAATCCAAAGGATTAATTCATATTATTTCATTTGATGTTTTATGTTTTGATTACATGTTGTTTATGATACTTGTTTCTCTTTTATGGGTTATATGTGTATGAAAAAATCAATTTATTTCATGGACTATATGCCTATGAAAACCATATATATCTATGGGTTATGATTTTATGAAATGATTATGGTAGTTATATTTTCTCCATATGTTATTATATGATTACATGTTTATGATTATAAATTCATTAAATGGGTTATTTTCTGACTATTTTTGATCTTGTGGAACGTGTATGAATGATTAATGTTTTAGATGGTTTTGACCTATATGCCTATCTAATGCATTGGGTGATGATAAATGGTATATGATGTCAATGGTTATATGGGTTGTAACCCATGACTGAAAAAATAGGTATACAATTTGTACCGCAATCTTGAAAATAAATAGGTACGCTAGTTGTCATGCAATCTTGAATGATAGATGATACACATGTTTTATCCCATGCCGAAAAATTAGAGGTTATAATGGTTATTTTCCTAATCTTGAAGCATGTACATAGGTGATTTTCCAAATAAAAACTTGTTATAAATGTATTTTTAGGTAACCATGACATAAAATCGAATATTATTTTGTGTATTCCACAAATTCCATGTAATATTTTTACATTATACTTTCATGGATTATATTTTTTTTATTTCATTATTATTAATGTCTTATAAAGATGACATAATTTTTCCTTAATAAATTTTTATGTTATTTCATATTTAGGGAATGATCTTTTATAATCATGACCATGTTCTCATACCCTTACTCTCATGATTATGCTTACATGTCATCATTGTTTACCCTTACGGAGTATCGAATATCACAACTTTTTGTGTATTCTTCCCCCATGTTATAAAGATATGTATTATTTTTTATGTTTCTATTAATAATTATAGTCATGAAAAACCTATAGAGTTATATTTAGTTTCACTTTAAGAAGCATGTTTAGGTTTTTATGTTTACAAAGTCACTACACAAAATTTTTCATTGGGTGTATTTTTGTGTAATGTTTTAAGTATTTCTCAAAAATGATGTAATGTATATGTATGAAAAGTGAGGGTCATTATAGTTGTAATGCTAACCATGAACTTTTGTTAATTTAACCATTTTTAAAAAGTAATTTTTATATCTAATCAACTCAAAGTCCCCCTTATTTTTGTGATAATCATCCGTTATCACTTTAGAGGATTCTCCCTCTTCTTACATGGTGGGTTTCATTCATTCCCAAAAGATCGATATAGGGTAAGTATGATTTATTAATAATTTTTATCTCTTATTATTATATAAACACAATATATCATCTACCTATGTATCATTATAAAGCAATTAGGACGTGATTTTCTTGTCTATGGTGTATGATGGAAAAAGAATGATTTCTCTTTTTATTATTTCTACATTAGGACTCGAAAAATTTGTTCCCAATATCATTTATAAAAGGTGAATATATTTCATCTATTCATTAGTTATGTGACTAAATATAATATTTCAAAGTCATTATTTACTTTCAATTAGTGTAAATACCATCGGGTTTTTTAATTATTAGTTTGAAATCAAAATGAATGTTTTCAAAAAAAAATAATATTTGTAATTGTTTTTTCATTAGAAATATATTTTTTAATGGTATTTGTTATATGAAATTATATAATAGAGGATTATATTCTAGAATGGTGTTTTCAGAACATGGTTAGTGATTATACTCATTTAAATATTTTATTAATTATGATAATGATTTACAAATGGTTATGGAAAACATAGAACATTGGGAAACTTGGGTGAATTAGGAAATGGAAAAGTCACCTTACTGTGTGTTTCAACATTAGAGTTAATTTTATTTCTATCGACTGACTATATATCTACAGGATATTGGTTGGATTCATATTCAAACATGCTTAGTTATAATTTATGTGAGATGATAATTATTCCCATAAGATAGTTCCCAATAATATTATTTTTCATTTATGTTTGGTTTTGTACATTATTGTACTTTTCATGATTTATTAAACACTCATCTATCTTATGATGCATCCCCATAGAGTTATTATTATTATTTTATTCTATATTACATGAAAAAATTTATATTACTTTTTTGTGGGAATATTAATTAATTTAATGAAAATACAAATGATGTTTGAGAAGTAAATTTATTTTCTAAAAATGATTCGTACACTACCATTTCCATAAAGCTATATAAAATGAATCAATAATATTAAATATTTATTGATTAATTTTTAAAATAATTCAAGGACTCAGACTCACAACACAATATATCTTCTGAGATTTTTTGGTTGTATCTTTTGAGTATATAAGAAATTTTTAATGAATAACATATTTGTATAGTTCCACTTGGGTGTCATTTCTTTCTTAGTGACGTTGATTGGTTATGCTGGAAGGTAACATTGGGACTCATTTCAATCATTTCTTATTTCACATTAAACTTATCATTTGTTTTTTTTATTTATGTCCCATGGAAATTTTCATATATTCTTAACCATACTCTGATATATTACATCTTTTATATTATCCTTGAGATTTGATTAGTGGCTTGGTTGTTACTCACCATGTGGAGGACCTTCACGTGTGATGTGTCCTGTCAAGCCTCATGGGTTAGTTTTATTAATATGTTTATTCTTATATTAATATGGATTAATGAAGATCTATGGATATGATATATGCCTTTTTTATCTTCTGACCAAAGTGAATTTTTCATTCTATTCATTGTTTCATGATTAATTTTTTATTATCTATCCACATTTAGTTAAATAAAATATTTATTGTAGGGTAAACCACCTATAAAACCACCTTATTATATTTTTATTGGACTTTTGTTTTGATATTTTTAACAACAATTTAATCAATTTAATATTTTTTTATTTTTATATTGTAATTACATTATATTGATAATTTTTAAATTTTAATGAGAAATTAATATTTCTTTTTGAATTAAATAATATTCTTATATTTGAAAAGGACCCACTTCAGTTGAAATTTTACATTTTAAAATTCTATCTTATGGTTTTTAATACGTTTTTTTGGAATTTTTAAAGAGGCTTCAATTTCTGTTTTTGGAAAACAAGGTAAAAAACTCATTATAATGGTTTTGGTGGAGTTTTATTTATGTTATGGACATTAAAACGTTTCATTCATGTTATTGGAAAAAATGATATGTAAACATATTCAAATGTTGTGGTGTTTTATGGACTACACTACATAAAATTGGAGTTGAATTATTCTCATTTTTTATTGTGGTATTATATGTAATAAGAATGATGTTTTGAGTCACAGTTGGATCACAACACATATGTTAAATGAAAAATTCTTGGGTCCAGATGTAGGAAAATTTCACTATGGGAACATGGGTGGTATGAAACAATTGTTTTGGTGGATGTGGTGGAGGTTTTATGAGGTGCAATTGAGTTATTCATTTGTTCTTAAAATAGTAAATATATTAAAATGATGATTTATTATTAGTTGTGGAAAAACATTTAAAAATTCTCAAATTCACCACTTATACATCATCAATGTTGTAGTAAGTACATCCTTAATATGAGTGAATTCAGAACTAATTTTTTATTTTAAAATTACTACTGATTTATGTTCTAAATTCCATGAAATAAATAATTTTATAACCCTTAATTCCTCATGATTTATAGCCCCTCAAATTTAATTTTTGGAAATAAATTTATTACAATTCCAAATTTTCCCCCTTTTATGTCAGTTACAAGAGACATCCTTATTACATTTTTTATTTAATTCCAAAATTTAAAGTATTTAGGGATCTAAAATAAATAAAATAAGGAAAAAATTATAGAGTTGGAACATTCAGGATGGGGGTGATTTGAAATTTTAGATATTAAAATTAAGTGACTATAATTATTGAAATAATGTGTATAAATAATAAGGTAATTTAGGGTTAATATTTTCAATGTGGGTGAGGATAAATTATTAGTAAGATCATCTTTATAGTTTTTGAAAAATGGGATTACTATGTTTTCCATATTACAGTCGGTTATAAGTTACTTACTATGGATCAAATTCTAGTGGTGATATATAATTTATTTATGTTTAATTATTTATTTTATAGGAAATTTGGTTGTGTATTGGTGTAAGGGACTCTTAAGAAGTTATTTTTATATTATATATGTTTTATTTATGGTCATGGTTAGATATTAGTAAATTTTTAGTGTGGTCTTGGTGATATTATGTTATAGGTTATAATAGTTATTTTTTCCCAAGACATATATCATAATTAACTAAATAATTTTCAATACTAGAGTAACTGAACTATTAATGGGTAAAATGTATGAGTAATAACATGGTAATATATATATTTAATGATTCTAGAATGAAGAAACTATTAGGGATTTATTATATTTCACCTATCATATTCTTATTTATTTTTCACAAGACTTGTAATTTTTCATTTAATGTAGTTAGATTTTTTTGTTATTTTATTTATTTATTATATAAATTTTTTTATGCACTCATGTTTTTAGTAGTCAGATACATTATATAATAGGGTTTTAATGGAATGAGGGTTGACTAAACACAAATTATCACAGTATTATTTCTATTTAATTATGTCATGTAAACATTAATATAGTATGAGATGTTTTTATGATGATGATATTTTATTTTGGAAGACTCGAATGGGTTGAGAGATTGGATTTAAAAAAATTGATGTTTTTTTCATGATTTATATACAAGGGGTTATTTTAAAAGATGGAAAGATAATATTTCTTATTGTAATATTGGTGATAATGATGTGATGGTATTTATATGATTAGCATGGATTTATAGTTGGGCTTAACTATTTTGTGGATATGTTTAATTAGTTGGAGATATGTTATTTTACATTCAATTATATCATTAAAAAATCAACAAATTTGAAATTATAATTGGAATTATGGTGTTAAAACTGTGTGTTATCTTTTAATTTTATAAGTCCCTAAGAATAAAAATTAAAATTTATTAATTTTCTTGTATTAACCCATTGAGGTAATATGAAATTATTTTATAGGATATGTAGTTAGGGAGAAAATTATTTCAGTGATTAATTTCATTTTAATATTAACATATAATATATCCTTTTAAAATTATTTCTATAATTTCATGAGTGATATGTCAATTTAATATGGATATAAAACAATTTTTTAATATTATCCTACTATGTAATCTCTTGTACCCCATCATGAACCAACAGAGATATCCTATTATAACACATCTAAAATTATTGTTGACATAGACATAATTCAATTCATGATCTCCATTTAGTGGATACTAGAAAAATGGCATCAAACAAATTTGAGAGTGAATGATTTCACTCTAAGGGTAACTCAAAAAGATGAAAGAAGTTGGATGAATACTTAAAAAGTCATCATGAAACGAACTCATTAAGAGAAAAGTACAATGTTTAAATAAATACATGCTCCAAATTTGGTATTTTAATGTGACTCATAATGTGTCCTATAAGTATAAAATATCAAAAAAAATTACATTTTAATATTTACAGGAATGGTAATCTTTTGACAATTCATAAAAAAACTAAATTTTAAAATAATTTCAATGGTAATTATAAAACTAGAACAAAATATTTTATTCATCTAACATAAATGAAATATAATTTCAAAAAAATTGTCATGAATAATAATTTTTACCAAAAATATAACCTTTTTAACCATTTACAATCATGTCATCATGTTTACGAGTTTCAATTTTAGTTTTGTGCACATATTCTCACACATCTCAATGAAAAATACCTTCAACTGTGCACAAATTTCTAGATCTCAAGACATAGGTAATATTAAAAGACCCCAATGAGTGAATTCCCTACCCATATCATAGTTTAGTTATAATTTTCATCATCAGTTAGTTTCAAGGTATAGCTAATACTTTCCAAACATGTATGTATTCACCCCTAACAACATAAGACCACACGTTCTTCAAGGAACGAAAACATACAAGGGGTTATCATTAATTTCAATCATCAGTTAGTTTCAAGGTAGAGATAAAAATTGACTAACATGTCTGTATTCACCCCTAACAACATAAGACCACAAGTTCTTCAAGGAACGAAAACATACAAGGGGTTATCACTTGAAGGGACTATAAAAAATCGTGGGGGTCAAATCAGGTTTGAAGGATAACATATTATTATCAAAAAAATTAAGGTTGTGTAATTATGATATTTTTTAATCCTTAATATCTTAAAATGTTGTCTTTTCGAATCACTAGCTTCAAATAACTCTAGGGTGGAACAGGTAAGATTACTTATCCAATTAGAAGATCCACTCCCGAGAAGGAGGTCTTCTAATAGGAAGTATAATATATAGGCCTTTCACCAGTTGGATAATGGACATGAGATATTAAGATACTACTGAAATCGCTACATAATTTTTCAAATGTCCCTCATTGAATGTATGTGGAAATACCATAGACACATGGTGAAAATACCCTAAACCCTCAAATTACAAGCTATTGGATACCTCCCATCTTTAAAATCGTGATTACAAAAATTTCCTCAACCTATTTAAATGATAAAAAAGCATAAACATCAACAAACAAAATTTTAATATAATAAATTAACAAGAAAAACAAGAAATTCAATAAAATAAAATAATCATACCAGAAATATGGTGGTATAATGTTTTAATTCTACCAATAATAAATTCGTTCTAACCATTGAAAACAGAGGAAAATTATTGAACCACAAAGTGGTGAGGCAACATATTCTCTTCCAATGCCTCATGATCCCATATATCATGAGAGTTAGAATTGTGATACCAGAAAACCTATAACAAAGTAATGGAATTACCAAGGTTATACATTTCCTAGTGATCAACTTGAGGAACTATACACCAGATCAGTATTATATTTGGTTTATTATAATGTTCAATGAAATTTATAATAATATTTGTGTATGAATGATACTTCTCAATCTAGGACATAGAGAGAAAAACATGGATCAATGTCATCCAGGGATGAAAACGAAAATATTAATCCCCTAACCCAATATACTATAAAATCAAAAAACGATGTGTCACATCTATATCAGAGAATCGCATATTTTCTAAGTCATTAGTGACCTAATAGAGGAATGATTCTAAAAAACAACTAGTCTCTAATCGTGAAAACAAAATGATTTCATAGTAAATATACCTGATATTTATATTTTATCTTATGTGCCACCAACCATTGTTCAATTATTAGTATTATTATCATTATCTCCACGAAGAAATTAGTTACCACTATGTAATCTTCACAAATATATGGCCAAAAATGTTGATATTTATTTGTTCATCCATACAACTACTTAACTATTTAATTTTAATAGAAAAATATTATATATTGTTTTTGGAAAACTCATCCCATCCAAAATGGAAATTCTAAGATCCTATATTTCACAGATGCAAGTATAAATCATTTCCTCCTTAATTTTAATACCTCATTCAACCGAATCATCTATCTAAGGATTGTACATTATGATTAGCTTTCCCTGAGAACCCATAACCTCCAAGAGGCCATTTTAAAAACTAGATGATATCCATGGATTCCTTTAAACAAAACTGTATATAGGATAACATCTTATCTAACATGTAAAGCCCTAACCCTAGTTACCCAGATTTGGTTCATTATTACATAACATTGGCATGATAAAAAAAGATCAAGTCTCGAAAGACCGATTAGTTTAGAAGCCGTGGAAATACATGATACATTCATAAGTTTAACATTACATTATAAAATGAAAAACTAAAACAAAATAGTCTCCATAGGACACACTCATATCCCTTGGACTATCCCTGTAGGTTGGTCATATTATATTTCTTTGAATGCTGGGAAAATAATAAAACATAGAAAGGGGTGTGCTCAGATTATCATTAAGGATAACAATATAAAGAAAACATTCATAAATAAGCATAAACATTGAAGGAAATGTTAGACTAAAAAAAAGACTTTTAAAATTTATCATCGGTATAATATTTCAAATATTAAATCAAATAGTTCCATTTACTTATTCACATGGATATTCTACTAGTCAAATAATCACAAGAAATATCAATATCCACTTCCATAATGATGTAATTCATAATTCCATACATCATAACCATATAGTCAAGGCCTTGTGACAGGACTACAAATAAGATTTTGACAAGACCTTGTGCCAAGACACTAGTTTGTCTCATTTGACCTACCGATGCATCGAGGAACCATAGTAGGCTCCGCCCGTTACTTATTAAGTCCAATGCATTCATTATATGAAAAGGTTTAAACATAACATAAAAATTCATATTCAAACTATAATATGAAATTCCAAAACATTACCCATAAACCATGAATAGTGTAAAAAACACATCAATTGTCAGACATTTCACAAAAACTCCAATATAATATGGAAGACATATATCATAATAAATCAACTTCAAACAAGGTTAAAATCCATCAAAGGATGTTCACATAGATGAAATGAAAACTATTTGAAATAAATATCTCTTTCTATTTTGAAATGATTTAAATGTCACATAGTTATAAAAGAAATAATTTATTTGAAAAATATTCTTATTGTTAAGTACATGAAGCTTCGGTAATTATATAAATGCTGAAAATAGCCAAACCCGCCATATATGATTAAAAATACATTCTTACCTTAATTTTGTCGAAATGGTCATAAAGTACCTTATTTAGAAAACGACAAAATGATTCATTTCAAACCATTTTATAAAAATTCAAACAAGGGTATAAATGACTTTAACTCATAGTCTTGTAAATATTATATATGTTTTGAAATACATTTTTATGAAATATGGATGTGGATGATAAAGAGGTCCCAATAGATATTTATGTAAAAACAACCTCAGAAAATAAAGAGATTGTGAAATTAACCCTTACCTTGTGTTTTTCTTAGTAGATGGAATGTTAAGAACCTGTATAATAGTTAAATTTTTTATTAAATTATTAAAGAATCATATACAAAATTATTATATCATATATGATCTTATAATATTTAAATGTTAATAATATTTTTGTAGTATCATCGTCTCGAGTGTTAACTGATTCTTTTTTCTTTATATTTATTGTTACAAAAGACGTGTTTGTTATTGATATGTTGTTTTTTATTTATATCCATAATGATATTATGTTCTTAAACATTATATTTTATCATCAAATGAAAATTATTCTTGAATGGTTCGGATGGGTAATTGAATCTCATCACGTTCGTGGAGACGGTAATCCATATGTACGCACGAGAAAAAATATCATTATTTTGATTTTAAAATCATATATAGTTGGATGATACATAATATATAAAGAATAATTATCATGATATATTTATTATTTACATCAGTTATAGTCATTATTGTACCCATCTAAATAATGAAGTGTTTAAATAATAAACATCCCCACGACATGGAGACGGTAAGCCGTACGTACGCATGTATGGTGACTTTGTCATTTATAGGATAGATAAAATAAAGAATAATGTTGTACCATTTTTATGATAACATCAACGAATAATGAAGATATTGGAGTTATTATTTTAGAATGGAAATAACAAATAAAGAGGAAGTGGAAGAGGAAAAGAACATTAAAGAGGTGATAAAATATTTACCTCTTCTTTGGGTTCTTCCTTTTCATTTGATCAAAAGGGCTCCATAGGTTGGATTTATGATCAAAATAAGGCCTCTAGGATGAAGGGAAGATATTTGGGAGGATATTTGGGAAGGTTTTGGCCGATCCAAATGGATTTGGAGGAGTTAATTTTAGGTAAGTGGTAGTGCCCTTTTATTAGAGAGGTGAGGGGCACCTTAGGGAAAGAATGAAATATTATTTCATTATAAAATCAAATTCAGTTTATAAATGCTAAAAATGATTCATTTATAAGATAAGGTGGGTATGGTTTTAAATACACTCAACCAACAGGTTTTAGATAGGTTAGGTCATCATATTAACCTTATCTTTTAGATTTAACATTTAGTTAAATAGTTTAAAATTTACCATGCCTCATTGTATTGTTATATTATATGGGTAATAATCTAACAATAAACTGTCAAGAGAACCCCAATAGATTCATTAATGACATATATATTATTTTTAAGGCCCTTTGGCCAAACCTTATATTTTTAGAAATATTATATTAACCAATAATATAATATTTGTTTTATAAACTCAATTATGTCAATTTTGAAATTATTTAATAAATGTTTTTTGGATAAAATCATAACAACCTTATTACATTAAAATAAATTCATATGTTCAATCATAAAATGTAATATTATCCTATAATATTATAATAATTCATCAAATGTCACGATTTTAATTTTTTGGATATTTATAATATTAGTTATTTTAATATTTCATCATTAAGGTAATTTATGTGTCATCACTGTGTCATAAAAAAATTAAATTATTTACTATCTAAAAATTATAAATAAAATATCAAAATGTAGGAAATATTTTCATCTTTCAGATGAATATTTATATTCAAATCGATCAATTATATAACCCCATATAATAATTTTTTACTAAGAGATACCTGCTTTGGTTATTTTTGTCATTACTTTATATTAATTAATAAAAAAATGTCATTATCACTCCCAAGTGGCTCCATGATGTCCCAAAATCAACACAAGGATACCCATGGTCAGAAATGTATCAACCAATATAATATAACACAAGTTAGTGTAATTTAATATTATTATAATATAATTTTTTAACCCTTATTTACATGATTTATCCTCTAACCATGATAAATAAAATATTTACCGAAGTAATTATTCATAATGTAGAAAAATAAAAGTTACATATTTACACAATTTGGACCTCCTGATTCCAAATATGGAATCCATTTTTACAAATTCAAACCACATAAGTTTCAGAAAGTAATTAAAAATTATATCTTGTTCTCAAAACAGAGAGCGTGTTTTTAAGAAATAATAAATATCAAAATATTGGCACTTGTTAATTTTTGTTTTAAATGAGAAATTACATAAAATGACTTAAATTATATTAAATGTTAAATATATAATCTAATGATACTTTAAAACCACTAAAATGTATAATTTAACACTATAAATTATATAGATTGAAAAATAAGTTTTTAATTAAAATTTAGTACTATTCATCAAAAATTGATAGTTTTTAGAGAAGTACCTAAAATTCACCCTAAGATAATTTTGATATTATGAATCCAAAAATGATATCCATTTTGATTGATAAAATTTCTACAATTTTAAAAAGTGTGTATGACTATTCATAATGGCTAGTTTTATTGGTCGCAGTGTGTTAGAATCTCAAAGTAGTGTACAATGCAAGCTATTTCATTATTCAAAGGAAAATGTACCGTGTATGATTGGGGTGTTACATTCTTCCCTCCTTCAAATAATTTCATCCTTGATTTTTCTTGAATACTACTGCAAAAATGATTCGGGTTGTTCTTCATCATAAGTTCCTCTGGTTCCCATGTTGCCTCTTCCATCTTATGGATTCTCCCTAGAACTTTTACCAGACGAGTCGTCTAGTTTCTCAACTCTTGATCTTTGATATCAAGAATCATGACTGGATCTTTACAATAAGACAGGTCATGTTCCAATTCAATTTTCTTAGAGGTGAGTATATGCGTTGAGTCAGGAATGTATTTTTTCAACAGTTATACATTGAACAAATCATGAACTTGGGAGAGACTTGGAGGCATTGGAAAACTGTAATATATAACCCCAATTCGTTCCAGAATTTCATATGTTTTGATGTACCTGGTACATAAATTACCCTTCATCTGAATCGCATAACTCCCTTCCATGGAGATACCTTAACGGAAACATGATCTACTACATGAAATTACAAATCCTTCATTTAGTTATCAGCATATCTCTTCTACCAATAATTAGCTAATTTCATGTGGGTTTGGATAACCTTCACCTTTCCCATCATTTCCTCAACATGTTTTCGTCCTATGAGTTTTTTTAAAAATATCATCCCAACAAGTTGTTGTGCAACATCTCTTTCCATGTAATGATTCATATGGTTCCATCTGAATACATTAATAGATTCTAGTGTTATTGGATTCTACCAGAGGTAAATATTGATCCCACATAACTTGAAAGTCAAGTGATCAAGATCTCAAACTTTCTTCTAAATTTTGAATTGTCTGTTCGGATTATCCATTAGTTTAAGGGTGTTAGGTATTGCTCAAATGTAGTACAGTATCTAGGGATTTCTAATAAAGTTTCTAGAATCATGATGTAAAATGAGGATAACGATAAAAAATAATCAATAAGGGTACACCATGATGTCTTAAAACATAATTAATATAGTCCTTCTAGACGTTCAAGTGGTAAATATTATATTTTAGCATGAAAATGTGCTGACTTTTCATGACGATCAACAATTACACATATTGTATCATTCCTTCTAGGAGTCTTTGGTATACCCTTGATACGGTCCATCGTAATATTATCAAATTTCCACTCAGGTATGGGAAGTGGTTACATGACTCCTCCTGGCTGTTGTCTTCCAGCTTTCACTTATTGACAAACCATACATCTTGACCCAAAATCATCAATATCTCTCTTCATGTTGTCCCACCAAAAATTTTCTTTCAAATCTGTAAACATCTTTGTTCTACTAGGGTGTATAGGGAAATTGGAGGTATGGGCATCATCTAAAAATTCCCTTTTTAGATTCGGTATATCAGGAACACAATGTCTGTTCCCAAATTTCAAAAACCCATCTTCATATATGACGTCACTCAATCTTCCATCATTCACAGCATTAATCTTCTTTTGAAACTTCTTATCATCAGCCTGAGAAATTTTTTTCATTTCCAGTAATGATTGTTTGGTAACCATTTGGAAATGTATTGATGATAAACTTTACATTCTTATTCCCATATCTATCATTACTAGATCCATGAAAATAGGATCCATTTCAACTCTCATCTTGTTCAAAACTCCATGATCCTATTTTATCAAAGCATATTCCAACTTATTTTCCTACCCTTGGTGGTAGTGAGTAGTGAAATCATAATATTTGAGTAATTAAAGTGATCACCTTTGCCTCATGTTGAGTTATTTTTATGAGAAAATGTACATAAAACTCCTGTGATCAGTATAAATCCCATATTTTTCAATATATAGATAGTGTCTTTATATCTTTAGAGTAAAGATTATATCTACTAACTCAAGATCATGAGTGGGATAGTTTTGATAATGAATTTTTAGTTTTCTTGATGCATAAGAAATAAATCTATCATTCTACATAAGGACACAAGCATGTCATTTCTTTGATGCATCCCAATAAATAACTAACCCATCGTTCCCTGATGGTAGAGTCAATATAGGATAATTGACTAATATTCTCTTTAGTTCTTAAAAAAATTATTCACACTGTTTTTTCTAAACAAATTTAACCCCTTTAGGTGTGATCATGGTTAATGGGTTAGCCTACCAGGAAAAATTTGGTACAAAACGCTGATAATACCTTGCTAAACCAATAAAACTACATACCACATTTATACTCGTCGGTGTTTTCCATTCACAAATTGACTTCATCATAGAAGGATCAACATAGATTCCATCCTTAGAGAAAATATGTACAATAAAAGAAATCTCATGATACCAAAATTTACACTTGTTAAATTTCCCATATAATTCATTTCTTCTAAGAGTCCTTAGGATAATGTGCAAGTGACATTCATGATATTTGTAGCTTTTGGAGTATACCAAGATATCATCAATAAATGCCACTAAAAATTCATCAAGATATTCCTTGAAAACGTTTTTCATTATATCAATGAAAACATAGGGTGCATTAATCAATCCAAAAGGCATTACTGAAAACTCATAATTCTCGTACCTGGTTCGAAATGCTATTTTCAAAATGTCTTCCTTCTTCACACACAACTGATGATATTCAGATTGAAGGTAAATCATTGAAAAATATTTACCTCCATGATTTTGTTTGAAGAAATCCTCAATTAGAGGTAGGGTATACTTGCTCTTTATTGTTATAACATTGATTTATCTATAGTCAATGCACAAACTCATAGATCCATCTTTTTTCTTAACAAAAAAGGAAGGGCTTGTAGAGACCCGAAGCTTAATGTACATGGACATTACATTACGTTTGCGGAATACTTAGTATATAACAAAAACACACACACAAGGATCGTGATAGTTTAGTGTCTTTGGAAAATCGGAATATATTCTTCTAATTGTGGTGAAAGATCTTAAACATCTCCCATAAAGATCTTCCTTTTTTAACCTAAAAACTTTCTTTATATTATGGGGAAAAGAAAACATAAAAGTTTGAGCTCAAATTCTCAGTAACGGTAAAAAAAAAGAAATATCAATCACACCATTTTCAAAAGAACATAACATTTTGGAAATCTTAACCTGCAAAAGAGAGCATAATTTCATAACATGGGATAAATCATAGTAGTGAAATGAAATCCCAATAATCATAACATAAAACATGAAACATTGTGTCATAAACACATAATCATAGAGAATCATATCTTATTAGTGAAGACTCATTGCCAAGAATATCTTAGTGGACAAAGTCCATTTCTGAACCGAGTCACACTCGTTTCAGTCCTGTGTCACTGAACCGGTATAACCTACCATTCCATCCATGTCAATCTGATGAGATATAAAATCATTACCCAATTCATTGGAGGGAGATATAGGTCCCACCCATCTCATAATGATACCATTCTTATGTGTGCCACAAAATCATAAATCATACATCATTGCATAACCCATGTAATAAAAATGGGAATCTTAAACATCATGACATCATAAAACAATTCATATAAGATAAAGGAATTCATAAAAATAATTCCATCACAACATAATCAAATGAATTTAATAATAGGTATATAAACAGAACCCTATATTATCTTAAATGGAAAATAATTTTGATAAAACACTTGAACTCCATTCTTGAGGAAATATCCTTTCAAATTCAAAAACATTTTCCTTTATTAACATGTCATACAATTTTAAACTAAAAGAAGTTCATTAAAAATAAACTTGAAAACTTGTAAATTAATCTTCTTGGAAATAATGTTTTAAAAATCCATTCATTCCGTATAAGTTAAAAAAACATTGTTCTCGTACTTTTGTCGGAAAAGTCAAAAAGTACGTCGTACGAAAACTGAAAAAAGATTCCTTTCATATATTTTACTAATAACTCATAAAAGGGTAAAATTTGATTGAAACGATTGTAGGTGGATGGAAATAATATTAAATATTGAGGAAACATGGATTTGGAAGATAAAATACACCCCATAAATACCAAAGTATAAACAATCTCAGATAAAAATGAGATTGTGACATTTCCCTTACCTTATGTCCGATATGCTTTGTACGTATCCGAACCTCCTGTATAATTATTTAAATAATGTGATTAACTTATTATAGTATCATATTCATTGTTATGATATCATATATGGTTCACTTATGAATTTATATTATCCGTTCTTTTGTAAATTCCATGTTAAAGAAGCATTTTGGGTAAAATCGTTTCATTTATCGTAGGTGTTTGGTCTTGTTGTTCTTGGCATTATTATTACATATATCATGATTTACATACTTCCAGAATATAAAATATGATTTATATATCATATATATTCAGTATATATATATATATATAATATAGATAACTGAAATGAAACACACTGTTCATGGAGACGGTAGTCCGTACGTACGCATGAACGATGTTTTCCTTTCCTTATTGTCTTGAATGGAAGTAAGTAGATGACATATATATGTACATAAATCCAGTAGATTTAACATGTCATATATTTCATTATTATTCATTATATATACATTATAATCATTCTGGAATGGTTAACATGGATAATGAATCTCATTGCGTTGTGGAGACGGTAGTCCGTACGTACGCACGAGCGATGATATCGTTCCCATGGCCGTGGAATTGTGTTGAAGTGTATGTATACTATTTAAGTATCAATATCACTTTATAATAATCATATATAGTTACTCATTACACCATTATACCCATCCAATTAAGGTGGTGGTGGAAAATAGACTACACCACGGCGTGGAGACGGTATTCCTTACGTACGCACGCGCGGTGATTTCCTTTTCCCGTAGGATGGATATAAGGTTAATTAGAGTTGTTTCATATTTATAATAACATATCAGTGTATAAGAAATACTGATGTTATTACTTTATCATGCAACAACTAAATATGAATACGTTGAAGAAGAAAGAAATTGAAAAAGATCGGTAACGGATATTACCTCTTTTTGACGCGCCTTCACTTAACCTCCACTTAAAGAACTAAGGATGGTATTTGAAGAAGCCCAGGAACTCTAAGATGATACTAGGAAAGTGGAGAAGATATTTTTTCAGGGGTTATCCGAGCTTGAATGCTCAAATTGGTTTGAGGATAAGAGGGAGGAGGTGCCCTTTTATAAGGGAGGAGAGGGGCACCTTAGGAAAATCTCAAAATATTATTTTATATTAAGGTCAAATTCGGTTTATAATGGTTCCAAAGGGTCTTATATCGAAGATAAAGTGGGGATGGGTCGAAATCCTATCATCCAATAGGATTTAGACAAGTTTAGGTTATTATTTTAACCTTATCAATTAAATTTAACTTTTAACGTGTCTTTTTGTTTTCTTACACTATATGGTTAATAAACTTACCATATCAAGCCAAAAGAACCCAAAGTTGTTTATTATTAATATATATAACCTTATATAAGTCATTTGGACGAACCATATATTTTTAGGAATAAAATAACAATTAATAATATAATATTTGTTATGAAAACTAATTTATGTCAATTTTGACACTATTAGGTACATGATTTTTATGAAATTCATAAAAGAATGATAAGTTAGAACCAAGTTACTTAAATCAACAATAACATGTCCTATTAACCTATAAAATTAGTCTAAGTTATAAAAAGTCTCAAATTACATTTATTTGGTCATTTATAACATCAATTATGTTAATATGTTCTTAAAAAGGTAATTACTACATCATCGTTGTGTCATAAATAAATTAAATTATTTAATGTCTAAAAATTACAAATAAAATATAATTATGTAGAAAATCTTTTTATCTTTCTAATGAATATTTATAGTCGAATTTATCTTATATATAACCCTATATTAAAAATTATTTACTTATTAAACATTGATTTTAACTATTTTAACCCTACTTTAAATAAATTAATAATAAATGTCCTAATCTAATCCAAGGGGGCTTAAATGGTCATATTTTATTCCTAAGGTTGTTTTGGTCTAATTAAACTTATCCAATAGAATTAGGACATGTGTTATGATGATAATAATATCATTTTTACCCTTAATTACCCAATTTACTTTTAAACATGGTAAAAAAAGTCAAAAGTTACTATTCATCAAAAATTATTTTAATCTCATTGAACCAAATTTTAGTCCTTGATATTAACCGTGTCTCTCAGATTTTTGAAATTCTACTCACAGAACTGGTAAAATTATGTTTTATGAAAAATTCAGTTTTTTTTAACAACCACTTAGTGGTTTCACTATTCATCAAAAAATGAACGTTTCTAGAAAAATACAAAAAATTAGGCCTCAGCTATATTTGATATTATGAATTCAAAAATGAAATATATTTAACCAAATTCAAGAAATATCAGTTACATTAATTATTTTAAAAATTAATTCCCATCGTCAAAAGAAATAGCGTGTTTTTGAGTGATAATAACTATCAAAAGATTGACACTTGTGTATATCTGGTTAAAATGTGAAATTACATCCAATGACCAACATTGTATTAAATTGTAAAAAAATATTCTAGATATACATTAAAACCACTCAAATTAATAATTTATCACTATTAATTATTTCTATTAAAAAAGTTGTTTTAATTAAAATTTAGTACTTTTCACTATTAATCAGAATATGAAAGTTATCCGAAAAGTACAAAAATTTCACCCTAAGCTAATTTTAATATTCCGAATCCAAAAATGATGTCCATTTTGAAAAATAAAATTTACAAAATTTCAAAAAGTGTTTATTACTATTCATAACGGCTAGTTTTAATAATATTTTAATAGCATATCGTTGTTTAGTGAAACTCGGTATTGCGTACTACACACGCTATCGAGGAAGTTCGTGATTGCGTGTAATGCAAGGAAAGTCAAGGATGAGTGTTGTGAAAGCTCCTTTTGGTGTAGCGTACAACGCAATACATTAATGAAATTAAAAAGAATTTTTTTTTATAAAATCTTGGGCTGTTACATTCTACCACCCTTAAAATGAATTTCGCCCTCGAAATTCGTCGGGGTTATAAATGGTTTACTACTCGAAAGTTTCTTTAATAGAAACCCACATCGTCAAAAGGAATACCAAAACTTGGATTTAAAAACTAAAGTATGGAATGTAACGATTACCCAAATAAACTAATCACTGGGTTTCCACATAGGTGAAAATATGGATATGGAAGAGAAATATAACCATCATGTTCTGATGGAGAGTGGTAAAGAACATGGATATGGAAAATCCAGCAATCACAAAGCCATAAATTTGTGACGATCTAAGGTACCATATGATTCATCAGATATAAGAGCACTAGGACAACATTTTTGGTTTTCAAGTTCATTTCCCTAAGGTTGATGAAATTAGAAGAAATACTTTCGTGATTTTGGTATAGTCTCACTGTTTGTCGTTCTTTGGAAAATTTCCACTTCATCTCTTAAATAAATGAAGTTGAATTTGTCATTCGTGATGTGTTAGAAGATCATGTGATAGAATGATGGGTCATTCCATCTGTCTCAAACAAAAGGTTAGAAATGTTATCAAAAAACACATAAGTCCATCTATAGTGAGATTAATCATATATAGTTCCTAAAATGGACTTATACTTTATATATAATACTGCTTAATATAATAAAACTAGTTTCTACTAAAACGGGACTTCCTGTAGGCCAGTGGTAGGCGATAAAGGCCAGTCGCACTTCGGTTGTGGGTTCGATTCCCACAGCCTTTTCCGACGCGATGGGTTGTCGCTCGTCCTGCAGGTTGTCCTTTTTCTAAAGCTATATTACTATAACATCCCATCAACAATATCAAAAAAAAATTTTATCCTTAAACAATACTAACTTATGTCCAACATAATCCATTCCAATCTTCAGGCTTATCTAAACTACTTCGGTCCAACCTCATAGTATAATGAAAACGATAACTTGAAATGTCGTCAACCAAGCATGTGAATACCATCATTTATCCTGCATATATCTTGTTGGTCACATTCCAATCATGTGAATACCTTAATGATGTATTCTCTTGAAAAATGAATACCCATTAAACCTTAGTGAAAACATGAATGTTGTCAAAAGTTAACTCATTCCACATACCAAAATCCAAAAATTCTATATACTCAAACCATGATATGATCTTCTCCTTATATCAGTCATGAGCTCATGAATACTATCAAACATTTAATTTTCTCCTTATCCCATCATTATACGCATATCATCTACTTTCCAAAAATATCTGAATAACCTTTCATGGATACCAGTACCATTAATCATACAATTTCAAAACTCAAGGAAAGAAAACAGTGTAACAATTCTTAGATGTCTCTTTATTCCATAGTACCATGAGATTACTTATACAACATTACACATGATAAACATGTAATAATTCCACTACCTTCTTAAACCATTGACCTAGCTTCAACAATTCTTTTATCTCACATATCATTTTTAGTCTCTTCATCATCATCAACATAAATACTACCCATACGACCATACTGATTCTCTTCATGAATATTTCCCTTAGGGAATTGGTTTGCATAATGCCCGTACATTCCACATTTAAAACATTTAACCATTTTTTATGTCGTAGCAATACCATTATCCTCATCCATGGTGTTAACTGAACCTTTTCCTTTGCACTTATTGGATTTGTGTCCTTCTTTTCCACACCCAAAGCATCTTCCGGTTCCTTTGAAACATTCTCCTTGATGCCTCTTCCCACATGATTTACATAGGGGAAATTGAACTTTCTTTCCTCTATGATCATCATGAAACTCCATCTTTCTCTTATTAGCCGAGTCATGAAACTTACCAAATTTTACATTATTAATCAAATTATGAGATTGATGATTCGGCATAATAATGATTTTTGGACTTCCAAATACCATTTCATTTGGTTGCTCATGAAGAATATCATTCCATTGTCCATCATATCTTCCATTATCGTGAATCATCTTGTTTCTAGCCATTTTCTAAAACCCAAAAAGAATAGTGTGAGAGGAAAAAATCATAATAAAGGTGGAGTAACTTCAATATCTAACATCTTTGGTTTAATCTAATATCGTTACCATAGTTCTAGGACTATATCTTATACGTATAATTATCCATAGGGACATCCCTAGACATACCTTAGAAATATCCCTAGGGATCTCACTAACATTTTCGTATCCTAGTTTCAAAAGGTTGACTAAAATTTTCCTCTGATACCAACTATAGAGACCCGAAACATAACGTACATGGACATTACATTAATTTTTCGGAATACTTAGTACATAACAAAAACACACACACAAGGAACGTAATAGTTTAGTGTCTTTGGAAACTCGAAATATAATCTTCTAATCGTGGTGAAAGATCTTCAAAATCTCCCATAAAGATCTTCCTTTTTTTACCTAAAACCTTTCTTTATATCCTGGGGAAAAGAAAACATAAAAGGGTGAGCTCAAATACTTTGTAAGGGTAAACAAAAGAAATATCAATCGCAACATTTTCATAAGAACATAACATTTTGGAAATCTTAACCTGCAAAAGAGAGCATAATTTCATAACATGGGATAAATAATAGTAGTGAAATGAAATCCCAATAATCATAACTTAAAACATGAATCTTTGTGGAATAAACACATATTCATAGAGAATCATATCTTATTAGTCAAGACTCATTTACAAGACTATCTTAGTGGACAAAGTCTATTTCTGAACCGAGTCACCCTCGTTTCAGTCCTATTTCACTGAACCGGTATAACCTAACGTTCCATCCATGTCTATCTCATGAGATATAAAATCTTTACCCAATGCATTGGAGGGAGATATAGGTCCCAACCATCTCATAATGATACCATTCTTATGTGTTCCACAAAATCATAAATCATACATCATTGCATAACCCATGTAATAAAAATGTGAATCTTAAACATCATGACATCATAAAACAATTCATATAAGATAATGGAATTCATAAAAATAATTCTATAGCAACATAATCAAATCAATTTTTATAATAGGGATATAAACAGAACCCTATATTGTCTTAGATGGAAAATAATTTTGATAAAACACTTGAACTCCATTCTTGAGGAAATATCCATTCAAATTCAAAGAAAATTTCCTTTCTTAACATGTCATACAATTTTAAACTAAAAGAAGTTGATTAAAAATAAACTTGAAAACTTGTAAAGGAAGATTCTTGGAAATAATGTTTTAAAAATCCATTCATGCCGTATAAGTTAATAAAAACATTGTTCTCGTACTTTTGTCGGAAAAGTCAAAAAGTACCTCGTACGAAAAATGAAAAAATATTCCTTTCATATCTTTTACTAAAAACACACCAAAGGGTAAAATTGGATTTAAACAATTGTATGTGGATGTAAATAATATTAAATATTGAGGAAACATGGATGTGGATGATAAAATACACCCTAGTAAATACCAAAGTATAAACAATCTCGGATAAAAATGAGATTGTGACATTTCCCTTACATTATGTCTGATATGCTTTGTACGTATCCGAACCTCCTGTATAATGATTTAAATAATTTCATTAACTTATTAAAGAATCATATTCATTGTTATGATATCATATATGGTTCACTTATGACTTTATATTACCCGTTCTTTTGTAAATTCCATGTTAAAGAAGCATTTTGGGTAAAATCGTTTCATTTATCGTAGGTGTTTGGACTTGTTGTTCTTGACATTATTATTACTTATATCATGATTTACTAACTTCCAGAATATAAAATATGATTAATATATCATATATATTCAGTATGTATATATATATAATATATAGATAAATGAAATGAAACACACCATTCATGGAGACGGTAGTCCGTACGTACGCATGAACGTTGTTTTCCTTCCCTTATTGTCTTGAATGGAAGAAAGTAGATGAAATATATATATATATATATAAATCCAGTAGATTTACCATGTCATATATTTCATTATTATTCATTATATATACTTTATAATCATTCTGAAATTGTTAACATGGATAATGAATCTCATCGCGTCGTGGAGACAGTAGTCCGTACGTACGCACGAGCGATGATATCGTTCCCATGGTCGTGGAATTGTGTTGAAGTGTTTGTATACTATTTCAGTATCAATATCACTTTATAATAATCATATATAGTTACTCATTACACCATTATACCCATCCAATTAAGGTGGTGGTGGAAAATAGATTACACCACGGCGTGGAGACAGTATTCCGTACGTACGCACGCGCGGTGATTTCCTTTTTCCATAGGATAGATATAAGGTTAAATAGAGTTGTTTTATATTTATAATAAAATATCATTATATAAGAAATACAGATGTTATTACTTTATCATGAAACAACTAAATAAGAAGAAGTTGAAGAAGAAAGAAATTGAAAAAGATCGGTAATGGATATTACCTCTTTTTGACGCGCCTTCACTTAACCTCCACTTAATGATCTAATGATGGTCTTTGAAGAAGACCAGGACCTCTAGGATGATACTAGGAAAGTGGAAAAGAGATTTTTTCAGGGGTTGGCCGAGCTTGAATGCTCAAATTGGTGTGAGGAGGAGAGGGAGGAGGTGCCCTTTTATAAGGGATGAGAGGGGCACCTAAGGAAAATCTCAAAATATTATTTTATATTAAGGTAAAATTCGGTTTATAATGGTTCCAAAGGGTCTTATATAGAATCTAAAGTTGCGATGGGTCGAAATACTCTCATCAAATAGGAGTTAGTCAAGTTTAGGTTATTATTGTAACCTTATCAATTAGATTTAACTTTTACCGTGTCTTTTTGTTTTCTTACACTATATGGTTAATAAACTTTCCATATCAAGCCAAAAGAACCCCAAGATGTTTATTATTAATATATATAACCCTATCTAAGTCATTTGGCTGAGACGTAGATTTTTAGGAATAAAATAACAATTAATAATATAATATTTGTTTTAAAATCTAATTTATGTCAATTTTGACACTATTTGGTACATGATTTTTATGAAATTCATAACAGAATGATAAGTTCGAACCAAGTTACTTATATCAACAATAACATGTCCTATTAACCTAGAAAATTAGTGTAAGTCATAAAAAGTCTCAAATTACATTTATTTGGGAATTTATAACATCAATTATGTTAATATTTTCTTAAAAAGTTAATTACTGCATCATCGTTGTGTCATAAATAAATTAAATTATTTAATGTCTAAAAATTACAAATAAAATATAATTATGTAGGAAATATTTTTAGATTTCTAATTAATATTTATAGTCGTATTTATCTTATGTATAACCCTATATTAAAAATTATTTAATTATTAAACATTGATTTTAACTATTTTAACCCTTCTTTAAATAAATTAATAATAAATGTCCTAATCAAATCCAAGTGGGATTAAATGGTCATATTTTATTCATAATGTTTTTTTCGGTCTAATTACACTTATCCAATAGAATTAGGACATGTGTTAGGGTAATAATAATATCATTTTTACCCTTAATTGCCCTATTTACTTTTAACCACTGTAAAAAAAAGTCAAAAGTTACTATTCACCAAAACTTATTTTCATCTCATTGAACCACATTTTAGTCCTTGATATTAACCGTGTCTCTGAGATTTTCGAAATTCCACTCACAAAAGCGGAAAAATTAAGTTTTATGAAAAATTCAGTTTTTTTTAACTACCACTTAGTGGTTTCACTATTCATCAAAAAATGAACGTTTCCAGAAAAATACAAAAAATTAGGCCTAAGATATATTTGATATTTTGAATTCAAAAATTACGTCTATTTTACCAAATAAAAAAAATATCAGTTACATTAATTAATTTAAAAATTATTTCTCATCGTCAAAACAAATAGCGTGTTTTTGAGAGATAATAACTATCAAAAGATTGACACTTTTTTATGTCTGGTTTAAATGTGAAATTACATCCAATGACCAACATTGTATTAAATTGTAAATATATATTCTAGATATACTTTAAAACCACTCAAATTAATAATTTATAACTATTAATTATTTCTATTAAAAAAGTTGTTTTAATTAAAATTTATTATTTTTCACTATTCATCAGAATATGATAGTTATCTGAAAAGTACCAAAATTTCACCCTAAGCTAATTTTAATATTCCGAATCCCAAACTGAAGTCCATTTTGAAAAATAAAATTTACAAAATTTCAAAAAGTGTTTATTACTATTCATAATGGCTAGTTTTAATAATATTTTAATAGCATATCATTGTTTAGTGAAACTCGGTATTGCGTACTACACACGCTATCGAGGAAGGTCGTGATTCCGTGTAATACAAGTCAAGTCAAGGATGAGTGTTGTACAAGCTCATTTTGGTGTAGCGTACAACACAAGACATTAATGAAATTAAAAAGAATATTTTTTTATAAAATCTCGGGCTGTTACAGGGCTACCCATAGAGAAACACTAGGGTGAATAAATACCTTATTACTAAATTCCTCAAGTTATTTATTTACATCAACTAATTCCATTATGTCCATTCTAAAAGGGTTCTTCAATATGGGCCTTGAACCTGGAATTAAGTCAATCAAAAACTCAATTTCTCATTCTGGAGGATGTCCAGGTCAAACATGTAGAAACACCTCAATATATTCTTTCACAGTAGGTTCGTCCTATATTAGAACATTTTTTTCCACACCCATAATTATTTCATTCTATTCCTCCCCAATAATTGAATTTAGTAGAGCTTCTAGGGGTGGTTCTAGAAAAGAATTAGGTGGTGATGTTTCTTCTCTAAAGATAAGGAACTCTTTATCATCATCGAAAATTGTATCATCCTTCTTACAAGAAATTTTCACATAATCGTCTGAAACCCAATCCATTCTAAGGATTTTATAAAATTAAATCATGGTCATGACGATGAGATCAGTAGATAAAAAACATTTATATTCTCCAATAGGAACTGATTCACCAAACATTGTTGTAATAATACTTTCCTTCTGATTTTCTACTAACAACTGCATTGACAATTCAAATTGAGAATATCTAATTTTAATAGTAAAATGTGACGATATGAAACAATGTGGTAATCTAGAATCAAATAAAGCATTGGATATACTTGAATAAAAAACATTAAAATACTATCCAACACGTGTTTCAGAGCTTTAACCTCGGCAATAGTGATTACATATTCCTTCCCTTGCTCCCTTCGACTATTCTAGGGTAATTTCCCTTGGAACATAGGACATTAATTTTCATAATTCCCTCTTTCTCTATAATTTTAGCATTAAACATTGAAAACTTCATTCTTCCCCTTATAATCACGAGCTTGGTGGCCTTTTTCACCATACTTGTAACAGACTCCCATTCCCCTCAAGAAAGTACGAGGGTGTTTCATCCAACATTTACTACAGCATTGATATTCAACCATTACCTTATTCACCTTATTTCCTTTTCCAGAGCTTTCAACAGATATCTTCTTCTTATTCTTTTCATTAAAGTCATAAGACTTAAAGATTTCTATTTTTTGTCTTGATGTCACATTATAAAATATCTTCATATGATAAAAAAGATTGTGAGACTAATGTTCGATGGAGAAATCGTTTTAACCCATATACAAATTGATCAATATTACTCCTTGGGTTATGTATATAATCTGTTGCATTCCTTGTTTACCTTGTAATGTTAGCCTCATATTTTGTCACATTCTCATCCTCTTTTGGCCTCAGACTCAGAAATTTTTGTTCCATATCTGCTTGATGGTCACGAGGAATATATTTTTCTAAAAAAATCTCCTTAAACTCCCTCCATTCTATTTTTGATACTTATTCATCTTCTTTTGTGTTTTGAATCAATTACCCCCATTGATCTGCATCTCTCGTGACGTGATAAACTACCATGATAAATTTTTTCCTTTTGCCACTCCCCATTGAATGAAATATTTTCTCTAAGGAATTTATCCATTTCTCAGATACTAACGGAATTGTACAACCATTGAATGTTGGTTTTTGTTTCCTCATGAAGCGGTCTAACATTGATCCTCCACATTGTGGATCAGGGTGCTCTATACAGGTAAGGTTATTATTAATAACCTAAGTGAGTTGTCCCAGTATGGTGATAAGTTGATCATTACCAGTGGAATCACTAGCTCCACTATATTTATCTTGAGTATGAGGGAAATCCATACATGGATTACATGGGTTGATATGGTTTCCATTCTTTCCACTATGTGGCATTTCTAAACAATGGCATACACTAGATTAGTTTATGAATCACAATACATAAATCCAAACTTGTAAAAAACTTCACATAAATTGAACAGTTTATGGATATAATCAATAATCATAAAAATGTTTTCTTTAAAGAATTATATACTCAAACACATGTCATAATGGTTTGTAATGAAAATGAGAATTATCATAAGAATATCATTCGGGAGTGTCGTAACCAAGAGTGCGACAAAACCCGTTATCGTGCACTGGTTCTCATTCGAGCCTAACTCAATGTGGTGTTTTCAGATTTTACCCAAAGGTACATATGTGCCAGAATAGCTTCTACCTGCTCATATCCAGATAGGGATGTATTGCATTGGAAACTAAAAAATATATCTCCCTTACCAAAATTCTAGGAAATTCATGTATACTAATCCTCAACTTCTATCATAGAGTAATGTTCTCTAATCAGATTTTTTCAAAATCTAGCATCCATGGTTTGTACTAATATTCCACATATAAAAACTATAATTCACAGACCCTAGTTACCCATAGTCGATGCGTTATTACATATCATTGTCATGATCACAAAATATCATGTCATAAAATACCAATTATTTTAGTAGCCTTAGAAATACTAGATACATTCATAAGTTTTACATTACATTATAAAATGAAAAACTATAACAAAATAGTATCCATAGGCCACACTTATATCCCTTATACTATATATGAAGGTCATTCATAATATACCATTTCATATCCTAAGGAAAAAAATTAAAACATAGAAATCAGTGACCTCAGATGCTCAGTAAGGATAACAATATAGCGGGAACTTTTATAAATAAGGATAAACATTTAAGTCAATGTAAAACTAAAATAAAAACATTTTATACATGAACTTCAGCATAATATGGAAAATATAAAATCAAATAATTATATTTACTTATTCACAAGGATATTATACTAGTCGAATAATCACATGCAATATCAATATCCACTTTCATAATCATGGAATGCATAATGCCAGACTTCATAACCACATAGTCAAAGCCTTGTGCCAAGACTACCATGAATATTTTTTGAAGGCCTTGTTACAATACACTAGATTCTCTCATGAGACCTACAGATGCATCGAGGAGCTATATCAGTCTCAACCTGTCACTTACTAAGTCCAATACATTTCTCATAGGAAAATGATCAATCATAACATAAACATTCGTAATAAAACTAGAATATGAAATGTCAATACTTTATCCATAATCCTTCAATGGTGTAAAAATAATAAATCCATAGTCAAAAATATCACAAAAACGTCAACACAATATAGAATATTTCTATCATAATAAATCAACTTCAAACAAGTTTAAAATCCATCAATGGATGTTGACATAGATGAAATGAAAACAATTTGAAATAAATACCTATTTCTATTTTGAAATCATTTAAAATTTTCATAATTATAAAATAAAAACTTTATTTTGAAAATATTCTTATAAGATTACTTGGAAAGACTTTACAATGATATAACCATAGAAAATAGCCACACCCACCTTATAAGTTAAAAAAAATACATTCTTACTTTAATTTTATTGAGAAGGACATAAAGTACATTGTTTAGAAAACGATGGAAAGATTCATATCAATCCAATTTTCAAAAAGTCATGAAAAGGTATAAATTACATTAACCCATATTCTATTAAATAGTAAAAATGTTTTGAAATAAATTTATAAGAAACATGGATGTGGATGATAAAGAGGTCCTAGTAGATACTTACATAAGAATAACCTCAGATAATAAAGAGATTGTAAAATTAACCCTTACTTGTGATTTTTCTTAGTCGATGGTATGTTAACCTCCTATATAATAGTTAATTTTTTTATTAATTTATACAAGAATAATATGCATAAATATGATATCATAAATGATCTTATAATATTGCTTTGTTAATAATATTTTTGTAGTATCATCGTTTCGGGTGTTAACTGATTCATTTTCCGTTATATGTATTGTTATCGAAGCCCTGTTTGTTATGGATAGTATGTTTTTTATTTAAATAAAAAATTATATTATTCTCTTAAAAATTATTTTTAATCTTCAAATGAAAATTATTCTTGAATGGTTACGATGGGGAAATGAATCTCATCGCGTTGGTGGTGACGATAATCCGTATGTATGCACGAGCGAAAATATAATTTTTTTATATTAAAATCATATATAATTGGATGATTCATCATATATAATGAAAAATTATCATGTTAGATCTATTATTTACATTAGTTATACTCATTATTATACCCATATAAATAATGAAGTGTTTGAATAAAAAAACATCACCACGACGTGGAGACGGTAAGTCGTACGTACGCACGTATGGTGACATTGTCATTTTTAGGATGAATAAAATAAATTATATGGTTGTACCATTTTTTAACTATATAAATGTATATATAATATACTAGAGTTATTATTTTATAATGGAAACATCATAGAAAGAGGAAGCAGAAGAAGAAAAGATATTGAAAGAGGTGATGAAATATTTACCTCTTCTTCGGGTTCTTCCTTTAGATTTGATCAAAATGGATCCTTAGGTTGGATTTATGATCAAACTAATGCCTCTAGGATGAAGGAAGGATAGTTGGTAGGATATTTGGTCAGGTTTTGGTTGATCCAAATGGATTTGTATAAGTGAATTTGAGAGAAGGGGAAGCGCCCTTTTATAAGAGTGGTGTGCGGCACCTCAGGGAAACATTGAAATATTATTTTATAATAAAATATGATTCGGTTTATAATGCCTCAAAAATAATTTATTTATAATATAAGGTGGTTATCGGTCAAAATACACTCAAAAAATAGGTTTTAGACGGATTTAGATCATCATATTATCTGTATCATTTAAATTTATCTCTTAGTTAAATTGTTTGACATTTACCACGACTCTTTTTATTTTTATATTATATCGTTAATATGCATACTATAAACTACCTAGAGACCCAAAATAGGTTCATTAATGTCATATATAATATTATTAGGGAACATTGGACGAACCTTATATTTTTAGGAATGTTATATCAACCAATAATATAATATTTTTTTTAAAAAACTCAATTGTGTAAAATTTGACATTATTTAATAAATGAATTTTTTAAAAGTCAAAAAATCCTTATAAGTTCGAACTAAATTCATATGTTCAATCCTAAAATGTCATATTAACCTTTAAAATTATTCTAATTCATCAAAAACTCAATTTACATTTTTTTGGAATATTTATAATATTAATTATTTTAATATTTCATCATTAAGGAAATTAATGCATCATCATTGTGTCATAAAAAATTAAATAATATAATGTCTAAGAATTATAAATAAACTAAAATCATGTAGGAAATATTTTTATCTTTCAAAAAATAATTTATAGTCAAAGAGATAAATTATATAACCCATATAAAAATGTTTTACTAAAAGATACATGCTTTTGTTATTTTTGTCTTTACTTTAGATTAATTAATGTAAAATGTCATTATCACTCCCAAGTGGCTCCATGGTGTCCCAAAATAGACTCAATGATTCCCATGGTCGTAAATGTATCAACAAATAGTAATAGGACATATTTTAGGGTATTATAATGTTATTCTAATATTATTTTTTTATCATTATTTATTAGATTTACCCTTTAATAATAGTAAATAAAATATTTACCGAAGTAATTATTCTTAATGTCTAAAAATAAACATTACCTACTTATGAAATTTGGACATTCGGATTCCAAATATGGATTCCATTTTTAAATTTTCAAAACATAGAGGCTCTAGAAATTAATTTAGAATTAATTCTCGTTGTCAAAACAAAAAGCATGTTTTGAAGAAATAATAAATATTAAATGATTGACACTTGTTTATTTTTAGTTTAAATGTGAAATTACATAAAACAAACTAAAATATATTAAATGATAAATATATAATATAATGATACTTTAAAACCACTAAAATGTATAATTTATCACTATAAATTATATCAATTAAAAAATTTGTTCTTAATTATAATTTAGTACTATTCATAAAAATTGAATGTTTTTAGAAATGTAAAAAAAATTACCCCTAATCTAATTTAAATATTCCAAATCCAAAATGAAGTAAATTTTTAAATATAAAATTTATAAAAATTTAAAAACTAGTTATTACAATTCATAACGTCCATTTTGATTTGTCATAGTGTGTTATAATCTCAATGTGGCATACATCACATGTGATAGCATTATTCAAAGAGAAATCTATCGTGGAATCTTTGGGTATTACATAACATCATAATGCACAAACTAATTTCAAATATCCTCAAATATTATGTTATAATGAAAGTGAATAAACTGTTCATATTTAGTCAATATATAAATTAACACCCAACATTAATTATTTACTTGAGGATTATATGGTATACCAATAAAAACTTTGATCCATATATCATCCAACATCCACATCATCAAATGAATTTATTAATGAAAAATAGATTATTTTTGGTTCTTTGGAATGATCCACTGACAGGTATAATAATGTAAAAAAATTATGATATCCCTTTTCATAAATGGAATGTTTATTTGAAACCTAATATGATTAAACGTCTTCATCATTCATGGATAACATATCATTAGGATTTGATTTAGTCCAACATTGTAACAATTATGTATAGTGAAAGTCAAAAAAATGGTTCTGGATGAAAACAATAGAATATGAATATAGATACCATTCTCCAATGGTCTCCACATTATATAAATAATCCATAATTCATCAAAACTCATCATCATAACGATTATCCCAAAGGATCATCTAAAAAATAGATGACCTTAAATGATCAATTGTCAAAACAATAATATACTAATAAACTTCAACTCCTAAATTCATGCAAACAAAGAGAGAATTGATATTCCAATCCTCTATTGACTATCTCGTGGTCTAAGATGGCGGTTTCCTACCCAGAACAATAAAAAATATTCCCCATATCAAGGGTGACGTAAATGACAATGTAAAATTACTACGTTTATTCCACCCAAAACCTCCTTAATATATTACAATATTTATTATAGAAGTAATATTTTCTTTTTTCATATTATTAAATTGTAAACCACTATCTGAAATTTTAGTGGTACTAACCAATGGGAAAATAATTCATAATTGTGAGTTTTATGTATTATGTGGAATAGTTTGTCTAATGCTTCCAAAGCTAAAAATAACCATACACACCAACATGACCCTCTACATGAGAACAATTCTTAGGCATGATCCAAATTCATCAAAAAATAAAAAATATCCAATTTAGCATGTAATTTTGAATCCCAAATTATCTTTACTCCCTTTCAATTATGACTATTCAATGTATAATAAAATATTTACAAATCATTCAAGAAATAGTGATAATACCCCACTAATCCCAAAATTCTATGAATATCAAAGTATTTTTATTGTTCATCCGAATACATAATAACCTTCCCCATTACCATGTTATTTTATACCCATATTATATGACCACATTCCCTAAAAAATCACCTCTCAAAACCATAACTAGAAATTTTATATCATGCAATAAATCCTTCAATTCCACATGATTTCTTGATCATCTATAAAATAGTTAACATTATCCTCTTTCCCTATATAGAAAATCATGATATTTTCCCTAAAAATCATATTGAATAAAATAATTTTAATGGTGAGAATTCATGTTCAGATATTGGTATACAAATTAAGGGAATTGTTCAAACTAATTTTAATGACATGAAATTAATAGTGGTAATTCCATCATTGGAAATATGTCCATGGGATATCAAAATCCTTAATCCAATACTACAGTTCACCTGAAAAATGATGAATCTTGTTCAAACACATTTATAAATATAGTTGATCACAAAACATTCAATATGGGGTAAGAAAATACATATTCTTGATATCATTCTGACTAAGATTCTAATATTCCACACTCAATTGATGTTTTATATTGACCTTCATTGAAAAAAGAATGGGATTTTCCATATATAGTAAAATGGGATAAATACATCCATTTGACATGATGTTATCCAATAAATACTTCAACTATATCAGTTTATCTGCTTCCATATTGTAATATGTTATAAATATTGACTTATTAGTACGAACTATGTTGATAGAATCCAATACCTACATCTTTAGTTCTTGAATGAAAGTACTGAGAAAGAAAATTATTAAAATTTTTCCACTACATATGAAAAATATACTCATAATGAATCATATAATAGTTCAAAATAATATATGGATATAATTATTCATAAATCTGAAATAAGAGGTCTATATTTACTAGACCATATGTCCTACATCCCTAAAAATGCATCACTACCTATCCGAGGTAGTAATAGTGTTATGGTGAATTTAACATTCTATCCATGAATTATAAGTAAAAATCTATTCATTATGGAGAATAAAATCATTTTGATTCAAATAAAAAATAAAAAAGTTCTATACATTCTCGATTTCTCAGAGTGATAAAATACATTATAGAAATTAGATACCCTCCACTTTATTTGTATTGAGAGGAGTTTAAAACTTTATCACATAAGGCATGTGATCCATATGAATATTCAATAAATTCCCAATGTGAGTTGATATGATATAATTCAAGGGAATATTATAAAAGAACGTATTCACTAAATATATAGCAAGAGTAAAGGTAAATCACACAATTTTAGAACCTGAATCTACTCAAACATGTAACTCATCCAATATTTGAGGAATCGTTGTTCATAATTTCACTATATAGAACCCCACAATTAATTAATCACAATAAATAACCACAAATCCTATTAGTACTAACGAGGATCTACCATAATATGGGGTGATGTAAAAGGAAAACCATTTTAAAATTTCTTAACAATCCATATTAGCTATAGATACAAAATGATTCTACGATACAAAACATATATTGTCCAACTATTCAATATTAGAGAACATTAAACAGTCCATTACCAAATATTACATACAACTTGGAGGAAATATATTGTCATGGACCACAACAATTCAATCCACTATAAGATTCATTCTATTTTTTATACTCTTTAATGGAACCACTATAACTACAAATAATATTAAGAGGAACTCCTACTAACCCTAATAAACAAGATATGGAAATGTTAATCATCATATACCAATCTAGAAAATCAAATAAGTGGTATGATTAAACATGATGAACTTATGTTGGATATGTTATTAAAGACCCATTTGAAATGACTGAGCCTTCAGCTTCTCTTTCAACACTACTTGATGTGAAAACAAGGAAATATCATAAAATTTGTTCATGTACTATGTTAGTAACCAATAACCTTGATGGTGGTTTATATATTCCATGTATTTTACCTCCACAAGTTTACCATAAAGGAATATGATTGTGGAAAGGGTCAATTTTTATTATTAATATAAGCCCTCATTATTCTTTCCCATTAGTATATCATCCCACCACCTACATCTATGTGAATCTTTATTAAAGAGTAAATGTATCACTTAAATGAAATACAGTGTTCCCAATAACATGACGAGTCACATAAAATTTCTCAACCAGTGCTCTGCCTCTTGGGGATTTTCTTCTCTAGAAAGTTGGTGGTTTATAATGAGAATAATCTTACAAATGATATCAACTCTCATCCCATTGAGGTATAAAATCTACATACAATAATTATGTATGTGAAGCACCATGGAACATAGTTTATACTATATTCACTAGTACAATAATGAGGTTTTGTTGAACTTTATTGTTCACATATTGTGTTTTTTCATCAACTCCTACCTAATGTTAGTTCAAATGTCCTTTTGAGGACATTTACTACCCACAACGATCATATAATAAGTAAATATCCAAAATGTTGATAGATACCATAATATTAGTTAATTCTAAATAATCTTGGGATTATAAATATCATATATATTTTTTTCGAAATACAATAATGGGAATGAACAACTCCTCAAAGACACTTTTTCCCAGTGGTCTATAATAATCGAAGACTCGTTATAATGAGAATTTTAAAGACACCTGTTGAAAACCCACCCATTAAGTTTCAAAAATCAAGTCTCATATCTACCATGATATTATGAATTTCATAATTGCATTCAAGAATATAATCTAACTCTCTTAATAAAAATATGTCATGAACCAACCAAGATAAACCTATATATGATCAACTTAATTAATATTGAATTATCCTGAAGGGTATTCCTAATCAACATAGGCTTAAAAATGAAATTTTTTCATCTAAAAGAATCAGTCGGGATTTATTTTACCCCAAGGCGTACAAAACAAGATGAATATATTGGGAAAAATTATAAAGAAGATTTTTTTTATGTTAGAAAATGTTTCTATTTTCTTTATTTGTTAGAGAAGAAATATAATAAAATAAATCACATCACTTTTTATTTATTTTTTATCATAATTACAATAATATTAAGTCATATAGGCTTAATATTATTAAGAAACTGTAAAGACCCGTAAAAATTCAAGGGAAATTTTTTCTTAATTTTCTTTGGGATTTTACAAGAACACAGTTTTTGATGAGACCTGATTCCTAAGCCCGGTGAGCCCGGAATCATTTTCTGAACATTAGCTCGGGTACGTTTAGTGAACGAATGAGTGGGTTTTTCTAACATTTCAACCGGTGCTGGGAATTGAAATCCAAGGGAACCGATGAAACCGCAGTGCCGGTAATTGCATAGGAACACCTATTCTAGAGTTGCGTTTGTGCGGATGGAGAAGTTAAATTTGTGGATTAAATGAGGAATGAATGAAATTATGAAACAATTTTATTTTTAAGTCTAAGGTGGTTTTATCCTACATGGGGAAGTTGAGGTTACACCTAACTAACCATGTGAGGATGAATGAGAGAATAAAGGAGAGGTGGGGCCCACAGGAACCCCAACCCCTTCACATTCCTCTTAAACTCCCTAACTCCCTCTTAAGTTTGGTAAACTCTTCTTTAATGGAGTGACCCTTCAGTTTCTCTCTCTCTCCCTCATTAACTCTCACCAACACACACCTTAATTAATTAATTGAACCTATTCAATTAATTAACAAATAGTTTGAATTTTGAAAAGTTGAAATTACTTGTCTTAATAAAATAATAGCATGAACCTATTATTTTATTTTTGCACCTTTGTGTTGGATGAAAAGGAAAAGAGATCTTGTGTAAAGGAAGGAGGAAGTTCCTCTTGGGTGGAATAACACCATCCTCTCCGTGAATAACGGTTCTTCTTCGACGAAGAACATCGACCCCTCGACATGGAATGACTCGGCGATCACAGTTCTTCATTCTCTTCTTCCTCCACGACAAGAGAGGAGATGTCACTTCCTTGGGTCACTCTGATGACGATGGAATTGATATCGTTCTACCACGACGATCGACTTCCGCGACTCGACGACGTGCGACGTCTTTTTTAGGTAGGGGTTAATGGATTTTGTTCATGAGTTATCCTTTGTCATTCTTTGTCTGTGTATTTTTGCAGCTTGATATCAACTTAACGGAAGGAGGTCAGATCGCATGAACACAGCTGAATCTCCTCCGCCATTTGTTGTTGTGATATTGCGGTTCGAAAGGAGGCGGCGTGGTGCATAGGAACCACGCGGAAACAAGGAGGATCATCGGCGAAGAAGCGCGACACAATTGCGCCGCACCATAGAGGCCGAACGAAACCACGAACCGGACTCAGGGCTGCAAAGGTGAATCAAAGACTCCGCAGTTGTTTAATTGACGTGCGGATTGATGAGGGATTCCAAACGGGTCCGAAAAGTCATTTTGAAGCCTCCGCAGTGAAGGTCGGGTCCAGGAAGGACCGTTGGCGAAGGCGGAGAGCAAAACGGACCACCGGAGCACGTCCGGTGGTCCACGGATAATCTAGGCGGCGCACCCCACCGGCTCCGGCGGCGGCGCTCAGCGCGCTGCCAGGAAGGGCCTCTATGGCCGAATCCGCGAAGGCAGGCCACTGGTCCCGCGACCGTGCGGGAACGAGGGAGGCAGGACGCGGCGCTCGGCCGCGTCCGTTGGCAAGAAGCGGCCCCCCATGGGGGTAGCGGTTATGAGACAGGGGGGCAGCGCCCCCCCCCCCCCATCCGCTCAGCCGAAAAGGCCGAGCCACCTGGCGACCGGGATGCACCAGCACTCCGGGCCGGGCCGCGCCCAAGCTGGCCGGACCCGGACCCGAGTCGGGTCAACCAGGTTCGGGCCGGGCTCGAACCCCCTATTTTCAGGCATTTTCCGTTAAAATGCTCATATCTCGGGATACAGACCTCTGATCGACGCACCGTTAGCTGCACTGCGATCCTTGGACCGAGACAGTCGTTTCGGTATATTACACTCAAGGTTTTGGAGAACATCGAGTACGGTCGGGTTTGTTCGGATACGAAACCAACCGGGCCCTCGGAGCGGAAACACTTATATCTTGAGCTCCAGAAGTCCGATTGACGTTCCATCGACTTTGTTGGATTCATCTTGATGGGACGGAACATTTGGCATACTTCGCCTAAGTTTTGGTTGCAGTGGGATAGTGGTCGGGTTGGATTGTACACGAAATCCAACTGGGCCCATGGAACGGAAAAGCTGATAACTTTCAGACCGGACGTCCGTTTGACGAACCGTCAGCGGCGTTGGTGATCACGTTGAGAAACAGTCCATATTAGTATACCCTATGAGAGTTCGGGGTAGTTGAGATATGTCCAGGTTGGTTCGCACACAAAACCAACCGGGCCCCTAGGACGAAAATGCTAATAACTCATAGACCGGGCGTCTGATTGACGCGTCGTCTGTTGCATTGAGACCCCTATGACGAGGCGGTCCTTTGAGATACTTCTTCATGGGACTTTGAGATAATTGGAGTATCGACTTTTAAATCTTGGAGCAGACCCTCCTGGAGACGAGCGTATAGAGTACGGAGACCGTGTAGCCGGCTGAGACCTGACAACTACTTGACCGACTCGACATAGAGTGAGTCAACTAGCCCAATGGATGGAATAATACTTTGTTTGGGTGCAGACCCTTGGCGGACGGAGCACTACAGTGTGAAAGTGCAGACCCACGGTACTTGTCTGAAGAGTACCTATGCAGGCTATTAGGGGGTGTGCACGACTGTGTCTGGGTGGCATACCCTAGCGGGAAGCACTACTGTGTTTGGGTGGCTGACCCGCGGTACTCGACAGGAGGAGTACCTCATCAGTCTTAGGTTAGTGAGCAGTACCTCGGAGTCGTGATAGGATCACTGTACACTCCAGAGATGGGGCTCTTCAGTAGGTACGGTTTCGATAATGAAAATCCTGGTTTGAGTTGAGTCTTTGATCCTTGTGTTTACCTCATGATTGATATTAGTCACTTGAAAACTTAGGTATATATATGGGCATATACGTGGATAGTGGTTATCCGTTGATTTAAAAATCATTGTGTTTCCTCATGATTGAGATGGGTTACTTGATAACATAGGTATAAGTATGGGCTTATACCTAAGAAGGGTTATCTGTTGTGATTCTACTTTGTGGTTATCCTTGTTGGATTTAGAGAGACCTTGAGGGTCTCAGGGTACCTACTGAGTATCGTTATACTCACTCCTGCATGGGCTATGCCCGAACTCGTTGTGTTGGTTGCAGACGACGGGAAGTGCTGTTGGAGGCCGAGTGTTTGAAGAATGGACGGTACCTGGAGGTATACCTCACGGCGAGTCAGTATCTGGAGGTGGACTTCACGGCGAGACGATACTTGTAGGAGGTTGATGAGAAAGAGCGTTGTGGAGGCTATCTGTACCTACCCTTCAGGTAGGATCCGGGGTGGACGATCTAGGAGCTGCGCTATCTGTACCTACCCTTCAGGTAGGATCTGAGAAGGACGACCCAAAAGCTACTACCATTCTTCCAGTTGTTGTCTTTTTCTATTGTACTTTTTTTTCAGTTGTAGTTGTTCTTTAGATTGGGTTTGTATTCTGGCCCATTTACATTCAGCACTTCCTTTTGTACTTAGTGAATTACTTCCGCTTGTACTCTGATTGGTTTTTGTTTACTTATAAAGGAAATACCTCCCCAGTTATCGGGTTATACGCCTTTGGTGCTAGTCACCGGCCCCTGTACTATGGAAGGCGGGCTTGGGGTAGTTACAACACGGGGCCCGGGGACGGGTCGTGACAAATTGGTATCAGAGAAGTCGGTTCTACCGTAGAAATTAAGACTCTGATATTTTATTTCTGTGAAGCAATCGTGTTAATGGTATCGAGTGTGGTTTTTAATTCAGGGAGTCCAGTGTTGGTGCGGCGGCCGACGTATTCGTACACCAGGACCCTGACTTCTGATTTTGGAATTTGTGAACGAAAACACTGATTGCGTGTGATTTTCCAAATGTTTTAAAGTCAGCTCAAACCAGGTCAGCTCACAAGGTATAAATCGTTGACCGTGTCGCATCTGTTCAGGATGTCTCCATGAAGACAGTCAGTTGTAGTTTCTGAGAGAGTACTCGATGACGGCGCACCGAGCGACGAGGCTCCGGTGCGGGGCCCTTTTTACTATGTTGGCACCTTCGGGTGGTGTACCAGCAGCACCACCACCTGTTGGGCAGCAGATGCCACCAATCGTACTAGTGGACGGTGCATGATGGCAGAGCGCTTTGCACGAGTTCCAGCAGCAGAGGCCTCCGAGGTTACGAGGCGAGGCAGATTCCCAGACAGCAGAGGAATGGATGGAGGCAATTGCTAGAGTTTTCCGCCTAGATGAGATACCAGTGGATTGGATGGTAGACATGGCTAATATTGTTTTCCAGTGAGTGACCATGAGTATGGTCCGTATAGTGATGAGGCTTCGGTACATGGACCGAGGCTTGAGATAGTGACTTCAGGTAGTGTGTCAGCTATACATCACTACCTGTTGGTCAGCAGTTACAACCGGCAGTACCGGTCGGTGACACCTGTAGGCTTATTGCCTTACACGTGATCCAACATCAGATACCATCAAGTTCCGAGGCAAGCCCGACTCACAGGTGGCTGAGGGATGGCTTGAGGAAGTGGCTGAGAGTTTTCTAGAGCTTTTATAGCTTCGATAGGATGACGTGTCGGTAGCTGAGAATTCATTGAGGCATACCGAAAATTCCAGGTACACGATGAATATGATTCGATCAGTTCTATAGAGCTCATACCTCTGAGACTGGTATATTTAAGGATATTTGAGCCATTGATTTTTCCTCTATACATACCTACTCACGTTAGGGTGCTAGAGAGAACCTTGAGGTTGAATGTTCTTTGGCTGAATAAATACAACTAGAGAATGTTAGAAGTTGGAACGCAGTGAGCTAGTGCCAGTCTCAGAGACATGGGCGTGCGAATGTTTCAAGAAGAGGAAATTTGAAGGATATATGAGTCTGTGAAGTATCAGACGTGGAGGCAGAGCTAGGAGAGCAGCAAGAGGTGGTGTACATCATGACATGTTACACTCACCCACCTTTGTAGTCCCCGCTAATCTCAGGGAGCTAGAGGGCAGGGGAAGAGAGTAGCTGCATGTGGTCAAGGAGTGTGACCCAATGGCTCCAAGAATGATTCAAGGGACAGTATATGTCCATTACTAGCTTCTGTAATAGCAAACTTTTATATGAATCATTCCTTCCTTCCACAAATATTTTCCCAGACCTAGAGTTTCCGGTAAGCCGTAGACTTGACCCTCACGTCTGGAAATACCTTGGAAGGAGACTCGATAATCATACATACACCGACAGTGTGATCTGACCCACGAGGAGAGAGTTTTGGTTGGAATCTATTGGTGGTAGCGTCGAGGCCTTATGACGTTGGTCTGAGTATGGATTGGATCCATAGTTCATAAAAAAATTGACGGTATTAGGAAAACGTCGGGATGGGTTTTCCTTGGTCGGCGAAAAAGGAAACCCCATGTAGCATAGGATTAACTCTTGCATAGGAAGGTGTAGCTGATCACTCTTGAATCGGCCGACTTCACCCATGTGGAAGCAAGAGTTTTGAGTTTCAGTACTAATCAGGAGCGGACTAGTTCGAGGCATAGTGGCCTTTGATCTTTGTGCTACCAGCTTCCTTTTTGTTGATGTTGTTTTTTGTTGTTGTTTTTTGTCTTGTACTATGAGCTGAAATAATAAAAGACACTTATCTTTTGACGTTTACTTACCTGGCCATTTTGGTTTGATTGATACTAAGAGGTTCCGGTTAAAAACAATTTACTTGACCCTCACTTTTGAGATTCCAACTGGAGGAGACCCAGTGACCACACACTGATGCCGATAGTGTGACTCAACCCTAGTAGGCGAGAGTAATCATTGGATCTATTGGTAGTATCATCGAGGCCTTACGATGTCATCCATGGCATGGATTAGTGTCATTCATGACAGGATTGACTGTTTTAGGCAAAGAACATGGTTCATCCAGGGGATGAGACCAGATTTCTCTAATCTGCAAAGAAGGAATCATAGTAGCTCTTGTGGGACCAGAGATAGTCCAGGTCATGACAGAGAAGGTCCAGGTCATCCAGGAGCGGATGAGGACAGTTTCGAGACGACAAAAGTCTTATATTGATAGGAGGCAGAACCACTGGAATTTGGGGATGGAGACCACGTTTTCTTACGGGTCTCACATCCACGAGGTCTATGGAGATGTGGCCGAGGAGGCAAGTAATCTCCGAGGTTCATTAGACCTTTTTTGGTCGTAACCAGGGTAGGCGAGGTGGTTTACCACTTGACCCATCCACCTCAGTTGCACTGGGTGCACGATGACTTCCACGTATCTCAACTGAGGAGATACGTGGTTGACCCGACGCATGACATCGACCATGGGGAACTGGACTTTGGTGATACGGTGACATTTGCGGAGTTCTAGTAGAGGTTGAGGATCGACAGGAGTAGATCCTACGAGGACGGTCGATTCCTTGGATGCACCTCACTGGAAGTACGAGAACCTCTAGGTAAGCACATGGGAGCGGAAGGCTTAGGTGCGTGCCCAGTACAACTTTTGGTTCCCTAGTTTGTGTTAATGTTTTACAGGGACGTAAAGTCATGATGTGGGAGTAATGTAAAGACCCATAAAAATTCAAGGGAATTTTTTTTAATTTTATTTGGGATTTTACAAGAACACAGTTTCTGACGGGACCTGATTCCGAGGCCCGATGAGCCCGGAATAATTTTCCAAAGTTTATCTTGGGTACGTTCAGTGAACGAACGAGTGGGTTTTTATAAATTCTGAACTGGTGCTCGGAATCAAAATCTGAGGGCACCGATGAAACCGCAGTGCCGGTAATTTCTTAGGAACACCTATTCTGGAGTTGTGTTTGTGCAGAAGGAAAAGTTAAATTTGTGGATTAAATGAGGAATGAATAAAATTATGAAACAATTTTATTTTTATGTCTAAGGTGGTTTTCTCCTACATGGGTAAGTTAGGGTGACAACTAACTACCCATGCGAGGATAAATCAGAGAATAAAGGAGATGTGGGGCCCACACAAACCCCAACCCCTTCACATTCCTCTTAAACTCCCCAACTCCCTCTTAAGTTTGGTAAACTCAACTTTAATGGAGTGACCCTTAACTTTCTCTCTCTCTCCCTCATTAACTCTCGCCAACACACACCATAATTAATTAATTGAACGCATTCAATTAATTAACTAAGAGTTTTAATTTTGAAAAGTTGAAATTACTTGTCTTAAAAAAATAATACCATGAACCTATTATTTTATTTTGGCACCATTGTGTTGGAAGAAAAGGGAATGAGATCTTGTGTAAAGGAAGGGGGAAGTTACTCTTGGGTGGAAGAACATCATCCTCTCCATAAAAAATGGTTCTTCTCCGACAAAGAACATTGACTCCTCGACATGGAATGACTCGGTGATCACGGTTCTTCATCCTCTTCTTCCTCCACGACAAGAGAAGCGATGTCACTTCCTCGGGTTACTCTGAGGACGACGGAATCTGTACCGTTCTACCACGATGATCGACTTCCACAACTCGACGACGTGCGATGTCTTTTCGAGGTAGGGGTTAATTGCTTTTGTTCATGAGTTATCCTTTGTCATTCTTCATCTGTGTATTTTGGACGCATGATATCAACTTAACGGAAGGAGGTCAGACCGTATGGACACGACCAACTATCCTCCCCCATTTGTTATTGTGGTATTGCGGTTTGAAAGGAGGAGGCGCGGTGCATAGGAACCACACGGAAACAAGGAGGATCATCGGCGAAGAAGGGCGGCGCAATTGCGCCGCACCGTAGAGGCCGAACAAAACCGCGGCCGGATTCGGGGCCGCAGAGGTGAATCAAAGACTCCATAGTTGTTTAATTGACATGAGGATTGACGTGCATTGACAAAAGGGGCAAAAAAGTCATTTTTAAGCCTCTGTAGTGTAGGTCGGGTCTAGGGAGGACTGTGGGAGAAGGCGGCGAGCAAAAGAGACCACCGGAGCGCGTCTGGTGGTCCGAAAAAATCCAGCCGGCGCGCCACACCGTCATGGTGGCGCCGGCTTCCAGAGGCAGCGGCCGGCCGCCGGGAAGGGCCGCCGCTGGCCCCACGACCGAGGGATGCGGGACACAGCGCCCGGCCGCGTCCCTTGGCAAGGAGAGGCCCCCCGTGGGGGCCACGGTTATGAGACAGGAGGCAGCCCCCCCCCCATCCGCTCCGCCAAAACGGCCGAGCCACCTGGCGACCGGGCCGCACCAGCCCGCCGAGTCGCGTCGTGCCCAAGAGGGACAAACCCGGACCCGGGTCGGGTCGACCCGGTTCCGGCCGACCTAGGGGGTCTCGTGTCGGGCCCGAACCCCCTATTTTCGGGCAGTTTCCGTTCAAATGCTCATATCATGGGCTACAGACCTCCGATCGATGCAACATCAGCTGCTATGCGATCTTGGGATTGAGACGGTCGTTTCGGTATATTACACTCAAGTTTTCGGAGAACTTTGAGTATGGCCGGGTTGGTTCGGATACGAAACCAATCGGGCCATCGGAGCGGAAACACTTATATCTTGAGCTCCGGATGTTCGATTAATGTGCCGTCGACTTTGTTGGATTCCTCTTGATGAGACAGAACTTTTGGCATACTTCGCCCGAGTTTTGGTTGCAGTTGAATAGTGGCCGGGTTGGATTGTACACGAAATCCAACCGGGCCCCTGGGATTGAAAAGCTGATAATTTTCAGACCAGACGTCTGTTTGACGAACTGTCAGCGGCGTTGGTGATCACCTGGAGAAACAGTCCCAATGAGTATACCCTATGAGAGTTCAGGGTACTGTTGAGATACGGCCGGGTTGGTTCGCACTCGAAACCAACCGGGCCCCTGGGACGAAAAGGCTAATAACTCACCGACCGGTCGTCCGATTGATGCGCCGTCTGTTTCGTTGAGACCCCTATGACGAGGCGGTCCTTTGAGATACTTCTTCATGGTAATTTGAGATACTTGGAGTATCGTCCTGTAGATTTTGGAGCGGACCCTCCCGGAGAGGAGCGTACGGAGTACGGAGACCATGTAGCCGGCTGAGTCCTGATGGCTTCTTGACCGACTCGACTTAGAGTTAGTCGACTAGCCCAGTGGACGGAGCACTACTTTGTTTGGGTGAAGACCCATGGCGGACCGAGAACTACTGTGTGAAAGTATAGAACCGCAGTACTCATCCGGAGAGTACCTCTGCAGGGTATTAGGGTGGTGTGCACTACTGTGTCTGGGTGGCATACCCTAGTGGGAAGCACTACTTTGTATGGGTGGATGACCCACGGTACTCGACAAGAAGAGTACCTCAGTAGTCTTAGGATAGTGAGAAATATCTCGAAGTCATGATAGGATCATTGTACACTCCAGAGACAGGGCTCTTCAGCAGTTGCAGTTTCGATAATGAAAATCCTGGTTTGAGCTGAGTCTTTGACCCTTTTGTTTACCTCATGATTGAGATGGGTCACTTGATAACTTAGGTATATGTATGGGAATATACCTGGGTAGTGGTTATTCATTGATATCAAAATCTTTGTGTTTCCTCATAATTGAGATGGGTTACTTGAAAACATAGGTATAAGTATGGGCTTATACCTAAGAATGGTTATCTGTTGTGATTCAGCATTATGGTTATCATTATTGGATTTAGAGAGACCTTGAGGGTCTCGAGGTCCCTACTGAGTATCCTTATACTCACCCCTGCACGGTCTATGTCCGCACCTCATTGTGTTGGTTGCAGAAGACGGGCAGTGCTGTCGGAGGCCGAGTGTTTGAAGACTGGACGGTACCTGGAGGTGGACCTCACGGCGAGTCATTATCCAGAGGTGGACTTCACGGAGAGACGATACTCAGAGGAGGTTGACGGGCAAGAGCGTTTTGGAATCTATCTGTACCTACACTTCAGGTAGGATCTGTGGTGGATGATCCAGGAGTTGCGCTATCTGTACCTACCCTTTAGGTAGGATCTGTGGTGGACGATCAAGGAGCTGCGCTATCTGTACCTACCCTTCAGGTAGGATCCGAGGAGGACGACCCAGGAGCTTCTACCATTCTTCCAGTTGTTTTCTTTTTCTGTTCTACTTTTGTTCAGTTGTAGCTGTACTTTCGAATGGGTTTGTATTCTGGACCATTTACTTTCAGCACTTCCTTTTATACTTAGTGTATTACTTCTGCTTGTACTCTGATTGGTGTTTGTTTACTTATAAAGGCAATGCCTTTGCAGTTATCAGGTTATACTCCTTTGGTGATAATCGCCGTCCCCTGGCCTATGAAAGGTGGGCTTGGGGTTGTTATGACACGGGCTCTGGAGGATGGGTCGTGACAAAAACTCCCTCATATTGGGAAAAAAATTTATGTAGAAAAAGGATCATCATAATGATTGTGGACCTCGAATGGATTCCGGAAGATAATCGGATTCTGTAAGGAGTTGATTCTAAATATGAAGCGGGTTTTCTTATTTTGAGTAATAATAAATCAAAATTAATAAGTATTACATATGATTTATGCGTTATATTGGAAAGGGGGATAAAGAGTTCGGCCAATTATATTGATGTTTGGTTAAAAACAATGATGTTGATTTATGATTGGGGAGTTATAAAACATTATAATAAAAGAAATATGATGTTATTTTAATCCTAATTTTTTTCAAATTCGTGATGGAGTCAGGATTCCGTGATATTTTTTATGGAAGAATAATTTTTGTGAATTCAAATATTTCTAGTATCAGTTAAAAAGTGTGAGATCACCAAATAATGATTTGTTTGAAGGTTGTGAAATTTTATTTAGACCACGTAAACAATATGAACATGCTTATCATTCAGATAAAAAATTGAAAACATAAAAATTTTATCTGAAATATTTTGATTAATGATAGAAGTGTGTATATTTATTCGGTAATGAAAATAGGTTGATGAATTCTGTGCTTCTGAAACCAGTTCTTCATATGAAGGGTTCCACCAATCAATGGACTAATCTAGACACTGATCATCAAAAGTAGTGATGGTTTGAAAAGGGAATCATTTGAATAATTTGTTTCATTGGGAGTTTTTGGGAACAATGAAATTGAAAATTATATTGTTGGGACAGATGGGTTGAAGGAAGTTCAAGACCAATGAACTAATAAAGATCAACATTGGAAACAACCATTTTCATCATGTTGAATTATTTTATGTCTATTGGTTTAAGAATATATGAATAAATTTGATATAATTTCAAGTGGTTCATGATTTATAGGACTGGAGTTCACACCGATAATCAAAATGGAATATAGTTAAAATCATCATTAGATGACATGGGAAAATTTATCATATGCCTTATGACATTGATAAAATCATCATAAATTTGATTAGTGGTCTAAGTAAAATAATAAAATATGAACTAGAAAAAATAGCTACAAATGTTTTTTCAAGGGGAGATCGATGTTTCAATAGTTAAAATGAGGTGCTGAAGCAGTACTGAGAGGTTATGATGTCATTATAATTTTCCATTATGTTAATGGATATAATAAAAGGTGAATAAGTTTTAACAAAGTAAAATCCATGATGATGGAAGAATGTTGGAAATGTTTATACCTTACCAATTGGTATTGAAAATCATATTGATCAGATTGTGTTATATTTAACAGTCGGTACATTGTATTAGACTAGCCAATTTTTTATCAGTTGGTTCAAAAATTCAAATGATAAGACTTAAGTTTTTTATATGTTTGTTATTTTTTCATTTATTGTGGAGAAACATAATGAATAATCTGTTGCCTTTATTGAAATGAGAAAATAAGAATGTGAATTTGAATCAAACTGATGATTGTTATGAAATTTTAAAGAAAATCATAGTTGAGAAATGATTCGAGGGGTTTCTAGTAGAAATGATACAAGAATAGAAGTGCTAAAGAATTAGAATAATTATCTCAAAATCAATTAAAATTAATGTGTAATGAAATTTCTTTAAGCGGGAACACTTTTCAAAATCCTATATAAACAAAATTTTGTTCACCTATAAATTGAGGGAATGACATTGTACATTATAACATATGTTTTTTTAACATGATAAGAGATAAGGTGAAGTGCTGAATGTTTTTTGAGAGAAGGAGTTTCCAAATTTTTCTTCTAGGAGTAAGTTCACCGAGCTTAAATAGATGAATATGGATGACCATATTCCATTCCTCTAGATCAGACTATGTAGTCAAACTCAGATTTTAGGAAAAAGTAAGAATAAGTTAATAATTGTTGAGTGGTATTTTTTCATAGTTATATTTTTATGGCGATTAATCAGAATAGGATAATTATATTAGTAAAATTGGACAGAGTATCAATATGAAGCAGTGGAATGTTCCAAAATTCTAGTGGGTAAAAAAGAAAATAATTATATTAGAAGAATATATTTTATAATTCTTACAAGGAAACATTGTAACATGTTTTGAAGTATCTAGTGAATGTTTCTCAAATTAATATAGATCATTATGTTACATCATTTTTTCTTACATGTAGTAAATTAATTGTTTTTTTTAACATAATGATACAAAAGTTTTAGGTAATATATTTCTAATTATATCCACACAAAAGGATTTCTTTCTTGTGAAGTGTATGTTATCATATTATTTCCAAAACAAACCATGGACATAGAAACTCTTATTGAGTAGTCAACCTTATAAAATATTTTATTCTTATTGATGTATGATTTTTGTTTTTAAGAAGGAAACAAATCGTTACCAAAAATAGAAGGCGGTTTCAAATGAAATGAATATTATAATAAATATATATCCGTAATTCACCCCTCCACCTATATGTTATACATTTATAAATAATAGAAAATTTTATTTGGTATCATAGACTGGTTCCCATTGTTAACTATATATAGATTTTTTTTAAGAAATGTTTTGATAAACAATTCAATTTGTTTAATAGAAATGGGATTCCATTATTTGAGGGTAAGAACAATCATATAAATAATGATAGACTATTTCCTTAACTTGTTTATCTTCGGTATGTTTTTTTAAGATTAAATAGATTTATTACCTTCTATTATTTATTATGATTCTCTTAGAATCATTATAAATATTTAGGAGCCAAGAATTATCTTCTCTTGTCGCAATTTTAATGTGAGATTCTAAGAGTGAAGGTTGTTTCCACTTCTAAAGATAGTAGGACAAGATTAAAACCATTTATGAAGGAAATAAAAAAGTAAGGAAGCTAAATTGAAAAATATATTGGTTATTGTATGAATATATCAATATTGGTGAGTATAAATCTATTGGTGACTTCATTTCCAAGGTAAATGATTTTTTCAGCACTATAAGATGTCTCTGTAAAAAGATAAAAGATTATATTTTTTTAAAATTCATTGATAAATCTTCCTACAAATTTTGATGGAAAATATTATTCATTGGAAGGTAGATATAATGAAACATTATCTCTGGATTATTTTTTTGTACTCTAATTACATGTTAAATGATAAGGGAAAATGTTATAAAAGCCAAAAAAGGTTGATCATGAAATTCCATTCAAATCTAACAAGAATGAAAACCTAGATAATAATATATAACATGTATTAAGAGATTATGTCTTAAAAATTGAGGTATATAGAAATATTGATTAACATTTATCCTTGTTTTCAAAAAATTTGAGGTACTAGTAAATAGAATGAGGAAGATCCCTTGAAATACATAGAATATGGATCTGTTGGGAACTTTGTGGATAATTTTCCTCGATTAATTAAATAATTTGATAGTGATAAGGAAGATATAAAGAAAAAGAATATCGTGGAAGAAATAGTGTGATAAGGATAAACTATATTCGAATGGAAAAGTTAAAAACCCCCTCCAAATCTAAAAGGAGATGATTTTTACAAAATTGTTGTGAAGTAGAATAAATTGAAGCTAAATTTGGAAAATATAATTAGAATAATACGGATAATACTTTTTTGTAACGATTAGAAAAGAATATTTATGAATAATTAGTTATGAAGAACACGTAACTGAATTAGAATTTCATCTAAATGATGATTTTAAATACTGTATGACACATATTGGAAGACCATAGAAATAAATTAATAAGTTAAAATGAATACTAATTAATAATATATCATGAATTATTTCTTGATGACATGGTTTAGCTACTGTAAGAGACGGTGTAATTGATGAAATATCTTGAGAAAGAAATGAATTGGAATGAGAACATAGTAGTTTAATTGATAGAAATGTAATTTTTTTGGAAGTCTCTCAAAAATAATTCTAAAGATGAAAAAAGATTTAAAAGATTCATTAATTTTATTTATATATCTATTGAATGTCCTTGTAATTGGAACCACAGAACGATCAATAAATAATACCTTAACAGGTTGATAAAAAATATGAAATTGTTTCTGAGAAAAAGAAATATGAAAAAGTTATTTATGTGTAACGTAACAAAAAATTTTATATGTAATAGTTTTTTAAAATTATGATTTTGAAACATACTTTATTACATCTGGTATTCATAATTATAGAAGAAAAAAAGAGAATAAAAAGATTATTCTAGTTGAAAATAGAGTTTTTGGTGGTCAATAATGTTCTGTGAGGAAAGATAAGATTGTTGTGGAGAAACATGCCCTCATTTTTAGTTAGTATTAATGTTATAAAAGAAAATATTATATCTTTGGATACATCTATAATTTTGGAGGATTCAGGCAAAAGTAAATTTAGTTTTGGTTCAATCAACAACTTTGTTAATATTTTACAAATTTCATTTGGAAAAGAGGGGGTTGATTCCCTTAAAGATACAATTATGATAATTTTGTGTTCAATAATGTTGGGAACACTAGTTTAAATTTTGAAAATATTATCTCTACACATGAAACTATTTTTTAACTATTTGAAGAAAATTTACATCTTGAAAAAGTATGTCTTATTTTGTTACCAGCACAATAATTTTATTTGAAAATTTTCATAAGTTGAATGTTATAAAATATGTGGATAATGAAAAATTATTTGTTGTCGAAACCTCTATTAAATAAAAAAAAGTATAAATAATATGGGTCCTAGATTGTTGGTTTTATTCTCATTTTACATGAGACATAAAATTATTCATGAATGTGGAAAACATCAAAGAAATAACCTTTTCATTTGGAAATGATGATTCTCTTAGAATCAAAGGTGTTGATCAGATATCATTAGTAAAATAATATTTAAAATCTCTGAAATATTTTTTTGGTGAAAAGAATAAATTGAACACTCTATGTGTTTCAAATTTTTGTGCTGAAAGAAATAAATTTATTTTCAAAGAATATGGATTTTTTTATAAGTGAGGAAGATGGAAAATTAGTTACAAAGAACTAATGTTTGAAATGAAACTTGTTTCAACTTAATGATTTTCAAAGCACATTTTAATTAATAATGGTGAAAAAATCAATTGGTTGATAAAAGTTTGGGACCCATGTGTCATAGAAATATGAGAATGTTATAAAAGTTATACAGTGTATGTGATATTCTTAATATCTCAATATAAATATATTGGTGTTCCATGATTTTTCATAAGGGATTCTAACAAATTATGTGCATATAAATGATGAGATTTGTTCAAAATTACCCTTAGACATATTAATTATGTTTTGTTTTGGTCAATTATCAAACAATCAACTCGTATAGATAATAACTTTATTACATATATATATGATTTTACTCAAATTAATTATGTTATGTATATGAAATTTGAGTCATACTCTCTAGAAATGATTAAATGTTTTCAAATGAAATTTTAGAAGGAATGTTAATATTAAATAAATAAGTTAAGAAAATACAATTGTGGTTAGTAAAACAATGAATAATTTCAAGATTAACATGACAATCATGAGTTCATCACACTATGCACACCTCAAAAAAATGTCATTTCTTAATGAAAAAATATAAGTCTTATTGGAATGGGGAGAATAATTTTACGTCAACATGGTCTCTCTGATTAATTATAGGGGAAATACTTGAGTACATCTATTTATATTCAAAACCGATGATTATGTATGAAAAGAATATATATGAATCCATAAAAAATGTTTCATGAAGGCAAAACATGTATTAAATACATAATTGTTTTTGGATTCCATGTATCATAATGTATAATGGAGAAAAAATTATAAAGATTTTGCAGCGATGTGAAGATGTAATTTTTCATTGATATTCTAAAGAAGGAAGATGATATAGATGTTTCAGTAACTAACTAGAAATAATAGTTGATATTGTTGATGTAAAAGTTGTTGAAAATGTTTCGGATGATGATAGGAAGAACTATGAAGATATAAAAGATAAATAGGGTGAAACAATTCGTGTTAAATTTCTTAATAAGGATACAAAAATTTGTGATCCTTCTTAATTAGAAGAATCAAACTCAGTTGTTTCTAGTGATGATGAAGAATCAAGAAAACCCCACCATAGTCCATGGATGTAATTGGAAGATTAAAAAATTATTGTTGATTAACATCAAAGGCTTCAAAAAAGAACATAAAAAGTTATTACAAATAATTACATATATTCAAAATTTGAATCGAAATATGTGAATGAAACATTTGGGTATCCTTAATGTGTTTATGATATGAATATAAATTTGGATTAGATAGAATAGAATGATACATTTGAACTAATACCAAAAATAAAAAATTATAATTGGTACATAGTAGGGTTTTTGGAAAAAGATGATGAATGGTAGTAATATGATGACAAAAAATCAAAATTAGTATACAATGGTTACTCATAGATTGAAGGCACTGATTTTGATAGGTTGTTTTATTTTTTGCAATTGTGAGTTAAAATCAGAATCCTGTTTACTATTTTTAAACTATAATGTTAATTTTTTTTCATATTGATGTAAAATCAGATTTTTGGAATTGAAACAGTGATCATGATGTTTACATAGAAAAAACATATGGATTTATTATTGGTAAAGAATAAAGTAATATGAGAAGATGATGAAATATATGAATGAGAAAAAATAAGGACCAAGGTAATGGTATTCCATATTAGTGACCTACATATGAAAAATGATTTTTTGATTGTAATGGATGACAATAAATTGTACATAAATGAATTTCAAGATCATTTATTCATCATAATAGTTTTTTATAAAGTATTATTTCCTAGGAATGATTAAAGAACATATCAAATATTTTATAATTTGAGTAAAAATTTATTTTAAATTTCCATGTTATGTGAAATTAAATACTTTCATAAGTCACAAATTTCAAAAATAGTGAAATAAATTTTTCATTCCCATGCAAAGTATACTAAGGAACCTCATAAAAAGTTTAGAATATAAAATATGAAACCTTTTTCCCCACAGATATAACTGGGAACCATGTTGAAAAATATTATAAGGTAGTTAGGATGATTCCAAATAATTTAAAAAACTGATAATAATATAGTTATATTTGATGGTCTCAGTACACAACATTGTTCACATTGTCACCTAATATGCATGATTTTATATCGCTAAAAAAGAATCATGTTTTTTGGATGGAAAAATAATTCTGAGATATATCAAATACACAACAAAATCTGGAATCGTGTACGACAGATCAAATGTTTTTGAATTTTTTGGTTATTTTGGTACTGAATTGGCAGGAAGTGTTAGTGATAGAATATCAAAAATTTGTTGGAGTTTTCATTCTATGGAAAAACATTATTAGTTGGCATATAATGAATAATAAATTTTATATCCTAGCACAAATGATTTTGAGAATGTTTCTACCACTCAAGATTCAATCCAGCATTTGTGGACAAAGGCACATTTGGTAGTTGTACATGTTGAAGTAATGTTATCATTTCTCATGGGTTGTGATAATTTAAGTGAAATGAACATTAAAATAAACTATGTACAAAATTCTTGATAAAAACATATTAACATCATGTACCACATTACCAAAGATCATGTGACAAAGAATTAATTGATATGGGAGTATGTTCCTACATCAGAAAAAGTTGATGAATTTTTCAAAAAATCAATACCAAAGGATGGTTTTTATCAAATGAGGTTAAAAATTAGCATCGAAACATTTTCTCATCAATTTTTAGGCATTTTATTCCATCACCTCTCTCATATATCATTTGGATAGGTTTTTGAGTGGGATAATTACTTCATAAAAATATCAATTGATATGTACCAAACCTTTTAATAGAGCTTGTTTATTAGGGGGATGTGGGTTAGCTATGAATGTGACATATAAATTTGTGAGATACTTTATCTACTTATTGGAGTTTATGTAGGAAGCATTTTTTAGGCTAAAATGAAAGAGATGAAAGATGTGAATAAATGCTGAAGAGTTTTCCTAGTATACTAATTTTTGAAAACAAGGTCTTTCTCTGAATAAATATTATTTATTGTAATGAGTTAGATAAAAAAAAATTATAATTTATTTATGGAATATATATCATGAATTTACAAAGAATAGTGATTTATGAACCGTAGTTGACAAGAAAAATCCATGGTGTATATTTTTTTTTCCAATTTGGAACGAAATTATTTTTGGATGCTAGATGATGAATGTAACACCCCGACCCCAACAACCCAGAGTCGGTGCATTACTTCGTAACATTGTCATGATCACAAAAGTTCAAGTCTCGAAAGAACGATTAGTTTAGTAGCCTTGGAAACACTAGATACATTCATAAGTCTTAAATTTAATCATAAAGTGAAAAACTAATAACAATGTCTTCACAGTCCACACTCATATCCTCTTCTGACTATCCCTGTAGGTCATTCATAAAATACTTCTTTACATCCTAGAAAATATTAAAACATTGAAAGGGGTGAGCTCAGATGCTCAGTAAGGCTAAAAATATTGCGGAAGCTTTCATAAATAAACATAAACATTTAAGACAATGTATGACTAAAACAAAATCCTTTTAAACATGAACATCAACATAATATGGAAGAAGTAAAATGAGATAATGCCATTTACTTATTTACATAGATATTCTACTGGTCGAATAATCACATGCAATATCAATAACCACTTTCATAATGATGAAATGCATAATGCCAGACTATCATAACCACGTAGTCAAGGCCTCGTGCCAAGACCACAAATAATATTTTGTCAAGGCCTCGTGCCAAGACACTAGTTTGTCTCATGAGACCTGCCGATGCATCGAGGAGCTGTAGCGGGCTCCACCCGTCACTTATTAAGTCCAATTCATTCCTCATATGAATAGGTTTAAACATATCATAAACCATAACATAATTGTATCACATAAAACATGCATAAAGGAAACATAAAATTTCCACATTTCAATCACAAGATATCAATACAACACATTGATATAATAAAAACTCTTTCAAAACCATTTTCAATACCAAAATAAAATAAAGTTAAAACTTTGTATTTATTTTTCATTAAAAGAAATGATGGCTTGTAGAGGAAGCCGAAACTCAAATAATGGTCACGGCGACGGAGAAGTCGTTGTCGCCGCATAAGTACGGAAAGAAAAACATTCCCTTTTTGTCGTTTAGTAAAATGCTTCGTATAAAAAAGATTCCTTTTGAATAAACGTAAAAGTCAAAGGGGTTTATACACCGTATAATAGAAAATTGTGTATAAAACCAAATATGCCTCAGTGAAAGGAGATTGAGACGAAGTCCTTAAAAAGATCATTTTTAAAATAAAATAGATCTATTATTTGTATTCACTATAGGTACACATAAAGAACATAAAAAATACAAAATAGGACATAATAATATCATGACATAATTTGAAAGTAGGAGATTAACCCAAAGAATAGAAGTTGGGTTAAGAAATTCCCTTACCTCGCGTCCTGTCCTGACTCGACCGTTCTTTAACCTCCTAAATAATAAACTAGAGTTAATTTATATTTACTTAAGAACCTTTTTCATGTTCATTATTCCTTTTATATCCCTTATTACCCTGTTATGAACATTATGTAATTATTTAAGTTTATAACGGTCATTTTGTCGATCTTAGGTACTTGAGTCAAAAATAACATTCTTATAATTACAAGTTGTTCTTGTGGTGATATATCCATTATATCTAGAATTATATTCATGATATAGATATCATATATCCCATATATATCCTGTATATACATTCATTTATAATATTCCATAACGTTTAGAGGTAAGAAATGAAATGCACCGTTCATGGAGACGGTAAGCCGTACGTACGCATGAACGCTACTTTCATTTTGATTTCTTATTTAATGGAATGAAATCATAATTATATAAAGGTATAATATAGTTCCAGTATAATATCATATATAATATCATTAACTCCATCCTTTATACATCACACATATGGCATTAACGATTCACATCACTTTGAGGGGGCGGTAGTCCGCACTTCCTAAAATGAAATTTTCGTGTTTACCCATAATGGAAATCATAAAGTATGCCATAAATGAATAATACAGAAGAATAAGTAAAACATAAACATATTATATATCCTATATAAATATAGTGACATCTTAATGGACACCTTTGAAGGTGTTATATGAGTGTTGAACAATCATTGTTTCGTGAGGCAGAAATTTTCCATCTACAGAAACCGTATGTTAATTAACCATTAGATGTAGGTGTGTGTAAGTGTAGCTATAATACTTCTTATAACAACATCCTAGTATATTGAGGATACTGGTGTTGTTACAAAAGAAATGAATAAAAAGAGTTTAGGGGGGTTGGAGAAGAAAAATAAAATAAAACAACATTAGAGAAGACATTACCTCAAAATCCGGTAACTCTTTTTGATTTGAGCCAAAGGCTTCCTTGGGAAGAGTTATTCCCAAATTGAGGCTTCTAGGAGTAAGTTAGGGAAGTTGGGAGAGTATTTGGGCAGAGTTTGGCCGAGACAAATGGCTTTAATGTGTGAATGAGGTGGTAGAGGTGGGGGCCTTTTATAAGAGGAGAGGAGGGGCACTCTTGGAAAGTAAGGAAAAGTCACTTTATTATAAAATGCGTTTCGGATTTTAGAGGTCCCACACTTATATAATTCGATGTTAAGGTGATAAGGGTTCTATATATACTCATCCAATAGGTTTTTGAGAAGTAAAAGCCTTGGATTGTACATTATCTTTTAATTTTATTAAAATCTTTAAATAATGAGGTCATCACTGCATCATAATTATGTCATATATAATTTAATTTATTTAATGTCTAAAAATTATAAAAAAACTACTATGATATAGGAAATCTTTTTATCTTTCCAATGACTATTTATAGTCAAAAATATGACTTGTATAACCCCATGTAAAAATTTTTTTAGTAAAACATTTCATGTTTGTTTCATTTTTTACATTAACATTAAATAAAAGGTATTTATGTCATTTTCCAACTAAAGTGGCTCCATGGGGTCCCCAAGTTGACCCATCGATTTTCTTGGTCGGCCATGGCACATCCAATGAGTGTAGGACATGTGTCAAGCTCATCTCATATTATTAAAGCATTATTTTTACCTTAAACTATACTAATTACCTCTAATCGCGATTAAGAACTTAAAAGATACTATTCACCAAAAATTATTTTAATCTCATTGAACCACATTTTACTTCTTAATGACAGCCATGTATGTCGGATTTTTGAAAATCAAATCACAGAAGTGGTAATATTTCATTTAAACGAAAAATCAGTTATTTAACTACCACTTAGTGGTTTCACTATTCATCAAAAATTGATGTTTTTCAGAACAATGCCAAAATTTCACCCTAAGATATAATTGATATTAATAATTCAAAAATGATGTCTATTTTAAAAAATTCCAAACATATAAGTTTCATTAATTAATTTTATAATTAATTCCTTCTGTCACAACAAATAGCGTGTTTTTACGAAACAATTTTTATCAAAAGATTGGCAATTGTTTATGTCCAATTTCAATGTTAAATTAATTCTAATGACCACCATTGGATAAAATGGTAAAAATATATTCTAATTATACTTTAAAACCACTATATATTATAATTTATCACTATAAAATATTTTTATTAAAAAAGTTGTTTTTAAGTATTTTTCACTATTCATAAAAAATTAGAAGTTCTAAGAAAAATACCAAAAATTCAACATAGGCTAATTTCAATATTCCGAATCAAAAAATGAAGTCCATTTTGAAATATAAAATTTCTATAATTTTAAAAAGTGGTTATTACTATTCATAACTGCTACTTTGATTAGTCGCGGTGTTTTAGAACTCGAAGTTACGTACAATGCAAGCTATTGCATTATTGAATGAGAAGCGTATTGTGGAAGCTCGGGGTGTTACATTCTCCCCTCCTTCAATAAATTGCATCCTCGCAATTTGAAATTTTTCTTGGAAAATAAAAGGTTGAAAATTGAAAATACCTTTGTGGAAAACCCACATCAGAAATAAGATTAATAAAATTTAGCCTTAATAAGAGGGAAAGGGAAATGAAAAAGTCACCACCAAATTATGATCTCGATAAGGAGAACATTGGTGGAAATTAGAGACATATAATTGGAGGGAAAACGTAAATATTTGTAGGGAGTGATTGAGGTCATCAATCACAGTCAACTGTCAAATTGAGGGCCTCAAAGCCTTCAATCTATGTTGATTTAAAATATCATCAGTTCAACAAGACATAAGGTATTAGGATAACACATTTTTTTGTTTTAATATCCCTTTACTAAAGTTTAAGAGTTAATTTATTCATTGAATAAGAGATAGGTATATATATATTTATGCTTTACAATTAGAGTTTCAACCTTCAACTCATCTTTCACTCAAAAAGATAATATAAATCAAAAATATTATACTTATCCAAATTGTATAAGGTTCCAAATGTTAACACATACCATTTAGATTAGTAAAATTATTTTGTAATAACCAGGGACTTCTTGTAGGATAGTGGTAGGAAATAAAGGCCTGTCGCACTATGGTTGTGGGTTCGATTCCTGCAGCTTTGTCTGACACGACGGGTTATGCCCCACCTTGCAGGTTGTCCTTTTCCTAAAACTATAGTATTATAATATTCCAAAAATAATCTTCATAAATTTTTTAACCTTAAACAATACTATCCAAAGATCAACTTAATCCACTCCAACCTTTATAGTTATCCAAAATACCTCTGTCCAGACATTCTCTAAAAGGCCTTTTAATTCCAAAATCAATTTATCAGATTCCCCAAACTAAGTAATGTTTCTCTTATTGTCACATACTAAAAATATAATTACCTTCATCATATTAAAACCTCACTGAAACAACAAGTACTGTAGTACAATCCTTATATATATCACATTATTCTAATAACCAGAATATAATCCATGGGTCCAAAAGCACCAATACATTAATTATTCCTCTTCAACTGTAGTAATATCATAAGCATGGCCTTGATCCCTTGGCCTTTTATGAGGTATGTTTTCCTGACGCTTAGGGCATTCATTTGCATAATGCCCCATTTCCCTACAATTGTAGCATTCAACATTGATAGCCTCTTTCTTTCCCTTGCAATCACGTTCCTGGTGACCTTTTTCTCCACATTTATAACAAACTCTCATTCCTTTTAGGCAAGTACCAGGGTGATTCTTCCCACAATTATCACATAATGGAAAATCCTTCTTTCCCTTTTTCCCTTTATCTGTATCTTGTTCCACCGTTCTCTTCTTCTCTTGCTTTACTTTGTTGTCATAAGACTTAGAGAATTTCTTTTCTGTCTTGATAGCACATGAGACAATATCTTTGTATGTTGAGAAAGATTGTGATACTAAAGCTCTACGGAGAAATGGTTTTAACCCATTAAAGAAACGATCAATATTACTTCTTGGGTTACGTATATAATCTGCAGCATGCCTCACTAACCTTGTAAAGTTAGTCTCATACTTTACGACATTCTCATCCCCCTTTTTCCTCAGACTCAGAAATTTCCTTTCCATATCTGCTTGATGGTCATGAGGAAACTATTTTTCTAACAAAATATCTTGGAACTCTCTCCATTCCATACTTGATACTTCTTAATATTCCATTGTATTTTGAATAAATGACCACCATTGATCGGCATCTCCAGTGAGGCGGTAAACTGCCATAATAACCATCTCCCTTTCGCTACTCCCTAAGGCATGGAATATTTTCTCTAAGGAGTTTATCCATTGCTCAGCTACTAATGGATTTGTACCCCCATTAAATTTTGGTGGTTGTTACCTCATGAAGCGGTCTAACATTGATCATCCACGTTGCGGATCAGGGTGCTCCATACGAGTAAGGTTATTATTCATAACTTGAGTGAGTTGTCCCAGTATGGTAATAAGTTGATCAGCACCAGTTGTATCTCCAGATCCACAATAATTATCTTGAGTAGGAGGGAAATACCTACACGGAGTGCGTGCATTGATACGGTTTCCATTCCTTCCACTAGGTGCCATTTCTAAACAATGGCATAAACTAGATTAGTTTGTGAATTAAAATACATAATTCCATATTTGTAAAACACTTTACATAAATTGAACTATTTATGGATATAATCCATAATCATAAAAAGGAATGTTTTCTTTGAGAAAGTATATAATCATAACCCTTCATAGTGGTTTGTAAAGAAAATGAGAATTATCCTAATCATATCCCCCGGGAGTGTCGTAACCAAGAGTGCAGCAAGGCCCGTTGTCGTGCACCAGTTCCCGTTCGATTCTAGCTCAAAGCGGTGTTTTCAGGTTTTACCCCTAGGTACATCTGTTCCAGAGCCGCCTCTACCTGCTCGTATCCAGACAGGGATGTATTTATCGGAAAACTCACAAAATCTCTATAATACCAATATTCTAGGAAGTTCTTATATACTAATCCTTAAAGTCTATCTTTGGGCTATGTGCTCTAATCAGAGTTAATCTAAATCTAGCTTCCAAGGTTAGTATTAAACTGCCTCTGATACCAACTGTAACACCCCGACCCCAGCTACCCAGAGTCGGTGCATTACTTTGTAACATTGGCATGATCACAAAAGATCAAGTCTCGAAAGACCGATTAGTTTAGTAGCCTTGGAAACACTAGATACATTCATAAGTCTTACATTTCATCATAAAGTGAAAAACTAATACCAAAGTCTTCATAGTCCATAGTCATATCCTCTTCTGACTATCCCTACAGGTCATTCATAAAATACTTCTTCACATCCTGGAAAATATTAAAACATTGAAAGGGGTGAGCTCAGATGCTCAGTAAGGATAACAATATTGCGTAAGCTTTCATAAATAAACATAAACATTTAAGGTAATGTATGACTAAAACAAAAGCCTTTTAAACTTGAACATCAACATAATATGGAAAAAGTAAAATGAGATAATGCCATTTGCTTCTTCACATGGATATTCTACTGGTTGAATAATCACATGAAATATCAATAACCACTTTCATAATGATGAAAAGCATAATGCCAGACAATCATAACCACGTAGTCAAGGCCTCGTGCCAAGACCACAAATAATATTTTTTCAAGGCCTCGTGCCAAGACACTAGTTTGTCTCATGAGACCTGTCGATGCATCGAGGACCTATAGCGGGCTCCACCCGTCACTTATTAAGTCCAATTCATTCCTCATATGAATAGGTTTAAACATATCATAAACCATAACATAATCGTATCACATAAAAAATTCATAAAAGAAACATAGAATTTCCACATTTCAATCACAAGATATCAATAAAACACATTGATATAATAAAAACGCTTTCAAAAACATTTTCAATACCAAAATAAAATAAATTTAAAACTTTGTATTTATTTTTCATTAAAAAAATGATGGCTTTTAGAGGAAGACGAAACTCAAATAATGGTCACGGCGGCGGAGAAGTCGTTGTCGCCGCATAAGCACGGAAAGAAAAACATTCCCTTTTTGTCATTTAGTAAAACACTTCGTATAAAAAAGATTCCTTTTGAATAAACGTAAACGTCAAAGGGGTTTATACACCTTATAAAAGAAAATTGTGTATAAAACCAAATATGCCTCAGTGAAAGGAGATTGAGACGAAGTCCTTAAAAAGATAATTTTTAAAATAAAATAGATCTATTATGTGTATTCACTATAGGTACACATAAAGAACGTAAATAATACAAAATAGGACATAATAATATCATGACATAATTTGAAAGTAGGAGATTAACCCAAAGAATGGAAGTTGGGTTAAGAAATTCCATTACCTTGCGTCCTGTCCTGACTTGACCGTTCTTTAACCTCCTAAATAATAAACTAGAGTTAATTTCTATTTACATAAGAACCTTTTTCATTTTCATTATTCCTTTTATATCCCTTATTACCATGTTATGAACATTATGTAATTATTTATGTTTATAACGGTCATTTTGTCGATCTTAGGTACTTGAGTCAAAAATAACATTCTTATAATTACAAGTTGTTCATGTGGTGATATATCCATTATATCCAGAATTATATTCATGATATAGATATCATATATCTCATATATATCCAGTATATACATGCATTTATAATATTCCATAACGTTTAGAGGTAATAAATGAAATGCACCGTTCATGGAGACGGTAAGCCGTACGTACGAATGAACGCTACTTTCATTTCTATTTCGTATTTAATGGAATGAAATCATAATTATATAAAGGTATAATATAGTTCCAGTATAATATCATATATAATATCATTTACTCCATCCTTTATACATCACACATATGGAATTAATGATTCACATCACTTTGAGGGGGCGGTAGTCCGCACTTCCTAAAATGAAATTATTGCGTTTACCCATAATGGAAATCATAAAGTATGCCATAAATGAGAAATACAGAAGCATAAGTAAAATAGAAAAATATTATATATCCTATATAAATATAGTGACATCTTAATGGCCACCTTTGAAGGTGTTATATGAGTGTTGAACAATCATTCTTTCGTGAGGCAGAAATTCTCCATCCACAGAAACCGTATGATCTTTAACCATTAGATGTAGGTGTGTGTAAGTGTAGCTAGAATACTTATTATAAAAACATCCTAGTATATTTATGATACTGGTGTTGTTACAAAAGAAATGAATAAAAAGAGTTATGGGGGTTGGAGAAGAAAAATAAAACAAAACAACATTAGAGAAGACATTACCTCAAAATCGGGTAACTCGTTTTGATTTGAGCCAAAGGCTTCCTTGAGAAGAGTTCTGCCAAAAGTGAGGCTTCTAGGAGTAAGGGAGGAAAGTTGGGAGAGTATTTGGGCAGAGGTTGGCCGAGCCAAATGGCTTGAAAGTGTGAATGAGGTGGTAGAGGTGGGGGACTTTTATAAGAAGAGAGGAGGGGCACTCTTGTAAAGTAAGGAAAAGTCACTTTATTATAAAATTAGTTTCGGATTTTAGAGGTCCCACACGTATATAATTTGAGGTTAAGGTGATAAGGGTTCGATATATACTCATACAATAGGTTTTTGACAAGTGTAAGCCTTGGATTGTACATTATCTTTTCATTTTATTAAAATCGTTAAATAATGAGGTCATCGCTGCATCATAATGATGTCATAAATAATTTAATTTATATAATGTCTAAAAATTATAAAACAAATAATATGATATAGGAAATATTTTTAGATTTCCAATGACTATTTATAGTAAAAAATATGACTTGTATAACACCATGTAAAAATTGTTTTAGTAAAACATTTCATGTTTGTGTCATTTTTTACTTTAACATTAAATAAAAGGTATTTTTGTCACTTTCCAACTAAAGTGGCTCCATGGGGTCCCCAAGTTGACCCATGGATTGTCTTGGTCGGCCATGGCACATACAATGAGGGTAGGACATGTGTCAATCTCATCTCATATTATTAAAACATTATTTTTACCTTAAACTACACTGATCACCTCTAATCGCGATTAAGAACTTAAAAGTTACTATTCACCAAAAATTATTTTAATCTCATTGAACCACATTTTACTTCTTAATGACAACCATGTATGTCGGATTTTTGAAAATCAAATCACAGAAGTGGTCATATTTCATTTAATCGAAAAATCAGTTATTTAACTACCACTTTGTGGTTTCACTATTCATCAAAAATTGAAGTTTTTCAGAACAATGCCAAAATTTCACCCTAAGCTATAATTGATATTACGAATTCAAAAATGATTTCTATTTTAAAAAATTCCAAAAATATACATTGAAATAATTAATTTTATAATTAATTCCCACTGTCACAACAAATAGCATGTTTTTAAGAAACAATTATTATCAAAAGATTGGCAATTGTTTATGTCCAATTTCAATGTTAAATTAATTATAATGACCACCAATGGATAAAATGATAAAAATATATTCTAATTATACTTTAAAACCACTAAATAGTATAATTTATCACTATAAATTATTTTGATTAAAAAGTTGTTTTTAAGTATTTTTCACTATTCATAAAAAATTAGAAGTTCTCAGAAAAATACCAAAAATTCAACATAGGCTAATTTCGATATTCCGAATCCAAAAATGAAGTCCATTTTGAAATATAAAATTTCTATAATTTTAAAAAGTGGTTATTACTATTCATAATGGCTACTTTGATTAGTCATAGTGTTTTAGAACTCGAAGTTGCGTATAATGCAAGCTATTGCATTATTTTATGAGAAGCGTATTGTGGAAGCTCGGGGTGTTACAATGATTTTGTTATAATTTCATTTCAAAGAAGAAAGAGAATAAAATAATTTAACTAACGTGGTATTTGATAGTGATTATGATCTCAATCATATTTTTTCATCAGACTCAAAACACCTAAGAAAGTCAATCAGTTTGGGATGATCATTTATGATGAAAATATTCATCAGAATCACATTGTGTCTGGATTAGAGTGAGGAATTTAGTCAGAGTCAATAAGGATCCAACGAATAATATGAATATTCTTAGCTAATTAATAGATATCATAAATCATATGTTAAAGAATAAACATATGAGTAAATGCATATGATGGAATGATGAGAAACAATTTTTCCAGTCATATTGGGATTTGGCTGGAATGAAATATGTTTCTAGAATATTATATATTTATAATATATTCCAGTGAAAGGAATATTATTCTATGTCGATCCAAAATGTTATAATATTCCTTAGGGTTTCATGATAATAAGCAGATGATTGTAAAATAAAAAATTTTGAGAGGTAAAATATTTCAAATCATAGATCATCAGTGTGATATACCAGATGTATATTTGTTTTATGGATGTGTTGTTTTGATCATATTTGTTAAAGATGAATTAGTTTGGTTTTTTTGGGAAAAAAAGGAAAAAAAATTAGATCTTTTAAAAAAATAATTTAATTAATGTATAATTTTTATATTAGAATCAGAAATGGTAATAAGTTACTAAATGTAATGTTGGTGACAACAGTTAATCGAACATAGTGTTTCACCTATCATCGGAGTATTCCTGACACTGATCATCATATGCATTGATTTTTTACAATGGAAAATGGAGAAAGAATTGAGTTTTTTGGGTGTTTTTCTGACCAATGAAACTTAAAATATTGTTTTTTGTAATTATGGGATTGAGGAAGTCTTAGATTGATCAGTGGAAAAATATCAAAAATGTATTTAACAATATTCATCTTGTGGAATTTTTTTGTGTCAATTTTTTCAATAATTAAATAAGAAACATGATTTTATTTCAATTGGGTAATGAATTATTGGACTATAGTTGACATAAATAGTTGGAATGAAATAGATATAGAATAATTAGAGAAATACAGGGCATGATGAATCAGATGTTTTATGAAACTGATAACATCATTTTATATAATATCATCAATTTGAGAAAAAGAATGAAAAGAATAATTTTATAAGGAAGTTAAAAAAAATTTCAAGGGAATATCAAAGAGAGAAGATTTAAAAGTTGTTATTGAAGTGCAGCTAAAAATTGATGATATATTTAGATGTAGAGACTATGATTAAGGTGAAATAAAGGATTTATCCCCTATAATAAATTAGAAACTATGTGTGTGTAAAAATTCTTTCATATATTTTCTCTTAATTTCTGGAATGACGCATCAGAATGAGAATATTTTTTTGATTAATAGTTGGTATGGAGAATAAGAATGGGTAGTTTGTTTTAAGTTGGTTTTAGGAAACATAATGAGAAGAAATATATTTTTCATAAGTTTTTTCTTTTTTAAATTGGTTTTTTGAAAGATAATGGAGAATATTTTATCATTATCATAATCAAAAAAATATGAATAGAAATTGGAATCATATTGAAGACTATTCAAAAGACTAAAATGAGTTGATTTTTTTAGAACATTCATTAAGATTCAAGATAAAATGAGAAGAATTGGGAAGGACTGAAGATGTCAAAGCTGAATTCAAAATTCAATTTCAATTAATGTTATGGGATATTTTTTTAAGAAGGAAATGTTCTCATAATCCCACCTAAACATCATTTTTATAACCTATAAATAGTGTCAAGTATATTTTATATATTGAGGCTTCTATTTTTCACTGGTGATGATTGAAGCTATTGAACTGAATTTTTATTTAGAGAAGGCATTTCCATAGTGAAATTTCTAGAGGAAAATTTCCATATAAATGATGAAGAAGATGTAGGATCATATTTTGAGTTACCATATCGGACCGACTAATCAGACTAGTATTTAATGACTGAGGGAAAATTATTTTTGATCTGATTCAGTTGTATTATGATAGAGTAATATTTCTAGGATGAGTAATCATATTTGGTGGATCGGATTAGTGAAATATGATAGGGTATCATTATTAATTCTTAAGATAATCATACAAGTAGCTATGTAGGAATGAAAAGAAGTTTTAAGAATATTATATTTATGAAAGTTGAAAAGCCATCGTAGTAACTTGTATTGAAGCATCTGGAGAAAAACTCTTAACTTGGTCCAACAAATGTGTTTTATAATTTTGTACTACTAGAAGAATATTCACTCTTTTATTTAATATAGTGCTACATGAGTATGAGGGAATATCCAACTCATTGTATCCAAAAATATGGATATTTTTCTATTGGATTTTGTGGTAATAGATTGTTTTCATACCATACCTAGGTTGTAGATTCTATTGTTTATTTGTGAACCTTGTAAATTATTATTTTCATGTGGATGTATAATTGTTTTTTAAGAAGGTAACAACTATTTAACAAGAGGATAATATTGTTTCAAAATAAAGGAAACTTAAAAGGAAAAGATATCACTGATTCACCCCTCCTCTTATCAATGATACATTGATCCTGGCTGGGAAATCGCATAATATATTGGAAAGAATACATAAAAAAATCAACATTACAAACACTCATTAACATAAATGTACAAAAAATATAAAAAATCATGTAATAAAATTGGTATTCAAACATTATTCACCATAAGACCATGAATTACATCAACATAAGATATTTGTGTAATAAATGGATCCCAAACACTAATTTTCAAATCCAACTACCATGTTCCTACATGTTAGGAAAAACCAATACCTCAAATAAGTTATTTTCCTTTTCTAGGATATAGAATATGTTATTAAATAACTTCTTGAAACTTAACGTATATGGTCAGTAACACTATAATAGTAGGTACCCACTGATTAATCCATAACAATTCATTATTATTTGAATAAAATAATTCACATTTAATAAATAATGTCATAGTAATATTTCTATTATTCATAATTAAATAATCATTTCAAATTACTATAGTGTTGAGTAAATAACAGGTACAAAATATCGATTATATGAAATATTCAATCAAATAGATTAACAAATAAATACTTTAAATCATTTAATACTGGTAAGAGTATTTTGGTTGGATTATAATTTGGATTAATATATATCTTAGAGAACCCTAGAATAAATAAAATACCTTCACTCCGAAAATTTCATTTAGAATCATCATCATCAATTAGATTATAGGTAGAGATAATAAATTCATAGTTTGTGTTCTTCCAAACTAGCTACCTAGTATCTCATGTGCTTCTTGGAAATATAATATACTACTAGATATATTTTATTTCAATGTATCTCAGTTATGTCAAATCAGTCATTTCAAATCGTTATAAAGATTATGTTTCAAAACATGAAATTTTATTTCAAGAACTAACATTAATAGTTTTCCTCAAAATTCAAATAATTTAAGAAAATTAATTTAATATCAAATAATAAATAATTTTATTCCATGTTTTCTCATGAAATCATAATCTATGTCTTTCGTAATATTATTAACTTGTTTTTTTGTGAATAGTGAAAAATATTGTGTTTATTAAAATTGTATATTTTAATACATTATGTGCTAGAAATAAAAGTGTGTGAATAAATTAAAATGAATAAATATTTATTTAAAAATTAAAACTATACCTTTTAAAAATAATATGATCAAATTACATAATAAATTATTTTCATTTTAAGAACTTAAGTAATTCTTTTAAAATGGAAACTAATTTTAGAATCTTATTCTAATTAAATAAAATTGTAGTAATAAAATATTATTAATATAATTATATATAGATAATATATGTATTTAAATAATCTAATTTATACTAATAAACTCAAAATCATGGATTATTTTAACATAAGCAAAAATTATAAGCATAAAATTTAACTTTAAAAAAAGGTTTTTAGACATTATGTGCACTAATGATAAAAATTTATTTTTATTAATCGTTGAAACTATAATTGATAAGATATATTTTTTTAATTAATAATTATTGATAATTTAAAAAGACACATTTTATTTTTAACAATGATATTAAAATTACATAACTATAAATGAGTTCCAATGATAAAACCAAAAAAATAAAAATTGAAATTCTAATATAAAATGACTAAAAACATAATTAAAATAGCTTTTAAATTTATTTGATTATGTAAGAAAAATATTATCAACTCAAAAAAACTATTATTTTCCAATTTGGTTTCTTATTTACAAATGAAACACGTGATGACATTATAAAGATGATATAATGGTTTATAAAAAAATTGAATTATCACTTGCATATTACCAGTGTGTCAAACCACGAGTGTCGTAAAGGTACACTGCCCATGAAACATAATAATGGTTGAAATATAACTATTTTATTGGGTTATTACCTTTATATGTATTTTTCCATAACATGTCCACTTATTGTACCCAGATATCGATAAATTTCCATTAATCTCAAATAATCAATATAATGATAAACTTTGATGATGTTTTTCAGTACATAGAATTCTCTAAATATTAATCCTTAAGTCTTTTTCTATAATCAGCAGTTTCCAGAATCTAGTTCCCATGGTTTCTACTAAACTAACTATAATACCACCTATAAATACCTATAATCTAGTAATCCATAGTTGTTGGTCAAATTATTATATTAGAACAAGATACAAGTGATAATATCACAATATAATGAATCGATTAGAAGTCCTTGTTAGATATATAAAAACAATTATCCCTATTTAGATTGTAAATAAAATATAAAACATAGTGGTATTAATTATGTTGCATCCTTGAATTAATAAAAAAGTCCATCATTATATCTTGGTTAATGGTAATGAAATAATTTCTAGATAATAGTCTCACGAAGGGTTATGTACAAAGGAATATATATTGATTAAGTAATGAATAATAAATATTGAAATATGAATACCTAAAAACATATTACATATAATAAATATCACTTACACAATTAATAATAAGGGTAAAATAAATTATATTCAAATAATTCAATTTAACCACGAATATGAGATAGAAACATATGCATAAATTTCTTAAGTATTAAAAGAATCATATTAAAATAAATAAATAATCTCATCATAATTGAATGCATAATTTTTAATATATTATACTTACAGTCAATGGAATTTTTTAATGTAGAATTATTTCCCAATGAATGGAAACATAGTTCAGAAGAACCTTACTAATTGATAACATTTAATTAAAGTCTCATTAGTTTTAATAAATTGATGTAATGTATAAAATAATATAATGTGTAAGGGATTCACAAAGAAAGATGTACATTTTCATTATATACACTATATAAAATAAATTAGGATAATATCAATAAAATATTGTACAATGATTGAAAATTGTGATAAAATATCTTAATTTTTCTTTACTGTCTCCTCCCAGAGATTGATCATATGGAATTTCTATGTTAGTTTTATAATCAACATAGAGTATGGGGAACATTATAATGGATGACTAGAGATGTATTTTGGAAGATAATTTATAGAATAATAATTTTTTCTGAACATTTATTATGTGATTCCATTTTTATAGAAAAATCTCATAGTATTTCTAATAATTTCTCAAATAATATAGTTCATATATGTTATTCTATGAATAAAAATGTGGCACTCATAAGGGCCCACACTTTTATTCACAAAAAATTCATATTTGTATCAATCATGAATGAAATTTTTTTATTGTATAATTATTTATAAATAATATTAAACATCAAATAATATTTAATTTATTTTTCCTCACTGTCTATAATACATGACTATAAAAGCACAAATAAATAAAATTTGATTATAATCCCTATGATCATCAATTATATTTCCTAATTATCTAAAAAAATTATGGGATACACATAATCGTATAACTAATTATATTTTTAATTTTTTAAATTTATTTATTTATTTATTTGAATATATATAGAACCATCATAGTTTTAGTGTTTTATTAAGCTATAATAATTATAAAAAATTAACAAATTAAAAAAATTACTTATATATAATTCTTATTATTTTTATTAATTCATATAGAATATCTATTCTCACTAATTTCATGAAAGGTATATAATGTTATTTGTACTTCTCACACCTTTCACAATCATCAAAAAAGAATTTGGATAAAATTTCTGATATAGAACTCCAAAATCATAATTATCAATTAAATTCCTATAATATAAAAATTATTGACTAGAAAGGTCTACCCCAATCCTTTTATTGGTAAATTTAAATCACTAATATACCAATCTTACATTAATATTATGTTACAAGCATTGTGTGGGCCTTGATAATGATTTTCATATTTGTCCTGAAATAAATTTAAATTTATATGTTTTGAAAAAACATTGGTACCATGTATTTATTATATATTCATACATGGGTCCTTCCATATATTTTATAAATTTATAAATCATTTTGATGTTATGATGATATCATTAAATATAATGTATCTCATAAAGACTATATTTCTTTATCTATTTATTTTTTTTAATTAAACAGATCAGAAAAAATGTGGAACATGATTTAAAAAATTTAAACAATAATTAATTTCCATTTAATCCATAAAAATAACATAAGACTATATATTTTACCAAAAACAATAAACATAATGTATTTAAATCTATTTAAATTTATTTTTACATTCTTGTAGAATCACAACATCAGTAGTGTTTAACATATCTATGTAATTATATCATTAATAATAATTAAAAAAAATTAAAAATAAATATCATAGGTTCGTACAAAATATTACAACTCATCATTTTTCATGACATATTTTAATCCAAGAGATAAAATATTTATGTTTATTAATACAATGAGCACGACCCATTATTTGTATAACATACTAATTTAATATTTATGTCATTATAATTGAAAGAATGTATAGAGATAAAATATTTTCTATATTTTTATGAAGATGGAATAAATACATTTATTCTATAGGATTAGATATACTATTTTGGTTGTTTTATGTTTTTACCCCAAAACATTTACATAGTTTTACCCGTTTTAACCTTACTATGTTGAAAAATTTTACAATGGTTTTTATTTATTATCAAAAACAATATAAGGTTCCCAGTTCAAAAGATTTTTCCTCTTGAATCTAAATATTTAATAAATTTGATAGAATTCAATTGACATAAGTTGTGTAAATTATTTTATTATTCATACTCAAAACACAACATAAAATATGTTTCTATAAAAATTCATTTTTCAGCAAAAAAATTATTCCATAAAAATCCAATCATAAAAGTTATTCCACGAACAAAATTAAAATTTTAATAATATAATATAATTAATTTTAATTTTTATCCTTTTTAAAATGAAAATTATGGAATTTAAAATGAAGACAAAAATTTTCTTTTTTAATAATATATTTTATTTTATCTATTAACTGGAAAATGAATCTATATAGAAAAATACCAAAAATTCACTTCATAGAAATTTTGATATTATTGTTTAAAAAATAATTTTTATTCTATATAATAAATTTTATAAATGTTTTAGATGTTAATTTCAATATTTCCTCACAAAATTAATTATAAATAATTTTTGAATAAAATATATTTTTGAAAAATATATTTCCATTAGAAAAAATTGACTCCTTATATCCTTTGAATTAATCTATATATTATAATTTAGTATAACATTTATATATTTCATTATTTTTTATATTATTTATTCATTACTATTTAATTTCTAGGTCGTTATTATCATATTTATAAATTAGTATTTCACTATTTTGTTTATGCTAATTATTCTGTATTGTATACACTATCGAACAATATTTAATTATTTTAAAAAACTATGTTATTACAACATTCCTGTAAAAAATAGTGTAAGTGGAATCAAGGGATATTTAAAAGATAACCTGGATTATGTGTTTTATATGGTAATGGAGGGAATAGAGTATCTAATTTCTTGGGAAAAATAAACTACTCTCTGGACACGGTGAAAGGGGAAATTTATTTCCCTACTGTATCTCTAACAATTGAACATAAAAAATATGGGGAATTTTTGAATTCTCCATCAAAATTCCAAAATATATTGGATGACAACAATGAATGTTTTCTATGACATCAATGTCCACGTGAATAATGAAAATCCCAAATAACCCCAACTAATAATATATGTAAGGAGCATAATGTGTAGTGGGTAAAACTAATCACCCACTCCTAAAAAATTATTATTATATTTGTTTCTTATTCCACCAATATATTTTTACATATATTTTTTTTAGGAAAAACATTATTCACCTCAATGACAATTTTACGATTTATTATTATGAAATTATTTTTGTATGATTATTGTACATAAATAATAAAACACTCATCTAACAGATTTTTATAGGAATTTTCTTATTACAATGTCTCTTTATCTTATCATTAGAAAAATATGTGTTGATATTAGGGAAGTATTGACCCAATTTACTTATATACCACAATAATTTCAAATACATTAATTCTTTTTTAAAATCTAAAATCATCCCATGATCACATATTTGTAAAATATTTTAGGAAATAAGATTTCATGAGTCAAATTTAATATAGTTATGGAAATACCTCACTATAAATAATACTTTGATTCATTTTTAACTTTAATGGACACTTAGATATTTTTATTAGTGTTTATTAATGAATATTGTGAGAACATAAATATTTTTTAAATTACATAGTGTAATGGAATGAGATTTCATATTACATATTCCATTAAATAAATATTGCGTTTGTTGTTTTTTCACACACAGTAATGAACCTTAATGGTCCATGAAATCTTTTAAAAATTTATACATTAATAAATGTTAAGTAGCTATTAAATAATCATGTACATATAGTTGTAATAATATTATGATACAAAATTATATTTTAAATAAGATTCAAGCAATTTAGATAAGAATATCATAAAAATTCATAAATAAATTTTTTTAAAAGGACAAATTTCATGTATGATATATATTTCTGACAATAAATTTGTAATTTATTTTGTATAAAAAAATGTTACATTGTATTAAAAAAATTCCACCACACTATATGATTTTATTTAAAATATAAGTTAATTAATTATTATTATGAATATAAATTAAATTAATTTTCAGGCGTGTCCTATTCATATTAAATTTACATTTTTTATATTCCTATTTTATTCATTTTTTGGTGAGTTTGGAAAACAATAGAAAACATATGAATAACACTTTAGGAACATGAGTAATATTTTTCAACAAAAACTATTTTCAACATTTCATGTTTTTTATTTATATTTTTTAAAAAATAATGATCATTGAACTAAAAATTAATTTCATTTTAATAAATTTAATCAAATTTCTACCATGAAAATAATTTTACCCTAAAAATAAATCTTTGTATTAAAATAAACATTTTATAAAAATTCGTTTTTACGTGTTATATCCAATAATGATAAATATATTTTTTCATGCACTTGTAATTATTATTAGTGAAAATGAATTTCATATTTTTAAATAGTATACCTTTATTACATTAAAAGTATCATTTTATTTTTAGGCAAAAAAATCACTTTTTCAAAGAGTAGTTTCATTATAAAATACAAAAAAAGGTTTATAGTGAAAATTAAAAGAGTATTTAAATTTAAAATATGAATAAAATTTGAAAAAATATTAATTTTTGTGATATTCATAATGTTATATCATAACCTACTATATTATTTACCAATTTAGAGCCTTCCAAAAACATGTACTATTATTATATTATGATGAAATATGCACAAACATCTACTCTCACCATATATAAAAGAAGTCATCCACCACCCTTTCAAAGAAAATATAATCATAACCCTCATAAAACACCCAAATATTCTATTTCATAAAATTATATTCCTATTCCATGGGCATTTTACCAAAAAATATTATATACAGACCTCCATTTCTAAGGAATTGTCCTATGAAAATTGAAACATTTCAACATAAGTATACATTTTTCTTATCTACATTTCCCTTATATCTTAAATTTTAAATTTTGGTTTTATAATACATATATAATAACATCATTATTATATATATACTAATTGTTTTTATTCAAATGTAAAAATTATTACCATCCATTCCACTTATACATTTCGAAAAATGGATGAGAAATTTGGGTGTTTGGTGAACTACCACCTCCATAAAGTGATTACCTCCATTTTTACTGTCTCCTATAATTATTAATTATAATGATAGAATTAACAAATAGGTTATAAATATTTCATATAGAATTTATAATGAATAAATAAATAATTATTCACAAATATTACCTCACATTCATTGAGAAATGGAAATGTTAACCTCACATTAAGTAGATTACTAGCACCACCATAATGTAATGTATATCGTTTTTAATTTAGGATTTTTATTATTTTTAAACCATATGAAGATATTATTCATAAACATAATATAATATATATAATATAATTATTATTCTCTAATAATTATTTCACTACCAAAATAAACCACATACATAATCATATTTGTCAATTAATTATCGTATGATCATGTTTTGGTCAGTATGACCACTATTATTAAGATTGATTTTAATTAATATCAAGTGTGACTGTGAAAAAATAACTACTATATTTTTTTACTATAAATATCTTAATAATGTGATTATATTTTTATTAAGTGTAAACATTGTGATTAAACTCTTAACGTGATATACAAATTTATATTTTAAAAAAGTTTCATTAAAGCACGTTAATTGTTGATTTAATATTTAATGATCATAACCAATGATTCCATAAAATGAAATTATATCATTATAAATATTTTTATATAATCAATTTTAGTATATATAATTATCTAATAATGATTTAATTTTTTGGATGTAATGAATATTGACAATGATTCCACCAAACTAGATCAAAATTGTCAACATTACTAAAACCAAATATTAAAAATTTATATTAACTAATATATATATATACACACACATAATTATTATATATTATAAGATAAAATATATTATATATCAAAATGTTTAGGAAATAATTTATTAATATTGTTATATTTTTAATACATGATATTAGAGCACCTTATATAAAATCACAATAAATGGAAATGGTTTTTATCAATTCCAACTTTTACTGTGGAATACTTTTATATCATGGATCAATATACTTTTTTATATAGTTACTAATATTCCAATAATTATTAAAATTTAATCTATTTTTTATTCATTGAAAAATCACTTTCCTTCACGACCATCCTTTAGTAATATTGTATCTTTATGATCTTATTCATTAATTTAAATCTGTATAAATTGTTTATATCATTGCAGATCATGTAAAATTCATTATAAAATTTATTGATGAATTATATTACTTTTTCAAAATTTTACTCTTTAATTAACTATTATTATACTATTAAATAATTATTTCCCTCTCATTTCCATATTTTTCCTTTCTTACCTATGTTAACCTACCATATTTGTTATCACTATATTAAATTAACTCATATAACTAATATATATATAGTAAAATATTATTTTCAATTATGATTAATTACCAATTTTTAGGACTTGCATTTAGAACCAATGTAATTTTAAAATTATCAATATGTTTTGTCTCCCTGGATCAAATATATTATTATTTAGACCTCATGTCAATTGGGGGCCTTTTGGTTTTCATCAGTGATATATTGTAGGATATAATTTTGAAATTAAAATTTTCCAATGTTTTGAATGGAATATTACGAAATGGACCTTAAACATTGGCATGTAATATAGTCTATTGTGATAATGTTGAAGACATTGGAAAATGAATTTATAATTTTTTTCCCATTTTCCTTTACATTTTAAATTTTTTTTATCATTATTGGGATACATATATAATTATTAAGAAACTATTTATGTTTATTATTTTGGGTATTGAACACACAGTTTCAAAAAATCAATTTCTTTATCCCCTCTTATGAGATATCATTTGAAGTGAATTTTTTAAATTGTGTTCATAAATATATTTAAACATCATTTTATGTTTATTTTGTAATATTGTTATATATTTTATTAAAACAATCCAATTTTTTTTAGTTAATGGTCATGATTTACATATATAATCTTAAAATAAAGTTCTATCTCATTTTAATATATCATTAATGAAGTAAAATATGATTTTTCTTTTTCCTAGGGGGAATACTTCTAATGGTACTGAATATGTTTAGAAGGGTGGTCCTGGAATTATTTATCCCTCCAATAACTTGGGTAATGTTTTCATGTCACTATATACCATGTCTAGTGAATGTGTAGTTATCCTAAGATCACTTTGTTATTTCCCTGGTGGGACCAGAATTATATAGCCCTCTAATTCATTAATTAAATCCTTATTTCATATTAGATTATATATATATAATTAGGGGTGATCTTGATCGACTATGGTACTTTTTCCATAATGTGATGATGGAATTTTGATTAAACATATATGTATATCAATTTTTTCATATATTATGTTCTCATTAAAATCATATGATGAATGAAAACATTGATATCATTTTATATAAAATAAAGACAAATTCTATGATTATTATTGTATGAAACATGTTTTTTCTCAATTATTTAAAAAATATTTTCAAGGCCCTTTCTTATATTCTCATATACAGATGTTAATTTTATTCCTACTTATGGTATATGACTGTTATCTCTTATTTCAACCCGTATTATGTGTTTGATCTCACCCAGTACTTTTTTTCCAATTTCCCTAGTTAATAAAGTAATGTGTGGGGTATTTCAAGATGTTTTACCAATGTAGAAAAAATTTGGGAGATGATAAAGAACAATTACAATTTCACTAACTCCCAATATAATAAAAAATTCATTTCTTTCGAGTCAACATAGTTTAATCAATGCATTTAGTTGAGGGTTAGTTTGGAGATTATAATTTTTCCCAATTGTGTCTTAAATTTGGTTTTAGGGAAAAAATGTCATTTAACCTAATGTATGGTAATGTAAAAAATTCTTAATGGAACTTAATTATTTAGGACCTCATGTAAATTATTCTAAAATATTAATGTAATCTATACTTGCTATGATATAGGTATTTTTTCCCCATGTGAACTAATTCAAGGACCTTGATAATAATATAAGCATGTTTGGGTGGGAAATGTATTATTTTCCATTTAAAATTATTTATGGTTCATAAATTAAATATTTTAATGAGTCACATTTAAATTGAAATATTGAAATATGATCCTAAATAGAGAGTTTATTTTAAATAGAAATATTTATGTGATATAGATTAACTAATAATATTCACCTAAATTATAATAATTTTTTCCCTTCGAGTAGAATATATTTTCATAAAACTCATGAAATTATATGATTTTTTACTATAATATTCAATGTTACAAATTATGATTTCAAAATTTATGGATATTAACTATAAATAATTCAAACATGTTTGATCTTAAAATTTTCAATTAATGTAAAATTATAAATTTATTTCATAGTATTTGAGGTATGATTAAGGATTTTATTTCCATTAATGTTTTCTAGTTATTCATTGATGAATCATTTAATTATAATCTTTTTATATTATATTTAGAGAAAAAATTAAATCGACTTTTAATTTATAGCATTTTTTATAAAATAATCATTTTATATTTCAGTACAAACAAAAATTTATAATGTTTTTTACATTAAAGAAGACTTTTATGTTTGATGTGATTCATGAGACATATATTATTATAGAATAGAATTTATAATTGAATAACTATTCCGGATGTATATTTCTTATATTTTATACATAGAAGGATTTGATGATGCATTATTTAAATGGAAAAGAAATTTTGTATGAATAAACTGACCAGTATAGAATGCATGTGATTTTTTTCAACTCTACAAAACATTTTTTATTATAGCATACTAAATTATATGGGAAAATAATAATTAATCTTATTTAATGATTATAATTGTGAGATATTTATATTATAACATGATATATTTTTTTTAAAATTTATTTTACTATGCTAATTATTGCATAATTTATGAAGCTGGAAATAAGGAAACTATGTAATTAATTGAAAGAATGATAATAACATTATGAATAATTATATTCAATGTAATATTATTAATTTGGTAACTAGGAAATAATTTAATAGTAATATTATTTTTGTACATATTATGAATTTTTACAAATATAGATGGTTAATAATATTTGATTAATTAATAACCTATGAATATATAAGATATATGTTAGAAATACTTATAATTTGTATGATTCCACCAAGATTTAGATTATTATAAAAAAAATTATTTATCATTACCGATATATCATTACTAAAAACTGTTTATGTTGTTGATATTTTGGTATGATTTTATATGGTATCTTATGGTTGTTGGTGGAAGTGAAAAGGGTGATATTAAAATGAGTTAGAGAATGTAATTGTGGTCAAATTATAATGTCTTATTTTTCATCCAATAATATTTTTACCTTGATGGTATTAATTAATTAGCCTCATTTATTACATATTGGATGTTTTTTGTTAAATTTATTTATTTATTTTTATCTTTTATCTAGTTGGAATATGTTTTTCTGATAGTCATTAATTGTTTATTTGATATATATTATATTGAATATTTTAAGACATTTTATGTCACTATAGTTTCATAGTTATTTAGTGTATATTTCTTCCAGTAATTTAATTTATTATTCTCATCAAGATTCTAATAATTTTCATTTAGTTGATATCAATGAACTAAATAAATTACACTAGGATGAGGTTTTGAGGATTAAAAGGGGGTTTTGACTCTGTTTTCCTGAGTTTACATTAAAAATATGGGCACGGTAGTCGTGTTGTTTACTAACATCCATTAATTATTTTTTTATGGATACACATGAATATATTTTAAATATAAATCATTTCCAAAATTTATTCTTAAACTCAAATTTATATCTATATGAATATAATGTGTTTTTGGAACAATTGTTATGACTCATGATCTTTTGTGTTAACAATATCATTTTAAATTGAAATGGACTTTAGTAAATAGATGAAATAGAATATATACTACGATATGGATGATATGGTTAATCCATATCATGGTAAGGTACACATTTTAATTATTTTTAAATTATGGTATTATCAGCATCAATAATACAAGGCATTGTGAGTTTCATTGTATTTAGTGAATAGTTTCATATGGTGTGTAGAGTGAGGTTATTATAAAATGGTAATCCTATTTCATCAATTGAATAATTTTAATGTGAAATTGTATAATGAATTTTATTAAATAAATAATGTATTTTATTTTATTTCATAAGTAGTGTGTAATGATTTTAGAAAAATAAATTCAATTCTTAATGATATTGGAAGACTAGACATTTTTTTGGTAATCAGTTTAAAAAAATAATGGTTTTTAAAATATTTATGAATCAATTTAAAATAAAATATCTGATTTCATAATTGTTAAAGTGAAAGGAGTAGTTAGTGGGTGATCAATAGTGAGTTAGCTCAATTTTTCTATTATCACATATTTACATTGTGGTGTCACTCCTATTTATGTATTTTTTTCAAAACATTTTTATTTTTTTCGTGGCATGACTTATTAATGCCTAGTTAGAGTCATATAACCAATCATCACCTTATAATTTTTGATATATATTCTACATGTTTTGATACAATTATTCCTCCTCAATGTTAATCATTTGGATTTTTTATATACATTATTGTTTTAGGTTTGTTTTCATTCTTATATAAATAACCAATTTAATGTAAAATAGATATAAGAGACTAGTTTTCTCAAACCAATAATATCTGTTCAATAGGATTTATAGTTGTTGAAAAAATTTTAAGGGGTGATTTTGGGGTCCATATATTAGTTTCGGCATAATATGCTACAAAAAACCCCATTGTGTTTTCATCATGGAGTTATGTTTATGAGAGATGATTGGTTGGGTGGTTGATAAACTCAATGGTAGACATACTCACTTTATAGGGATTATTGTCTAAGGAATTTATATATATATAATCTATATATTTATTATACTTATTTTAATGTTTGAGGTTTAATGGACAACTCAGACATATTACTAATCACACAAAGATCTCCATGATATTGAAAAGTACATGTTTCTGGGTTAGTGTTCTTGGATAATTTTCCTCAGGGAAACTACATGTTGAAAAAACCAATATTTTGAGTTTTTTGGGGTTATTTCATGGTTTATTTGAGTTTTTATGGATTTTTTTGAAATGATTAGAATTTTCTCCTGATATATTGATTTACGTAATGGTGTTTGATGATAGAATAAATTTTCTATTGAACAAATCATGGTGTTTTATGTGTTTTCATTTAATACATAAAATGATGAATATATGAGAGACCATGATGTGTTTCTAGACAACATCTTTTTAATGTAATTTTAAAAATATTTCAATGTATCTCAATGAATCCATCATCTATCATATTGATATTTAAAGGTGTCTTGTGTTTTTTATTATAGAAAACATTTGATTATTGTAATAAAATTTATTATTCTAGGATACCATTTCAACACAACTTCATTTAATTTTATATCACCTAGGAAATATTGATATATCACAAATACAAGACACTGGTGGATCATGGAATATGAATTTTAATAAGTCCAATTATTGGGAACTCCTAGATCCCCTAGTGATATCTTCTACTTCGTCATCATGGTACTACCTGGTACCTTCATGTGATAGGTTTATTTCCTTATTTTATCATCCATGATTTATATTTGTTTACAACAATGTGACCTTATAAACTATATGAGTTGAGCCCTTTAGTCCCCTATATTGTTATCCCTTAAATGTTAATGATGGGAAATATTATCTTTAACTATTAATTTTGGTTCGTTTCAAAATGAGGGATTGGAGAGATCCTTATTAGTTTTTATTCAAAATTTATTATCATATCACACAATCTAATAAAAATTATATACATTAAATAATTTTACTTCCACCTCACCCAACAACACATAATAATGGAATGATGATACACTATACTCATTCTTGGTGGTTAATATTTTTAAAGGGGGAGAATTGTGAAAAATATATGATTTTTAATGTTATAATATCACCATAGGCATAGTAGTGATGATTTTACTTTTATAAATATCTAATTTCCTAGAAACATTATGTAATTTAATAATGAATTACTATCATTATATTGATTTATTTCATTGGAAAAAATGTCATGAACAAATCAATGAATAATATTTTATGTTAATAGTTATCTATACTGAGGATAATAAGTAATTATTTATATGTATCTGGTTTAAAATATCATTTAAATTCATCTGATAGATTTGGATTATAAATAATATAATTTAACTCACTTGTAGGTTCTCTCTCTTGTATCATAAATCCCTAGGGTTTCCCAATAAAACCCTTTATACTGATGATGGTTTGTTATTTCTTTCCCCCCATTTTTCTATTTCTTTTATCAACCCCAATTCCCCCTTAATAATTCCATGTCGTTCTTATAGCTACCATAAACATATGAAACATTCTGATTTTGAGAAATTATTAACAATCGTGGTTCAGCTTCATCTAATATTAGTTAGGATTCATTAAGGGGGGATGTGGATAGAGGGTGTTAATTATTCATTTATGAACATAGTATTTTTTCACATATAATTCTTGTAGGGTCTGAAAGCACTTAATAGGGGAGATTTTACCTAATCATAGCGGGATCCAATATATCGTCTAAGTTTATTTCATTTTTCTTCCACTTTACCTTCTCTATATGATATTCCAATACCCTGGTGTATTGTTTCATGGGTTTTTGATCAATGGATGATGTTGAATTTGTGTATCTGTGTGTCTGTCCTTCCTATTAGGTGTTTTTAACCGTGTATCTCATAATTTAATATAAAATATGATTTTATTTAATCTATTGCTGTCTAGATCCACCATCATTCAATTAGGATGGTTTTTTATTTTCGACATTGGTGTGTAACCATATTTTTTTGTGCTTTTCCAAAACATTTCATGGGATCTGTTGCTATAAAAAAGGAGGATATGTTCCCTCATACAACATTATTCACTTTAACGGTTCACTCTACTACCATCCTAGAGAACACATTGGGTTTGAATTACCCTATATTCACTGAGAGTCCTGGACATTGGTTTGGTATAATTTCACCAAAAAATTATTAGTGATCTAAAGTTTTTTCTTCCCCTCTCTATTTTACTTCTGTTCGTTATATTCAATATCTTCCTTATATTCAATATAATCGGGTGTTATTGATATTTTTATGGAGGTATTGTGATTTTGGGTCTCTAATATAATTGATGTAGGAAAATTGCTATGATAGTGATAGTGTTCCTTCTAGTATTCATGCAGTAAAACCATATAAAATTGTTTCACTAGGATTTAGGAATCCCACATTTCACAATTCATGTTATCCCTATCTATAATAACTGAAAAATATATAATTCGAAAACATTTTTCCTCCCATTCACCTATCATCGTCACACCACACTACCCATGTGTTCTTTTCATGTGAGGTTTCCCCATTCCACATTTCATTTAGGTTTTCATGTCATTTCCACCTAAATAATATTTAAAAGATGTATTTACAAAAGAAAATTCAATGTGACATCAATTTAATTATACTATGATTATTATATATTTAAAATTTATGTGATTATTAGAACATTTATGTGGTATGAAAATAATGAAAATATAGATATTAAGATATTAAAATATCAAAAAACATCACCATGAAACTAAACACTCGGAAAATACCTCATAACATAAATAATAAATGATATTTTAATCCTAAAAAATATAATGATTCTATTTATTTAAAACTGTTGTGCTGAATTATTTATAAGAACAAACCTAATAAATACTTTGTAGAAAAATTTAGAAAATTTAAATTTCGGAGATATAGATTCATTGGTAATATTAAACACTCCAATATAGTTTTATTATATGTTTATAATAAATCACGATACAGAAAACATTATTTAACATGGATTAAATTAAGGATGAATTTATGATATCCATGAAATATAATAAGAAAAAAATACTGAAGGATACTAACACTAAGAGACCAAGATATTATTTCACTTTTAAAAGTTTCTCATATCATTGTGATTAAAATAAATCTGTGTTTATAATTATTATAAAAATCATAATGTTAATATATGGATCGTATAAATTATTACTCAATCATAATATATTAAATCCATAGATTTTTTTCCCATCAAAAGATAATAAATAATATTTATACCAATTACAAATGATTAAAACACTGTATGGCTGGGTGAAATTCAAAAAACTTTCAAATAATAAATATTATGATACAAAGATTGTTATTTATAAATCGATTGAAAATATTTCTATTAAAATATATAAATAAAAAAAAATTAGTTCATATACCTTTGAAAAATCCAAATGATGTTATCAAACATAAATCAAACATAAAAATTCATAAGATAGCTTTTTGAATGTCATGATTGGAATAAAAAATTATATAAAATACTAATTTAATATTAAAGCCTTATGTTGAAATTTAGTATATGATTTACCACTAATAGAAAACAACAATATTAGTAAAAACCTTTTATTAGGTAAAATGATCTATTTTATATTATATGAAAAATCATAAGAGACTATAATAATATGTTTTCCTTTATAGTACCATAATACTTTTTATATTGATAAATCTTCTATTAATAGCGATCTTTATTCTCTTTAAAATAAAATGTTTTGAAAGATATGACATATAAAATTTACACAATTAATATATCTAAATATAAGTTATTTTAGATTATGAAATAACTAGCTATTATTTTTAGGATAATGTGATTTGTAGGAAAGGTTGAATTATTTTGTAAAAAGAAATTAAATTATTCAAATATAATATACAAAAAGTTTTATATTTTCAAATTTACAAAATATTGATGGTAGAAATTTTATTTTGTGAGACAATACACAAGGTTTGGTTATGGGTATAGGTGATTCCTCCTGATATTTTTATACATTCATTGAAAATATTCGTTATGTTTTAAGAAATAAAATCATTGATATTATAACTACACAATAATGTGATGATGGTTACTCCATAAAAATTGGGGTTTCTAAATATATTGTTAGTAGTTTAATGTGAGTTTCTATATCATCTACCAAATTTCATGATAATGATTATATCTTATATTAGGAATAAATGTCACGATGAAACAGCCCATCACAAAGTGAATTAGAAGACCATTCATCAAATTTCCATATTTGATTAATATAATATAATAACCATATTCTCACTATATGTCACATAATTGAAATTTTGATGTTCCTTATGGGACAAATTTATAATTATTTAGGATCCTTGTGATTATATGAATTATTAAATATTATATATAAGCCCCTTTTGATTTACCAACATCAATACTACAACAATGAGTTTATATAGTTCTTTTCACGACAACAAATAATTCAATTTTCAACAGAACAAATTATGTAATACTAAATATTTAAAATTTTTATACATGGGTGTTCATTATCTCATGTAATAAATAAGAACTACAGTTATTTAAAACTATATATTCTATTATTTAATCAAAGTAACCCCATTATATAATAACTAACTTGTGCAATCAAGAATGATAATTTCAATTTATTTATTCTGAAAAAAATTAGTTAAAAATAATTACAATTTAATTTTCAGTATTAACAACACTATAATAAATTCTTTCATGAAATAAGAAAAAAAATAATTTAATAGAATGTTCAATAAATATTTTCAAAATATTATTTTTGTTAATATTTTTGGGTTGATGTGGTTGATAAAACATATAACACTAAAAATCATATATGTCAATAACTAATTTTCATGAAAACACATAATAATTTTTTTAATGGAAGGAAATTGAAAGATGATTACTCTATGATTCCATGTACATGTTAAAAAGTTTTAATAACACAACAAATATTATTAAATAAGATCCAAATTATATAGATAGATTTTTTAAGTAAAATACAATAAGACATAACATTTTTTCAATTAACATTCACATACTGCTATCTTTACTGAAAATTTGATGTTATATGAAAGCGATATACATATGATTCAATTTCAAAAATGTGCTAATTATCAAAAATAATTGTACTATTTTAAGTAAATTACAACTAATATAGATCCATTTTTTCACCAATAATATAAGATGTCATTAAAATGAAAGTAAATATTGTAGAATTTTATAATATAATATATTATATGTGAGTTAATTTTTCCCTTGAAAAATATAATTTTTAAAATATCATCCTATAAAAAAACATTATTTAGATTTTTACCTATAGAAAAAAACCCTAACATATTTACAGAATTTGTGTTACCATAATTAATTATTATCAAAACATGGATTTAAAATGGAAGTTGATTCATTATTTGATGAATGTTATACAGTTTCTAATCAAGAGAAACTCCATAAATCCAAATTAGTAAATAATGGATGTTAAAGAAATTTTCAAATAACCATTTAGTTAAATGAACAAATTCGGTCTTCTAAAATAATTTTCCTGATAATAGAACCACAACTTGTAATAAATCTAATCATGTTGATATATTTAATAGATAATAAAATGGATTTGACTTCGAGTAAAATTTTTCTCTTGTGGTAAGTCATTAATATCTCTTAATTTTACTATCATTTACCTCATATATTAATTAAATTATATGTAAAAAGGATTCCAAGATCCCCTCAAAAAATGTTTATACAAAATTATATGTTTCTATAAAGCATCCAACTAGTACTAAGGTACAAAAATTCTAGATAATTTATTTAACTACACTCTCTTTTTTAAAATGGTATTTGAGTTTAAAATTATCATACTTAACTATATTTATGAAATTATACTTATATCCACATGAATTCCACTTTGAATGGTTTTTATTAAACAAATGAAATTTGAATATTAGACTATTATGATGGGTGAAAAATTAAGGTAATATGGTTAACATACCCACCGTACAGAACCCTATAACATGGGTGTTCAATTGGACTCTATCCAAATTCAAATAATCATTTTGAAAATATCAACCATCATTATAAATTGATTCCATGTTGTAATGAACATGTTGAATCTCCTACTAATTTTCTATATATCACACTGAATGTAATCACGATTGTATAACATATTGCAGGTTAGACACAAATATTTTTACTTATTTTACATAAAGAAGGATAAATAAAAAGAGAATACATAAACTTTGTTCTACTGTACCACAATCCATTACTTAACTAATTATTTTTTGTTGATATATTTTTTTCAACATTGTCACTCAGCTCTAAGTCTCACCATTAGTTCGAAGATTATGTTTGGAAAGCTTCAAAACCAAGTATTTAATCCTCTTCATTCTTTCTCACAAACACTATGGAATAATTATCTTATATTCAAGACATTATTCTCACTACTATATTTTCATATTCTAAAAATTCATTTTGATTATTTATCTCTAAAATAGATTCTCGAATTAATTCCATATTCACTACAATGCAGTTAAATTGAACAATATTAATATATCCTTGATAGGAATGTAATTTGTTTCCACTATAATGAGGAAATACATCATTAATACAACCTATATATAGTGAGAAAATTTTCCCAGAAATTACTTTCATCAATTTAATTGGTTCACTTCATGATCATATAAATATATAAATCATACTCAATTTTCAATTAGCATTCTACTAATGTATAATAATTAGAAATTGAATAAATTGTGGAATACATATCCCCTATGAACTAACATATCAATATATCTCTTAAAATCAATATTCCATCAAATATACAGTGTATTTTTTTACAAGATCATCCAAATACAATCTCATTGATTAATATTTGGGATCAAATCAATTTCATACAATTCATTAAAAACAGGACTGATGTACCATAAGATTTACTGTGGACAAAAATTCCAATTTAATTTGAATAAATCCTATTAATATCATCTTCTATCCTAGATATCTACATTGAAAAAATATTTTTTGTTACTATTTATAGTTCACATTGACTAAAAATGTACTACCATGGATGTATTTGTGTCTAGGTCTACCTCAGATTATGTTAACCATAACACATTTATATGTATATCACCTAATAATTATCCATAATCATCATAATATATAACTAAATCAATTTTAAAAATTTAATATACCAGTCTTGAAAATCAAATAATCATTTTCCAGTTCAAACATTATGAATAACGACTCACTCTATAACATTGTTCCTAATTATAGTTTTACTCTAGAAAATATCAAAAAAAAAAATATTCAAAAATTCATCAAAAAAATTTATTACACATTTTTAATAAAACATAATGTAACTCAACAACTAAAATTGATTCCTTCATGGTATTATTTATATCAAACTCCTCACATAATGTTTAATTAAACAAGAAATCATAATTGTACAAAATTTATTTTAATATATATATCATTTCTCAAATAAAATTATACTTATAGACACAAACTTTTAATTTTATGATTACATCATAAAATATCTAATAAAACTTCAGAAAACATATACCATGATTTTTATTCAATATTATACCAAATCTAGATCCATATTTGTTTCTCTCTTTTTATTTTCAACAATAATAATTCATCAGTGGTTTTGTATTATTCATCATTAAATTTTTAATTCATTTTACCAACAAGATTATAGATCCCTATATTTCATTATTAAAATTGATAAAAAAAATTATAAATAATTATTTTATTTCCAATATTATTTCAAAATCCAACCATTCCTTATAAACATCCATCATCATTGAATTGAACCCCATTTTGTTACTATTGATAGTGTTTTTTTGTCACATCTATCTTATTATTTCCCCATTTTCACACAAAAACATATTTATTTCTCTAAATTCCTCTCTATATAATCATTTTTATTTAACACGCTAATAAATAAGGATAAAAAATTTTCATCTAATCAAGACATCCATTTTTATCGTTTAATAATACTCATGATTCATTTTTAATGGTCTATAAATTTATAAATATTTAGATCTCCAACAATATATTAAATAATGATATTCCTTGATCATCATTATTCTCTAATGTCACGTCATACAATTATATCAATCCTTTATAAATATTTATAGCAATATTTAATTCACTTTTGCCTACCAAATTCTCCCAATGATGAATTAAAAATCCAACATTGGAGTTTTAATCCTTCATTTTCAAAAAATCAAATAAGTAACCACTATATTTATACATCGTACCCATTAATATTTTTTGACAATAAATTATTAAATATATGAATCCTCATTAATTATATATTGTCTCTCCCCTGTGAAATTTGTAAAATATATAAATTGAATAAGGATTTATGTACTTTTGGAATGATTTCCTCACCATTTTTTAATAAATGGGAAATGTAATATTCTCTATTTATAATATCTCAAATATTATTATTTGTATGATAGTATTAGTTTAGATTCATAGAATTTAAAAATATGGATCCCCAAAAGTTGAAGTGTTTTCATAAGGTGTGTTGGTTAATTCTATGTGATGTTCAAGAAGAATTTATGTGTTGCATATTTTGTTCTCAACATAAAGAAACAATTGGTAAATAATGATTCAAATTATAATTAATATAAAATATGATGAAATATCTGAGTTAGATCTAGTTTGGAATATAACATTTGTTGAAAAAAATTATTTACAAAATAATTTTTTAATATCTTAACTTAATAACAGAAGCTAAAAGTAATTTTCAGCATTGTTTATTAACAAATGACGTAGGAAAACTCAATCTGGTTTTTATTCACATTGGTTATTTATATTATTAATATAAAACAAATTATAACATATTACATATATATGTTATTTAAAAAACATTCTTCAATAATATTTTAAAAATATATTTCATGGTATTTATTCTATAAACTAATGTTAAAAATAAATACCAAAAATAGATTTCTTTCTCACTATATTAATTTTTATGATCCAATACTCCCCCCAACATTAAAACTTTATGTCAAAAATTTCCCTCATGTGTTTATATCATTCCATATGTATATATTTCATCTTTTCATATATATTTTTCATTATTAACTAATTTAAAAATATTATCAATCCCAAAATAATATTTATTTTGACACATTTTGTCCATATCAGGAAAAAAAAATTCAAAAATAATCAATAATTTAAAAATGATGAAGAAATATTTCTGGTAAATGGTGACGTTTTTTATAAATGAGAAGGACATTAAATATTTTAAATGTTTCTTCCATGATCTGAATCAATATTCAATAATGTTAATGATTGATGAATCCTCAATCAATTAATAACACCTGGATTTTTTTATATAATAAATGTTTTCATATTTTATTCTATTAAATATATTAAAATTATTTTTATCACAATTTAGTCACCAAAAATTGTTTCATTGTTTTGAATATTAAATTAAACAATTAATCAATGTTTAAAATTATATATATCTAAAAAGAATTTTTTAAGTTATTATTTCCCATTTTCTCTTACATCATTGTTAATTTAAAAATATCAAATATATATATATATACAAATTTTAATTATTATAGTTATTAATTTTGTAAAAATATAATTTAACAAATAGGTTATTATAGTAATTGAGGTAGTAAAAAAAATTCGAATTAGTTCTTTCTAAATAAATATTTTTATTAATTAGATAATTGAATTTTATAATGATTTTTCACCTAAATGTTTTTTATTAATATTCCATAATAAATATTTATAAAATTGATTAATTCATCCAATGGGAAAAAAATATTTTTATCATCTTTTATGATATTTTCCCTCAATAAAAAAAATTAAATATAAAAAAACATACATAAAAATTCTAAATTACAGTAGTATTGAAATAACATAGTCAATATTCGAAGTGAAATATTGAGTTTTGGATATGATGTAATTCATTATAAAAGGTCACACTATGAATATAATTGGTCATGAATAAATGTAAATAAGAATATAAAAATCATCGAACAACAATTAGGACTACACCATGATTCGAATCTAAATTTGATAATGTTTAAGAGTAAGTATTTCATGAAATTATGTCATGTCAGAAAATAATGGTAATTATTTTCCATGTTTTTATGATTTTTAGATAATAATATTGGTTACATGAGAGGTTTTAATAAAAAAATATGAATGAGTAAGATCAAGTGGTTCCAAAAAATGATCATTTCACTGTGAATAGATATATCATGTCATAGAAAATTAGATAATCATATAATGATTGGACTGTGATAATTAGGTAATCAATATCATGGAAGGTGAAATTTATCATATCATTGAAGATATTCTTTTTTTCATATGAAATGTATTTTTGATTAGTTGAAGGAAATCTAATTTTTTGAATCAAGAAGTTATTTATTGTATTTTTATGTATGCAAGTATGCCATGATTTTAATGTGCACACCAAAATTTATGATAGTCTCAATAATTTTATTTTTAAAAAAATATATACAAAATTGAAATTCATGTTCTATTTTATACTGATACATTATCCAACTAAATCATAATTATTTACGGGTAATAGATTTTAATACATCAGACATATTGAATGTAAGTAGGGATATTTAAAATTCAAATTATTCATATATAATTTTGTTCGAAATGTTGATTTTTGAATAGAGAGAGTAATGAATAAATTATTATTCTATGAATGTGTATATAATCATAGGGACATATTTGGGGGAATAAGATTAAAAATAATTGGAGGGGAAGGAGGAAAGTAAATAAAAACAATAGTGATGAGGTATTTGTATGTTGAATTCTAACTTTTTGATATATTTAAAATTATATATTTTTTTTGTGTGGAGAACATTATAGAAGTAAAAAAATGATTTTTTTACAATTATCTCAATGATAATCAGTAATCAGTTATTATATATATGTTTATTCTAGTAGAATATGTTGTTATGGGTTTTCCCATATCATGATAAGGATACAACTACTCATTTTTAACTATTAAACCATACATAAAAATATACACATATAGTCTTTAAGACCTAGAGTTTTTTTGGTTGGTTTATATTGATAAGTTAATGTATCTAATATTTATTTTTTTTATTTATATTATAAAAATTAAAGGGTGTTAATTTAATAGTTCACCACCACTAACTACTTATTACTATTTATATGGTGCACATTTAAATTACTATCAAAGACTATAGCACTATATTGAATATTGTCAACTATTTAATGTTTGGGAACTATATATTCCGCTCTATTTGATGATTTATTTTCTGAATCCAAGACTTTGTTATTTATTAGGATAATTATGTAAAACTTTTGTACATTTAAAAAAAATTATTGGTGAGTTAATAGATATGTAATTATTTTTTGTTTTTATATAATTTATCAATTATTTTGGATATTTTGGAGCTTATTTTAGCTATTCATAAAACATGGGTAAATGTTTTTCCATGAGAATTACATTATATGAATGGTGTTTCAATATAATAATAAGATTAAAATGAATAAAATTTATTGCAATTTGATTTTACATAAAAGTATTTTTAATTAAATTATTTTTTAGAGGTGGAAAATGTATTTATTTTAGAAAGATACAACTAATGTGGTCCAATTATAAAAATATAAATTATTTCAATAAATTTATAAAACACTAAGAATAGTTGAAATTTATAAGATAATGATGATGATTAAAGGAGTTCTTCAAAGAATAACTCTTTAAAATATAACAATTTCAAATTTTCATCAAAGGGTGTATATTTGAATTAGTCATAAAAAAGAACGTGAATTTATTATCATTTTAAGAATATGATTATCGTAGTGAGGATAAAGTGGAAATTGAGACTTTCAGAATTATTTTTTACAATTTTCTTATTGAAAAAAGAAATGTAGATGAGATTAAAATTAATGATAATAGTAATTATATATGTTATGATGAAATGAGAATGGGGTTCATGTTAATGTGATAGATTATGTAATGTCAGAAAATGATTTCAAGACTATAGAAAGAGAATGATAATAGAAAAAAATATTTTAAAATTTTTGAAACAAATGACACATTGTATAATAAAAAAGAGTAAAATTGGATTGATCAAATTGATATCTTGATTAAGTATCTAAATGAAGTGTTTAAATTTAATAATGGAATTTAAGATAAAGAAGGAAAAATCAAGAAGGATATTATGATTTTTTAATAAAAAACATTGATGTATAGAATAAATATTAAATATTTGATTCCAATTTTTATAATATTATATTTTCAATTATTTTATATATAAAAGTAGATTAATATTTATGTGGCTGATAAAAAACATTAATAGATAACATCATGTTTGATTTAAATAAAAACTCCCCAGAGAATTATATAATTATTTGAAAAAATGAAAAATATGATAAAATAGTTGCATGATAAGTTCATGAATGGATACTATAGTGTAGAAGAAACTTCTTATAGGATACCACAATTTTCTATTATAAGAAAGATCCAGTTTTTGGTCTTTCAAATATAAAAACCCATGTTATTCATTAATATCCCCCACATATTTATTTATTATCCAAAATAACATTATATTATTATATAACCTCTATAAATTTAGATACATAAAGGAACTAGTTCATAGGTGAACTACATCGTCTCCCACAATTTTATCAATAACCACCACCCATTTTGGATATATCAGACATAATACCTCCCTATAACCTACTGTAAAGAAAGTTTTGAAAGCTTGATCTCCAATGCCCAGTAAGGTTAAAAAATTTGGATATAAATATAACTTGATAATAAGGGTATGTAAACAATTGAAAACCATACCCTACATATCATAGATCATAAAATATTTTCCTAGGATAAATCATGTTTATTTGTAAGACATGAATCCAAATTGAATCAATGAACATGATCTATAAGTACGTAAAAATTTAATTGGATATTGATTTTTCAAATTCAAAAATTAATTGAAAAAAAAATTCATTAACAGTCACGTGTTTCTTTTATATCATTTATAGTGGAATGAGTTCACTCCACAAAATATTATTATTGGTAACGTCCACTCCCAAAACTATAATTGTGGATATATTATTTTAATAAATTATTTTACTCCCCAATATAGTAAAATTTATCCCATGATATATCAATAATTACACAATGAATTGAAATTATATATACCTCTAGTCCCACACATAACCATGTGAAAATTATATAGAAGTGTTCTCCGAGATCCTAAATAATTCATCATATCATATCCTGTGAATGAAAAATAAATTTCATTAACATTTCATCATTTCATAACCCTTGAGAAATAAATTGGATTTATAAAATTTACACATGGCATGACCCTTGGAAAAGAGAGAGTTTTATCAAACATTTAATCAATTCATTATGCATAACAAATGCAATGGATGTAGTTTCATAATTATCATTTAATTATAGTAAATAAAAAATCTATAGAAAGAATAATTATTTTTGAATTTCATCATATATCCTGTAAACTATAAGTCACATATGAGTCCATTGCTTCTAATTAATTAGAACATCAAAAAAAATTATTAAAACATTACTGTTGAAAATATAATAAACATTTTGAAATCACTTATTTAAAATATAAATATTTCCCAATTATTTTAAAAATTCTAAAATAATCATGGATAATTGAGAAGTATGTTTCAAGTAATTTAGTGATCCTGATGTTGGATATCTCACTCATAGTGTGTGTGTTAAAACAGATATTCCTTTCACACCTTTCTAAATAGTCACAAGTGCCTCACTTTGAAAACAAAAAAAGTATTACTTTTACCACATTTTTCAAAAGATATATCATGGGTAAAAATTAAATTAATATATATTTATAAAATAGATAAAATATATTTTAAGAATTTTTAGAATATAAAGAATTGAAAGAAAACAATTTTTGGCTATAGTGAGAAATATTGATTTGTTTTTTCATACATATTTTTTAGACTCTTCAGTACATAGAGAAAAATGAAAGGGGAACTTGATATTTATATAAATAACAATATAATAATTACATTATTTAGAATATTCCAAGATAGATCATATCATTTCATCATGGGTACTCATTCATAAACTACCCCGGTAAAGAATGACATTGTAATATAAAATTTGTACCAATATGGTATTTTTTGTATTGGAATCTTTGTGAATGAAATATTTTCGATGGATATTTATATACCATATCTTGATAAACAGAACCATAAAATTATTTCATTATTTATATATATACTACATGAATGAAACAAGTGGTTAATATGGAATGTGTACTATAGAAATAAATGTGATAAAAAACCTCTCACCTCATATATTGACATTCTTTATACATGTTCGAACCTAATTAATAATTAATATTGTTTTATTATACATCTATAACAAAATATTAATCATTAATATCATACCCTAAATTATAAACATACAACATTCTATCACCAGTTTGTTAACAATTCCTTGAAAAATCATGTTTTGAGTAATTACAGCATCATTTTTCATGTATGTTTTGGTTTAGTATTATCTATCATTTTCTATTGATAATTGATATGTAATACCTAGAATTTTATCAATTATGTAAATATTATAAATAACAATAATATATGTATAAATAGTAATATACTAATTATATTTATAAAAAATGAATTACCATGTTCATAGAGATGGTAAGCTATATGTATGCCTGAATATGGTTTCCATTTTCTGGTTAAATATATAGAAATAAACCAAAAATAATATATAAATATTAAAAAATTAATTTTTAATTCATATATATCATATATTTTTATAAAATATATCCTTATTACCATCCATGTCAAAAAAATGGAAGATGAATATCATCTCTTCAAGGAGTTTGTAGTCCACACATACGCTAGGGAAACGTTATCAATTTCCAACGGATTAGAATTTAAGAATGATGATATGATATTAAAATTATATCATTATGAATATGACCAAAATTTTATATATCATCAATAAATTCATCATTTTATCCATCCATGAGAGGAAGTGATGGAAAATGAATTACATTAGTCAATTGGGAGGTAGTCCGTTGTTTGCATGATCAATGGTTTTATTTCACCTTTGGTGGTGGATGAGATGGATATATGTAATTAAATTCACATAATAAAATAAAATTATTTTTCATATAATTATTTTATTATAAAAGAATTTTTTAAGATTATTTGAAGGAGTTAAAATATGATATCAAAATAAAAGGAATGGTTATGGACTATACCTCATCTTCAAAATATAACAAAAAATTTACATCAATTGAGATATTTTGAGGTTATCCTATTCAAAATAAAGATATCTAGAAATTTTTTACTGGATTATATAGGATATTTTCATTTCTCCAGTTTGAAAAAAAAGTATTCGGTAGTGTTAATAGGTGAATAAATAGATTTCCCGTTTATATGTGGTGGAGAGGATAAAAATGAAATTTTGTAAAATAAAAAGTTATACACCAATTTTTAAACCTAAAAAATGATAAAAATTAGATAATTAGTTCAAATTATATGTGGTAAGGTATATATATTTCAATCCTATATAAATTTATACAATATTTAGGGAATTATAACCATTAAAATCATAGTTTAACACCTAGTAATCCTACTTTAACCTTAACTGTGGTAATTCATTTTTATTATTTATACAATTAAATATTATAAATATTTAAGTTGAATTTCATTATAATATTAATTTTTATAAATCAAAATATGAAATCCATTTTTTTCAAATTAATTAAACATAATTGGTATAATTTAATTAAAATTAATATCCTAGCTTAGATAATAAATCAGTAAACAAAAGAGAAGCATTCACAAATAATAATAGTTTTTATATATAATTTTTAACATAAAATTGATTCTTATAACCTATATTAGATTAATTATATTATAATTGAATTAAATTTTCTTTAAACCCATTTTAAAATAAAATTTATATTCTTTAATTATTGAACAAAATGAAAACCAATAGTTTCCATATTCATAGAAAAAATATTATTTTTCAAAAATTATAAAAAATTTACTATCAGATTATTATATGATAATTTAAAGTAAAGATGAATTTTCCCTAAAAATTATTGAAAAAAAAACTTATTTATTTAATTTTTTAACAAATAAAATGAAAATATTTTTTATAAAAAACTAATATCAAAGTATGTAACGGCTTCACTAAAGATGAAGTAATTTTTTATAAAAATGTTTTATTAATATTAAATAATCATACAAAATTTTAATAATGTGGTTATTACAATTCATAAATCCAAATTTTATTCTAGGTTATAATATTTTTTAAATAATAATATTAATAAAATGTTTTGGTTCGTTAAAAATCTATGTTTTGTGTAACATAAGATATCAAAATATTAACTTTTTTAAAAACAAATATCAAACAAAATTTTGAGATGTTACATTATAAACCCCATAAACTATTTAATTGAAATTAAATTCTATCACATTAATATATAAAAATGTAAATACATCTTCCCTATCATATTTACATGTTCTCAAGTTGCTTCTAATTTTTTTTGGTTATTTTAAAGAAAAGACATCCAGGAAAGTGGTCAGTTTAGGAAAACCATCACTATATGATCCAATTCATCATTTCGTAGTTCTATATATATAATTTATCATGACCTACTGTTATTAAATTTATGTTAAGTTCATCTTACTGATATGGTATTTGAAATTTCTCAGTTAGGTTAATTGGGTCAATTAGAGGGGGAGGGGTGAATCAGTGATGCACTTTTATTTTATGTTTCATGGAATATAAGAAAACATTACCAACTATTAAACATTTTACATCTCTATAGGAAAAAATTCAAACACACATACACAAGAACATAAAAATTTAAAATATTTTCTATTGAATAAAAATTGATATGTCTCTAGTATAGTTTGGAAATAATTTAATGTCACAAAATCCACTTGACAATAAAAATTTTTTGTGGAATATAATGAGTATGATATTCCCTTTCACTCAAGCAGCACAATGAAAACAATCCCATTATTCATATTCTCCCTCTAACCTAAATTATTTAATAATTTTTTTATAAGAAATCATGTTACCTTTTATTCTTTTACACATTCCTCAAATGTATTCCTTTGGAAGAATTTATTCAAGTTATTAACCAGATGCTTGTAATAACTTTTAGAACATTAATTTGACAAAAATTTTGAATTCCCATTATAATTTTTTAGTCTTATTTATCAACAAGAAAAATATAAATTTATCATAATACAGTTGAAACAATTTTGTATACCATCTTCCTCATACTAGAAAATAAAATATAATAGTCCCGGTATGATTATCCATTTTGATACAATGTCTATTCAAATATGTTGATCATAAGAATATATTGGTAAGATAAATAAATTATCCAATGAATTTTATTATGATATGAATACATTAAAATTTTGACTCTCCTCATTTCACACATATCTGACATAAATTATTCAAGAAAATCAATCTAAAAACCACATATTATGTCAACAATTCCTTCAACACTATGCCTTCTCTCAGTCTCTCTTGAACTATAATTCAATTTGAAATTTACAATTTACATTTTTCCATTTATACCCACCCCAAATTTGTTTTTTCTATGATTTTTAAAAACTATCCAACTCAACAAAATTCACATATTTTTTATATTTACTTGAATTTTGGGTGCATCATGACTTCGTCATCGATTTTTAGGTATTCTATTTTCATATCAATCCATCTAGAATCATATAAATAGTTCATCTCCATTTTTTATTTCATTACAAAAATTATTATTATTCTAATTATCCCGTATGATTACCGATATTATTATGTTGATGTCTTCCCATTACAATTTTTTCATTAAGATCAATACGATAAATCTGTATGAACTCTGATACGATGGATCCTGACCCAATCAATAAAATCATTTGAAACCAGATCTTGGATAACTATTATTTTCTGAGTACGATACCCATGAACATAATTATATGAATATTTATATCATTTATATCTATGTTTGATTGGGAAATAGTACATTTGGTTTCTTATCATTGTAGAAAATCTTACAAACCATCAATTATTATGATCCCCTTTGAAAACACATCCAAATATCTTCTTCATACACAAACAAATATCATGTCAAATTACTGTTCCTATTGACAATAAAGACTTTATCATTACAATGAATAATAATATCGGTCATTATTGATTAATGGATCACTACATAGTTGATCAACTGCTAAATTTATTTTTGAATCTACTTCAACCACATCCACTTCTATTACTTATCATTGGTTCCAATAAATTATTCTTCTTATGATTATCATGGAATAGGCTATATATTGGAGAGATATCAACTGCTTCTACTTTAGTATCTTATTTAACTCCTTAAGATGATACTAATGACTTTTATGTACAATGAATTGGGTATCAAATGAATACAATTATATACCAAATATTATGGATTATTATTCAGAAACATAGATGTTATAAACATTTCTATTTAACTAAATTACTCTTATTTCATGACATTATTTATGATTTTTAATACATTTGAGACACAATATAGTGTTGTCTATCTTTCCATGGAATATATTGTAACATCCTAATACATTATCTAAAACTCTTCTTAGACTGAATATGATTGACATGATTACTATTAGAATCAATATTGTGGGAATCATCTCTTTCACTCCACATTTCAGTCGTCATGATTTCATAAAAAATTTATAAAATACTGATGATTTCTGAGAACTACCCAATCTACAAAGAATTGTCACATTTTTATCAATTCATATATATGTCGATTATTTTTTATTATGAGCACACATTTCATTACATATTCAGTTTGATTCTGATGATCTTTTTTTGAACCTATTTCCTAAAAATACAACAAAATTTTTGAGAATTATGAGTCTGATTCACCAAATAATATGGTCAATTAATATTTTATGATATTAAATGTCAAGTTATTTCTTCTCATCTTTATCACATTTCATAAGAGAAACAGTACCTTTAGAAACAATGTTCACCGACATTCAAAAACCATCTCCAGCTGAATTAGTCCTAGAAGTCCCCACCTTTGGATTTTAATGTCAATTATGATTCCAAAATCATTTAACTTTGAAACCTCGTGCAATGGATTTATTATAAGAAATTATATTCCTAAATGATATACCTTAATATAAGAAAATATAAATACTTATTTCAAAGGCAACATGTATAACGTTGTATATAATGAAAACATTATTCATCTATCTACCCCAGTTATTCAACTAACCAAAAAACGAAAACAAAATTGTTTCCTATAACAACTCCAACATACATTTTGAATAGTTTACACACATAAAATGATGGAATCAATACTTACCCACCACTCTCCCATTTGACAATATTCTATAAATATCGATTTATGAAACAATTATTCTCTTGAAAAATACTATAGAGTGGTATGATCAGAGAGGGGATAGAAGCAATTACCTCAACCACAATGAGATATAGGTTGGACTCCCATCTTCAAAAACAATTTCTAAAAGGATTCCTTTGGTAAAGATATTGTGAAAATGTCAGAAACATGTTCTTATATATGAACATACTCCAACATCAATTCATTCATCTCTATATGACCTTTAATGAACTGTTACTTTATATCAATTTATTTTGAACAATAATGTTGAACTAGATTCTTGGTGATATTGAGTGCACATTCATTATATAGTACCTTTTGTAAGTGTAACATAACCTCAACAATTATGTCTTTTAATTTAGTTTTCATCCACATAAGTTTGGTAGTTACATGAGTTGAAGAAACATACTCAGATTCACTTTTACAGTGGTTTTATGAATTCAATTTCATTTTATGGAAACTATGAAAAAGTTTCCAATGAAATAATTATTCAATAGATGTGGATCTTCTTCCATCAATATTTCTTTCCCAGTCAAAATCTAAAAACCTAAAAAATCAATACATTCTGAGAAATCATACCTCATTTAAGAAATTTATTATTCCATTGATTTATCTGAGAATTATTTTTCCAGAATATAAATTTGGTTATTTTGGAATACTCCAAATTTCCCTATATAAGGTAACTAAATAAACAAGGTTGGATCTTGATGCAGTCAAATACAAAAAACATTTAATCCACATTAAAATTTTTATCTAATCCAATTATTTTCTTTCTCTATATTTAGGAAAAATTCTTCCAACATAAATTATTTTTGTAATAGGTTATGATTTTTCTATAACAAACAACATAATAAGTTTCTTAGTACATTTTCCTTCACATTGAAAAATGATTTTTTTTTGTACAATTTTTAACCAAATGAAGTACTTCATTTCACATAGTATTGACATTACCAACTAATTTTTCATTTCCCCAAGAAAAATATTTCCCAATATCTTTTTTCCTTCTTAGAAAAGATAATTTATTCAATAAAAAAATTATAATTATGGAAAACAAATTACTTTATTTAATTTATTGATTTTTATAAATTCTTCCTTTATAAAAACCTATCTTCCATTAGAATGTATACAATTCAGAATACCATTCCTCCAGTGCTTGTTTATTCCCATATAAATCATTTTACAATCTTCACACATAAATTTTATCTTTATCAACATGAAGTAAACATGTTTTTTCGGTGTAAAATTCCTCATCAGTATCTCTATTTAGAAATGCAGACTTCACACCTAGTTGATGGATTTTGTAAAATCATTATGCAGAAATAGAATGAATGATTCTGATTGTTTCTAACCTTTCTAGTAGAGAAACAATTTATTCAAAAACAACAACATTATTTAGTGAGTATAATTTTCACAATAGTATTTCTTTGTTTCTTATTACTTCACCTTCTTCATTTACATTGTTTCTGAAAATCCACCTTTTTCCAATAATTTTTTTTATTTGTATTAGGAACAAGTTACCATGTATCATTCTATTCTAACTTATCTATCACATCATTTATGTAATGTAACCATTTTAGATATCCAAATGTTTTATTCACATCATTCATCACAACTTTTGAATATAATGAATAATTTATAACATCATTTGTTGTTCATCTGTTTTGATCCTTTTGATGTTGATCTCCAATAATATTCTACAATTCCACATTGTTTCGTTATACTAGGATGATATGTTATAGAATCATCCTTACCAAATAAAATTGATTATTCTTATTCTTATTCATGAGTAAGATTACAATGGTCTTTATCCTAATCATAATTTATTTCCATGTACTGATCAAAATCGATTTCATCATGAGTATATTTATATAATCTAGTCGATTAAATAATATTAACATTACAAAAATCAACTTCACATCATGATTAATTATTGAAACATATGTATCCTTTACCATATGAATCATATCTCAGAAATATCCCCTCTTCATATTTTTTCTAATACATTACCAAGATTTTACCATTATTCATTATAATTCATGGACTACCAAAAAATCATAAATTTTTTAAACATGGAGTTTTTTAATACAATTCATATAGATTAATATCATAAAATATAATATAGAAGCTTTGGTTTTTAATATATACAATAGTAATCGGGGCCTGACTCCAATACGAACAACAAAGACTGTGTTCAAGTCACATAGTTATCCCCATTTCAGCCAAAGATCAATTATTTCTTTCAGTAACGCCATTTTGTTGAAGATTGTCTAGGGAATATACTCGTCATGAATTCCTCTATGTTTATAATAACATTAAAATCATTCATTTATATAGTCACCACCATTATATGTTCCCAACTTCACCTCTAAATATTCATATTATTTCATATCTTTCCTCGTGAATAATTTAATCAATTTTAGATATTCTAATTTATGTTTTATATATATATATTACATAAGTAATATGAGTCATGAAATTAATGAATTTTATGATATACTTATCTGCATTCATTGATTGTTTTATCATCCGCTCAAATATATCATAATAGATATGTTCCGTGGGTTGTTTTGAAAAAATATATGTTTTTTATAGACTAAATTTTTAGTTATTCATTCTAAAAAATAGAATAACACCAATAAATTTATCATTTAAAATAATGAATGTATTAGAAATTATTTCTATTTGATAAATTTATCAGTTTTTTGGGACACATGTGACACAACTTATTATGAAACAATTGGTTTTCTTCTATCATTCCCAAGAAACAAGTGTTTTGGATCTCACTAACATGAAATAAATTATCCTTTGAACGTTTTCCTCATGTAACTATCATTCAATTTTATCACTTTTCACAATAAATCCATCATTCTGATATGTAACATTTTTACCTTATCTACATTTTATTAAAACAATAATTTTGATATGTTTCATCCCATCAACATATAAATCACACTCTGAATTAAAATTTTCATTTCCTATGATATCTGATCCAACAACATTGATTCTTAATGATTCATCGATGTTGAATATCACAGTTAGATTTTTGAAATATTTTATATTATTAATCAATAACAAATATATTATCATATTATAAGAAAAACTACAGTCAATACTCCACTATTTTGCCCATTTTATAGATTTCATCGTAGTTTCAATGACAAGAATAATTTCTTTCATCATTTTTATCTAGTGAGAATTTTTAATAATATTTTGTAGTGACAATAATAAGACAAGAAATAATTTTTCATGGTTTCCAATTTTATTACACATTTAAAAAATATTTTCCATTGGTTGAACCTATTTTCAATATTTACTTCAACCTTCTATGGTTTATTCTAAAAAACATTCTCAAAATTCATTCTATGTGGTGATTAACTCCCACCTTAAAAATATTCATTCAAAAATGTGATTTTATAGTATTGTTATTGGTTGAACGAACATATATTTTCTATATATCCATATCCACTATATCACTGGCTAATGGAATGGAATGAATATTCTCCTCTAAAACATCCATACTGAGTAGAGTTGTGATCATGTTTCTCAACAACCTTTTTTTGTTTCTTATCAGAATCACCAACCTCCCTATTTTGAATAATAATAATCTATTTTAGAATGATTTTATTTATTTATTAACACAATAATACGTATTCGAAAATTTTCCATAATCAAAATGATTACAAATAAATTCAGACATAGGGTGTTTCCAAACTTCAAAACTCACAACTTTGTTAATCTTTGCCATAAACATAACATATCAATCCATTTATTTTCTAGAAATAATTTCTTATTTATTCTCAAAAATTGATGGTATGTTTTATTTATCATTATTAGGTATACCCATTCCAAAAATTTCACCATATTATGAGATATATTTATGGATTATTTAATTATTCAATTCAGATGTAGATACTTGTTTAGACAAGTTTATTTCTATTATTATTTTTCCTTCGATTTAAATTCCAGATGCTCATTACAATTTATTTATTTTATAATATATTTATTCATAAAATCATTTTAAACAATCCAATTGTCCTAATTTTCAAGAAATAATTTCTCAAAATTTTGTGAGGAATAATTATCTTACAAATTTTTATTTTGTTTCTCAATACTTATGATGTATCTTAGATATTATTTAACTATTCTTTCAAATGAATATCATGTTCAGTTTCTTCTATATCAGAATTACTACATAAAAATTATTCATCATTCACTATTATAATAATATTATTCTCACCAACATGCTCAGTGTACATTTTGTATTGGGCACCACTATCTTCATTTTCATAACCTTTTTCTAAGTAACTAATCTTTTATATTTGGGTAATTTCCTATCTTTTCCCTATAGAATACAATTTTTCTTTTGTCACCGTATTTCTTCCTCAAAATTTTTAGCATCCATTCTTCTTCATTACCATGTTATTTATTAATTAATATATAAACTTTAGCCTCAATGTGACCAATGACTCCAAATTCTAAGTATTTTTGGGGATTTTCCCTTTTGTATTTACTTATATCAATTTTCACACTTTTAGAAAACAATGTAAAAATATCATCATTATTTTCACGTACTTCAATTTCCGAATAAAAATAACCAACATCATCTTCCATATGATTTCTATTTGATTTTTCATTAATATAATCCCTGAAAGGAATTTATTTATAAACATTTTCATTTTTCTTATATATTTCTCTTATCTCATTTCGTATGTTATAATATTACTAAGAAAATAATCGAAACATAATATTTTAGGTTCTCTATCTTTTAAAGTGGAATAATTATCATCATGCTTGTCAGGAATAATTTACAATATATTTTCAAAAATAGTAGAATCATCTAATTTTTTCCCAAGACATCTTATATTGAAAACAATGTTATTAACCATTGTAATGAAATCCCCAACAGATTCATAATCTCCATGTTTAAATATTCATACTTAAGCATCTATATTTGTAACTTTTTCTTCTTCAATTATTTGTTTCCATCATATATGTTCCTCATCTTATAAAATATAACATTGGATGTGGAAACACCTTTCACTCATAGAAATTAACTTTTAAAAAGTTATGATAATAAACCATTCTTGGCCCTTCCAGTATTATCAAGATTATTCTTATTAGTAGATTTAAGAGATCATTTTCAACAATAGGTGGAAACCCATCTATTACATCTTCAATAACATAATATCTAATGGATATTTGATAAGTAAACATTGTATTTTTAGACAAATGGTAGTTATAACAATAAAAATAAACAATTGCTTTATTTTTCTCACAATTCATATTCTCCATCATCTTCTCTTAAAAACATCATCAAATAAGAAGTGAAGGGAAACATCCAAATAGTAAAAATTAAATTTGGCCGATTCGGATAATTTTTTAACTAAAAGTGGGAGAGGTGGATCAATGATATATTTTTCATTAATCTCTCCTTGATTATGAAATAAAATTCCCCTCCTGTTAAATATTTATTTTTTTGCTGAAAAAATTCAAACACACAAATACTAGATCATAATATTTTTACTATGTTAGTTTTTATATAAGAATAGTGAATCCTTGGTATGGTTTGGAAATAATACAAAACCACACAAACCACTATAAATAATCCTTCATATGGAATACAATAACTAGGATATTCCCTTATACTAGTGAAGTATTATGTAAGAAATATAAAAATGTGCGTGACCCCTCAATAAAAAATGATGTAATAAATTTTTTTTAACAAAACACGTTTTATGTGAGTCATTATCGATTCCCACAAATGTATTCCTTTAGAAAACAGTACATCAATTTCTTAGGAAGAGGTTGGGAAGAACACTGAGGAATTTGATATTACATTAATTCTGCTTCCCCGATCTAATTTTTCTAATCTTATTTCTCAATATGGAAAATATAACTCTATTTCAATATGGTTGAGACAATTCTAGTCATCTTCTTCCATAATATAGAAATCCAATTTCAATAGTCCCAGTCTGATTATCAATCTCAATACAATGACAACCAAAATATGATGACTAGAAGAATATGATTGTCAGCTGAATACAAAGATCGATTGAATACGATTATCAGAAAAATACATTTCATTATTGCCTCTTATCCATTCACTACAGTCCAACATGACTTCATCCAGAAAAATTATATGAAAACCACTTCTCTCATGATTTTATTCAACACTCCGCCTTCACTCTAACTCTTGTGAACAATTATTTAGTCAAAAATGTAAAATATAAATTTTTCTTTTTATACTCACCACAATTGATGTTTGGGAAGGATTCATAAAAAATTATCATCTCTACCAAATTCCATAAATTTGTATTTTTCCTTAAATTTCAGGTATATCTTGACATCATTAATGATTATAAACAATTCCCGTTTCATCTAGACCCTTCCTGAATATTCTAAATGATTCATCTTTCTTTTGATTTTCTCTACAAACATCAGTATTGTTATAATTCTCCATTCTAATTACTGATATGATTATGTTTTTGAATTAATTACAAATATTCTTATTATTATTTTACAAGATGGATTAGTATTAAAAGAAATATGATGTCTATCATCCCAATTCCTAAAATCATTTAATATCAAATCCGTTCTTTTCCATATTTTATGAAGACAAACCCATCAACTTTATTCTCTGATGATTAATGTCTTTGAAATTTTGTTCTGAATAATGAAAGGTGTCATCCATTTCAAATATTTTACAAAAATATTACATACCATTAATTTTAATTCTCCCCATTTAACAATACACCCTATGATCTCATTCGTAATATTATAAAACCCAATATCGATTCCATATCTAGTTGACATTATTGACTACCTCATTATGATGATGAAAAATGTATGTAACATATATTAAATTGTTTACGATACTATTGATCGATCATGTAATTTCTTTTCGAATAATCATAAATAACTTAAACTTCTATTATATATAATTACTTCCAAAAAATCCTTCAATGATTATGATGTCATAATGAGTCTGATGGACTTGTGTAAGAAGCTTCTATATCCACAACTTCTTTCAGTCCTGAATATGATACTAATTTATTTTATGAACAAAAAAATCTATATCTAATGAATAATATAGTATACAACATCTGAGGGATAATTATTCATGAACTTTCACTTCAGTAACATCTTATTTTCATTAATATATGTTTATATCATTACATCCATCATGACATTGAATACATTTATGACCTCCTTCCGTATCATCTAGCTTTATAGGGAACATATTTTTTCATCTCTATCTTTCATCAGTGGTTTTATATCTTTATCATCCTTAATATGATTATAATTTTTATGATTATATTGAATATGATTAAGATCATCCTTATCACTCCCCTTAATTTCATCAACATTTGATCAAATGTTTTACAGAATGCATACGATTTATATGATCTCCAAGATCTAAAAAGCATCATTATTTTTTATCATATTCATATAGACTCCAATTATTTCCAATAATGATCAAACCATTACTTTTTATTAAATGTGGATCCAATGAACTTTTTTTCCTAACATCATCTCCTGAATTAAATAGACCTTTTCAAGCATTTTTTAGTATGATTCTCTGACTATGATTGTTAGTGTAAATTTTACAGATACCAAGTGAGTTGAATTATTTTCCTCTCTAAATCCATTTAAAACAATGAAAAATACCATTAGAAATAATCTTTATCATGTTCTAGAAACCTTCTACAGCCTACATGGAACCAACAATATTTACTTCCTTACTATTGATTCTAGGAACTAATCATCTGCTCAAGAATGGTTCATTAGATGTGCCATGTGATATTCTTCATACTATACTCAATTAATAATCTCAAAAGGGCTAATATACATAGTTCTCAACAATATATTATTTAAAAATCTCATAACCTTGTTATGTGTATAAATTTATAGAATCATTGTCTCGACAACATTAAATTCCAGAACAGATCAATGATTACCAACAAAACATATTTATCAACTTTTTATTTCCCTTATGTGTTTATGATCATCTCTATCCATTTATACCCATTATTCAAATAATTGTGGTCCAAATTGATTTCATTCATCAAATTAAACCCACTGTGTTGCATTTCTACACTTTATTTCATATATTACTTCAAAATAATATATATGGATACTTTAGAATAATATTTTATTTTATAAAACCATGACTAGATAATGATTTTGATGCCAATACCTATCAAATTAAATAGAAGTATATATTAATGTTTTATATAGGGTCTTAATGGTTCATTTAGATATTCCATATATCTAGGGGTGATAAATAATAATGAAACATAACATTGTATCCAAACTCTACTATAGACTTTACCAGTACTTCAAAGTATAACTCAAGATATAATTAGATATAATAATGAATAAAACTCCATACATCCTTACCACAACCTTAATTTATATCATAAAAAATTTATCAAGAGACAAAACATATATGATAGCAATTAGGTGTCATACCATTGTAAGTAAATAAATAAAACATTAATTCCTTCATTCCCTAAGATGTTTTAGGGATCTCAATGAAAATTTCAATCAAGTTTTTTTTCCATTTACAGTCTATCAATGGTATGGTTATATCTATCCCATGAAAAGAAATCCATAGCAATAACATGTTAGAATAAAAAAGCATTATAATAATTTGTATAATATCTCATTTCAAGAAGTGCCACCAAAAAATTATTACATTTTTCATTACATATTTTTTTTCTGAGAAGAATAAATAATGATGAACTATGAGACACTTTTAATAAATCCTTCTTTAAATATGGTATGGATGGAACACATCCACAGTTTATAAACACTACAATTATATCATAATAATCCTCTAACATAATAATATTTCACGCATTCCTCTATATATTTATATCTTCTTTATCCACCTAATTAATCATCACATTGAAAATTATTGAACACACATTTCTAAAAGGAAATTTTTTCCTCCTTGATTTAGGATTTTCAGATCCCTACTTTTAAAATACATAAATAATGAATCATTTGTTATTATCCTCATGTGTAAGCTAGAATAATACATTCAACTCAAAGCATCAAAAAAATTTTCTTTTTCCCATGGTGGAATGGAATTTCGAATTCATAATCCTTCGTCATCTCCAACCAAAATCTCTTTCATATATTCAATAATTTCTATATGAATATAAAATTTATCTTATATGAATAGTATATATATATATATATCCAATTTCCCTAAAAAGTTAATTACTCCATATATTTAATGAAAATAATTATGACATCTTACTCCAAATAATTATTTTGTTAATTTGGTAACACAATGAGATATTAAGAGAACACTATATACAATTTATTAAATTTCACACAACAACCATGATAAACAAACCAAAAAATTTTATTATTGAAATATGAAAATTATAACCATGTCATTAATTTGGAATGAATGATTACAAATAAATGATTTATTAAATAATAATTTATTACAAAATCAATATAAATGGTTTGGTAAGTGATTATAAAAAAATTTATTAAGACATATTCTTTTAAAAATTTATGTTTTCATAAAAAAGAATATTTTATTGATTTCATTAAGAAAATGAATATAATAAATTTTTCACAATTTTAGAAAAAAAATCACAAAATGAAAATAATTTTTCAATTCATCATATCAAAATTATTCTATGGTGGTATTTATAGAGTTTTTTAAAGAAGTTAAATATTTTGTCAATAGTAAAAAAATTAGAAAATATATTATCTTTTGTGACATCATCATTAAAGAAGATGAAAATTAAAAATTAATAGTTATTATAATATTCTAAACTATTTGTGATATATAAAATTATTAAACATGTTTAATTACTCATGTGTGATATTATAATATAAATATTATATTAAAATAATTTAAAACATGAAAATTATAATTTTAGATGATATAAATAATTATTAATCTTATGTTATGACTCATGTATGACATTATAATATAAATATAATATTAAAATAATTTAAAAAATGTAAATTATAATTTATTTCATTATTAATATGAATATTATTTTTAGTGTTGATACAATACATGCAAATCACTGGAAATGCAAAATTCAGTGCCTTGTAGATTATAATTCAGAGGTTGAACGTCCTTCAATGACCATTTTAATAAATATAATCAATAAATAATGATTTAGGTTAGTGTTTTTTATTTTTCGTGTTATATAAAAGTAATATTTTCCAAATTTTTATGAAAAGAAAGTGCAATGAAAAAAAATTCAAATTAATAAATTAAATAAGTTTTCATGACATATATATGTGTTTATAAGCATAATTAATATATATTAATGATTATAATAAGTCTATTTAATTTAGTTTTTTATATGATTTATTTTTATCATTTATATATGAAATAATTTTAATTACATTCTCATCTGATAGTGGCACAATGATTGTAAAAGTAGAAGAAAAATCCAAAAAATTATATATAGAAGTTATAAAATAAATATAATATGAACCAATAATGAAATGAAGTAATTGAGTTGTTGTTAATTTTTAGTATATATGGACAATAATCATAAGAAATAAAATTTATGATCATTTTGAGCCACTTGTACAAAATTATGACTCTTATAGTGTTATTTAATGATATGGAAAACATGTCAAACTCTCATTTTGAGTAGGTTTAATATTTTTAATATTATTTTCTGAAAATTATTTTTTAACTATAAATGGTTTTATGAAATAAAAAATATTCATATAATTATTTTATATTTTTTTAATTTTTATTAATGATATAATTATGTTAACTCATAGAAAAATGATGATGCAATAATTATTCAACTAATGGAAAATATCTAATAAATAATATTAAAAAAAATAAATGTAATATATTTGGAATTAATAAAACAAATATATAATTTTTATAGATTAATAGAGAATATTAGAGATGTATAAAAATATTTTTGATGATGATACCTTGTTTTATATTAATTATTAAGGACAATTTAATGAATAGTTTCAAAATCGACAATAAGGATATTTCATGAATATAGTATTTTATTAATTAATTTATAAATAATATAAATATTAAATAATCACAAAAAGGATAATATATGGTCTAAAAATCATACTATCTACATTTATATTTCATTTTTATTCATTTGAGTCAACAATAGTCTAAAAAATATTTTAATCTTTTTAGAAATTCTGGATGTGCCCCTCACTTGAATTATAATAGGGAACACATTACATCCAATCTTTTCAAAACTATGAACCATCTATATCAAAAATATTGTTTTAATTTAACATATAATCAATGATATATTATTTTTTAAGGTTATTTTCCTTCAATATAGACCCAACCTATGTCCAAAAACTAATGTTATAGAGGTACTCCTTTATAGAATAGGTGATCAATGTTACCATCTCTTTCAAAACTCGTTCTTCTTATACTTATACATATTGAATTATTAATATCTAAAATTAATATATATAGTGTCATATATATAACAATATGTTTTTATGTTTATTATTTAATTGTATTATTCAATTTATATATCCAATTAAAAAACTCAAGCATTGTGTGTGGTTAGGTATAACTTATTATCCCCACAAAGCTGTTTAATATTTTTTAACACGACTTTAATTTTATGGTTATAACGATGGAAATAAAATATATATAAATTAATAATCACATAATATTGATTATGTATGATTAATATAACATCCATTTCCATACCCATTCAAAATTAATGGAATGATACCATCGCTCGTGCGTGTGTGCGGACTATCATCGGCACGATGTTATACGATTCATCTACAATGAAAAATAATCAAGAATGGTTAAAAAACTCTATATAATTATTAAATATGATATTAATAACTTTAATATCATTATGTATTAGATGGATCTATATTTAATTCAATTTAATTCATACATTAATGATAAAACATGCAAGAGAAAAAAAGTCAAATAACACTCAAAACAAAAAAAATAATGAAATATTATTACTGATCAGGTGCTAATAATTTATAAAATGATCATATAAATTATTATAAATATGAATATGAATCTTTAATAAATTAATAATATTAGTTAAATCATTATAAAGGTTTATAAATTATACACAACTAATTGGAAGCATTAGGTAAGGGGGTTTTCACTAATCTTTCATTCCTTAGGTTATATATCATCTTCATTGATAATATTATGACAATATAATCTATGTAATATGTTATTGTTGATTTATATATAATTTAAACTTATTTTTGTATTTATATATATATTTTTACTCATAATAACTACATTGTTTAACTCTCACCTTAATGATAAGATCATAATAAGGGTTTTCCTAAGTCAATTATCTATTCATTGGGATAATATTTTACATTGTTGATTATGTAATGTAAAGGTTTTTTCATAAATAAATTTTGATTATATTATATTTTTTCACTTATTTTATAAGGATTTAGAGTTTATGAACATTATTGATTCATTTGATTAATTTTCACTTCAACCATTCGATATTTGTAGGGGATATCATCTCAATTTTTCTTTCATTGATGCATATTTTAATATTTTTATCCTAATTTCTTGTTTATGGTTTATATAATATCCCTTTGATTTTTTATGATCATAATTAATTTAAAATATTATTTTTTTAAAATATCCATATTTTCTATATCATGGATATGATTGTCATTGAAACCATACACTAGTTTTTACATACGGTGATTATATTAAAAGTGATCTGAATATCTTGGGATATAATATTAAATTAATATATCATAATCAGTAAGGATATTTGTTGGTGACAAAAATTTATTAGGATTTAAAAAAAATTATCATGTTATATGAAGTATACATTTTACATGTATACATGAGTGGGGACAGGTTATATGTTCCCCCTAGAGGTATTGATATATCCCATTAGAAATAATAATTGACCAAAACAAATGGTTTTTTATTAGAGAAAAAGCATAAAATATCATGTGAAATGTCTTAATTGTTAGGTACCATAGTCTATGGGATCATGGAATCTAATAATAATGATATTTTTTCATTGAGTATTCATTTATTATTATCCTTGATATTTTCACAATGATATAATCTATAACATTTGGTAATGTTTTTATATGTGTTTTGTCTAACTAATTTCTTTCCCAATGATTTTTTCTGTTCATGGGTCATTTATTAATTTTTCAAAACATTTTTGAATATTTTAGGGAATGTGAATAGTTTACACATGTTTTGACCATGGTTTTATAAATTATGAAACCAGAAAATTTGGGGGATACATGGTTGGATCTTTATTTGACAATGTTTATATCCAAACCATGAAACACTTCCAGTTGTTATGCTCTGGGCACATAGTTTGACCATGATTATTTCAAACTGCACAGCTTTCCCCATGGAACCATGCTAACAATAATTAATTTAATGACAGTTGTAATTAAATACCAGAAACCCCCATAATCTAACAAAAAATCCTCAAACTCAATAATAATCAGATCTTTAGGATTTTGGGATCCCCTTAGAGGAAACTTGGTTCCCCAAACATCATCACATAGTGGATCAAAGTAAAAATCAAGGAACAAATCTTCTATTTTCGTTAATCCTTCTATTATTTTCTAAGATATACCTTACCATATTGATTTATTCATCATAATTATTTTGAAATACTTGAGTTTTGTTGGATCATGATTGATTGATGTGGAATTTTAGATTTGGATTATCACTTATCTTATTTCATGACCTATCTGCTTAGACTGGTGATCTCAATCAAAGTAAACACATAACATTTTTTTGTTGGATTCCTTAATTTTCAAGTAAGTGATTCAATGAATTTATTTCATTTTGTGATTTATTTTTTCTTGATATTTCAATGATAAATGTTTTCTGAATTTCTAATAAATTTTTTATGAAATTAATCAATTAAATTCATTATAAATGATTCCCTCACCCTATCCACATTTATGTGATTTTTGTATTAATTTAATGGCTACAATATGGATCTTTTACACTTTTTGTGAATTCTTTGAAATCTATGTTTTTTTTGGGATTTATTTAAAATGAAATTTTAATGGTTTTTTATGAAATTAGTGGATTTTTCCCAAGATTTATTTCTTAAATGAACTTACATCATATAAATTATGTGAATTGAACTATTTGAAATTTTCAAAATAGTTTTAAATAATTTAATTTTATGTAGAACCAATAACCTCCGTGAAATTTTTTAATGCTTATTTGGAAAGTGGTCTTCATGGTTTATTTGAAATAAATGATTTATTTTTATGAAATGATGTTGAAAATCCATGTTTTGAAATTAATTCAATATAATTTAAATTTCAATACTTAAATTAAATTCATTAGGGATTCATTAAAATAAATGATATATTTAATGTACCATTTATAATTTTAGTGAATAATTGTTAAATGGAGATTGAATTATTAACATTTTGAATATTTTACTGATTAAAAGTAATTGGAATAAATTGATTATTTTTAGTAGACTATTTATAAATTTAATGTTGAATCAGAAATGAAGCGGGTCTGGTAAACTATATTGAATGAAGGAATTATATAGAAGGATTTGAATTTAATTGATGATTCTTGTAGAATAGTTGTCACTTTATGATGATAAAACCATGTAATAATCCTTTAATGTAAATTTATTCTTTTAATTATCATTTTTAGGTGTTGAAAAGGGGATTATTTACTTTTTGGGAATTGGGGGTGAGCGTGAAATGTGTTGTTAAGGCCAGTTCCCATGTTTAGTGAGGATCATCATGTGATCCTCATAACTCAATTACCTCACTCACCTATTTTGACTAGTTATGGGAACTGGGATAATTAGATGAGATGTCCTTGATTTCGGCTTCACTAGAAAACTAACACCCTTCTAGTGGATCTACATCGAGTGAAATTTTCACACTATAGACATGCTACTAGGAAAGTGTGTGTGAATTAATGTTGTTATCTTAGACCCATGAGACTAGATATAACACCAATTTTTTCATGTCTTAATTTTATTTCCTATTCTATGTGGTAACCACTATCATACATTGTTTGTACCCTTGTCATTGATATACTTGAACTCGATACATGACATATTTGGTTTTCATCATTTTGAATCACAGTTTTATTACATGATTCCTTTATTGGTATTACACACATTGACTAAATTGTATATATTTTTATTCATATTTTCATATCAGGTACATATACTCAACTTCTATTGATTATATAACATTATCTTTTGAAATGGTTTTCAAATATTTACATGAAAATTATTTTCTTTTAAATAGTGAAATGGCATGTTTAATATGATTAGTAAACTAAATTATAATAAATTTTTTACTTCTCTATTTTTAAACTAATATTCATAATATCCCATTTATACTCATATTTAATTATATTTTAATTTACTTGTAATGTAATTGCATTGAATCATTGGTGGAATCATTGTGTCCTTTTTAGCTTACACCCCTCTTATTCATTTTTCTGATTTCATCTCTTTATTATCATATATCAGGTTTTTATGATCTATTGTTCTATTGTGGTTTTCATCATGGTTGACCAAGGGTGAATGAATATGGATATGGTGGGTGGTCATACAAAACTAGATGATGGTGTTTGGTTATTATGTATTGCTTTCAGTTTTCATAGTGTCTTTTTGAACATTGATATGTTTGTATTCTTTCTTATATATAATATTATTTCTTCATTAAACATTATTATTGCAATAATTTTATTGTGAACTTTTCCCCAATAGTTCATTTTGTATGCCCAGGTGCTTTTCTCTATCTTGTGGATATTTGGAATGCTCTTCAGTTTAGTGGAAAATCAGTTTGGGTATCAGTTTTGATGGTATTCCATGTTGGTTCATTAAAATTGGTATTATAGGAGGTCATTCCATAAATGAAATTACTTTAATTTTAATTCGTTATTTTATTTATGGTAGTTCTTTTTATAATATAGATTAAAAAAAATTAGGGCTCAATAGGTAATATGTTAGTGGGTTCTCTTTCTCCACATCTTTATGGTGAGACATAAGTTACCATGGACATATAAACTTGAGTATTATTTAGAGTTATTAATATTCTAATGATTAATTATACTTATATTCCTAATGATATTGTCCTTTATTTAGAAAATCTATTATGTGTTTTTGAACCATAATGTAAGGAGGACCATAATGGAACCTTATTTTTATGGTTCAGTAAACAAGTAAGAATCCTTGTTGATGATTTCGAAATGAGACCATGAAAATTTTAAATGTATATGTGTGCATTACAAGGCCATTCAACCAAAATTATTTTATAATAACGTTTTTTAAAACATGAATCCTTTTCCATTTTCTTACAAGTGACTTTACATATGTGAGGTTGGTTATGTGGGTTATGGATTATGTTTGTTTATTGATCTTATTTGGTGGATTCAAATTTTATCACATGTCAATAATTTTAAATCCCATGTGAATAAAATTAGTTCCATATCATATTTTTTGGTATGTTCTTTAAGAAATGTTTTTTAAAAATAATTATCAAAGAATATTAACTGATTTGGTAAAAAAAATTATAAGTAAAAATATTTTCTTCAAGTTGATTTAAAATAATAATGTTTTCCATTAATGGATACTGGGATAAATGATTTTGAAACTATAGAATAATTTTAAAGTGATGGTAAATAGTTTTTTGAAACTATAAATGATTTATTACATGATTTATAAATTAGATATTAAATGGTAATTTTTTATAAATAGTGATACATTTTTTGTTATGAACTCAGTGATGTATTAATTAAAATTGTTAGTGAATTGTTTTTAAATATATATTTTCCCTTTTTGAGTGTAGTACAATGAATGAGTTGATTTTCCTATGATTTTTTTTGTTCAAAAATAAATCCAATGATTTTCTTAATAAATGATATAATGTTGGACCTATGGTATATTCCTTGGGGTAGTTATTCATGTTTTCTAGAAGTTGAATCCATATTGAAAGACTCTACATAGACTCTATATCGAGTTTCATATCATGAGACATTCTTACTATCGAACCCTATTCATGAATTCTTGGATTGTCATCCTCCATATTATAAAGGAGAATGATTTCATCTTGAGTATGCTTACTAACTTTAAGTAGTTGATGTGATCTTTTATACACTCAAGTATCACGTATCTCTGAAGGTAGAATCTATACACTCTTTTTTTGATGGACTTGGAGAAGAATTATTTGAACTTGTGATTACCTATGGTATGTATGAAATAGTGTATTTTGGTTTCATCAAATTAGTCTTATTTGACTAGCATTATCCTTGGGAAGTGAAGATGGATATTTTTTTTAAGATATTGTGTTTCAGTAATGATTATCTATCAGTTCTAATGTATTCCATTAATTTCTTAGATTTGGAATTTTAGATAACTAGTCTCATTGGAAATTAATTTATTATGGATACAACTTTTAGAAAAATTATTCCCCTTGACCACGTAACTACCATGCATATGTAATTTTTGATAGATTATCTTGATATTCATAATAGGGCCTTTTTAGTTGAAGTGGATCTATCAAAATAATAAAAAATTTCTAAGTTACACATACCCAATTTAGTAAGTTCAGCTTCCTTGTAAAAAAAAAGAGGAAAAACATGTGTTTCCAATGTGGGGAACCTCATCATTCAAATATTTTTTTTCTCAAAATATCGGAGTGTTTGTACGTAGTGTGGTCACTTAGGTCACTTTATGTGGTTCTGTACATTGGATGACTGAAAAAGGGGAATTTATGTAAAGAATAACATCGCTTAAATGAAGGGAATAAAATGATTCATTATAATAAGCCTCTATCCCAAGTCCTTTGAATGATTTTTTTCATGGAGTGTTGGATAATTTAGATGATCTAGCTATTTTTTTGAATGAGGTATTAAAAATAGATTTAATTTTTCCTTGTGGCATTTCGTTTTTTTTTTTGAAATGTTTTTTTGAGGATATTTGTGGTTAATATCTAGTAGACCTTGGTTGGGTAATTATTTGGATTGGTGAAATGATAATTGTTTCATTTATTTATTTCTTTATTATTATTCCTTATTGTTCCGCTTATTTTCACATTATGTTTACAGCTCAATTGATTTTTATTGTTTGATAACCATAATAATAGTATAGTTCCATATTGTGCACTGACATGTTTGTGTGAGATCTTAGTGCATAGAATTGGACATACGTTCTAAATATACTTTGGAATGTATGATTTTTTTTAATATTATATGTACCTGGTGGTTTGGGTGTTTGATTTGATGAGTTTGTTGATGGGGTGAGGCTTGGTTTTAAAAACTCTTGAGTTACCATTGAGTACATAAACCTGTTAGAAATCATTGTCATTGGTTTACATTGACTTTAGATAGTTTATCTTAAATTTTTCTCTGAAAATAATAGTTCAAGTAACTTATTTGGGTTTTAGAGATGTTCATTAATTATGTTACACCATTTTGTTGACTATTTAAATGGGTGTGGAGAACTATTTCATGTCTCTAATATTTTTATTGTATGAAGATGTGTGATGATCTTGGTCTATTAATATTGAAGTCATGGGTACTGTTAAACTATATTTGAGCCTCACTTCTAGTCTAGAGACCTTCCACCTCAAAATATGAGTGATGAATTTCTTATTGTGTAATAATATTCCAATATTTAGTTGTCATTCTTTATGGAATAAAAAATTCTTCTTGTTGGGAGGTTGTAACATGATATTAATTTTTTATTTTTTTTACACATTTATTTTATAAACCAATGATTGGGTATCTTAGAGGGTCATTAGTGGAGTTTTCCTAGAATATTTGATGGTTTATTGGCATGTGAAATTTATGTTCACAATCTGTAAAAGCATGTATCTTGGACATCAAGGGGTCAAATGGTTATCACAAGTTTTGGTGAGGTGTAAAACAGAAATCTAGAAACACTTCCAGTTGACCTATTTAGAGTTAACTATTTCTGTATGGTTAGTGTTATCCATCTCACATGGCCCAGTAAGCCTTGTGAAGGGTAATTAATGTTCTAAAAATTATAATTAAAGATTTAAAACACCCATTAATCAACCCTAAACTCCTCCCAATTGATCATAATATGATCTTTATGATTTTGGGCACAAATGGGATTCATTTTTGATCCCCAAACGTCAACTTCTGGAAAGTCAAAGGGAAAATCATCACTTTTATTGAGTTCTTCTATTCATTTCTTAGATCTCCATTCCTTTATTGAATTCTTTATCCTAATGGTTTTGAAATATATTAGATTTTTTGGATCTTTGTTGATTAAGGTTGAAGTTTTGTTCTAGGATATCCTCTATTTTCATTCTTTACATATCTTCTTATATCTAGTAATAATTATCAAAGGAGATATGTCTCTAATTATTTATGGTTGTATTGAACAATTTCCAAGTCATTTTTCTATTGAATTTCATAGTTTTTTTATTCATTATTTATTTATAAGTCATTGATACATATTTCCTTGTTTCTAAATCATGACCTATGAAATTCCACAATTGAATTTTTAATAAATGAATCTATGACCCTATTTCATATTAATTTATTATGGAATTAATTTAATGGATATAATCTAGATATTTTTCAATTTGGATGATTTTTTCAAATTCTATGTTTTTTAGTTATAATTTCAAAGTTATTTTTTAGGACATTTTGGTTAAATAAATTTCATTGTCCTAGGTTTTGATTTCATAAGTGAACCAACTTATTTTAAATAAATTTAATTGAAGTATTTGAGATTTTAAAAATTATAAAAAATTTATAAATTATTAAAAAGAGCATGAACCTCAATTTAATTTTTAAATAAATATTTTTAAATTAGTTTTTTTAGTTATTTGAATTATATGATTTTTTTCATTGAAATATTGTGTAAAACCATGTTTTAAATTTTATTCAATGATTTTTAAATTGTAATATTTGATTTCAATTGTTTAGGGATCATTTGAAAGAAATTATTGTTTTAAAGGCTTTATAGGAATTTTAATGGATAATTATTAAAGGATTTCAGTATTATTAACCATTTGAATGTTTAATTTTTTAAACGGCGTTTAAATGAATTAATGAATGTTTTAATTTCCAATTTTTTATTTTAATGATAAATCATGAAAGGAAGAGGTCATGGTTACCCTTTTTAATGTTGACATTATGTAAAAGTATTTGAATTTTATATATGAATTATAATGACTCAGTTTTCACGTTATTATGATCATCTATTTTAATAATCCATTACTGAAATTTTCTTCTTATACTTCGAATTTTTCAATTCTGAAATGGAGATTATTTACATTGAGGTGACTGGGTTTGAGAGTGAGATATGTTATTAGGGATACTTCCCATTATTGATAAAGATCCTCAAGTCATCCTTACAACACTATTAACTCACTCACCACTTTTGAATATGCTTGGGAACATGGATAACTAGATGATATGTTCTAGATATATTCTATATTATAGGACTCACACCCTTCTAGTGGATCTATAGCAAATTTGAAAGGTCGGGCTATGTACTTGTAGTATGAAAAGTGAGTGTTTATATAAATTGTTTTATTTAGACCATTGAGACTATATGTATGACCACAAATTGGTATTATTGTAATATGAGTATGTATTCTGAGGAGGAATCATTATCATACCAAGGTTGTATCCATGATATCCATATAATTTATCTCAATACATGACAGTGTTGGTTGTCACCATTTCTAACTTTATTTGACTTTCTTATTTAATTTATTGTTATTTTTTCACCTCAAATATATTTTATTAATTCATATTCCTCTTTACATATCATGTTCATGTTCTCATCTTTTTTTATTAACTAAAATTATCCTGTGAAATGGTTTTCATGGATTTTCAAAAAATATATGTTTTTAAGAGTTTAAATGTCAAGGTTTATAGTTTAAGTTTGTAAAATTATTTTTATATTTTCAAAACACTATTGTTTAAATACTATTCCTAATATACTTATTTTAATCCTCTTTTATCTTGATTTAATTAACTTATGATGAAACTGCAAATAAGCATTAATGGAATCCTACTAGGCTCATTATCTAACCAAAGTATTGCACCTTTCGGTGATTTCATCCCCTTATTATCTTATAACTTTTGATCATGATATTTTCTTCCATTTTGGGTTCATTTTTTAGCTTACCAAGGGTGGGCGACATTGGACATTTTGTGTGGTTATTAACCTTAACGAGGTAGGTTTTGGGTTTTATGTTATGCATTCAGTTCACTTGGTGTCTATTTGTAATATCATATATATTTATTGTTTGAAACATATATATATATATATATATATATATAATGATGTATCAACATTGAACTATGTTATTGTAATGAATTTAGTGAGAAATCAATCATAAAAGTTTTTTTTGATGACCATGTGCATGTTCCCAACCTGTGGACATCAGTAATTCTCTTTGGGTTAGTGGTAAAGTAGTTCTGGTATCAATTTAGATGGTATTATGGGTTGTTTCATTACATTATCCATGGGTTCATATTTTGAACAATTTATTGATTAAATGTAATTGGTTTTTAGTTATGTACATTTGGAAAATGATTAAGCCCTACGTTCCCAAGAGGGTTATGTTTTTAGTTAAATGTGCTATTTGTTCAGTTATTTACCTTTATATATAAATTATTTTTCATACACTATTGATCCATGATAGCTTTCGATGTATGATAATCCTCACTAATCATTTGAGATCAACTTTTATAGTTCTATTTTCCCCTAATATGAAGAGGTTATCATCTAATAAGTCAAATAATGTATATTATTTTCATTTTCTATGATATATTCTTTATTTAAAATGTAATAATGGTACTTTTTATGTATCTAGTTTAACCATACTACAAAACTAATTTTTTCCCCAGGTATGATAATCCTAGTATCTAATGCTTATGTAATAATGTAACCACCGAATATTGGATATTGGGGTCAACATATTTATATTTGGTATAATAAGAATTTTATTATGGATATATAGAACTATAGTAAGGATGACATTTACAAGAATTGAAAACCAATGATATAATTTTTTAGTATACAAAAAAACTAGGCAAATGATTTTGATAGTATTTATACATAATATTTCAATTTACTTCTTGTGACTCACTAGTTTTGTGATTTTATATTGTGTTTCATAATGTTATAAAAAAAATATAGTGTATTCCATTTTTATATAAATAGAACCCAGAAGAAAGAATTGCAACAATATAAATAAATGTGATACATATTGGTATTTCCCTCCTAGGAGAGATAATGAAGATGAAGAGGGACTTATATCTAGAGATGAACAAATTATAATTATATTTAGACATACGAAATAGGTTTGGAGTAATAACATTTCCTTTATGAAGCATCCTACTGATCCACAATGTTGTGAATCAATAATAGATCATTTCATGAATTATAAACCTCCATCATTTAATGGGGATATAAATCCATGTATAGTTGTGTAATGGATATGATCCTTAGAGATGATATTTCATTTTTGTAAAGTAATAAAGGGTATAATGTTGTAATGGTAGTATTTCATATATCATGGGATTAAAATAAATGTTGTTCATTGATTAAAAACACTAAGGATGATTATGTAATATAAAACATAGAATGGATGGATTTTAAGAAATGTTTCCTGGAAAAATATTTTCCTCACAAAAATCATATAGATATCAGAGAAATTTATTTAATTATCATATGAATAAAAGATGATAATGTTGTTATGTATGAATTAAGCTTTACAAGGTTATTTATTTATGCAATATAACAAATATTGAATCTATGGAGTATGATTGACCATTTCATTTATGGGATTAAGACAACTCTTCAATAGGAGAAAGTCCACAAAACTATCCATTCATATGAAAATATAGTATCATGTGTTATTCGAAAAGAGAATGAATTTTTTATGTCTTATGATGATGAAGAGAAAAATGATAATTAGAGGAAATTGGATCTAAATGTAGATAAACCAAATATTAGGATGATTTATTTTCATACATGTTATAATTTAGGAATAATATTATTTGATAATTTTAGTAAGGGAATGATATTTTTTATATGTGAGGAGAGAAAATCCTACAAGATTTTAATTGTAATAGAAATAAATATGTGGTTCAATGTTTATACTATAAGTATATAGGACACTGTGAAAGTTAATAACCCACATTTTAAGGTGTTATACCTTTGAATAAGAAATGATATCCGGATCATGAGTATTCTATTTATACATCTGATATAGAATGATAATATTTATTCGGTATTTAGATTTGAGAAATGTATTGTAATATTATTTTATTTATTATTTTTTGTTAAAGAAATCATGAACCCTACATGAATTGTACTACTATAACATTTCTTAATGGATTTTATATAATAAATTTAATGCAATAGATGATCCATCAACATGATTTAGTGATAGTATGAACCTCTTGGGAAACATGTATTTGAGGGACGATACTGTTTAATATGATCATAACAGTGAGATGATAATATCATGATAAATACATGATATATATCAACAATGTAAATCTGATTGTACAGGTGATATAAATTTGGTAGAACTAAATAATATGGAACTACTTAATTATTCGGTTTATGAAATCATTGATAGGGTTAATAGAATTATTGATTTAAGAAATATATCCACAAATCTATGTCTCATTTAAGGAATAATAAAAAATAAAAATTTTATTATTATTTTATAGTGATTCAATATAATATATAATAATGTAAATTTAATGTGACCAAAACAGATTTTATATAGGGATTAATGATTTCTTGATTTTAGAAATTTAGTGACCTTATTAAAAAAATTTGGAATTTTTGAGTTTGGATGATTTATAATGATAATTACTTATGGAATGGATTACATTTAACTTTGGGCTTTATTATCGTTGAAAAATTATTATAAATTTTCTAACCCATTTAATTTTAATAGATATTTATAGTACAATCAAATGATATAAAAATTTAATTATTTGTTTAAAGGGAAACAAGAATAGATAGTCATTTTTAATATCAATGTTATTTTCCATAAATAATGTAAATGTATATAGAATCACAAAAAAAGATGATATTATTAATATAAAATGTAATTAAATCCAATAATCATATTTTAATGAGTTTATTAGATTGAAATTAAAATAATTCCCTAAGTATGGAAGAATGAATTTGAAAAAAAAGATTACTTTTTTTGAAATGAATATAAATTTTCTTTTAACCAAACACATGTTTTTTTCTAATGGTTATCATCCATATTAGCATATTATCTATAAATCTTCATTAGACAAAAACTGTTATATTTCTCTTCCATGTCCGCATTTTTTATCATCTCTAATGTAATCCATCATATAAACATTGTTTTTTAGTTTCCATAAAATCTCCATTTCACAACAATTGTTGATGAATTAAAATGTTCTTTTCAGAAATATTTTTTTGTATTAATATAATTAAATTCAATGTAATTAATATTGTCAAATTTAAAATAATGATATTTCCTTAATTTAATATTTAATTAAATTATTTTAAAATAATAAAATTATTAATTAATCCCAAATGGGGTGAAATTTTATATAATAATTCATCACCTATTCATTTATATTTATTTTAGATGCATCTATATCTAGAATAAACTAATTCTATTTTCATTCGATTGAGAAATTTTGAAAGTACCCTCACATCAATTATTTAATAGAACCCCTTAATTCATATATTTACAACACATTGAGACTTTTATCTCATCAAAAAATTCTTAATTTATTTTATGCAAATAATTAGTTATGTTTTGGTTCTCTTTATCCTTCCAAAAAACTATCATAAATCCCATAATGAGCTTTATAAATGATATCCTTCGTATAAGAGGAAATGTTATTTACTAACTCCTTCAAAATTAATTCATCTTATTATTCTAAATAATGAGTTAATTAAATAATTAAATTATATCCCAAGTATCATGTATATACTATTATATTATTTATTTTATTATACAACAATATTTCACTTTTTATATATCCTATAAAACAAATGAATCGTGAGTGTGCACACACATAATAATGTCCATACACAATAATGTCGTTTTTCTCACCACCAGTTCAGTTGGATGGTTATATATATTGAAATAATTAATATATATGAATATTATGACCTGATATTTAATCATTAAAATTAAAATATCATCTATTTACCTATTCATTTACAATTAATGGGTTGATATCATCAAGTGTGTATTGGTACGACTGATCATTTCCATGAGACAATGTGATTAGTTTTCCATGTACAACATTAATGAATTGTTTTAAAACTATATTTGTTGATTAAATATGACAATAATAACATCAAGATAATAATTAATATGATTTATTTATATTCAATTCCAAAAAACATGGGCTTTTAGGACAAACATACTTGATAAAACCAAGAAATTAACACCAAAAATAACAAAAATAATTAAATACTATTAATTAATAGCTTGTAAGATGTTATAAATAAATAATATAAGGTATTATAAATAACAATATAATTCAATATTAACATAATAAAAATATTTAAATCATAAAACATGTTGAAAATTATGAAAAACTAAGAGGAATAATATAAGTCAGGGGTTTACTAAATAAATTCTAAATCATTGGGTTATATGTCCAATTAATTGTTTACATTAAGCCATTATTATATGAGAAATAAATTTTCATGGAATTTTCTTATATTCAAAAATGTATTTATTTGGATATAAATTGGTTACACAAAATTAATTAATTTATTAACTCTGAACATAATGATACGAACACAACAAGGGATTTATAAACAAAATTTCCATTCCTTGGGTTAAATATTTATTTTATTTAATATGTAATTCAATTATTATATGTGAAAATAATTATGATCATATTATGTTTCTATATACAGTTTTATTATATTGAATTATAGTTGATTCACACAAACTATTCATTTTATTAATTCTACCTTCTATGATTTGTCTTTGTAAGGGGCATCATCCCAATTTTCACTTTGTTGAAAAATATATTAATATTATGTAACTAAATTATTTTATATGGTATATATACTTCTCTTTAACTTTTTTATGATCATCATTCATAAAGAATATAATTTTTATAAAATATACTTATTTCTTATATCACAGATACGATTATTACATAAACTATATACCAGTTTTTACATATGGTTATTAATTTGATTATTATTTGAATAAATAGTGATATAATATTAAATATGTATCTCTTGATAAATACATATATTTTTTGGTAAGGATAATTATTCATGATTTTGATAGATGATTTTTATATATAAGACATTTTTTTGACATGCATACATGTTTGGGGCCCATTTATAAATAGCTTATCGATGCATTGCTATGTCGTATGAGACAAATAGGCTGGCCAAATTTATTGGGGTTTTATTTAATAAAAATGTGTAAAATTTATTTTGAAATGCCTTTAAATTTGAGGTACCAAGATAGATGGATTTATGGAAAATAATAATTATTCATTTTCCACATTTTGACTTCAATTAATATTATCCCTAATGTTTTCACTATGGTATTATCTGTGGTATTATATTGAACATGAAATATTAGATAATTGAAATTTGTTTTCAAATATTATAATTGCTATTTTTCTATGATCTATCTTCTAATTATATAAAATATTTTTATTTAATTTTTTGTGTGTTTTTTTATTTACATTTCTATATCAATTCTGTTTTTCCACTATAAATTACTAATAGATTCTACAGTACACAAATACATACTAATAATTTTTTCTCACCATTTTCTTATTTTATTTTCATAGGGATATGAGGAATTTATTTTTTTAATTATCTCTAGTTTCTGTTGTAATATGAGTACCATTTTTCTATCTAGTTTATGAGGACTACTATACTATTTAGTTTGTGAGAATGTGATTCATTGTATCTAGTTCTAATGTAATACAGTAACCATAGAATCTGATATACTATGGTTAGGGTACTTATAAATTCTAGTAGGGAACCATCAATTTTCACGAGGAATAACTTATCTCTATATCATTTTAATTTCCCATGGTAATTAACATGATTAAAAAATATTCCCAATTTAAACATAATATTTAATTATAAAATAATTTATACAAATTCATACCAACCAACACATCATGTAGGACAGTGGTAATAATTTCACCTTTATTTACCTTTTTTTGGTTCAATCTCTATATCCAATCAAGATGTTATATGTATTTCTTTTTTTTACCACAATATTAAAAAAACACTAATAATCTTCTTGAAAATATAATTAACATTCAAAAACATTTCCTAAATAATAAAAATACATATAATCAAAGAATTGTATAAATTCCTTTAATATTATGAATATATCGTTATTCATTAAATAATACATCATGTTAAAATAGTGTAACATATTTCAAAACAAAAACATTATAATTTAATAACAATATATTCGACCGTGTGAATGACAAGTAACTCCAAGCATAAACTCGAATATAATATCTTGATAATTTACAATATATTTACTATTTTAAATAAATTAAATAAATTTTATAGATTTAAATTAAATATACACTGAGTTATCATACGTAGCATGAAATAAAATGTTTCTCCAATTGATTGTTTTACATGTAAAACATAGTATTACCAAAAAATAAAATATTGTTAAACTTTTACTATTTTATATAATATGATATAACCTAGATGATAAATTAGTGGTTATGAATATTATTGAGAAACTTATGAAAATATAGGGTTATTAAAAATATAATTTAAATTCATTGGTTTCTAATTAATTATAAATTAATATAAGGAGAAATTTAATATAAAAATAATATTTTTATTAAAAAGTATATTATTCTAACAAACTCTTTTAATGATAATAAATTAAATAAATTATAATTATTCAGTGATATTAAAGTATTATATATATTATATACTCCTTAAAATATTTTTTTTATTTATCTTATAGATTGGACAAGTATAAGAAAAGAACAAACCCAATTTTAGACATAAAATACAATATGTTTATAAAGGCAGTTTTACCATTTTTTAATGAAGAACAGATTTTAAATAAAATTTTTGGAACCATTATAGACTTTATATATAAATAAAATATTCAAATTTGAAATATGAACATAAAAATTAGGTTATGGTTAATTTTTTTTATTTTTCAGGGATGATTGAATTTTTTATAAATAATTTAAAATACCGAATTTTAAGTCAAAACTGCTTAGTCATCTAATTTATTTATAATTATACATAATATTAATAAATTTATCAAAAGTTTAATAAGATAATTTTATTATGAATTAATATAATTTAGCTCATTTGAATTAATTTCACTTATAATTTTAAAATAAAAACATAGAATTTTTTTGAACGTTTTTACCTTTTAAATATGCATTATTGTCCAATCTATAGAATTAAATTTATATTTATTTCATCCATTTATGTGATTTAAATATGGTCAAATTTATTAACTATTTGGAATAATAATAATTTTTAATTTATAATAATGTAAAATTAATATTTCACAATATATATTAGGGAATGTAACTAAAATTAATTTCAATAATTAAGGTAAAATTAATCATAACAAGGTACTAAAAATTTAACCAAAGGTACAAAAAATAGCTAAACGTGTGTGAAAACCATTTTATGGTGATATATATACCCTATAATTCATTAGATATTATATTTTTAATTATTGGAGCAACATTCAAAGGGAAAAAATGTGGGTGGAATTCCCTTTTGTTATAGTTACACGAGTGCCACTCCTCCTCCCCTATAAAAGGCACTCTATACACCAACTACCTCACACCTATAAAGACACATTTGAATGAATTATATATACCAAAATATCCCAATAAGATATAACATCTTTCCCCCAGGCTCCCTAGTTTTATTTCCATTATCCTCCCCCTAAACTCTCATTATTCAATGATTATATAACAAAAACAATATCATAAATATAATGATTTGTTTCTATATTAATGGTTCAACCTATACATTCACACACAAATAACTAATTAGTAATGGACATAACGTTTATTTGCATGGAAATGTATCACCTAATGAAATATAGATTGTATGTTCTTCCATTACCACCTCTCATACTAGGATTTATGATGTACATATTGTTTATATATTATATATATGGAATTTATAATATAATTATTGTTTTCACATTTTTATATAACACAAACCTTTATTCATTCTGATTTCATTAAATATGATGACATTATTTGTGGTATTGTGGACTACTGCCCCCTCAAAGTGAAGGGATTCATTTATACTATACATAGAATATATAAAGGATTGTTTTATTAAACCTATGATAAATTAATGACATAAATTTGATACTTTAATTATGATATACATTTATATCATTTTAATTTCATTCATTTAATATGATAAAAATGAATGTAGCATTCATGCGTACGTATAGCCTACCGTCTCTTTGAACAGTGCATTTCATTTCTTATCTCGAAATATTATTAATTATTATAAATATATTAATATATAATGAATATAAAATATATTTAAATCATTTTTAATATTATGTAGATGATTAAATAATTATTTACATATTAATGAAAATAAGGAAAAAATCATAAAATACTCAAAAGAAAATTAAATCAACTCCCAAAATAGTGAAAATAATTGATTATTTCTAACAAATGGATAATAAGATATTATAATAATATAATATATGATATTTTCAATATGACTATCTCTTTGTTATTAGTTATTATCATGTTTAAAAGTATTATAAAGGATGTTAATGAACATTCACCTTAAAAGAAAACAACATGGTGTGGGATCTCGTCTCAATTTACATATCTAATTGAGACATATTTGTTATTATACACCTATTTTCATGTAATATAGTGTATATATTTCTATTTGAAATTTTATATTAAGAATATATTTATTCTCAAGATATTATATGTTTCGTTTAATGTTATTACTTCATGGATATTATTGTTAAAAAATTTAGAAATTATGTGGGAAACATTGGAATGATTAAATACAACTCTCTTCAAGATCATCTTTATTTATTATATTTATAATCTCACATACTATAACACCCCATGCTTAAACAGTACATTATCTTTGAATAATGCAATAGCTTGCATTTTACACAACAATATGATTCAAACATAGTCAACAAATCAAACTAACCGTTATGAATAATAAAATCCACTTTTTGTAATTTTATAAAATTCATCTATCAAAATGGAATTAATTTTTCGATTCAAAATATAAAAATTTGATTAGGGTGAATTTATGGAATTTTTCTAATAAACGTTCAATTTTTGATGAATTGTGAAAACCACTGTGTCATTGTCTAAAACAAACTTTTTATTTAAATAATTAATTATTTTATTTAAATATATTTTAGGTCAAAATCGATACATAATGCCTATATAGTTTAAATGTAATTAATTGGATTCATTTTGTAATAATATTAGATATATAAAATTTTATTGAACATTTCACCATCTTTTACCCACCTCCTATGAGAATTTTAAAATTTTCATAAAACATAATTTTTCCGCTTCTATGAGTATAATTTCAAAACTCTGAGAGAAAACGTTGATAGTAGTAATAAAAATGCAGTTCAATGAGATTAAATTATTTTTCGTTGAATATTAACTTTTTAATTTTATTTACCATGGTTAAAAGTAAATAGGGTAATTGAGGGTAAAAATGATATTATTATTACCTAAAACATGTCCTAATTCTATTGGATAAGTGTGATTATACCAAAAAACCTTAGGAATAAAATAAGATCCTCTATGTTCATTTGGATTAGATTAGGACAATTATTATTATTTTATTTAAAAAATATTTAAAAGAGTTAAAATCAATGTTTAATAACAAACCCATTTTTAATATAAGGTTATACATAAGATAAATTCGACTATAAATATTAATTATAATGCTATAACGATTTCCTACATAATGATATTTTATTTATAGTTTTTAGACATTATATGATTTATTTAAGACACAATGATGATGCAGTAATTACCTAAATAATGAAATAATAAAATAATTGATATTATAATTATCCACATAAATGTTATTTGAGACTTTTGATGAATTAAACTAATTTTAAAGATTAATATGACATGTCAGTATTTGAAATATGAATTTAGTTTGATGTAATATTTTTGTTAGGACTTTAAAAAAAATCGTTTATTAAATAATTTCAAAATTGACATAATTGTGTTTTATAAACAAATGTTATATTATTGGTTTATATAATATTATTAAAAATCTTAGGTTTGACTAAAGGGCCTAAATTATATTTTATATTCCACTAATTAACCAATTGTGGTTCTCTTGGTAGTTTTCAGTAAGTTTTTTAACCGTATAATATATATATACAAAGAGGCCTGGTAAATGTCAAACTATTTAACTAATAGTTAAATCTAAAAGATAAGGATAATATAATGACCTAAACCTATATAAAACCTATTGGTTGAGTGGATTTTTACAATACCAACCTTATCATCTAAATAAATCATTTTGGAGACATTTGAAACCAAAAATTATTTTAATATAAAATAATATTTAAATCTTTTTCTATGGTGCCCCTCACCTCTCTTATAAATTGGAACTTACCCTTCTCTCTAATTCACTACTCCAAAGCCATTTGACTAGGCCAACAACTACCCAAATATCTTCTCAACTATCTTACCATCATCCTAAAGGCCATAATTTGATCATAAATCCAACCTATTGATCCCTTTTAATCAAATCAAAATGAAGAACCTGAAAGAAGAGGTAAATATCTCACCACCTCATTCAAGTTATTTTTTTCTTCCAATTACTCTTTATTTTCTTTTTCATTTTAAAATAATAACTCCAGTATCTTCTATAAACTGTGATGTTATTATAAAAATGGTGCAACCATATTCATTATGTTATCCATCTTATGAATAACATTTCACCATACATGCATGCGTACGGCTTACCGTCTCCACACCGTGGTGTAGTTGTTATTCAATACATTATTATTTAGATGTGTATAATAATGATGTATAATTGATTTAAATAATAGTTATAAAATGTTAAAGATTCTGTATATATGATATATCATCCATTTAGTTATGATTTTAATTACAAAAGAATTATATTCTCGCTCGTCCGTACATAAGGATTACTGTCTCCACGATTGCGATGATATTCATTAACAATTTTAATCAATCATGAATAATGTTTATGTGATGGTTAAAAATAATATTTAAGAATTTAATATCATACTGGATATGAATTAAATACTTCCTATCCATAACAATATTGGCTTGCGTAACTAAGCATATAATGTAAATTGTATCAGTTAACACCCGAAACAATCATAATACTAAAATAATATTAACAATGAAATATTAGAAGATAATATATGATATCATATATATGTATATGGTTCTTGTATAATTTAATAACAATGATTGAAATATTATACCAGAGGTTAACATACCCTTGACCAAGGAAATGTACAAAGAAACGGTTATTTTTACAATCTCATTATTAGCCGAGGATTTTTTAAGTAAGTATCTACTGGGAGCACTTAATCATCCACTTAAATGTTCCTTAAAATAATACATCAAAACATTCTTACTATTTACAAGACTATCGGTTAAATTCGTTTATACCCTTGTTTGACTTTTTATAAAATGGTTTTAAAAGAAAATTTGTGTCTTCTTTCAAACAAGGTACTTTATTTCCTTTTCGACAAAATTATGGGAAGAATGTCTTTTTTTAACTTATAAGGTGGGTGTGGTTATTTTCAACCATTGTAGAATCATTGAAGCTTCCCATACAAGCTCCAAAGAATAATTTCAAAATAAATTGTTTCTTTTATAATTATATGACTTTTAAATGATTTCAAAATAGTAAGAGGTATTTATTTAAAATATTTTTCATTACATCAATGTCAACATCTGTTGATGTATTTTAAACTTGTTTGAAGTTGATTTATTATGATACAAATCTTAAATTTTTTATTGAAGGTTTTGTGATATGTTTGACTGTTGATGTGTTATTTTAACACCATTCATGGTTTATGGATAATGTATTTATATTTCGTATTATAATTTTAATACGAATGATTATTCTATGTTTAAAATAGTTCATATGATAAATACATTGGACTTAGTAAGTCATGAGTGAGCCAACTATAGCTCTTTGTTGCATTATTAGGACTCATGAGACAAACTAGTGTCTTGGTACAAAGCATTGACAAAATATTATTTGTGGTCTTTCCACAAGACCTTGACTATGTGGTTTTGAACTCTAGCATTATGAATTATATCATTATGAATGTGGATATTGATATATCATGGGCTTATTCGATTAGTTGAATATCCATGTGAATAAGAAAATGGCATTGATAGATTTTATATTTTCCATATCATGCTGAATTTAATGTTTAAAAGGCTTTTGTTTTAGTCTTACATTGCCTTAAATTTTTTTACTTATTTGTAAATGTTTTTGCTATATTATTATCCTTACTGAGCATTTGAGATCACCCCTTTCTATCTATAATTTTTATCCCAAAAAAGCAAATAAGTATATTATGACTAACCTACAGGGATAGTCTAATTTATATGAGTGTGGCCTATTAAGACTATGTTATTGTAGTCTTTCATTATATAATGTAATGTAAAACATTTCAATGTATCTAGTATTTCTAATGCTACTAAACTAATCGGTATTTCGAGACATGATCTTTTGTGATCTTACCAATGTAATGTAATAATGCACCATCTCTGGGTAACTAGGGTTGGGGCATTACAGTTGGTATCATAGTAAGTTTTGTACAAACCATGGAATCTAGATTTAGAAAAACTCTGAATAGAGAACATTACCCTAATATAGACTTTAAAGATTTGAATAGAAGAATTTCATAGAATTTTGGTACTATAGAGATTTTTTGAGTTTTCCAAACAATGCATCCCTCTTTGGATAAGAGTGGGTAGATGCGGCTCAAGCACAAATTTACCTAGGGGTAAAACATAAAAACACCTCTTTGTGCTAGAAATGAACCAGAATTGGTGCACAACAATAGGACTTGTTGCACTCTTGGTTACGTCACATCCAGAGGATATGCTTAGGATGATTCTCATTTTCATTACAAAACATTATGATGAGTTTATGAATATATACTTCTCAAAGAAAACATTTTTATAACTATGGATTATATCCATAAACTATTCAATTAATGTTAAGTGTTCTACAAGTTTGGATGTATGTATTGTGATTCATAATTTAATCTAGTGTATGCAATTATTTACAAATGGCGCCTAGTGGAAGGAATAGAAACCATATCAATGCATGTAATACATGTATGGATTTCCCTCCTAGTCAAGATAATTATTGTGGAGCTCGTGAAGTAACTTGTGCTGATCATCTTATCACTATACTGGGACAACTCAATTAGGTTATGAATAATAACCTTACCTAAATGGAGCACCCTGATCTAAAATGTGGAGGATCAATGTTAGAATGCATCATGAGGCAAAAAACCCATTATTAAATGGGAGTAAAAATCCATTATTATCCGAGTAATGGATAAATTATTTAGAGAAAATATTTCATGCTTTGGGAGTAGATAAATAGAAAATGTTGCCATGGTTGTTTGTTTCATCACGGAAGATGCAGATCAATAGTGGTCATTGATTCAAAACACAAAGGAAGATGATTAAGTATCAAATATGGAATATAGGGAGATTGAAGAGGTTTTATTACTAAAATAATTTCCTCGTGACAATTGAGCAGATATGGAAAGATAATTTTTCAGTCTGAGGGGAAAATAGGATGAGAATGTCTCAAAATATGAGGCTAACATTACAAGGATAGCAAGGCATGCATCAGATTATATACTTAACCCAAGAAGTAATATTATTCTATTAGTTAATGGGTTTAAACCATTTCTTGGTCAGGAATCAGTCTCACAATCCCTCTCATCATACGAAGATATTGTCCCATGTGCTATAAATATTGAAAAAGAATTCATTAATACATACGAGTTTAAAGAAAAGAAGGAGAAGAAGTGAAATGTTAAACACTGAAGAAATGGAAATAAGGGGAATAAAGGAAAAGATTTATATTTATCCTATAGTAAATATGGGAAGAAACAAATCGGTACTTTTCTGAAGGGAATGGAAGTTTGTTACAAGTATGGTGAAAAAGGCCACCATGATTGTGATTGCAAGGGGATGAATGAGGCTGTTAATTTTGAATTCTACAATTGTATAGAAGGAATTAATTATTCAAATGAATATCCTAATTATCAGAAAAATAAACCTTATAAAAGGACAACGGATCGTGGCCATGCTTATATTATCACTACTATCGTGGTTGAAGCTCCAAAAGACGTGGTGGTAGGTAATTTAATGGTTTTCCCAAGTTTATCAAATGCTTTATTTGATTCTGGATCATCTCATATTATCATATCTTCCTATTTTTCTATGAAAATTAGATATTTTCAATTTTACTTAACTATGTAGTTGTCAGTCAAAAATACTAAGGGAAGTATCATCATAACAATGTTTTGTGAATCAGTTCCCATTGGAGAATATAAATGTTCCTTATCTACTGATCTCATCACCAAACACATGATTAAATTTGATATAATCCTAAAAATGGATTGGATTTCAGACCATTATTTAGAAATTTATTTTAAGAGGAAGGAGGTTACAATTTTCGATGATGATAAGGAGTACCATATCTTTATATCATAAACGTCACCACCCGATTTTTATCTAAATCCACCCCCAGTAGCAGTACTAAGTTCAATTGATAGGGAATAAGATAATGAAATAACTATGGGTGAGGAATAGAATGTTCAAATATAGGACGTACCTATTGCGTAAGAATATGTTGATATGTTTTCTGATTATTTACCTGGACATCATCCAGAACAATGAATTGAGTTTTCCATTGATTTAATTAATGGTTCAAAGCCGATATCGAATACCCCTTATACAATGGCCACTATGTAATTAGTGGAACTTGAGAAACAACTAGAAAAATTTAGTAATATGGGATTTATTCACCCTATTGTTTTTCCATGAGTATCCCCTTTCCTTTTTGTAAAGAAGAAAGATGGATCTATGAGGTTGTCCATTGACTACAGGGAGATCAATTCTATAACAATAATGAACAAGTATCCCCAACCTCTCATTGATGATTTATTTGACCAACATCATGGAGCTCAATATTTTTAAAATATTGACCTTCTATCGAGATATCATCAGTTGTATGTGAAGAAGGAAGACATTCTGAAAACAGAATTTCGAACAAGGAACGGGCATTACGAGTTTACAGTAATGCCTTTTGGGATAACAAAAACAGCCTCTATTTTCATGGATCTAATGAACCGAGTTTCCATGGAATATCTTGATGACTTTGTAGTGGTATTTTTTAATTATATTCTGGAATACTCTAAAATCTATGAAGACGATGAAAATCAATTGTGCACCATTCTGAAAACCCTCAGAGGAAATGAATTATACAGGAAGTTTAGCATGTGTGAATTCTAGCTTTAAGGGATTTCTTTCCTGGCAAAATTTCCTCTAATGATGGAATATAGTTTGATCCTTCAAAGAACAAGTCAGTCCAAGAATGTTCAACACTGATGAGTATAACTGAGTTATGTAGTTGTATTGGTTTATCATGTTATTATCGGATTTTTTTTCTAGAATTTTTCCTCATTGGCTAACCCATTAACCAAGCTCATATGTAAAGGGGTTAAATTATATTTTGTAAAAAAGAGTGTGAAAAATGTTTTGAAAAATTAAAGAGAATATTAGCCAATAATCCTATCTCTACTCTAACATCGGGGAACGATGGGTTTTTTATTTACAGTGATGCTTCAAAGAAAAGACTTGATGGTTTCCTTATGCAGAATGATAGAGTTATTTCAAACGCATCACGACAGATAAAAATTCATGAGAAAACTATCCTACTCACTATCTTGAGTTAGCATCTAAAATCATTGCTCTAAAAATATGGAGACACTATCTATATAGTGAGAAATGTGATATTTATACTATGAAAAAAAGTATAAAGTATATTTTATCACAAAAATAACTCAATATGAGGCAAATGTGATTGTTGGAACTACATAAGTATTTTGATTTCACTATACACAAAAACCCAGGGATGCAAAAATATGGTCAAAGATGCTTTGACCAAAAAAGGTCATGAAGTTTTGAACAAGATGGGAGTGGAAAGGGATTCTATTTTCATGGATCTAGTGAAAATAGATATGGGAATAATCATGGAATGTGAGAAATAAATAATTTTTCAAATGTATTCCAAAAAATATTTACTTTAAAGGATAAAAATTTCTCTATCATATGATGAGGAGTATAAAAAGAAGATTAATGATGTGAATGATGGGAGATTGAATGACTTCATATATGATGATGGGATTTGGAAATTTTGGAAGAGACATCTTGTCCCAGATATACGAGATCTAAAAAGAGAATTTTTAGATGATGCTAATATCTCTAATTTCTCTATGCACCCCGGTAGCACCAAGATGTATAGAGATTTGAGAGAACATTTTTTGTGGGACAACATGAAGAGGGAAATTGCTAATTTTTTGTCAAGATGTATTTTTTTTAATAAGTGAAAGATGGAAGGAAATGACCTATAAGACTCATGAAACCTCCTCCTATACCTGAGTAGAAAAGGGATAATATTACAATGTATTTAGTCATGGGGCTACCAAAGACTCCTAGTAGAAATTAGACAATAAGGGTCATTATTGATCATCTTACCAAGTCAGCATATTTTCTTGCTATAAGAGAAGATTTACCACTTGAACGTCTAGAATTACTATATATTAATGAATTTTTTAGACATTATGTATTACCATTATCGATGGTTTCGGATTGTGATCCCCGTTTTAAATCATGATTATAGAAAAGACTTTAGAAATCCCTGGATACTGAACTACATTTGAGCACTACCTACAACACTCAAACTAATGGAAAATATGAACAGACTATTCAAACCTTATAATACATCGTGATATCATTCTCAAATGACTTTTCATGGTATGTGGGATCAGTATTTACCTCTGGTTGTAATTTCCTATAACAATAGCTTCCATTCACGTATTCAGATGGCATCATATGAAGAATTATATAGAAAGGGATGTCACACACCAACTTGTTGGGATGATGTAGGAGATAGAGATGATATTTTAAATATATTTTATCTACATTAAAATGATTTAATCCTCACCAATGTGTCATAACATGTTATGTTGCATCATTTTTGTAATATTGTTGTATTTTGAGCTAAATTGTGAAAATTCCTTAATTCTGGATTTTAAGCAGTTTTTCACTTGTCTGAGTATTTGGTCAAATATTTTAAAATATATATCCAATTCTACTTATTCCTTTTTTGTTAGAACCACTGGAATGTGGTCGTAATATATGTAAATTGGATAAAGATCTAAATCATATATCTATGTGTCCAAATAAATCATTCTTTGTGATGAGTTTTTATATTCGGATGTGTGAATCCCACCTCAATAAATTGAGAATAACATTGGATAAATGTTTCCAATGTCATTAATTCCAACTGGTATTTCAATAGGACTCCTAGGCTCAAATTAATGATTAATTTCAAGGTCAAAATCAATCATTAGGGAACACTATGATCGAGTCAAACAAGTGCGAGATGAAAGGTCTCCTCAGGCAGAGAAAGAGTCGTGGAGTAATTAATTCATAACCCTTTCAACATGTCTCCAAAGCAGTTGATATTTTGTGGACAGATAGATAATGTATTTATAAATAACTCTTTAGAAGGATCCAGAGGTTGGTTCGTCGGGGAGGTGTTCCAAACAGAAGCATATATCGGGCGGACCGAATCTGGACAAAATATTTTCCAGCCCTCCTCCCCTATTCTCCCTATCTCTTCATTATTTTCAAGGGGGGTTGGATTTGTGGAGACAATGATGAACATGGTGTAAACTCTTTCTGGAATGGAGGTGAGTAGGTCCGATCAAGTGATGTGAGGCTAAACACCAAGTGGTTGCGGATGGCGACAACCGACGGACACTCCCTTCCGAGTTTTGATCTTCATGTGTAATCTCTGTTGCATATCTTTTGAATTTATATTTCTTGAATGACAGTGGTTGTTTTAATTCTTGAATATATTTTCAACTTGTTTTTTCTGGATGGTTTCAAAATATATAAAGTAAAATAGTCTATTTCACTATTTAAATTTCTTCGGTGAGGTCTTGTCATTGAGTATAGTGATTTCGATTAGGTTTGGTTATTTGATGGTCTTCAAATAATTAGATCACTTCTATAGGAGGGGAAACAATAATATTGAGGTCTTAATATGATATCATTTCCAAATAAGGTGTTTATATAGAGGTATTTGGGTAGGCATTGAGAGATTCATTAGAGATATAATTTTAAACAAGGAAGAGGGGAGTGTCCGGGAGGTTAAAGCTTGTCTGTAACCACTGTTTTGATTCTGGATTCAAACCCATTTTATTTCCTATCAAATTTATAGCTCATTATCCAATTTTCTTTCTCTTTAGTTTTTATTTATTTTATGTTCTTGAGTATTTAATCAAATCCCCAATTTTCCATTTCATGTGAAAACAAACCAACAAAAAAGTGACAGTTTTGCAACTCAAATTGCAACCTCCTCAAGAGACAATCCATGGACTTCTATATTGCATTGTTTTTGGGGTAAAAATTAATTGATTGAGCATTTCTTGACAAATATTCCTCACATCAACTAGCGCCATTGCCGGGGAGGTTTCTTGAGTTGATTTGTGTGAAAATTGTTTTTACATGACCCGAAATTCTAACCCAAATTTATTCCCATTGGATTCTGAAATTGATAGAACCTTTCACTCTAGGGATAGAGCTACCAAAAATCCCCTTGTCCCATGCTGTGAATCTTCTAATAATTCACTTAGAAGAAACCTGCTTGAACATGAAATTCCAATGACTGAAAATAGAACCTTGAAAGAATTGGCTTCATCTTATTATGCAAATCAAGAAAATCCTATTGAATATCCTGAAGCACCTGCTGGGTTTGAAATTAAATCTGGTTTCATTCACCAAATTCAAAAATTTAATGGTTTTCCTAGGGAAGATCCACATAAACACCTTCTGGAATTTAGTTATCTTTGTGTCAACATGAAACCTTAGGGTATTGATGCAAATCAAATGAAATTGATGTATTTTCCTTTTTCGTTAGAATGAGTTGCCTAAGAATGGTTTTTATATTCACATTCTACTTTGATTAGGAATTGGAATGAATTGAAAAACCTTTTCCTTGAAAAATTGTTCCCTGCTTCTAGAACTACTTACATTAGAAAGGAGATTTATGGAATTATGCAAACTCAAGGTGAATCATTGCATGAGTATTGGGAACACTTCAAAAGACTTTGTTTCAGTTGCCTCTACCATCAAATTAGTGAACAAATTTTGATTCAATATTTTTATGAGGGACTGTGTCTTACTGATAGAAGAATGATTGATGCTGCTGCAGGAGGGGTTCTAGTTGAAAAAACACCAACTTCTGCTAGGACATTAATTGCAAACATGGACCAAAATGCTCAACAGTTTTTAACAGGAGGCCTTCTTCATGTGAAATCTGCCCAAGAGTTCCCCATTACTAGTCCTGAAAACAATATGATTATGAGTCAACTTTTTGATCTTACCACCATGGTGAGGTCAATAATGTTATCAAATACCCCACCAACTCCACCCAAACCTGAAGCAAAATTTCAAATGAAAGTCTACTATGGAAATTGTTCTTCCAAAGACCATTTTAGTGACCAATTCCCTCAAATGCAAGAACCTTCTGAAAACTACAATGCTGTTTTTCCTGGAAATCCCTTTCAATAAAATCAACAAAGGGCATTTCAATCAAATCGAAATTTCAATCAAGGCTGGATCAACCACTCTAATGAAAGATTTCGACAGCCTGAACAACCTAGAGGCTTCTTCCAAGGAAAATCAAGCAATTCACAACCAAGATATTTCAATGATCAAGCCAATTCTCATTCTGGAAGAAACATTCAGGCTGCTCCTCCCACTAAAAATTTAGAGAGTAATATTGAAGAAGCAATGAGGAAACAACATGAGGGAATGAAACAAACACAAGTCCAACAACAAAACATGTTGAATACCCTAATGACTCAAATGGGTAAACTTTCCTCTGATCTTAGTTGCATAAAAAATCAAATGAGTGGAGGTTTTCCCTCACAACCCCAAGTGAATCCGAGAGATAAAGGGAAGGAAAATGTGAGTGCAATTGAACTTAGGAGTGGAAAACAATTGAATACCCCTCAAATGGTGAAACCAAAACCTGTTTCTAAAACTACTGTTGAGAATCCCACCACTGATGGAAATGATGTAAATTATAAATGTTCTTTGAATGGAAACACAATTTCAAGAGAAGGAATGTTTCTTGAAAGAACAAAGAGGGATTGGAAGAGGATGTCTAGACCTTTTGTTTCTCAAAGAAGTGCTCAAAATATCCTTGAAACAACCAATACACCATTGCCTTACACTAGGAGTGAACCACCAGTGAAGATGAGTGATGAGAAAGAGTTGGATAAGGAGGTTTTGGAGACTATTAAGAAAGTTCAAGTCAATATACCTTTGCTTGATGCTGTGAAACAAATTCCAAGGTATGCAATGTTTTTGAAGGAAATGTGTACCCACAAGAGGAAATTCCATGGTGGTGAAAAGGTCAACTTAGGGAGGAATGTTTCATCCATGATCCATCATGCATTTCCTGTCAAATGTAAAGACCTAGGAACCTTTACCATTCCTTGGACCATTGGGAAATTTGAATTCAAGGATGTTATTCTTGATTTGGGGGCCTCCATCAATGTTATGCCACATTCTGTTTACTCGTCTCTTAATGTTGGAGAATTGAAACCCTCTGGGATCATCATTCAACTTGCTAACTAAAGTACCACCAATCTTGCTAGAGTTATTGAGGATGTTCTTATTCAGGTGAGAGACATGATTTTTCCTGTGGATTTCTATGTCTTAGATATGGAAGATGATAGGTTTAGTACCCATGCACCTCTGATTCTTGGGAGACCATTCCTGAAAATTGCAAAAGCAATCCTCAATGTTCACAAGGGAACACTTTCACTGGAGATTGGCGGAGAGGTTTTTCATTTCAATATTTTTCAGTCCATGAAACAACCAGTCGAGGATCATTCATCCCCCCAAGGGAACATGATTTATTGGTTTTCCACTGATATGTTCCTTGATTTTTCCTATGATGAGAAACTAGCTGATATTTTTTATGATGAAAATTTTTTGTTGCTGAATCTGATCAACAAGAGAGGGAAAAGGGAGCTGATGAAGAGTCTTGGAATGTTGAGATGGCTTTTCAAGATTATATTGATCTCAATAATGAGGATGATGTCTCCCTAGAAATCCATAGTGCTACTAGTGGTTTCCCAGAAGAAATTGAAAATTTTCCACTAGAATAAAATTCATAGAACATTGAAATTGATATTCATAGTGATTGTACTTTGAATTATAGAACCCCAATAAATAACCACACCTATAAACAATGTTCCTTGATCAATGAAAATACCCATATTGAGTTAGAGTTGAAACCACTTCTTGAGAATCTCAAATATGCTTTATTAGGTGAAAATGAAACATTCCCTCTTATAATTTAAAAAGATTTGTCTAAGGAACAAGAGAATAAATTGTTAGGAGTCCTAAAACCCCACAAGAAAGCTATCGGATGGACTCTATCTGATTTAACTGGATTCAGCCCCTCAGTGTGCAAGCATATACATTTCTTGGAGGAAAATGTTAAACCGGTGAGACAATTTCCAAGGAGGTTGAATCCAACTCTTTTTTAGGTTGTTAAGAAGGAAGCTACCACCCTTTTAGCTACTGGAATTATTTTTCCCATCTCTGATAGTCAATGGGTGAGTCCAATCCATGTAGTTCCCAAAAAAGGTGGCTTCACAATCTCAAAGAATTAATTTGGTGAGATTGTTCTTATTAGGATTCCATTTAAATGGAGAATGTGCATTGATTATAGGAAGATCAATTTGGATACGAGGAAAGACCACTTTCCACTTCCATTTCTTGATCAGGTCCTTGAATGACTGGTTGGAAAACCCCATTATTGTTTTCTGGATGGATTCTCTGGTTATTTACAAATTCATATTGCACTGGAGGATCAAGAAAAAACCACATTCACATGCCCATTTGGATCATTTTCTTATAGGAGGATGCCCATTGGTTTGTGAAATTCTCCTGGAACTTTTCAAAGGTGTATAATGGGCATTTTCTCTGATTTTCTTGAAACATGCATGGAAGTGTTTATGGATGACTTCATTGTTTATGGCTCATCATTTGAATGTTTTTTGGAAGGTCTGGCTCATGTTATTGAAAGGTGCATTGATAAGAACCTTGTTCTTAATTATGAAAAATGTCATTTCATGGTGGGTAAGGGGATTGTTCTTGGACATGTTGTGTCTTTGGATGGAATTCATGTTGACAAGTCCAAAGTTGTGGTCATTTCTTCATTACCATACCCAAAAATAGTCAGAGATGTGAGAACTTTTCTTGGTCATGCTGGTTTTTATAAGAGATTCATTAAGGATTTCAGTAAGGTTGCACTTCCATTGTCTAGATTTATCCAGAAAGACACCCCATTTGTCTTTGATGAAAATTGTAAACAAGACTTTGGGGAGATGAAACAATAACATATTACTCCTCCCAATGTTCAACCTCCCAAATGGGACTTTCCTTTTGAGATCATGACTGATGCATCTGACTTTTCTCTTGGGGATATTTTAAGTCAAAGGTTGGAAAAGAAAACTCATGTGATTTCCTATGACTCTAGAACATTAGATCAGGCCCAATCAAACTACACAACAACTGAGAAGGATCAGTTTTCTGTTGTCTTTTTGTTGGACAAATTGAGATACTATCTTCTAGTATCTAAGGTTATTTTTTTCATTGATCATTCTGCAATAAAATTTTTGATGAAGAAACATGATGCAAAACCAAGACTTTTGAGATGGATTTTGTTGTTACATGATTTTGATATTGAAATAAAGGACAAGAAGGGAAGTGAAAACCTTATTGTTGATCATTTGAGTAGGATACCATCGGTTTTGAATGGGGATCATCAGATCTATCTTCCAATTGAAGAAACATTTCCAGATGAGGAGTTGTATGCTTATCAAACTGAAAGGCCATGGTTTGCTGATATGGTGAATTATTTAGCTTCTGATGATGTTCCCCAAGGGTTTTACAAGAATCAAATTTCTAAACTTTTGATTGATTCAAAGCATTACATTTTGGATGATCCTTACTTGTGGCATGTTGGTAGTGATTAAATTATTAGGAGATGCATTCCAAATTCTGAATTTCAATCGCTCCTAAGCTTTTGTCACACATTGAGCTGTGGAGGACACCATGGGCCTCAAATAACTACAAGAAAGGTGCTGGATTCTGGTTTGTATTGGCCTACCATTTTTAGAGACACTTTTGATTTCTACAGGACATGTAGAAATTGTAAATTTCAAGGGGGATTTCGAAAAGGAATGATATGCCACAACAACCACTGTTGTTTTGTGATGTATTTGATGTTTAGGGTATGAAATTCATGGGACCTTTTCCCAATTCATTTGGATATCTTTACATTTTTCTTTCTCTTGATTATGTATCCAAGTGGGTTGAAGCAATTCCCACAAGAGCTGATGATGCCAAAACTGTGTCCAAGTTTGTGAAAAGAAATATATTTTCATGTTTTGTATTCCCAAAGTTCTTAATTTTGGGTCAAGGTACTCATTTTTGTAACAAGACTTTGGAATCACTATTGAAGAAGTATTGAGTTCATCATAGGGTCCCTACACCCTATCACCCCCAAAAAAAATGGAATGGCTGAGTTGTCCAATAGAGAAATCAAACAAATTCTGGAAAAAAAGTGATCCCAAATAGAAAGGATTGGTGTTTGAGACTTGATGATGCACTCTGGGCTGTTAAAACTTGTAACAATAATCTATTTTCTGCTGGGGAAGAAAGAAAATTTTGTTTGCAGGAGCTGGAGGAGATCAGAAAGAATGCGTATGAAAGTTCTAGGATATACAAGGAACGAACCAAATCAATTCATGATGAGTTGATTCTCAACAAAAACTTCAAGGAAGGATACAATGTGTTGCTGTTTGATTCCAGATTGAAGCTGTTCTCGGGTAAATTTCGTTCCAAATAGTCTGGTCCATTCATTGTTACTCTTGTTTTTTCTTTTTGTGCAATCCAGATTAAAGAACCAAGCAAAGGGACACCATTCATAGTCAATGGGAACAGGTTGATGCTATTTAGAGAGAATGTTCACGATCCTCCGGGGGAGGAGATCCATCTTCATGAAGCAGAATACAATTGATGCCAGGTTTTGTTTTTCCTTCTCACTTTTTTGTTGTTGTAAGGTCTTTGATTTCGTGAATTTCATATTCATATATATTTTTTTACACAATGAAGAAATTTCATAAAATAAGTGTGGGGGGAGGAACATGCTAGGTAGATTAGGATTTTGTGTTCTTTCATTTCATTTTTTTCCTTTTCTTTTCTCTCTCCAATTTTTGGGGTGTTATTTTATTTTTCAAACTTTTTGTGTTTTATTTAAAATTTTGAAAAACATTTGAGCATACATGATGATCTTTTAAAACCCTATCAATGAGTGAACCAATTGATCCCCTGAATCTTGTTTTAAATGAATGCTGTAAAAGACAATGTTTCAAGTTCAAAAATTTTGAAAAACACATTGAATCTTAAATTCCATTCCATGAATGCTGTCTAATATTGAAAACCACTTACCTGTGAGTATTTTGAAGTAATTTTTCATCTTCTTCACATTAATCCTACTTCATGAGTGATCCAAAGAATTCTTGTTTGATTGAACCAGAACTTGATATTTTTCTATAAAAACCCGAGGGCTAAGGTGAGTGTGATTGAAATGATTGAGGCAATTTGTTTGTGTTTGAAAGCCCCTTTTTCATGATTATCCCTTTTATTCTGTCCCACCATTTACATTTTATCTTTCTTGAGCCCTTAGTTTCCATGTACTTCCTTTTAGATAGTCACATTACAAGCCATTTTCCCTTTCCAACATGCTCTTGAAGTATAAATGCATGATCTAGTTGAACTTAAGTGTGGGGGAGATGACTTGTGGTGTGCTACATCATCTGTTGTTGCTTGGGGTGGTTATCTAAACAATGAAGATATGTTTTTTCTACTGAAATATGTTTGATTTCTGAGAGTTGTGCCTATCCGGAGCTCTCAAAGGAAGAGAGTTGTGCCTGTCTGGAACTCTCAAATGAAGAGAGCTATGCCTGTCTGGAGCTCTTGATGGAAGAAATATGTTCCCAATCTGGAGCTTTTGAAAAAATAGAAGAGAAATGTAACTATTGCTGCTGAAATTTGGATGGAATGAGGTGGAAAATATATTCTCAGAGATTCTCAAATATGACTTTCATTGGAGGAGAGTAAGGGGGATTCCCCACATGATTGAAGATTAGATTCATGCTTTTTTTGCTTCCAAAATGAGCCAAAACTATTGGAACCAGGTTCTTCAAAGCATGATTTGGTGTATGGTTTGTGTTTGTTGTCAATCCTCAGTGGAAGTTCCGAATGTGTTCCAGCAAAGTGATCATACAGTTCAAGCAAACAACAGTATTGAAGTTGGCGCTGTTTCCCAGTGTTTGCCAAATTTTTGGGCCTCAAAATTGGAAAATGAAGACATGGATTGTCTGCAAAAGGAGGTTCGCACAAAAAGGAAGTGGTACGCGAAATATAAGAGGCTTGCGCGAAATACTTATGTTAGGCGCGAAAAACAGCGGGATGCGCAAAATAGGGGATCAAGTTTTTTCGCGCAAATAGTGTTTCGGAATCACACCGTCGAAAAATGGCAAAGACATGGATTGCACGAAATATCTGGAGAGGTGCGTGGAAAACGATACCTGCGTGAAATATTATGTGCCAGATGAGAGGTTTTCCGCGCTGAAGGGGATTTCGCGCGCAGGGGTCTCAGTCGCCTATAAATATGAGGTGACCCCCTTCATTCGTGTGTGTGGAAGACTTAGAGAAGATCCGAGGTCTGATGCGCGAAAAAGGATAGCGTAATGGGGCTTGCGCGATATATTCGGAGTTGCGCGAAAAGGGGATCTTTGCGCGAAATATTTTTCCGCGCGAAAAGTAAATTTTGCGCGCAATAGGAAGGTTTTGCGCGCAAAGGGTTGGTTTTGCGCGCAATCGTTAGTAAGGTCTGTTTGCACGTTCTGGTTATCCGGTTCAGTGGTTCTGTGCGTTCTAGTGCATCTATTTCGGACTTCGATGCAAGCAGAGTCTCATGCTGAGAAGAGGCAAAGACTTCAATGCAAATCTATTGAAGATTCCCTCACGTCTATAAACTGAGTGGGACTTCACCAACGGCAGTGAGCCAGGGGGAGTCAACGGGAGTGACCCGAGGGTAGCAGTGAGCTATCCCTGAACCTTTGTAAAGGCAGTGAGCCTGGGACAGAGCGACTGTACCCGAACTTTTGTAATCTATAGCTAGTGAAGCATAGTGGATTTTGGTACGACCGACAACCTGTCAGCGTATGCTCCTTGGACGTAGCCCTTAGTGGTGAACCAAGTAAAAATGGTTGTGTCTTCTCTGTGCCTGTGAATGTTTACTTTCTGATCATAATCTTCATACAGGTTCAACAAGTTCCTACCAACGTGGGAACAAGATCCATCACATTAAAATAAAAAGTGGTCACCCTGATTCACCCCTCCCCTCTCAGGGTGTCCCGGGGTCCTTCAAGTGGTATCAGAGGGTAAAGGTTGCTGGCGTTGAATCTGACCTTCTTCGTCATGGAAAACGTGATCAATGTCAGGGGAGTCCCTCACTTCGATGGAAGCAATTTCCAGATCTGGAAGAACAGAATGAGATCTCATCTAAGATCTCTTGGAATGGAAGTTCTTTTTTCTACTGTGCAAGGAATACATGTCACTGATCCAACAGGTCTGGCTATGACTGAAACAGACAGGAAACTTCTTGATGCAGATGCTAAAGCACAGAATTCTCTCACTGCAGCCCTTTCTGATCAGATTTACCTGAAGGTGATGAATTTCACCTCAGCAAAATCTATGTGGGATAAACTTGAGAATATTTATGTAGGTGATAGCAAAGTGAAGGAGGCAAAACTACAAGTGCTACACAATCGGTTTGATGATCTGAAGATGCATCCAGACGAGAATGCAGACTCTTTCTTCAATCGAATTACTGAAGTGGTTGGAGCAATTCGGGGTCTAGGCGAAGAAATAAAAGACATTGATATTGTAAAGAAAATATTAAGAAGACTTCCACCTCTGTATAATGCGAAGGTGTCAGCTCTTGAGGAAAGAGATCTTTCCAAACTTTCTCTAGATGACTTACTGAGCAGTTTGGTAGCATATGAAATGAGAGTCAAACCAGAAGATGCTACGACTCGAGTGAGCAAGGAAATGGCATTCAAGGCCATGGATAAATTGAAAATCTCAAAGGACGATAGCGGTGATGATGACGAAGAGAAAAAAATTCTTTCTCTCATTGCAAAGAAGTTCCAGAAGGGGAAAGGGAAATTCAAAGGGAAGTTACCTCTCGCATGTTTCCGTTGTGGAAAAGTTGGGCATATTGCCTCTCAGTGCTTGAAGAATATCACTGATGATGACAGTGAAGATGAAAACTTCAAGAAGCCTCAAAGAAGGTTCTTCAAAAAGGGAGACTTCAAATCTGGTAAGAAAATGCAAAGGAAGAGTTTTGTCTGTGAAGAGGAAGAAGATGACAATGAATTCTGTGATGAAGAAGAACCAGAATTCAAAACTGGGAACCATGCTTCTATGATGGCCACTGTTGAAAAGTCAGAAGATACTGATGGTGAAAAACAACTGAGAACTTTTGTAGATCCTGAGGTGCAACTTAAGGATGCAGTTAGTAAGCTTAAGATTAAATGTAAGAGCTGCAATAAGTGGAAATCAATTGTAGAAGAATCAATTGAATATGTTGATCAACTTGAAGCTGAAATTGAACGACTGGAAGAATTTGTGAAGGTACAGTCTAAAATAATTGAAAGCAATGATGATGCAGTTGATCTGAAGCTGAGAATTGAAGAGCAGGGAAAGGTCATCAATGACCTCACATCCAGACTGGATGAAAAATCCAAGACTGTTGAGGGTCTTGAGGAGGAAGTAGTTACTCTAAGGAGTAAAATGGAGACAGAATCAGTTCCAAAAGAATCGAGGAAGAAAATACAGTTCGGAAGATTATCAGATGCAGAATTACTTGAAAGAGACAAGTGTGGTTCAGATGGGGTTGGAAAAGTCTTGAGTGATCAAAGACCTGCTTGCATTGGAAAGAGTGGAATTGGCTGTGAGGCTGAGTCATCAACTGCTGGAAATGAAAAGATCCAAAAGAAAGACAAGATGAAAGTTGAACAGGATGAAATGTTACCTAGAGTGCTGAAAAAGGAACCCTCAATCCAAACTAAAAGGAGACCTAAAAATTATCCTCAAACTTTCTAAAATAGAAGACAGTCTTACTATTCTCCCAAGGAAGAAGTTATAAGGAGAAATTCAAGTGAGAAGACATTTCTTCTCATGAAGTGTCAGTTCTGTGGATATCTGGGCCATACCATGTCTTATTGTGAAGAGGCAAGAAGCTATCTGAATGGAGAAGATATAGATGCTCAACAAAGGAGAACAATTTCATATCCTAATTCTTATAGAAGAAATAATTTCTATGGATATTGTTTTCATTGTTCTAACTTTGGTCATAAGGCCATTAATTGCAGGCAGAGAAGGGACATTGACACCTCATACAGAAGTTCCAGACATGTCAAGTCTCGTCAGCAAGACGATGTTGCTCTTTCAAACAGAATCTCAACTCTTAAAGAAGACTTTGACTATGAAGAACCTGGGTTTGCGGAAGAGATAGTTGAAAGGACATCAGTTCTATATACTCAATCTAATGTCTCATGGAAGGAAAGGAGGATGATTGAGAAATCAAACCTTGCAGAGGTAGCCCACAAAGCTACAAAGAACAACAGTACCTGGATTCTAGATAGCGGTTTTTCATCTCATATGACAGGTAATGACATCCTACTAACAAATATCATAAAGAATGTTGATGGTACAGTAAGATTTGGTAATGATGGGGCTCTGAAAATCAAAGGGAGTGGAAGTACCATATCAGCTAATGGAGAACTAAAGAAGACTAAAGTCCTTTACGTAGATGGCCTACGTCATAATCTCCTCAGCGTGAGTCAACTCTGTGACTCAGGACTTGTTCTTACTTTTAATCATAAAGGCTGCACTATCAAGGGAAAAACTGGAAATTCTCTCATGAAGGGATGAAGAACAGAAGGAAACTTGTATCAGGTTGACAGTGAAGAAAATGTATGTTACATGACTGTTGAAGAAGAAAACAATCTGTGGCATCGGAGATTGGGACACATCAATCAACAAGACATGGAGAAAATATCAAAATTGAGAATTGTCATGGACATTCCCAACCTGAAGCGTGAGCGTGAAAAATCATGTGATGCTTGTATTCGGGGGAAGCTGGTCTGCAGTTCATATCGGCCAAAGAAGAAAAGGGCATCTCACCTTCTTGATCTGATTCATACAGATGTTTGTGGTCTAATAAATGTTGAAGGAACACATGGAGAAAGGTACTTTGTCCTTTTCATTGATGATTATAGTATAATGGCATGTGTGATGGTCATTCACAGGAAAAGACAAGTCCTTGGCTGCATGAAAACATATCGGCGAATCACCGAGAATGATACTGGACGAACAATCAAAGTGTTCCGATCTGACAATGGAGGAGAATACACGCCCATTGAATTTGAGAATTATCTAGAGAAGCATGGGATACAGCATGAGGTAGCTGATGTGAGAACTCCACAAAAAAATGGAGTTGTTGAACGTAGGAATCGACAGGTGAACAACATGGCACGAACTATGCTGATTGAGAGTCGTATTCCACGACATTACTGGAAAGAGGCTGTTCAAGCTGCAGTGTACATTCAGAATCGAACAGGACTTTATATGGGTGAGACGAAGACACCATATGAATTGTGGCATGGACGGAAGCCGTCTCTAAAATACTTTCGTGTCTTTGGAAGTAAATGCTTCATCAGGAACAAATAAGGAAATCAAGGGAAATATGGCGACAATGCAGATGAAGGAATTTTCCTTGGTTACTCAATGAACAGCAAATCCTACAAATGTTTCAACAAGCATTTGGGAAGAATTGTGGAAAGCAGTGATGTTAAGATAATTGAAGAGAAAACCACAAATGATTCAAGGACGTCATATGCTGATGTGATAGAAAGTCAGGAAGAATGTGAACGTGAAGAAACTACAAATGCAGAAATAGAGGAAGCTGTTAAAAACACTCATCAATCACACAATGATGTTGACTCAGAAGAAGAATCTGAAGAAGAAACTATGGCTGAAGAGAATACTATTGAACCTCACAGGAGAAATCGAAGAGCTGAGATTGATCCATCCAACATAATTGGGGACAGGAGTGCACCCACTCAAACAAGAAGGATGAGGAATACCACGCAATCTGCATTTCTATCAGTTGTAGAGCCATCCTCATTCGAAGAAGCTGCAAAAGATGAATCTTGGGTGAAAGCCATGAATGATGAATTAGATCATATTGATAAGAATCAGACATGGGATCTTGTCCAGAGACCCGAAGGTCACAATGTGATTGGTACCAAATGGATCTTCAAAAATAAGTTTGATGAGCATGGAAGTGTCCTCAGAAACAAGGAACGACTGGTATGTAAAGGATACTCTCAGATTGAAGGCATTGATGTTGAAGAATCCTTTGCTCCAGTGGCTAGACTGGAGTCAATGAGGCTTTTCCTTGCCATGGAAATCCAAAGAGGATATAAAGTATATCAAATGGATGTTAAGATAGCATTCTTGAATGGTGTACTTGAAGAAAAAGTCTACATTGAACAACCGGTGGGGTTTGTCTTGGGTACCGATGAAACAAAGGTCTGCAAACTAAAGAAAGCTCTATATGGTTTGAAGCAGGCACCACGTGCATGGTACTCACGGCTAGATTCATATCTCAAGAAGTTGGAATTCAAAAGAGGAGGAGTTGATCACAATCTCTATGTGAATAATTCTCCAAAAGATCAGTTCATGGTTCTTGTCTACGTTGATGATATCATATTTGGTGGCAGCAGGCAGAAATCAGTGGATGAATTTTCCAACCACATGAAATCAGAATTTGAAATGTCTATGATTGGGGAGCTCATATATTTCTTGGGGTTGAAAGTGATTCAAAATAAGGAATACACATTCATTTCTCAGGAAAAATATGTAAGAGAGATGCTGAAGAAGTTCAATATGCAAGACTCCAAACCAATGTCAACTCTGATTACAGTTGGAACTAAACTTGGAAAGCATGAGGATGGGAACTCTCTTGATCCCACCATGTACAGGAGGATTATTGGAAGCCTACTGTACCTGACAGCGACAAGGCCAGATATTGTCTTTGCAACATGCCTTGAGGCCCGCTTTCAGAGTAATCCAAAGGAGGAACATATGGCAGCAGTAAAAAGAATAATGAGGTACATTAAAGGTACACATAACTTCGGGTTATTTTTTGCTGTAGGCAGGGACAGTGAATTATCAGCATTTTCTGATGCTGACTGGGCTGGTGATGTTGTAGACAGAAAGTCCACTAGTAGTGGAGCTTTCTATATTGGGCAGAAATGTGTTGGCTGGTTGAGCAAGAAACAAAAAAGTACTTGTCTTAGTACTGCTGAAGCTGAATATATCTCCGCCACAAAAGCATGCACTCAACTTCTTTGGATGAAGCAGCAGCTAACAGATATTGGTGATAAGGTGCAGCAACCAATGGTGATTTATTGTGATAACAAAAGTGCAATTGATCTTACGAAGAATCCGGTTCATCATTCTCGTACAAAACATATTGAAATACGGTATCATTTTATCAAAGAAAAGGTTGAACAAGGCGTGATTAAAATGGATCATGTTGGAACTAATAAGAAAGTGGCTGATATCCTATCCAAGCCATTGTCCGCGGCTGTGTTCAAGAATCATCGGTTGAACCTCGGTGTTCGACCACCTCCTACTGCATAAGGAGGTTCCGGAAGTCCCCTCTCCCCGTTTGTTTTAACTGTTTTTATCTTCATATGGCTGTGATGCAGGTTTATGGGGGGAGATACTATCCAGGGGGAGTATGGCTTGAGCTGAACGTTGAACAAACTTTTCGGTCTTTGGTTTTATTGTCAATGGGGGAGAAAGGAATAAATTCAAGGCAAGAGAATTCAAGGCAAGAAATTCACAGCAAGAAATTCACGGCAAGAAATTCTTCTATGATGGAAGTGTAAGATTGTGATGAGAAGTTTAATAAGGATAACATCGGGCGTCATGGAGAATTTCAAAACACTAAGACCCAATTCAAGCTTCCTCTCTTGTTTTCTACACTGAGCATTGCTCACGTAGACTTAGAGTGTTGGTTGAAATTCAGAGCAAGAAATTCACGGCAATAAATTCTTCTGTGATGGAAGTGTAAGATTGTGATGAGAAGTTTAATAAGGATAACATCGGGCGTCATGGAGAATTTGAAAACACTAAGACCCAATTCAAGATTCCTCTCTTGTTTTCTACACCGAGCATTGCTCCCGTAGACTTAGAGTGTTGGTTGAGTTGATTCTTGTGTTTTGGATTTTCTCATGGTTGGAGATCTATTGAATTTATTCTGATTGCCAAAAAACCCAAAGGGGGATATTGTTGGAACCAGGTTCTTCAAAGCATGATTTGGTGTATGGTTTGTGTTTGTTGTCAATCCTCCGTGGAAGTTCCGAATGTGTTCCAGCAAAGTGATCATACAGTTCAAGAAGACAACAGTATTGAAGGTGGCGCTGTTTCCCAGTGTTTGCCAAATTTTTGGGCCTCAAAATCGGAAAATGAAGACATGGATTGTCTGCAAAAGGAGGTTCGCACAAAAAGGAAGTGGTGCGCGAAATATAAGAGGCTTGCGCGAAATACTGAAGTTAGGCGCGAAAAACAGCGGGATGCGCGAAATAGGGGATCAAGGTTTTTCGCGCAAATAGTGTTTCGGAATCACACCGTCGAAAAATGGCAAAGACATGGATTGCACGAAATATCTGGAGAGGTGCACGGAAAATGATACCTGCGCGAAATATTACGCGCCAGATGAGAGGTTTTCCGCGCCGAAGGGGATTTTGCGCGCAGGGGTCTCAGTCGCCTATAAATATGAGGTGACCCCCTTCATTCGCGTGTGTGGAAGACTTAGAGAAGATCCGAGGTCTGATGCGCGAAAAAGGATAGTGTAAAGGGGCTTGCGCGATATATTCGGAGTTGCGCGAAAAGGGGATCTTTGCGCGAAATATTTTTCCGCGCGAAAAGTAAATTTTGCGCGCAATAGGAAGGTTTTGCGCGCAAAGGGTTGGTGTTGCGCGCAATCGTTAGTAAGGTCTGTTTGCACGTTTTGGTTATCCGGTTCAGTGGTTCTGTGCGTTCTAGTGCATCTATTTCGGACTTCGATGAAAGCAGAGTCTCATGCTGAGCAGAGGCAAAGACTTCAATGCAAATCTATTGAAGAGACCCTCACGTCTATAAACTGAGTGGGACTTCACCAACGGCAGTGAGCCAGGGGGAGTCAACGGGAGTGACCCGAGGGTAGTAGTGAGCTATCCCTGAACCTTTGTAAAGGAAGTGAGCCTGGGACAGAGCGACTGTACCCGAACTTTTTTAATCTACAGCTAGTGAAGCATAGTGGATTTTGGTATGACCGACAACCTGTCGGCGTATGCTCCTTGGACGTAGCCCTTAGTGGTGAACCAAGTAAAAATGGCTGTGTCTTCTCTGTGCCTGTGAATGTTTTCTACCTGATCATAATCTTCATACAGGTTCAACAAGTTCCTTCCAACGTTGGAACAAGATCCATCACATTAAAAGAAATAGTGGTCACCCTGATTCACCCCTCCCCTCGCAGGGTGTCCCGGGGTCCTTCCAAAACCACCTTCTTCAGCTTCAGAATTTTTGACATTTGAGACCCACCCACCTTTATCCACAGAACATCCTTAAAAATCCCTCAAGATGATCACATTTTTCTGGGCTCGCATAAGGGGGATATTTAGAAATTTTTCAAGAATATGATGATTCTTGCATGTTTTCTGGAGAGAAGCTTTGTTGGAAGTCAATATTTGTGTTGAGAGAAAATATTTGTGAGGTGTCTGTGTTAAGTGAATGAGAGGATAAAATGAGTTTAAATGGATTGAATGAACTGAATTTAAAACTTGAATCATATTTTTATGAGGCATGATATCATTTAATTGTTGGTGGTTGATTGATGAACCTCATTGGTTTGTATTTTGAATTTGCACTGATTTAGTTTTAATGATCACTTGTCCAAGAGACCAAGTTCTAAGTGTGGGAGAATTGATAGAGATGATATTTTCAATATATTTTATCTAAATTTAAATGATTTAATCCTCACCAATGTGTCATTATATTTTACGTTGCATCATTTTTGGAATATTGTTGTATTTTGAGCTAAATTGTGAAAATGCCTTAATTCTGGATTTTAAGCAGTTTTTGATTTGTTTGAGTATTTGGTCATATCTTTTGAAATACTTATCCAATTCGACTGATTCCTTTTTTTTTGAACCCCTGGAATGTTATCTTAATATATTTCAACTGGATCAAGATCTAAATCGTCCATCTATGGGTCAAAATAAATCATGTTTTGGGAAGATGTTGTATGTTCGGATGTGTGGATCTCAGCTCAATAAATGGAGCATAAATTCAGCTACATGTTTCCAATGTTTTTCATTACAACTGGGAATTCAAGAGAATTCCTAGGTGCGCATTCATGATTAATTTCAAGGTCAAACTAGACAATTAGGGTACACTATGATCGAGTCAAACAAGTGGGTATGAAAGGTCTCATCGGGAAGAGAAAGAGTCGTGGAGTAATTAATTCAGAAACGTTGCACCACGTCTCTAAAGAGGTGGATATTTAGTGTACCGGCAGATAACGTATATTTAAACAACTCTTTAGAAGGATCTAGAGGTTTTTTCGGTCGGGAGGTGTTCCAAACAGAAGCAGATTTCAGGAGGACAGAATCTAGACAGAAGATTTTCCTGCCCTCCTCTCCTGTTCTCCCTATCCTTTCACTCATTTCATGGGGGGGTTGGATTTTTGGAGACAATGATGAAGATGGTGTACACTTTTGTTGGAATGGATGTGATGTGGGCTGATCAAGTGATGCGAGGCTAAACACCAAGTGGTTGCGGATGACGACAACCGACAGACACTCCCTTCCGAGATTTGATCTTCATGTGTAATATTTGTTGCGTCTCTTTTGAATTTATATTCCTTGAATGAAAGAAGTTGTTTTCATTCTTGAATATATTTTCAACTTGTTTGTTCTAGATGGTTTCCCAATCTATAAATTATAATAGTCGATTTCACTATTTAAATTTATTTGGTGAGGTCATGCCGTTGAGTATAGTGATTTCGGTTAGGTTTGGTTATTTGAAGGTCTTTAAATAATTAGATCACTTCTATAGGAGGGGAAACAATAATATTGAGGTCTTAATATGATATCATTGCCAAATAAGGTGTTTATCCAGAGGTATTTGGGTAGGAATTGAGAGATTCATTAGAGATGTAATTTTAAACACGTAAGAGGGGAGTGTCTGGGAGGTTAAAGCTTGTCCGTAACCACTGTTTTTATTCTGGATTCAAACCCATTTTTTCAAATCAATTTTCTAGCTCATTCTCCAATTTTCATTCTCTTTAGTTTTTATTTATTTTCTGTTCTTGAGTCTTTAATCAAATCCCCATTTTCCCATTTCATGTGAATACAAACCAACAAAAAAAGTGACAGTTTTGCAACTCAAATTGCAACCTCTTCGAGAGACAATCCAGGGACATATATATTGCATTGTTTTTTGGGGAAAAATTAATTGATTGAGGATTTCGCGACAAATAATCCTCACATCAGTTAGTGAAAGAAAATTATTAGGCCCATAACATGTTATTAAAAAATGGAAAAGGTGAAGGTTATCCAAACCCATATCAAAGCAACCCAAAGTAGTAAAAAGATCTATGCCGAGAACCGAAGGAAGGATTAGAAATTTCATGTAGGAGATCATGTTTTCTTGAAGTTATATACAAGGAAGGGTGTTATAAATTAGGGTATTAAGGATAAATTTAGTCTCAGTTACATCGGGACATTCAAAAATAACGAACTAATTGGAGTTTTAGCTTATTGTTTGGCAATGCGTCCATGTCTCTCTAAAGTTCATGATGTGTTCCACGTATCCCTATTGAGAAAATTCAAGACTGACCTAATGCATGTACTCACTTATGAGAAAATTGAACTGGAACCTAATTATTTTATTGGGAAGATCTTTTCAAAATTCATGATTCATGACAACAAGTGCGGAAAAACCAGATGACTCGTCGGGTAAAAGTTATATGGATAAACCATAAGAAGGAAGACGCCACATGGGAACTAGAGAAACATATGATGAAGATCCACCCAAATCATATTGGGCAGAAGTATTATAGAAATTTCTAGGAGGAAATTATTTAAAAAAGGTATTAATGTAACACCCCATGATTCCACGGTTCGTTTCCCTTTGAAAAATGCAATAGCTTGTGTTGTACGTAACTTTGAGATTCTAACACACCATGACCAATTAAACTAGCCATTATGAATAGTAATACCAACTTTTTGAAATTTCATAAAATTTATCTATCAAAATAAAATTCATTTATGGATTAAAAATGTCAAAATTATCTTTGGGTGAATTTTTTGAATTTTTCTGAAAACTTTCAATTTTTGATGAATAGTGAAAAACACTGCGTTATTGTCTAAAACAAACGTTTTATTTAAATAATTTATTATTTTATTTGAATTTATTTTAAGTAAAAATAGATTCAAAATACCTATATATGTTCAACATAATTCATTGGAGTCATTTTTTAAAAATATTAGATATATAAAATTTTATTGAACATTTCACCGTCTTTTACCCACCTCCTAGGAGAATTTGAAAATTCGCATAAAATTTAATTTTACAGCTTCTATGAGTGGAATATCCAAAATCCAAGAGACATGATTTATATTATTAAGGATAAATTTGTTCAATAAGATGAAAATAATTTTTTTTTGAATAGTTAGTTTTTACTATTATTTACCACGGTTAAAAGTAAATAGGGTAATTTATGGTAAAAATTATATTATTATTACTTGAAACATGTCATAAATCTATTGGATAAGTGTAATTCATCTGAAAAAACAACCTTAGTAACAAAATATAATCCTTTAGGTCCACTTGGATTAGATTAGGACAATTATTATTATTTTATTTAATGAAGAGTTAAAAGAGTTAAAATCAATGTTTAATAACTAAAATAGTTTTAATATAGGGTTATATATATGATAAATTCTACTATAAAAATTAATTATAAATATATATAGATTACATAAAAAATTATATTTTATTTATAATTTTTAGACATTAAATATTTTAATTTATGTATGACAAAATTATGATGCAGAAATTACCTTAATAATGAAATATTAAAATAATTGATATTATAAATATCATAATAAATGTAATTTGAGACTTTTTATGAAATACACTAATTTTATAGGTTAATATAACATGTAATGATTGAGCATATGAATTTAGTTCTAACTAATAATGTTTTTAGGACTTTTACAAAAATCAATTATTAAATAATTTCAAAATTGACATAATTATGTTTTTAAAACAAATATTATATTACTGGTTGATATAATATTCCTAAAAATATAAGTTTAGGCAAAATGGCCTTAATAATATAATATTTTTCATTAATGATCCTATTTTGGTTCTAATGGTACATTATAGTAATTTTATTAACCATATAATATAAAAATACAAATAGGCCTAGTAAATGTCTAACTATTTAACTAAGAGTTAAAGCTAAATGATAAGGTTAATATGATGACCTAATTATGAGTAAAACCTATTTTTGGACTGTATTTAGACCATACCCACATTAGCTTAAAATTAAATAATTACGGATCCATTAGAAACTGAAAATTATTTTATTATAAAATAATATTTCAATTTATCCATATGGTGACCCTCACCTATCTTATAAAAGGCCACTACCCCTTCTCACAAATTCACTCCTCCAAATCCATTTCGATTGGACAAAACCAGCCCAAATATCTTCCCAACTATCATCCATTCATCGTTTAGACCATATTTTGATCATAAATCCACCCTATGGAGCCCTTTTGTTCAAATCAAATGGTAGAACCCGAAGATAAGGTAAATATATCACCACCTCGTTCAAGTTATTTTCTTCATCCACTTCCTCTTTATTTGTTGTTTCCAATATAAAATAATAAATCCACTATCTTATATATAATTTGATGTTATTATAAAAATTTTACAACCATATTCATTATTTTATCCATCTTATGAATAAAATGTCACCATAGGTGCGTATGTACTGCTTACCGTCTTCACGTCGTGGTGTAGTTGTTATTCAATACATTATTATTTGGATGGGTATAATAATGATTTATAATTGATGTAAATAATATATATAACATGGAAATAATTCTGTATATATTATATACCATCCATTTACTTATGATTTTAATTATAAATTAATCATATTGTCACTCGTCCGTACATAGAGATTACCATTTCCACGAACGCGATGAGATTCGTTCCCCATCACAATCATTCAAGAATAATTTTCATGTAATGATTAAAAAATAATTTTTATATAAAATAATATCACTCGAGATATGAATCAAATACATCATATCCATTACAATCATGGCTTGTGTAACTATGCATATAAAGGAAAATGAATCAGTTTACACCCGAAACAATGATAATACTAAAATATTATCAAAAAAGAAAAATTAGAAGATCATATATGATATCTTATATATTTATATGTTTATTTTATAGTTTAATAACAATTATTTATCTATTATACATAAAGTTAAAATACCCTTGACCAAGTAAAATTACAAGTTAAGGGTTAATTTTACAATCTCTTTATTATCCAATTGTTTTTATGTAAGTATCTACTAGGACCTCTTTATCATCCACATCAAAGTTTCTTAAAAATGTATTTCCAATTTTTTTTAATATTTACTATACTATGGTTTAAAGTCATTTATACCCTTATTTGATTTTTTAGAAAAAATATTTAATGGAATATTTCTGTCATTTTCCAAGCAAGGTACTTTATGACGTTTTCGACAAAATTAAAGTAAGAATGTGTTTTTTTAACTTATACGATGGGTGTGGCTATTTTATCCCATTATAACATCATCGAAGCTTACCATAGATTATTATAAGAATATTTTCAAAATAAATGTTTTCTTTTATAATTATATGTATATTAATAGATTTAAAAATAGAATGAAATATTTCACTATAACATTTTTTTATTTCATTTATGTCAACATCCATTTATGGATTTTAAGCTTATTTGATGTTGATTTATTATGATTCAAATATTCCATATTTTATTGAAGGTTTTTTTGATTTGTTTGACTGTGGATGTGTTATTTTTATACCATTAAAGGTTTATGGATAATGTATTGACATTTCTTATGATAGTTTTAGAACAAAGGAATATGTTATGTTTAAACATTTTCATATGAGGAACGCATTGGACTTAGTAAGTGATGGGTGGAGCCCATTATAGCTCTTCAATGCATCGGTAGGTCTAATGAGACAAACTACTGTCTTGGCACAAGGCCTTGACAAAATCTTATTTGCAGTCCTGGCACAAGGCCTTGACTATGTGGTTATGGCATCTGGAATTATGCATTCCATCATTATAAAAGTGGCAATTGATACTGCATGTGATTATTCTTCTACTATAATATCAATGTGAATAACTAATTGGAATTATTTTATTTTATCTTTTCCATAATATGATAAATTTCATGTTTAAAAGGCTTTTGTTTTAGTCTTATATTAACTTAAATGTTTATTCTTATTTATAAATGTTCCCACTATATTGTTATCCTTACTGAGTATCTGAGCTCACCCCTTTCTACATTTTATTTTTTCCCCCAGGATGCGAAAAGGTATATTTTGACTGACCAATGGGGATAGTCTAATGGATATGAGTGTGGCCTATAGAGACTATGTTGTTTTAGGTTTTCATTTTATAATGTAATGTAAAACATATGAATATATCCAGTATTTCCAAATCTACTATACAAATCGGTCTTTCGATACATGATATTTTGTGATCATGACAATGTTACATAATAATGCACCGAATCTGGGTAACTAGGGTCGGGTAATTACACATACTTCTGTTATTGTTATCGTAATATATATATAATAATTTTTTTCAACTAATTTTTTATGTATGGTGTAAATTCTTCCACTTTTTCATGTTATATCATGATTCATTAATTATTTAGGATTTATTGAGTTTTAAATTGATTTATTTCATATAAGGGGATTCATAGATGATAGAAAAAATTTAATCATTGATTTATTCTCACTCCATAATTATAATCATTTCATGGGATTACTTTATAGTCCCATTTTTTAGGATTATTTACACTTTAATTTCCATCAGAGTAAAATATTTTATCATCATCTAATAAACCATTTAATTTTATTCAACTCTAGTTATTAGTCGCATTTTTCATGCAATAGTATCGTTTTCCACTCTTTGATATATAAGATATCATTGATAATTATTTTATAAACACCCAACTTAATTTATCTCTTCAGTTGAATAACATTTATTTTAAACCCCAGGTATTATTAAAATGGTTTCAAAAATGTTTTTAACCATTCCAAATTTATTTTTAGACCCATTTTACCCATTTTATGTTTTACCAATGTCTTCAAAGTAATATTCTTGTTCCTTTCTGAATAAGTAATTATTTGATCATTTTTTCCATGTAAAATGGTTTTTATATTTTTCTTGTATATAATTTAGGGATTTACAAGCTATTTTTAAGCCTCTTTTCATGTTTATAATAATATATTAAAATAAAACAGTTTAACAATTTATCTTAAAAAAATGGTTTTTAAAAAATTTATTTTTCTCAAAAATGTTTTTAAATTTATAATTTCATTTATTAAGGAAAACAACCATTTATTTTACACAACATTGTATAATTTGTATTAAAACCATATATATTCTTACCTTGGATGGTTTGTGATTTATTTTTCCAGGGATGTTGTAACATCTCGTTACATTTTCAGGTACTTTTTGATGTTTCTAAGTCCCCCTGTTTTGGAGTAAAGACCTGGGTTGCGTTTGGGTGAACTTTTAAAGAAGAACTAGAGGACAGTGTGTTGTGCACGGTTTGCGCACGGTTTGACAACCCGTGCGACCAAACCGTGCCAGCCCTGAATCCTAGACAGAAGGTTCTGCATGGGCAACGCACAGTTTGTCTAACCGTACGACCAAGCCATGCGAGAAGGGTGTCCAAGGCTGTATCTCATGCACGGTTAGCAGATGGTTTGTCAAACCCTGCGGAAAAAACGTGCAGTCACTTAAATAAGATCCATAAATTGTGGATCTCGCTCAGTTTAGCCTCTAAGTGCCTCGTTTTTCCTCCTAAGCGGCACTAACTCAGGTTTTGTCTTCTCTTAACTTCATAGAGGGTTCTCTGATTGTTCTGGAGGCGATTCAAAGGATCCACTTGGTGAATCGAAGCCGAATACGGATTCTTGAGGTATGTTATCGTTCTTCATCGTTCTTGGTTGGTTTCATAGATATACTTAGATCTACTTCTCCTCTTCTCTCGGTTTCTTAGATCTACACCCATGATGGGTAGATATAAGTGTGTGGTACCAAGTTTGATGAGTTTTGGTCATGATCTTTCTAGGATAAGATATCTATGGTGGGTTCTTGAAGAAGCAAAGTTGTTTTCTTGAGTGTTCTCGACTGTGGTGGTCTTTCTCAAAACCTTCAAGGTAGGTGGTTCCTTCCCGTCTTGCCAAATTGATTATTATTGTATTTTCTTGATTTATTTCAATTATTCATTTAAATTCAATTGATCAAGTTTCTTTCAATTAAATTGATAAAAACAAGATTCCATTGAATCGAGATATTTGAAATGGTTTTGGCATGTAAATTTGTAAAACCCCAATTCCATTGAATTGGGTGTGTTTATGGAAATTTTCTAATTTAAATTGTTTAATTTAAAATTTTGAATTTTATGGAAATGATTTTAATTAAATTTTTGAATTTAATAGAGAAAATGAAATGTGTAATGATAAAATTCGTTTTCAATGGATTTCAATCTTATGAAAATGGCTTGAAATGATTTGATAGAAACCCATTGGTTTTATCTTGTGTAAGAGGCATGTTTTGAATAAAACCTGTTTTGGTGTTAAATGGAATGAAATTGGATCTTTTGAAATGGAATAATTGGATTGATAATATTTTATTCATTTTTGAAATAGTTTTCCCATCATGTAAGAGAGTATGAAACCCTTAGGTAGTTAGTGAGTTATTTTGATACACTCTACGCTAAGACAACGTTCTAAAACTTACTTGTGGCGGGTCACATCATCGACAGGTTGGTGATGAGTCTGCTTTGCCCATTGTCATAGGGAAATGTGTATATGCATCTTTCTGAGTTCACATAGAGAGTGTGGAATCCTATAATTGGTTAATACTATCGTATCTTTTGGCAGATGACCATGTTTCTCGCTTTTTTATTTATATTTGAGATATAAATGTATGAAAATGCATTTGAACTACTTTACATGCCTGCTGAATTTATATAAACTGTTTTATATAAATTTTTTTCTTAATCCATTGTTTTATAAATATTTAATCATTTGAAAAGCCTTTGCTTAAAAATATTTATTTCCATCATTTGAAAATGTATAGCATGTTTTGTTAAAATATGCTTTTGTGTTGTCAAAACTGTTTATTTGAAAAATGGAAATCTCTTCTTTGGATAATCTATTACTGGCATATATTATAGAATCTTTTCTAGTATCCTAATGAGCATAGGATCACATCCTACTTTTTCCTTTGGGTGTTTGTAGACTTTCTTCTTCCAGTATCGAGCAAAGGGAAAGGACCTCTTGGAGGTGGATCTAGTTTTTGATCTCTAGACTTGGTGAGTTGTGTCCTTTTAGAGCTAGGGATTGTTTTCCCTTTTTTTGTACTTGGGTTGTAGTAATTTTAATTTTTGTGCCTTTTTGTATTCTGGTAGATTACTCCCAATGGATTTTCTTTTGTTATGGATTTTGTTTTGTTTTACTCTTGCTTTCGCATTCTTGTGGCAAAATCATTCCCACTTGTATGTTGTATGATGCCAGGTGCTAGTCGCCGACCCATGGGGATCGGGAATGCCCTTCGGGCTATGTCAGGGTCAGATCAGTTTTCAGGTTACCAGGGTACCCAGGATAGTTCATGACAAAGTGGTATCAAAGGGAGGATAATCATCTTTCGTTGATGATAGTATGCATTGAGTATTATTGTCGGGACTTAGGAGGTAGTTGCGATTGAGTGCCTGACCAGCTCTCACCACAATGAACCTTAAGTTGCCAGGGGTGGTTAGGGAAATGAGACTAGTGGATTAGTTATAGTATTTTACCTATTTTGATTTGGATAGTGTGGAATCCAAATCCTGTTATCCCTTCTATTAAGAGTAGTTTTCCTCGTGACTCAGGTTGAGTGTTAATCTAATGTCTTCTTAGTTGTCTGCTGATGTTGTGTAGCATCATGACTCCGAGAAGACGTGGAAATCAAATCCAAAAAAAAAGGTTGCTGCTAAATCTCAGCAAGAAAGTCCTGTTGTGGATCAAAGTCTGGTAGAGGTGATTGTTCACACTGTCCATGCTCTAGGACAGGCACCACCTCCAGTTCATTTTTAGGCCCCTGCTATAGATCCTCATTGTGATATTCTATGAAATCGTTATCAAGAGTTCCTACATCAGAATCCACAAGTCTTCAAAGGCTCCACTGATCCTCAATATGTTGAGGAATTTTTTAGCATGGTTGAACGTCATTTTGGGTTTTTGAAGACACCAGATGCGATCAAGGTGAAGTGTGCCACCTTCGTGCTGGAGGGACCAAGTAGGAGATGGTGGGACACAATGGTGACGGCTAGGATACATGAGGGTTTGGAGTGGAAAGACTTTAGTGTTCTTTTCACTGATTAGTTCAATCTAGAATCTATGGTGTTGGACAAGGCTATAGAGTTTTTCAAACTTGAGCAGGCCTATAAAACCATGACATAGTACTCAAATCGCTTTGTTGAGTTGGTACAGTTTTCTCTTGAAATTGTATCAAATGAGAGGATGAAGGCTTGACAATTTCTGTTGGGGCTTCGATCAGATGTTTGTTCTCAAGTTTTCTTACTAAAGCTACCCACATATTCCAATGTTTTGTATGGAGAAATGATGGTTTAGATAGATTTGGTAGGAAAGTCAGTGTTGCAGGAAGTTCTTTTTCTTTCTAGTAGAACTGTTGGTTCTTCTAAAGGAAAATGGAAGCGCGATGTTTCTCATGGTGGTTCTCGGCAACAGAGTCATTCCAGACCTCCGGTAGCACCAGATGGGGCTTCCTTGACTTGCTATAAGTGTGTGAAGCCAAGACATTCTAAGAGGGTTTGCACTGAGGCACCCAATATCTGTAGCTCCTGTGGACCTTTAGGGAACCTACAGAGATTCTAGCATCACTTCTCTACTACGTGTAGTGAAAAAGGATCATCAACACCTCCAAATACTGCGAGGTAATCAAATGCTTCACGTACAAAAGGGTTCCAGTCTTAGGCATCCAGAACAAAGCTTCTTCATGAAATAGAAGAGTCACCAGAGGGAGTTGATACAGGTCCTTCAACTGTGAGAGGTACCATTACTATAGCTTCATCTTTAGTGATAGCTCTTTTTTATACTGGTGCATCTCACTCTTTTATTTCAACCCATCTGGTTAATCTACATAATCTGCCTATGGAACTTTTATCTTGTGCGATTGATATTACCACACCCCTTGGTGTAATGGGAGAGAAGGGTCTCCGTAATCCTTCTTGTGTCTTCTCTCTATCAGATGTTGATCATGTTTGGAGTTTCTTGGTTCTTGACATGAAATCTTTTGATGTCATATTTTGGATGGATTGGATCATTTCTAATAAATCTAGGATTTATTTTTATCTTCGACGGGTCTACCTTACTACACATAATGGTGTGCCTTTTGTTTTTCAAGGAGAATGGTACCCAAGGCCAAGCAGAGATGGACCCTCTTATCTAGAGTTGGGGAAAGTTACATCAGTGTTTGTCTTTGATCTGGAGAGAGATTCAATGTGTGGTGATATTCCTCCAGTCGTCAATAAGTTTCTCGACATGTTTCCTTCTGACTTCTCAGGTTGGCCACCAGTAAGGGATGTTGTTTTCTCTATTGACTTAATGTCTGGTACTCAACCAGTTTCTATTCCCTCTTACCAAAAGGCTCCAACTAAACTACAAGAAATGAAGTCCCAGTTAGACGATCTTCTTGAGAAAGTTTTTATACGCCTCAGTGTGTCACCTTGGAAAGCACCAATTCTCTTCTCCAAGAAGGATGATGGTTCTCTTCACTTATATGTTGATTATCGAAAGCTCAATCGAGTTACGATAAAGAAAAAATATCCATTACCACTAATTGATGATTTGTTTGATCAATTGAAAGGGGAAAAGTGGTTATCAAAAATTGATCTTCGATATGGTTACCATCAGTTGAGGATAAAGGAATCTGACATTCCTAAGACCACTTTTCAGAGTAGTTATGGAAATTATGAGTACCTTGTTAGGCCCTTTGGCCCAACAAATTCTCCTGATATTTTCATGGATTCGAGGAACACAGTTTTCCATGAGTACTTAGATACTTTCATGGTGTCTTTGTGGATTACATTCTTATCTACTCCAAGACTGAAGAGGATCATGTGCATCATCTGAGAACAGTTCTGGGTCTTCAAAGGAATCACCGACTTTATACCAAGCATTAAAATTGTGATTTATGGATTCCAGAATTGAAATTATTGGGACATGTCATGTCAGAAAAAGGAATATCAGTGATCCTGAGATGGTTAAGGCTGTTATGACTTGGGAACAACCACAAAATGTTTTCGAGATTCATAGATTTTTTGGCTTAGCAGGATATTATCGCCGATTTGTTAAATACATCTCAATGTTAGCTTCTCCAATGTCTACTATGACTAAAAAGGGAGTGATGTTTTCCTAGAATGATTAATGTCAGAGTTCTTTTATTGAGCTAAAGCATCTTTTGACTACTGTGTCGGTGTTAACTCTTCCTGAGGATGGGATAAGTTATGTGGTCTTCTGTGATGAATCGGGTTCAGGTTTGGGATGTTTCCTTAAGAAATGATATCATGTTGTTGCCTATGGATCTCGTCAACTTAAGCCTCATGAGAAGAATTATCCTACCCATGACCTTGAAATTGCACCTGTAATTCAATTACATAAGTGTTGGTGAAATTACCTTTATGGAGATTGGTTTACTATGTATTCAGGCCACAAGATCTTGAGTTATATCTTCTCTCAAAAATATTTGAATCTTCGCCAAAGGCATTGGGTGGAGTACCTGAAATCTTTGACTTTGACATTGCCTATACCCCGGGGAAAATCTCATGCTGTGAAAGAATATTCAGAAGAGTGGAGTTTGAAGACTCTTTTTGCTCAGTTGCATATTAAAGTTCAGTGGATGGGGAATGAAATTTCATTAGTCAGTGTTCAATTGACTTCAGCTCTCCTCGAATTGATTCTTCAGGAACAAAATCTGGATGATGAAATCCATAGTATTAGGGACTCTCTTTATGGTGGGGATACCGACACCCTATAGTCTTGTGTCGTTATCGATAAGGATGTGATTGGGGATTTCCATACCTCTCTGTGGGAGGTACACCCAGGAACCACGAAGTTGTTCTATGACATCTGGTGGTAGTTCTGGTGGCCAGGTATGAGATGAGACATTGCTGAGTTTGTATCTCATTGCTATACATGCCAGTAGGTGAAAGCCGAGCACCAAAAAACATCGGGTTTTCTTCAACCACTTCCAGTCCCTACATGGAAGTGGGATGAAATCTCGATGGACTTTGTGGCTGGGTTACCTCAATCCCATTAGAAGAAGAACGTGATATGGGTTGTGATCAACAGACTGACCATGTCAGCTCACTTTATACCAATTCGATATACGACCATAATTGAGGAGTTGGGAAATGTTTATGTGAAATAAAGTTTTCATTTTCACGGAGTTCTATATGCTATAGTCTCTAATAGGGGTCCTCGGTTAACTTATCACTTTTGGAGAGGCCTTCAGGAGGAACAGTGATCTCAGGTCCATTTGAGCACGACCTACCGCCCACAGTCAGATGGCCATACAGAGAGAGCTTTTCATATCCTTGAGGATATGCTCCGCGCTTGTGTTCTCGATTTTGGTGGGTCTTGGGATGACCATCTGGGGCTAGTTGTGTTCACTTATAACAAAAATTATCAATCTGCGATCAAGATGTATTATTTTGAGTCATTGTATGGCCATCCTTGTAAATCTCCTTTATGTTGGTCAGAGATTGGTGAAATTTCTTTGGTAGGACTGAGTTTGGTCCAAGAGATGACAAATAAGATCCAGTTGATTCATCAGAGAATGTTGACAACTCAGAGTCAGTACAAGTCTTATGCTGATCGTCATCGTAAACCTTTAGAGTTCTTAGTTAGTGACTAGGTGTTCTTGAACGTTTCACCCTGATTAAGTCATCAACAGCTTGGGAGGAAAGGGAAGCTTGCTCCTCGTTTTGTGGGACCTTTTTAATTTTTTGGTCTTATGAGGAATGTTGCTTAACGTTTTACTCTACCACCAAAACTGACATCGTTACATAATGTGTTCCATGTATCGCAGCTGAAACAGTATCTCTTGGATCTATCTCATGTTGTGAGGTGGAGTGATCTTGATATTGAACCAGATTTATCTATTACTAAACGACCAGTCAGTTTAGTTGATTCTGAGACAAAGGTACTTCATGGGAGAACGATACCTCTGGTCTGTGAACTCTAGAATAATGGTTCTGATTTTCATGAGATGTGGGAAAGGGAGGAACTAATGAGATATCAGTGGCCTCATCTTTTTGACGTGGAGGTTTCTTTATAGGCTTTCTGGGGGAATAATGATCTATGGTGGCGAATTTTTAACATCCCATTACATTTTCATGTAATTTTTGATGTTTCTAAATACCCATGTTTTGGAGTAAACACTTGGGTTGCATTTGGGTAAGCTTTTAAGGAAAAACTATAGGAAAGTGTGTTGTGCATGGTTTGCGCATGGTTTGACAAACCGTGTGACCAAACCGTGCCATCCATGAATCTTGGACAGAAGCTTCTACACGGGCGGCACACAGTTTGTCTAACCATGTGTCCAAGTTGCACGAAAAGGTTGGCCATGGTAGTAGCAGACACACGGTTAGTGCACGGTTTGTCAGACCGTGTGGCCAAACTGTGCGATCACTTAAATGAGATCCTTATGATATGGATCTCGCTCTTTTTTTCCTCTAAGTGCCTCTTTTTTCCTCCTATACGGCCCTGGATCGGGTTTTGTCTTATCCTAAGGTCGGAGAGGGTTCTCCAATCATTTCAGAGGCAATTTGAAGGGTCCTTTAGGTGAATCAAAGCTGTATTCTTGAGATATGTGATAGTTCATTATCGTTCATGGTTGGTTTCTTGGATCTACTTAGATCTACTTCTCCTCTTCTCTCGGTTTCTTAGATCTACTCATGTAATGAGTAGATCTAAGTGTGTAGTACCATGGTTGATGAGTTTTGGACTTTATCTTTCTAGGAGAATAGATCTAAGGTGGGTTCATGAATAAGAAACATGGTTTTCTTGAGCGTTCTCGACCGTTGTGGTCTTGGTCAAAACCTTCAAGGTAGGTGGTTCGGTCATGTCCTGACAAATTTATTATTATTATATTTTCTTGATTTATTTCAATTATTTATGTAAATTCAATTTCTCAAGTTTCTTTCAATTAAATTGATAAAAACTCGATTCCATTGAATCGAGATATTTGAAATGGTTTTGGCATGGAAATTTAGAAAATCCCAATTCTATTGAATTGGGTGTGTTTATGGAAATTGCCTAATTTAAATTGTTTAATTTAAATTTTGAATTTGATGGAAATGAATTTTATTAAATTATTGAATTTAATTTTGGAAATGAAATGTGTAATGATGTAATTAGGTACGAATGGATTTCAAACTTTTTAAAATGTCTTGAAATGATTTGATAGAAACCCATTTGTTTTATATTGTTTAAGAGGCATGTTTGGAATAAAACCTGTTTTGGTTTTAAATGGAATGAAATTTGATCTTTTGAAATGGAACAATAGGATTGATCATATTTTAAGGATTATTAAAATAGTTCACCAATCATGTAAGATCACATGAAAGCATTAGGTAGTTAGTGAGTTATTTGGATACACTCTATGCTAAGACAACGTTTTAAAACATACTTGTGGCAGGTCACATCCCCGATGGGTTGGTGATGAGTCTCCTTTGGCCATTTTCATAGGGACGTGTGTATACACATCTTGTTGAGTTTACATGGAGAGTGTGGAATCCTATAACTGGTTAATACTATCGTATCTTTTGGTAGATGACCATGTTACTCACTTGTTTATTTATATTTGAGATATAATTATATGCCACTGCTTTTGAAATACATTACATGCATGTTGATTTTATATAAAATGTTTTATATAAATGTTTTTCTTCAGCCATTGTTTTAGAAATATTTCATCATTTGAAAAGCCTTTGCTTAAAAATATTTATTTCCATCATTTGAAAATGTATAGAATGTTTTGTTAAAATATGATTTCACGTTGCCAAAACTATTTATTTGAAAAATGGAAAGATTTTATTTGGATAAACTATTATTGGAATCTATTATGGAATCGTTGTTGGTATCCTACTGGGTGTAGTCTCACACCCTACTTTTGCCTTCGGTTGTTTGTGGAATTTCTTCATCGAGGATCGAGCAAATGGAATGGACCTCTTAGAGGTGGATCTAGTTGTTGATCTCTGGACTTGGTGAGTTGTGTCCTTTGGGACCTTGGGACTGTTTTCCCTTTTTTTTACTTGGGTTGTAGTACTTTGACTTTTTGTTCCTTTTTTGTATACTGGTACATTACTTCTAGTGGAGTTTCTTTTGTTATGCATGCTGTTTTTTTAATCTTTCTTTCTCATTATTGTGGTAAAATCATTTCCAGTTGTATGTTGAACGATGCAAAGAGATAGTCGTTGACTCGTGGGGATCGGGAATGCCCTTCGGGCTATGTCAGGGTTGTCTTGGTTATTGGGTTACCAGGGTACCTGGGCTGGTTCGTGACAGATATTATTCACATCCACATCCTTGATTAGTTTGTTATCCATAATAAAATATTAAATATCCTATGATCATTTGAAATTTAATTTCCCCTAAATATCTATATCTATTTTCATGGATTTTTTATTTTCTATATCATATAAAATTTTTAACATGGTGTTTGATGTAAAATTTATTTCCTTATTTGGATAAATATTGATAATTCCATATCTTTTATTCAATACAGATATTTAAAAAATCATATTTATTATTATTTAATTCGATTACCCAATATAATGGTTGATTTAGATATACAGTGATTATTGGTGACCAAATGTTATATATCCCCACAATGTATCAATAGGTTCTCATGGAGAAAATCGGCTGTGAAAATTAAATATGTTTCTAATAGTGTGTTAAAAATATCTGAAGTATAGATCTAGATAGTAATAGTTTTCATGTGTCTGAGACATGAAATCTAGTAATTAATCATTTACCTCAATCTGATTTAGTATAAAATATCAATGACATTTTTCACTGACATATCAATGGATGAATTTCGTTATCAGATAATTGATTAAATGTGATTTTTTCTAGTTATTTAAATTTTAAAATTATTTACTTACTTTTGCCTTAGTTATTGACCACATGGAATGTGTTCCCAATTATTCACCATTCCCTTTTATTATTATCACTTATTTATTATTACTTATGTTTTACTCTACCCTTACTATGATTTTTTGGTCACCCTTATTATTTTTCCATTTCAGATGATTCCATGAACTGTGCTTTAAAGATATTAATGGATATAATATATAGAATTAAATTATTATCCTCAAAAGAAGATTAAATTTAAATTTATAATAAGTTTATTCATTTGTAATTATATACTCATGTATATATCCAGTCTACAAAGACTAATAAATTCTCTGGTCCATTCATATGAGATTAACATTTATCTTATTCTGATGTAATTGATAAAAGACATCAGCTCTTGCCTTTTTGGGATTGGTTACTACTGTCAAATAATGTTTAGTAGCAACCGTGGGAACTCAAATAAGAAAAACCATGATTTAATAATGTAACCATATAGTATTATCTTATAAAAATTATATAAGAACATCTGATAATTTTTATATGGAATATATTATATTGGTCAAAAAAGAAATACATCCCTATCTGGATACTACATGTGGAAGTGGTTCTGGCACAAATATACCGAGGAGAGACATCTCTGACAAGGTTTGTGGAGCTTGACTCAGCATAAGATAGTAAAATAAAATGGGGCTTAATGTGTACCTAGTTTGACACTCCAAATGTATATTATTATGATAATTAACATTTCCATTACAAACAATTATGAAGGATTTACACAATAAATAATGTTGGTTTAATCTAACATGTTTTATATTTTAGATAATTTTTTTCATTTAGATATCCTATAAATGATTATACATTATTCTATTAAATTTAATACTCACATTGTTCATTCAAGTTTTTTCCTATTTCTCATACCCCAAGGAGTCAAGTTCATATTGAACAAGAAGGAAAAGGTGGTTATAATGAGAAAATAAATGAGGTGTTGATTGGAGTGAAATTTATCGTGTTTATTCAAAACCCCTTTTTACAAATTATAATTAAGAAGATATAACTTAACCAACATGAAAACTCACAAAAGAAAATAATGATTGATTTTTCATCTAGCTCGACTAATGGTATCCATGTAGAAAATATAGTTTGATTTCCATCATAAAAAAATGAGGAAGGAGGAATCCAATAAAGTGTCTAAATTAAATGGGTAAATTAATTATATGTTGTAAAAAAGTACATAATGAAACTAACACTAAGGAAAATTGAAGACTATCATGAAATTTAATAAATCTCATCCTATGTATATATTTATGGTTAATAAATGTAAATGTGTGGAACTTGGACATTAACAGATCTAATGCACTATTCTAGAAGATAAAAATTATAAAAAGGAAGGATCTATTTGGAAATATGTGGATGAAGTATTTATGTTTTTACGTGGTATTGAAAAACTTAGTTAACAGGATATTTTGTGATAGACCTTATTTCAAATATGTCTATCATATTTATTTTGGAAATTATATTAATATTATTTTAGAAAAGTAAAAAATATATGTCGGGTGATAACCAATCACTTCTAGAATGGTCAGTGGTCTTGAACCCTTTACTCAAGGATGATAAGGGTTTCATTACAACCACCGACCTGGGAAATTTCAAGCATAATATTTCACTATTTTTATATAAACAATTTTGAAAAAATGTATATGAAGAATTGGTACTGTATATATTTAGGTTTAGGGATTAATGGCTTATCCATATGGGGTTTTGAAAATATTTGGGGACAAATGAAAATACATTTAACTATTTTATGGGCCATATGATCAGTTAAATTTTAATTTTAGTTCTTGAAGGATCAATGTTAATTTTTGGATACCCATGTATTGAATAAAGGATAAATTATAATTTTATCAAATCACAACAAAAAAATGGCACTATTTTTATGAAATTATAAGGTATCATATAATTATATTTATTTATATCTATCGGAAGTAAATTATTTATCTATCATTTGTAAAATGATCTTGAAATAAAAAAGATTTCTTAATAACATAATTTTTATTGAATAGATAGTCATCTAAATAATCATAGATTTATTCTGTTGAGACACTCTACCTTCCGTTGAAAATTTAATTGTTTATGATTAATGACCTAAATCACCACTATAAATATTAATGATTTTTCTACATATACATATCCTTAATTTCTATTAATGTTCCCTAACTCAGATACTAAGTCATATATTAGTCCATATAACCTATTTACATAACATTCTGTCTTTACTAGAGTATTTCATACAAACTCGTCTCTTTATTTAGGATCTCAACATAGTAAATATCAACCAATTTATTACCGATATCAATTTTAAATTGTGTGGATGCAGTTTATTTGTGGTTGGAATAATTTAACACCCTAAAATTCTAATATGATATCATTGTATTCAAGACTGTGTATGACACACAACACCAAGTACGTAAGTGAATAAATTATTCTGATAATTTATCATATAATTTACGTTCTAAAAAATTAAATATATTTTACATCTTGAAAATAACGCGACACATAGTTAGAATATGTCTCATGTAGTGATTAATTTCTTCAATGGCTTCCATTACACTCATTGTCGAGTTTTACTGATCCATAATAAATTTTTAAAATATTATTTTTTTGTATAATATGATATAAAAAATATATGAACTAGAAGGTATGAATCGTATTAACCATCTTTTTAAAATATAATGTTTTCAAAAATTTAAAATAAATTCACAGTTTTCCAATTAATTACAATGAAAATAAGAAGCAATTGAATATAAAAATAATATTTTGATTTATAAATATTTAATTCTCACAAAGTAAATTTATCGTAATAAATTAAATAAATTATAATTAGTGAATGATATTATTGTAATATATATATATATTATATAATCAATAAAAAAATTTGAAATTTATCCAATTGATTATACAATCATAATATAAGAACAAACCTTGTATTATGCTAAAATAATATATTATTATAAATTTATTTTACCAATACATAATTTTTAACCTATTTTACATCATTTATTTGAATATTTTATGTTTTTATATATCAAAATAATCTTCATATTTACAATATAATCATGAAAATTAGGTTTTGTTTAAATTTTAGTATTTTTCAGAGAATTTTCAGATTTTTGTAAATAGTAAAAAAACATAGAATATTAATTCAAAACTACTCTTTCATCTAATTTATTTATAAGGATAAATTAAATTACAAATTGTTTTTAATGTTTAATTAGATTGATATTTTTTCAGTTAACCTAATTTAAGTCATTTTAATCATTTTATATTTGATATTGAATATATAAACATAACAATCTTTTGAATAATTTTACATTAAAAAAATACATTGTTGTCCTGTCTATGGGATTAAATTTTAATTAATTTCATTAACATATGTGATTTGATTTTGAAAATAATAGATTCTATATTTGGAAGAGGCATAATTTATAATTTATTTGTAAGGAAAAATATGTTTTTGACCAAAAATAATAGTCAATGTAATAAACATTAATTAAATGATTAAGGTGAAATTAAGCTTAATAAGTGACTATACATTAAATGGGAAAACTATAGGGGAATTACCTTTTCCCCAAAATAACAAGAGTGTCACACCACATACACTATAAAAATATAAAGACTCCCACTTCCCAATAATTCTCAAGACACTTTTTATCGACCAATATCTACCCAAATATCTCCTAAATATCCCAAACCTTATCCTATAATCTCCCCCTTTTTCATAAATCCATCCAAGTAATCCCTTGAGATAAAAAAAATTGAGTTACAAAATGAATTGGTAACGTCGCTCCTAAAGCTATTTGGTTTTATTTCAATTCTACACCCCTCAACCCACCTTATTCAATTATTATATAATAATTCCAGTACCCTAAATATAAATATATTTATTATTTTAAGGTATTTATCTACATTTACACACACTTCCATCTAAGTGGAATCTGTCATTTAATTAATGTGCAAAATGAACTACCACCTCATGAAAGAATGATTGTTGGTTTTTTTCATTACCAACATTCATAGTGTAAATTAAAATAAAAATGTTGTTTATATATTATATATATTATTTCTAAGATTTATTTATGATTATTAAATTTTTAAAAAACACATACCATTATGTTTTCCATTTTGTGTAATTATGATAACATCATTGGTGGAAGCATCTACTACTTCCCCCTCAAAATTATGTGATTCATTCAAAATATTCATAGATTGTATATAATATTTTTAGAATAAATAAATAATGCCTAAATGAAATAGATTTTATATTATATGTATAATATATATATATATATTATTTTCATTTCATTATATTAATATGAAAAAAGTCAAAGTAGCATTCCTGCGTTTGTATATCCTACCACCACTATGAATGGTACAATTAATTTATTTTCTCCAAATATTATAGAAAATTAAAATCAATATGTACTGAATAAATGTAATTAAATACTGTTTCACATATTGGAGATTATTATATCATTATCTAATTAACAAGGGGAATAAGTGACAAGTAAAAACATAATCAAAACCCTGTGAAATTAATACCTAAATAGTGAAAATAATGGTTGATTATTAACAAACAGGTAATAAGATTTTATAAGATGATAAAATATTATATTATAAATATTATTATGGTTATGGTATTTGATAGAGGCATTTTTATGACCATTTTACAGTATTATAATGAACATTCACCCAAAAGGAACACAATGTAAGGGATTTTGTCTCAATTTACATTCTATTGAGACTTATTTGTTGTTATGCACCTAGATTATTTTATTTAGTGTATATAATGCCCATTTGCATGCTATATCTTAAATATATTTATATTCATGGTATTTGAGGTGTCATTTAATTTTTTTTCTTTATTTATATTATGATACAAATGTTTCAAAGTGGTATGGTACACTTAGGAATGTTTAAAGATTATTTTTTTCAATAACATTTTTAATGATTTCCATTGCAATATCACTTCCTTTTGTGGCTTTTAACTATCTCTAGAAATAATAAATTTATTGTTTTTCACGTAATTTCTTATATATAGTTTATATACTACCACTTTTTATTCTAATAACTTGATTCTTTTATTATACAGGACATTTGGATTTTTAATTTGAATTATATCATCTCAGGGTATTTCAGTTAAAATCTAACAATTTAAATAGAATTTCATTACCCAATTTATTTTCATTGGGTTATATTACATAGTCACATTCATTAATATTATATGATTATTTTTATATTGAATTTGACTATCTAGTTTGGAATTTCAAATTCTATATGTGTATTTGAAGAAGATACACATAATATAATCATTCATTGATTCTTACTAAAAAATTATAATATTTTTTGGTTTTTTATTTACGATAAAATTTTTTGTAATTTTTTATAGTTTAGTTCCCCTCAGAATTTTTTTTAACAGTTTTCAAATATTCCCATTACTTTTATTTAATATTAGATTTTCATAAGTATATTAAAGTAATAGTAAAATTTTTTAACTTTTTTATACTTAACATATTTTAGAAAATGATTTTATGAAAACAAGACCTCATTTCACTATTTACTCAAATAACATTTTTTCATCTAAAAACCATGTTTTATTAGAAAATATTATTTTTTTAAAATTTCCAAAATTATTTATTAATGTCCATTATACCCTTTTGTAAGAACCAGGACCATCATTTCATGTATGTTTTTTGTTTTTATAGAGTTTTTGAGAAAAGAGATGTTTTTGGAAATTTTTGAAGTACCTGTCGTGTACTTCGTTGTAATAGGAGGTCATGTACTGGCCATGCCCTGACCACACACACTATCGTTTGGGGTGACGTGGAGGCCACCTAAAGCGGAGTATGGAAACAATAATTACATTTCTTGTACTTCAAAATTACACACCATGTATTTTCTTTTTTTATTAAACGGACCGGGGTCGTGTCTAATGGACATGGGTGTCTTCTTCTTCGGCAAAAACGTCCTAGAGCACACATATGGCACCGAGACTTCCCTGAGCCCCCGATCGTGCATCTATTCTCTGAATAGACTACCATTGATTGCATTGGAATCACAATGGTATGGTCTTCCTTATTTTATAGCATCATTTTCCAATTCCTCCCTTTTTCCAAGTTATCGTGGGTGTAATTTTTTATGTGTTATCATAGATCTACGACGTTATATGGAGATTCAAGCTTCGAGGATATAGTATATTGATCTGCTAACCCTAAGTCAGGTTTTTTGTGCATTTTCGTAGAAAGTCTTTGAGTATTATATGAAAATTCTACCAATACCCTTGAATGGGGTATTGCGTGTTTACTGTTTTTCCCTTTTGTTTTCCCTATTTTCTTGTATTCCTCAGTAGAGGTTGTTGATTATGAATAAGGTGAATTGTTGTGCTTTGGACGTTTTGGCCATGCATGTTTTGTCTGATTTTGACCTTTGGGTCTAGTTTGCCTATTTGGCTCATATTTCGTTTTCCATGCCTAGTATTGTAGGTTGGAGTGACTTATGTTCTGACATGCTGTTATGTTGTAGACTTCTAAACAAGAAGTTCTTGAGGTTTACTTTGGTTGTTACATGATTCTATGCATTGTTGACTTACACAGGTCCATGAGAACCGGGTGTATAGACTATATGGATAATTGACATTGAGGGATTCTCTAAATTTTCATTATAATTATACGATGGGAGACAATAGGGGGAATTGACGACGAGTGCTTCCCCAGAGTGCCTTTAGTTACTCGACACGAGCCACCAGGGAAATTGACGTTGAGTGCTTTCCCAGAGATCCTTTAGTATGATACAAGATTATAGAGGTAATTGGTAGTGAGTGCTTCCCAAGAGAGTTTATATTTTAGTTGAACCTGAGGGGAAAGACTGTGTGTACCGCCCATAGGGTTTCTTGTTCATGATAGGTAGAACCATAGGGGATAGGTTGTGGGTACTTCACAGAGGGTTACCTATTGTGTTATGTGTTTTGTTTCTCTCTGTGTGGTGTTTCGAGTACTTAAACTTTGGATTGTTTACTCCTTAGTGCCTTCTCATTTTCTATTTTCTGTACTTTTACCTCCCATATACTCACTGAATGTTAGGCATAGATCTTCAGGTGGTTTCCTACTAGGATTTAGTATCACACCCTATTTGGGTCATGATTTTGGGACGAAACAGATTATATTGTTGTAGGTATAGACAAGGGAAAGCACCTTCCGACTTCAGGTACTTGATTGCATTGGAGTTGGATAGCATGGGACAACGTCGAGGCTTGCGATGCTGAAGAGTCGCTCATCTATTTTTCTTTTGTACTTTTTTTTTTGTACATTATTCAGCATTGTGACTTTTTTGGCTGATTTCATAGACATATATGTATCATGCATCATTTATATATATTTATGATCCAATTGTTTCTTTTTCAGTCTTCCGCTATTTACTGTTGTTGGATATTTACTACTTCCGCTATTGAATTTTCTTTACTTCCTTTGTGTACTCTACCAATGAGGGCATAGTTTCCCCACCATCACACCCACGACCCTCTCTGCAAGTTAGAAGCCTCTGGAATTCATGGAAATGTGCTTGAGGCCATGTGACCATCCAGGTATGGGGTTCTTCTAGGTGGCTTATGGAACATAAATGTTACAAAGAATATAACTCCCCGGTAAAAGTGAGACTCAAAAGTCTAATTGTTACTACATATTTCAACAAGGTGCACCTTTATATTTAGGAGCCTACTTAATTATAACTCCATAGTTAATCATGCTTGGCCTAGAGTAGTAATCAAAAAGGGTGACCTTCTGGGAAGTTTCCCATGGTGTGTGTGAGTGAGGACAAAACACACTAAAAGAACACGTGTTTTCTTATGGGGATAGTCATTAGTCTGATAAGAGACCCGAGTGAGTAATATACTATGGTGTGCTGAGATGGAAACCAAGTTATTACAGGAGACCCATGGGGTCAGTTGACAAGGTTCATGTCCAGGGGAGGCGGGTCATTACAAATGGTATCAATGACAATACCCAGCCAGAAGTGCTTAGGCACTTCCTCAGTTTGAGGCTTGGGGTCCACAACGGGGGCGTTGTGCATTAAAGGGGTGGATAATGTAACACACCTGGAAAAGTTAGACTTAAAAGGATAAATGTTACTACCCATGTCATCAAGGTGCACCTTTTATTTTGAGAGCCTACCTGATTAGAATTCCACAGTTAAGCATGATTATTATGGAGTAGTAATCATGATGGGTGACCTTCTGGGATGTGTCCCAGGGTGTGTGTGAGTGAGGACAAAACACACCGAAAGAACATTTGTTGAATTGTGGTGATAGTCATTAGTCTGATATGTGACCCTAGTGAGTAATAGCCTATTTTGTACTAAGAAGGAAGACAAGGTATTACAGGAGACCAATGGGGTCAGATGATAAGTTTCATCGCTCAGGGAGGCGGGTCATGACACCTTTATATATTTTACTAGTGGTTTCAATGGAATCCTTTTGTCCCTTTCTAAACATGTCATTTTCTAACATTTATGTATTTTACTAATTGTTTCAATGGAATCTTTTTTCCCCTTATGAACATGTCATTTTATAACATTATTTCCATGATAAATGAATATTCTTTTTTATATTGTACAACATGTATAGATTTACCCACTATTATTTCATATAATAGTCTTTTTCAAGTTTTATATGCTAGATTTTAAATATTTTTTTTTGAAAAAAATATTTTCAAATAAGTGGTTTTTTAAAATTATATTTCAAAAAAGTATATTTTCATCAATATTCTTTTTAATGTTGTTGTTTTATTTCATAAATTAATAAAAATTCATTATTTCTCTCCACATGGGATACATTTTATTGATACCACTATTATTATCACATTAGATGTTTTATGATTTATTTTGACAAGTATTGTATTAACATTTACTTCCTTTATTTATTTGTTATTTTGCATGAAAAAATTAATTTTATATGATCATTTTCCATTCAATTTCAAAAAAATATCCATATCATTTTTTATGTAAGTCATAATTTCCAAAAAAATATACCATTTTTCCTAATTTAATTACTTTTATTATTAGTTGATTATTTGAGTAAATATTTATAAATATTTATACTTTATTTAGTATGTATATTTGAAAAGATATTTTTTTTAATTAAATTGTTTACTCAATTTGAAGAATTATTTTGACATCGAATGACTCTTGGGTCCTTTACTAAATACATCTCATATATTTTAATGTAGGTTCAAATGAGAAAAATATATTGTGAAAATTAAATAGTTTTCTACATGCAATTTAAAATTGTTCAGTAGATAGATATTAACAGAATAGGTTTTCATAGGCCTGATACATGACACCCAATAATTAATAATTTTTCTCATTTTGAATAAATATTTACTATCCATGAGATTTTTTATTGACATATCTACTAATTAATTTAATTAATTCTTCATAGATTAAATGGAATTTGTTTTTATTTATTTACCTTTTTAAATTATTTACTCACTTCCTTCTCAGTTATTGATTATTTTACATGTTTTCTTAGTTATTTTCATTCCATTTGATAATTTTTTTCAATTCATAATATAGTATATTTTACTCTACCCTTACTGATCATTATATTTCACAATTATTATGATTCCATTCCCCGTTATTCTATGAATTGTACTATGAAAGATATGAAATGATACATTAAATTGAGTAAAGTTACTATCCTTGAATGTAGAAAATTTTATGTTATAATTAGTTTATTCATTTGTAATACAGGACTCATGCATGTATCGGGTTTTCCAAGACTACTAAATTGTTCATTACTTTTGTAAGTGATTTACATTTATCATATTACAATGTAATTGATAGTAAATGCTGACTATTGCATAAATGGGATTGGTTCTCTATATATATATATATTATATCATAGTGAAACATCTATTAATGTTTCATTCATTACATTTAAATCCTATAACATAGAAACTAATAAGGTGTGTCAAAATCGTTGAACATATGATCGACCTTTATCTAATAAATCCTGGATGGTATCCATAACTCTATTAATTTTACGTAAAAACATATATTCTTACAAAATAAGAACAAAGTTTAAATTTGTAATTATTTTTATACAAAATATACCATTAGTAAAGAACTACCGTAACATAATTATGGAATCCAAATACATAATTGTTTCCACCCATTTACATCAATAATTTTCTATAATAAAGGTCCTTCGATGGTCTAGGGTATAACCCTTGGGTTATCGAATTGATATGGATAATTCCCAAGTTCCCGATATTTGATATATAATATTAATGGAAATCTTATTACGTTATTAACATTATTTCAAAATAAAATCATCACCCCAATTGTAGATATTTTTTATGATCTTATTCTTATATTCTTGAATGGTATGAATCCAATTATTCTTTTCTTTATGATAATTACAACAAAAAAACTCATAAAATTATGTCTCCAATACCTTGACATGTTAAAAATATCACCAAAATTTATGTTGTTAATCAAATATTGTGATAGATGATTAGGCATAGCAGCAATATCATTATATCTATTCATCATAAAATTTAGAACCTCATAATCACAAATTCATCCATCACATTCACTTTTATAATGATTCCTCATGGTTGTATCCTTTGAATAAAAGCATGAAGAATAATATGAGAAAAAAATTATTATTGGATACCACATGATTATAAAAAATTAATTACATTTATAAACATGGACACATTATTTTATATCAATATCACCAATGATATAACCTAGTTTATAAATGATCATCTCATATTCAAATCAATCATGATGTATCATAAAATGTTTTCGAATTTCTATAATATAACCCCTATGAGGGTAAAACAAGGTGTGTCTCAAGTATTATTTTCATGAACCCAGAGACAATTGAATAAAATATTAATTATAAAATTTTATGTTATTACCCCTATTTATAACTATGTCCAAGACACATCTTGTTATATTATACATAGATGTATGTGTTTTCTTGTATACCAGTCTCTTAATCCTTCACCAAAATCACAAGATATTTTCCAATACATAAAATTTTCCATATGATTATTATTAATGTTTTTTTATCATTGATACAAAAGGATAACTAATATGTTTTCTTGTACAATCTATATGGAGCCACTAATATCATACATTGATATCACATCTTAATTAATAAGCCACCCTAAAATTATATAGGTCTGATGACTTGTGAAGCATAGAAACATAATCAAATTGTTCATATTTGAAATACCTAACCTCCCAATATGTTATTCATAAATATAACCTTATTTTTTCATATCCTACATCATATTATTCTTCATTACCTGGGGAATGTAAACATAAGAAAAGGGTGATCACATATGCTCTAAAATGGTAAAAACAATAATATCAAAAAAAACATTATAATAAGTTTATGAGACCATGAGAATAGATTTTTAAAACAATAAACTTCATATCATAGATCATACAAAAGAGTCGTGGAATAAATCATTATTATTAAGAAGAACTAAATCATAATACAATCAAATAAAATGAGATATGAGGATGTATCATTGGAATAAGAAATTGATTTTTTTGAACTCATAAGAATATAATATTATTTCATTAATAGTCTTTGATTAATTTCAATAAAATCAAAATATAATGGGTTCACACCAAAATCAGTATAATATCAAGGGTTTACTACCCTAACAATCATAGTGAAAATTGTTCTTTTCTGAACTAGGATATGTCCCAATTATTTCCATTTTCATCTCATTAGATATCTATATTTATATAATTTAGTGTATGTTTATATAATTTCTACCACACAAATGAGATAATTATAATCATAAGAATGTGTGACATAAAACCCTAAATCATTCATCATATTATAACCCATGAAAATTATATTATTTTAATTTTCATTTTACCATTGTATAACACTTTAAAAATAAATAGGATTCTCACTTTTCATTATGTAACAGCAAATCGAAAATAAAGGAGTTACATAATCATTTCATAAATTTATTGTAGCATAACACATGAAAATATATGCCTTACATAAACTATTGTCCATAAAAATCATAAACCATCTATAAAAATTATGTGGATGGTATCATTAGAACCAATTCCTTGTATATAATAATATACATTCAAGTAATTTGATTATAATGTACACATATTCCATTTAAACAACATTAAAACATTTGTGAGGAAAATATCATTTCCATTTTAAAATAATTTTTTAAAAATCATTCAATTTCAAAAAAATTAGAGGAACAATTTTATTTTTAAATAAAATTGGAATCTTTTAAATTAATCGTTTCATAATTGAGTGGTCATGACTATAAAAAATCCCATTCATGATGTGTATGTTAAAATATGTAATAAATTTAATATTTCATGATAAGTAAAAATCTTCCATGTCCAATAAACAATAAAAATAAATCATTTTAAAAGAATTAAAATAATTATAAATGGTTAACAATGAATTAAAAAATATTTTTTCATATTAAAATAATTATTGAAATGTTTTTTAGTATATATATAGATGGAAGAGAATGGTTTTTTGACCATATTAAAAATAATGACAGTTTTTCCTTAAAAATATTTTTAAGGATCCTGACTACATAAAGATAAATAAAGGAAAAAAATAAACAATATAATTTCCATAAAAGACCATATATTATGAAATATAATGAGTTTCATTAGATATATATTTCATAATAATTCATCATTATAACATAGTTTTAAACAAACCCGAAAAACATTGAGGTTACAACATAAAGCATTTACCACTTCGATTGATTTTGAATAATAAACCCCATGAAATGAATATATATATATCTATATACCTGGATATTTATAATTTTAATATTAAAATACATTTATGGGAAGTATAAAGGACACAAAAAATAATAATGTGATGAATATGTCAAGTGTCCCATGGAAATAAAAGGCAATATAAAATCCCTTACTATATGAATTGACATTCATCGTAGACATTCAAAAATCATGAATAATTAATAGAAGTTTATTAAAAATCTATCATAGATACATAATTTAATATATCATACTATATACGATTTATAAAAATATTTGATCACCAGTTTGGTTATCAATTCATTTTTTAAATCACATTTCATATAATAACTACTAAATTTATCATATATTTTTGGGATTGGAATTTTTTGTCAATAACATTGAACATGGTAGAATAATATCAAAGTTTATAAAAATGATATATATATATACATATATATATTATATATTAATTATATACATATATATTTTATTTGTAATGCATTAAATTTAAAGATAGAAAATGAATTACATTGTTCATAGACATGTTAGACTGTTTGTATGCATGAATGATGTTTTTATTATCTTCATAGAATAAAAATTAGAAAAATAAATAATATATCACCATTAAAAAAATAATTTCCTACCATATACGTCATAAATATTCATTAAATATATCCAAATTACAATCCATAAAAATATAAAATAAAAAAACACATCTCTTCATGAAGGTGGTTGTACACACGTATTCACAAGAATCATTATAATTTCTTAATGAAATGGATGTTAAAAAATATAGATTTTATAGTATGATTAATAAAGTTTAAATATTTCATAAATATAATATATAATCATTAAATACATCATTATCTCTATCCATGAGGTACGGTGATGGAAATATAGAAACCTCAGTTCGTGATGTTATAATCTCCCATAGCCGTGATCACTAGTTTTATATCCCATTTGATAGAGAAGTAGATATATATAGGTTATTTTTTTAACCTAATATAATCTCATTATATTTAATAAACTTCTTTTTTTATATAAGAATATTTTTTTAATAATTGAAGGAGTTAGAAGAATAAACAATATGAAAAGGCTTAGTCAGGATTATACCTCTTATTAGAAAACATTCTTAGGTGTAAACCTGATGAATTTGTAAGAGGATTATCTAATAAAAATAAGGATTCTATGTAGTTGGGTGTCTATTTTATAAGGCTTTTGTCCATGATTTTTCATAACCAGAGGTCTACAGAAATGTGATGAGGAGAAGGGATGTGGTGCTTTTTTATAAATTTGTGAGACAAAACATTGAGAATTTCTTAAAATATAACATTATACCCAAATATTAAATATTCCAAAGGGATAAAATATTTTAACTATAGAAAATTAGATGATATAAGTTTGAAATATTTCTTATAAATTATAACTGGATATTTTCTAGTTCATTTAAACATTATCTCTTCGGTTTAACCTGACAATAAACTCATTTTAACCCTAACGACAATAATTTATTTTGGTATGGAAAATTGTGGTGAAATTTCGGTAGAAAAATAGTGTCCCATAAAGATCCATATAAATGTTTTGATGATATTCAATGGGTTATATATCATATATTAATAAAATGGGAAGTAAAATGTACGTGTAAAAACATATCCCAACATTGTAAATTTGATATAGAAGACATACATTTATAAAGAAACTTGAATAAATAATAGAATCCTAACTATATTTCGTCATGGTAGTGGGAGTAAATAGAGGATCATATGAGTATCAATCAGAGATAAAGTGGAGTATAATAATTTTTAAATTATATTGAATTTAATTTTAATTTGGAGGAGTATATCTGAACATAAGTTAATGAGATTTATGATACAAAAGAGAAAATAGAACTTGAATGGTAATGAGATGAGAGAAATCACTTATAGAATTTCATCATATTAACGAATTAGGTAAATATAAAAATGAGAGTGAAAAAATTTTATGCCATTAAAATAACAAACAAAGGATATTAGAGAATTCTAATAAATAAATTACATCATAAAAATTTTCAATTAAGAAAACAAATTCCAAAGGAGGTTCATGAGTTAAAAGGAGGAGAAGAAGGAGAAATTCCCGTACATGAGTGTGTGACTCAAGAATCATGGTAGGGGCTTAATTAGAGTATGGTGCCCCATGGGAGGACTATAGGGAGTGTATGGTAGATTATGTATGTTATCCAAGGAGTTTCAGTGATGATAATTGGGATTATTTGATGTATTATATAAGAAATGAGGTGGATTTCATTATTATTTTGGTTTATTAACTATATATAATAAAATATCAAAAAGCACAAATAATAAAAAAAATTCGAATGGATTCTACCCAATTGGAGTGGGATTTATTATTTTATAAGGACAATATATAAATATGTTGATATAATTCCATTTTATTATGTGGTGGTGAGTCGGATTCTTAAAGAAATTATTTTAAAACAATAAAATATATTATAGGTTTTAGAGGATTCAAATTTTCATTAAAAAAATTAAATAAAATTAATACCATATTATTTTAATGGTATACAATTATTTGGTCTTAGATACCATTTATAATAATTATTAAAACACATTTAGATCATTATGATGTCATAGAACATAAAGTATATCTATATGATATTTATGATTTAACAAAAAAAGATGACCCTCTAGGAAAATTATTAAAAACATTCCATTGGATAACATTAAAGTTATGATATGAAAAAGAATATTCATTTTAACTAAATTATTTTATAAATATTTTAGTTTTCCCTTTTAAAATAAAATTCACATTCATTAAGAAATTCTTTTTTGGGAATAATAGTTTTTGAACCTTTAAAAAAATTACATTTGACTTAATAAAATAATATAATCATTTATATTTGATAAAAATTATATACTAAAGTTAATAAAAATAAATTTTATCTTAAAAATCCATTAATAAATTATTTCATAAATTGAATTTGAATTTTATCCAAAAATATAATTTAAGTTGTGTCGTATCAAACTAAAAATTATTTGAAATGTAACAATAATATGATTCGAATATATTAATTACTATATAAAAAATACTATATATTATTATATTTATAGTGTATTTATACAAATCTAATTAATTAACTAGTAAATTCCCTAATAGTAAGGTGTACAATGGTTGGGATTTCATGTGGTGGTTTAGTAAACATGGTTCTGGTACTGATCTCGATGAACATGAACTTCTCTCGAAAATGGTTTTCCACATGCATAAGTTGTTAGATATCATCATGATAATTTTCATGGAAAAATCAAAAAAAAATCTATCCCTAAACATCTCTTATAAATGGAAATCATAGTGAATGATCCTACTAGTTGAGGCCATCACTCCGTTTCATGGGTCAATTTGATTTTTGGAAACCCTATATTATACTAATCATGTGATAACTATTAATTTGATAAATTATCCATAGTAATGATAAATAATGGTATTTTAAATCCAATTGAATAAAAAAATTAAATATATTCATGTGTTTTCTATATCCATTTTAATTAATAAGAAATTTAATTAAAATAAAAAATGAGAATTTTTTTATAATATTTTGAGTCATTATAGTCTTCACCCCTTAAAAAATTTCACCCTCAAAATTTTAATTTCTTGTACTAAAATAGATGGTTTTAACCTTTATTAATCACCTCCTTTGGTTCCCACATCAGTTTTTCAAACATTAATTTCCTCCATGATAGTTTCAAAAGTTGCTTTTTTTATTTCCTAGATCTTTTCCTCTACAATATATGATCTTCAAATGAAACTTGTCATATGAATGGATATTATCTAATGGTATTACCTAGAGATTGAGGATATGTGAGAGGTCTGGTATATACTTTATCTAGAGGTATAAATGATATGCAACATGTATTTGATATCAATTCAGTGGGAGTGCTAGTCTATATGCCATAGATTTATTGTGAACAAGGATCTCAAAGGGGATGATGAATATTGGAATATTAATTATATTAATACTATATATCATAAATTTATTCAATGGAGATATAAAAATGAATACCATGTCTAAAATATCAAAATATAGGTCTTGTTAAGGATTTGTCAACATAGCTCTTTTGTAGACTCTATGTAACATTGACGTGCTACTGAATGGTACAATCATTTCCCACAATTTCCAAAACAATTTCAAGACCTAACATATTTAATTCCCCCACATCATCTCAACAAGAAGGTGTTCTTCACCTAAACCCATAATGGGTTTCATAGAGATAAATTTGGATTCTCGATTAAAAAATATTTTTATACGATAACTTGACAAAAGGTAGGTGTTTATCTCATCTTTTTGTTGCTTACGGAAAATTCTCCTCAAATTTCTTCTTATGCTAGAATAGTCTACTCATATTGTCCTGCAGTTTGAGTATGATTGGACATACTAATGTTCTGTTCAGTGTTTAGATGATTTTTTATACATTTTCATAAGTATAGGGTGTGTCTTAGACCCCATTTAGATATACTCAATAGTGTTACTCAATGAAGAATTCACAATTCAATAAATTGTCTCTATGCAAGTTTATCCAATGAGAAGTCCTCTAAAATTGAAATACAATGTTGCTTTGTGGTAAGAAAATACCCAAAACCCAGTATATCCTTGAATCCTCTTAATGTGTTGGAATGTTAGGTGAAAAATTACAATGTGATGTTATCCTTTTTCCATGTGGGTATTTGAAATGGTAGTTTCATCCCCTTATACTCCTAGATTATAGCCATCACTTACAAGCATACTGGGATCTTTGTTGTATATTTATTGATCTTATTATTCGTATTTTATCACCAATATTGATCACTGAGATCGTGAAACATATTTTTGATTCTTGGGTGAATGGAAAAAGGTGAACTATGGGAATCAGCTGACATTTCATTTTGTTACTCTGGAATTGATGCCATGCATAGTCTAAAAGCAAATCACAAAATTCCATATTCATCAATTTTAAACTCTAAGGATTTCTCCTTACTCATGGATTCCACCATCTTTTAAATTTCATCATTGATTCTTTGAAGATCATTTATTTCCCCTGGTAGGGATGGTTGGGAGAAAAATTTACAAAGGACATATGATTTTCCTTCCTTAATGATTCACATATCAATAATTTGATGTTATAAGAATAGTGTATCCTTCTCAATTTTCATCATTGGTAGAGATTCAATATCATTTCTACTTTGAGCATATGCCACCGAATTTACATTACCCATATTGGAGTTAATTGAGTAGTTATAATCTTTAATGATCTTTAACAATCTTCTAGGGAGCATATTTAGATCATTCTGTGTGAATATATATTCGATGTTCTTGTGAGTATTATATTTCTTACACTTCTACCGATATATATAATTCCACTATATTTTATATGAAAATATCAATGCTTCCCACTACGTATCATGTTATGGATAGTTTTTCTCTTGAATTTTTAATTACATTAAGGAATATTCTATAAATGTATCATTTTACATTAGTACATAGCCTAATCCATTCTTTTATGTATCTCTAAAAACCACAAAAATATCTCCACATATGGGTATATTGAGCACATGTTAAATTATATGTCTCATTTTTAGTTCATTTATGCTCCCTTCAAATTCATTATTCCAAGAATACCTGATGACCTTCCAATTTATCATGGTTGAGGGGTTTGATAATTATGGTGAATTTATCTTAAATCAATGGTATTAGCAATCTAATAAAAGGTAAAAGAAAATATATTTCATATTTGTTGGCCTTGATCATCCCTCATTTTATTATGTCTTTGAATCTTCCATAGATATCCCCTTAATGTGATTATATACCCATTGAATGTAATATCCACCTACCAAAACTCACATTTTTGGTTCTTGGTGTAATTATTTTCCTTTCATAGGGTCGTTAGCACAATTCTTAGATAAACCTTTTTCTCCACCATGATTTTGGTGTATATTAAAATGTCATATATAAATACTAACAAAAATATGTTGAGGTAATCTATAAATAATATATTCATTATGTCCATAATAATAATTGGAGAATTAGTGAGCCCAAAATCCATCAATATGAACTCATAGATCCCATATCATGTATGAAATTATGTTATGGGAATGTGATCTTTATTCACCCTAAAATGGTAATATGATGACCAAAAATCCACCTTAGAGAGTTATTGTAATCAATGTAGTTGATTAAACAAGTCTTCTATCTATTAAAGAGGATAATTTTTCTTTATCATTATCTTGCTGATCTCATGATAGTCAGTACAACGGCCCATTGAAATTTCATTATTCTTGACGAATAGGACAGGTTCATCCCATGGTGATGCACTTGAGAATATGAACCCTTTATCTAGATTATCTTGTAGATGATTCTTCAAATTCTCAAGTACTACAAAAGCCATTCTATATGGATTCTTCTAAAATTTCAATATCCCATGTATAAACACTATTTAAAATTTAACCTCTCATCTTGGAGGAAGAGAAACCAATTCCTCGAGAAACACATAGTCATATTCTGTCACAATAGGCATATATTCAAGGATTCTTCATTCATTATACTCAATAAATTAAGCTATAAATACATCCACATAGAGAAACAATGTCTATTCTTGAGGTTTAGGTGCTATAGAAGAATCATCATCCTCTTTGTACGTGTATTGAATCTATGAATCATTCATGATATAGAGAGTGGTTCCCTTCTATTGGAAATTTATTCTGGCTCTATATAGGGAATGTCAATCCAAAATCATAATTTTCTCAAATGACACCAAGGAAGTATGAAAAAGTATGGTTAGGAAGTTCCTGCCCAAAAATATCGAAGGGGATGAGTTGTATATTTGGGATGTAATGATTTCACCATTTATTATTTTCATCAACATATCTACTTTAATAATTTGTGGTGGTGTTTGAATTTCTCTACTATGAATTCATGATATGATGGAATGTGTAGAACCAGAAAAAAAAAGTACATTCATTGTTCATGAATGGATAACTAGTATCCCTATAACCACTTCATTGATAGGATCCACCTTAGTGGTTGTGATGGAAAAATATCCCCTATTTCATTGTAGGTTTATTGATTTCTCCAAAAACCCTTTTCTTAGTACATTGATTTTATTGGTGACCTAATTCCTTGATGTTAAAATAATTAAAAATGCTTTCAAATTTGACCAAATAATTTATTTCCTCTTTATAATTAATGGGTTTCCTATGTAAGAAATTTGTATCTAGGTGTTATTACTACCCACATCTAAATAATTTCACTATTCTCTTTTGAAAATTTATTGGGTTCTTCTTTTCACATCGTTGATAAGTGGAATGTTGAAATTTCATGTTACAAGTTAATTTATCATTCAGAACTCTAGAATTAAACTCCAATTTTCAATTCTTATCCCTATAATACTTTTGATATTCTATGATCTTCATTTTAAATTTGAGGAAGCATCAGACAATTTCTTTATAGGTATCAATGTCACAGATCTCTAGGGATTTTTGTATAATATAATTTAGCACAATAATGAATTGTTCAACCATTTATATATAGGTAACGAAAAAAATGAAGGTGTATCTTGCAATTCTTCTGAATCATTACTCATACACCCTAATAATGAATTCATATATTTTTTTGACGGAAATGAAATCCCATTCCATTTTGAGTATGAGTGTTCTAGAAAATATTTGTCAAAAAAAACATTTTCTTGAATTTTTTCCACTACATCACATTAATATCTTCATTAGGATTAATTTTCTTGATCAAAATCCTCCACTGATCAGATTATCCCTCTATAATGTAAATATCCAATAGAAACTTCTATTGTTCAAAATAATGAATAATAGAAAAGAACCTCCCAATGGAGTTGATCCATTGTTACACAATTAATGGGCCATAAGATCCATTGAATGCATGAGGCCTTTGACATCTAAAGCTCTCGATTGCAGATTGTTACCCCCTTGGGGGGTTTGGAATCTCCTCTTGATCTATGATTCAATTAATATCCTAATTCATCTAATTGAGTATTATCATAATGTTTGTGATTCCTAATCCCATAAGGATGCACGTCTTGTTTTGGTAGTCATCACAATGTTAACCGCATTGATTGTTTACCTGGTTTCTCATATTACACTTTTTATTCTATAATAAAAAGATAATTTTGGGATGTTTATTTACAACTAATAATGTCATAAATTTTAATCCAATGACATTAATGTGATAACATTTAAAATTCATTTATTTCCATAACTTATGAATTTATAGGGTTCAATCTATATTATCCATGATCTATATCCAACCATTTATTTATATGGGATATTTTTCTCCCTTAATAATAATTTTTCATGAGATTTAGAATTTATAAAATCATATCACCTAGTAGTGTCAAACTAGGTTCACAATAATGTTCATTTTTTTGTACGAGGTTATAAATATTTAGGCCCGGGACACCTTGTCAGAGTTGTTACAACTAGGTAAATCTATTCCAAAATGTCATGAAGTATAGTTTATTTGGGAATTATTTACCTGAAATAACATCTTGGACATGGGATACAACAACATTATTGAAATATTAAATAACAATGTTTTTAAAATTCCATTTATTTTACAACTTCGTGGGATAATCTGGGGATAATCATAAGATATGGGTGAGATGTAAATCACATTAAGGGAATAAAAATGGAACAAGGTGATACATTTTATTAAATAGGGATATCATTTTGTATTAACAAATGTAAGAATCATAAACACGAATAATGAGACCTGATATATAATGATAATTGTAATACAAACATTGGAAATGTTGCAACAACAAAAAACACAACATCATAAATGCATGTCAAGCGTAAACTACCAAGAAATCATGGTGAAAAAAAACATAAAAAAATCAGGTCCACTCCCCATTTTAACATTACGTATCACGATTATAAATACTACCCAATAAATTATAGTTATGTATAATTTCTGGTTTACAAATAACATTCATTTCATTCCCATGATTAAGTGTGCCACATAGATCATAAAACATGGATTCATTCATAATCATTATTTATTACATGATAAATGAGAATTGAATACATATATGTAACTATCTAATATAATTTAAATATGCATTAATGTGTACTTCATTGATAAGTAATTGTTATGGTATTCACTACATAGTTGTCTCTACATAGAAAATGATAGTGAAATTTTGGTAGCATAATTACATTGTAAAAAGATGTATAATAATATTTTCATGTTGTAGATTGAGGTATCTCATCATTGAAAAATCATATGGGTTGTGATGGGTACATGTAAAACATATCCCAACATTAAAAATCGGAAATAGAAGTCATATGTTAATAATGAAACTTAAATAAACAAAATAAGTCTAACTACATTTCAGTATAGAAACAGGTGTGCATTAATGATAATGGGAGGATAAAAAGTGTTAATGGGGAATCTCATAATTTATACATTAAATATAATGTATTGGGGATATGAAATAACATATTACAACTTAATAAAATGTATCTTAAGATACATAATATAAAATAATTTCTTGATTGGCAATGAGAAGAGAGAAATCCCATACAGAATTTCCTTATATTAAAATCTTAGGTAAAAAAAATGTGAGAGAAAATAAATTATATCCTATTAAAATAACATCGGTTAGAATATAGATTCTGTTTATAGATAAATTAAATCATAGACAATTGTAATTAATATTAAAAATTCTAATGAATGTTCTTTAATTGAATGTTGGATAAGAAGGTGAGGATCCCTTACATGACTGTGTGACTCCAAAATCTTGTGGGAGGAATATTTAGAGTTTGGGGAAACTTAGGAGGACTATAGAGAGTGGAGTAATTATTATAAATATTATCCAAGGATTTTTAGTGAAGATAATTGGGATCTATGATTGTTTATATAGAAAATAATGGGAAATTAAATATTATTTAGGTTTTGGACTCGATATAATAAAATATCGCCAACCAAAAAACAACCCATGGGTTTTCCCAGTGTTTCTAACCAAAGAGATTGGATTTTATTATTTTATAAGGCCAAGGGCCAAAAATATAATAATAATTTTTGTTCTCATGATTAGGTGAGTCACACCCATAATGAATAGATTTTCAACCCTTATTATATATTATATGACTAGGCTGATTCATAATGGCTTAAAATTTTTAGAAAAATAATCTTAAAATCTTATTAAAATAAATAGAATTAATTGATTTTGTATTTTATCCCATTAATATTTTATATTAAATCACATTTGGGTCATAATGATGTCATAAGACACAATATATATAAGTGTGATATTTATATTGTACCTAATAATTCGATTGTATTTGAAAATTAAAAGAAACTCACCATTTGATATTTTTAACCTTCTACACAAAAAATTGATGTAAATTTCCTCTAAATAATTGTCCAAAAATTTTAATTTTTACATTTAAACTATAATCAATAATTATTAAGAAATGATGAATTTTGATAATAATAGTTTTTGAACACATTTATAAATTACATTTGACTTTGTAAAAATAATATGATCATTTATATTTGATAAAAATATAATAAAAATATTAAATTATTATTTATTCCAAAAATACATTAATTAACAAATTAATTAATTTAATTTGAAAATTTTCTAGAAATATAATTTGTGCATTATTATATGAAAATAAAAATTATTTACCAAGAATTAGTAATAGGATTAAATTATATTCATTATTTTAGAAAAACAGTGTATATTTATATTGTATTGATACATATCCCATTAATACACTATAAAATGACATAATAGTATTGTTTTAAATGGTGAGATGCTCATGGGGTGGTTAGGTGAACAAATATTGGGTTTTGATATCGATGAACATGAATATATTCTAGAAATAGTTTCTCTCATGCTTATGTTGTTGGATCAATGATTGGGCTTGGTCAATGAAATAATAAAAAAATGTTACATCCCTCAGAAGCTCTAATAAATGGGCATTATAGGGTATGATACTACCGATTGAGGCCATTAAATTTTTTACCTATATCAATTAGATTTTTTAAAATGCTATATTTATACTAATCAGGTTATCACTATTCAATGACAATATTGTCAATGGTAATGAAACATAAAGGCCTTTTAAATAGAATTGGATCAAATAAATCAAAATAATTGCATGTTTTTTATATAACACCATTATGTAATAATACATTAAATTAAAATAATATGGGTAATTTTGTTTATAATTTTTTAGTTTGTTGCAAACAAGTCATAATAGACTATTATAATTATACTCACATCCAATGGTATGGGAGATGTCCAAAAACTACACAGTGTTCAACTGTAGCCCCTGACACTTTCATCATTAAAAATATATTATTTATATTTAATTAATAAAATCCCCCTTTTAATATAATATTCATATTTTTTATGGTTAAATTTTCCACAATAAAGCGAAAAAATTTCACACTTCTTATCAGAAGAAAATTGAATATCATAAACTATAAGAAAAATCATAGGTACCACCAACCATATTTTCATGTCATTTATCCCTTTTAAAGTATTCCCACATCTTTCTCTAATACCCATACAAGATCATGTAAAACCTACTAACCACCAATCATCAATGTGAGGACGTGTTGGAATCTAAGGAATAAAAATTAATATTTTATAAAATTTTAAAATTACATAAATTTTTTAATTAATATAGGTTGAATTAATAAAATATCATCAATGAGATCTACTCAAAGGAACCACATATCACCACCCATGGAAAATCAAAAATATATTAGTACCTACATTTTCTGAAAAAAGAATATCATGTGATACTGGAAGAGTTACTTGTTTATTAGAATTATATCAACCCTCTAAATAATGATAGTGTATTTTATTAGATCTTTTTAAATTTAAATATATGGAATATACACAACATTTTGGGTCCTAATGTATGCACAGTGATCAGGATTCACTATTTAGATTATCATTTTTATTGTCAATTTCGCCTAATTTCAACAAATCCACTATAAAAAATTGTTTGGGAACATTCTTCAATAAAAAAGAATTAAGTGGATTAAAATCACCCTTCTATGATTCCATTCCCCAATATAGTTATATATAACTATTATTGCCAGATGATTTCACTTGGATCTAGTGAAATCATTTTCAAATCCTTTGTGGAAAACAATTGAATATTATTGATCAATGATAAGTGTAAAAAAATTTAGATGAATCAATTATCATACCATGAATTCACTACAAAATAACATTAATTATATCACTATAACATAAGTAAACTATGGATGAAGTATAGGGGAGAATATGGTTTAATGGTCCTCTCACAATAGTGCATGGATTATAAATTGTAATAGGAATTAAATGTAAAACGATAGAGATTACCCTACTAAAAATACCATTTAGTCCTACTAGAAATATTTCTTAATATATCCATCTAGTTGTTGGATCACTAGTTAGTCAGTGAGCTTCAGAAACATGTTTGGGGTGTGGCCCACACTATCATGGAGCCGGTGGCACAAGTATTATCCCATCGATCATTTCCACTTCTCTTATGACTTCCTTATTATCTGGGATCCCCAAGCCTCAACTCCTATCTAAAACCATCTTCTAAAGAATCTCAAACTATCAAAATCTCATTTTTTTTCTTTGTTTCTAATAATAAACCTTCCTATAGATTAAAAGTTAAAAATATCCATAAATTTTAAAAAAATTTACACTCATCATTTTAAAATATCCAAACAATAACACTTATTGACCCTAAGATGTCTTATCAACAATTCAGCCATATTATGTGACTTAAATCATCCACAAACACAATATTAACCCATAATGTTATTCCATGTATACTTGGACAATCACTCATATCATATATCTAATAATATTAATTTTATTCATTTAAAAAATTTACCACCACTAGAAATATTTTTGAAATATTGACAAGATTCTTGGATCAAACTATTCATTCATGAAATTTCCATATGTCATAATAAAAATATGCCACTAAACCAATTTTGAACATCAAAATGGTACAACCCACCAATGGGATGTTATTATTATGATACATCATCAATTTTTTAATAACGATCCTATTATTTTCTCTCTGTATAATACCCAAAAATAAGGGAAACATTATATAGATGTCGATAATACTTTGGGTTTAAAAATTTCAATCAGATTTGATTTACTTCCCCATCCTAACATACCCTTGAATATAAATGTTTTTCTAAATAAACTCTAATAAATCCTTCAGAAAAAAATTACCATGCCTAAAACATTTTCATTATTTTTTTAGTCCACCACACCAAATCAATAGAAAACCCACCAATTGAACCATTGATAATTGATTTGTCACAAAACACCCAACTTTAACTGCCAAATTTATTCTAACAACTACCTCAATATTACTTAAATACTAATGGAATGTTGTTTTTTTCAAACTCACACCCAATATTCCTCCCCTAAATTATGGATTAAATTACCTTCTAAAGTGATCTGTAGAAAAAACATGAAGAAATTTCCTACTACGACACTAATGCATATTATCTATGATACAAACATTATATTATCTATAAATTTATCAATCTCAATTATACTATAAAAAATACATCCCTTACTATATCATAATTTAGAAACATATGTTAATTAGTGAATCATAGTTTATCAAATTCATTCTCTAATTAGCATATAAAGGCTACATTGATCATCCAAAAACTGTTCTCACTATATCAGTGACTCATCAAATATGATGCTCATTCACTTATGACTCATATAAGGTTCTCCACCATTGGAGTTTAACTATTACCTCATTATTGAAAAAATCATTTGATTAGCATGAACAATGCTCTACCCATTATCAAAGAATATTCTAGTACATTTCCATTCCAATTGTATTTGAGTGAAAATATGATATATCATTTAATACCTATTTATAAATCATAGAATCATCATCATCAACATATATCATTAATTTATCTATGATAGGGGGTCACACCCTAATGAAAAAAAATCTTAGACTCTACACCATGCTTTTTTACTTATATGTCTCTCTATCAATACACCCATATCATGATCAAATGATACACGTTTTTTTCCTCCTCTCAGGATGATCATTTATTATCATCTCATAAAACCAAATCATCTACATTATTATTATTATCATAGAGGTGACACTACTATTCTCATGAAATCATAGATACATTTCTAAATAAAAATACTTTTTCCAGGGTCAACTCATTTTCATGAAGGATCCCTCGGGAAATCATTCCCCCAGGCATCATAAAATTTCCACCCATCCTTGGACTGTACAAGTCCACTCACTGATTCCCAACTCATTTGGTACCATGCATAAATGATGTTATCATTCTCAATATCATCTAAAAAAATTATTATATGATCCAATACAACTAACTCAAATCAATAACCTCATGAAACTATTTTTCAAATGTCAATAGACCTATGATCTAGTGCCTAACTCACTAATTGTAACCCGTGGAATGTCAATCACATCTAGTTCTAAGCATAAAAGGTTCTGCTTTTCTAAACAAAATATTTCATCTATGATATTCGTATCAGTTGGACACCAATTGAATTCACTGTCACCTATAAAATCATAATCATCTACCCATTCTATAACCACACTCTCATTGATAATCCTAAATCATCCTGGTAACAAATACAACAAATATTTTTCAAAGATCCCCCCACACTGATACAAATATATTTTTAACACAATATGCTCATCATTCTAAAAAAAATATCATTACATCACATAACTACGATATAACTCTAGAATCAATCCACATGAACTATTCTGGTAACCCAAAGATCCTCTTCATGATCTCCCTATAAATGAACTCAAATCCCTTGGTTAAACATTCTCTCATGTATCCTTCATGTTTCATATTTAAAAATCATCATAGAAGAACATCCTTCGTCAATAAAAACTCTCAACCCACCATGGTCTCTATCCATTCATAAGGAACTATTATCTTACTTCTAACACATGGGTTACTTCTCATATAGGTTCCCATCATTAATATTATATGACAACATATTTTATAACTAACCATTATAGAGAACATTGGATCAAAAATGTATTATACATTATTATGCGTGCAATCAACCCAATCATGTAACAGATTCGCATATGGAACCCATATATGGGGCTACCCCATCATGGATCATTATTTTTCCAGCCACTATATATATACATATAAAGGAACCATCCTATATTATTGGTGTCATGTAACCACGCCCCATGGTTTCTATATTTAGGATTTCACAATATATGAATAATACCACAATGTGGTAGTTTTTTCAATATGGAGGTAGTTTACACTTTCACAAAATAATTTTGTGATGATATCAGAAAACCACTACTAAATTGGGTTTCAACATAAAATACACAGTGATTTCATCAATTTAGTTGCATTTTCTATAAATATTTGTAGTTATCATATTTTTGTTGTAGTTTGGGTGGTTTTAGCGGTGGTTTCTTGTGAAAATTTATTGGTGTATTTTGCGGTGGTTAAAACTGATGCTATTTTTTCATTTTATACACTAAAAACGCCACTAAAACAACAATAACTGCCAATAAATAATAATAAAAAATTATTTTATAGTGGTTTTAACCAACTACAATAAAAAAGTATAAAACCGTAGTGGTGGTTTATATATCCACTAAATATGGCCCATTTCATTAGTGGCGGTTTAAACCACCTCTAAAGGTAGAATTAAAAAAATATGTACAAGATTCTTTGGCCCCGAAAAAGTATCCTAAAAAACCATGACCATATAACATATAACATCAAAATATATAAAATCAAACAATGATTATTAGTCAACAATCTGACAATATTTCGTAAAAACACTTTTATAGATAATATTGAAAAAAATAATCTTAGCAATATCATCTAAACCATCTAAAAATGTTTCATTGATCTAAATCAATGATTTTAAACTATATGGAAACAACATCTGGTCTATAAGGCATTAAAATACATAGTAAAAACTTATAATTTATTGAAAATTAAACTTCCTACCCTAACATTGGCCATCTTGGACCACTATTTGATAAACATGTCATTTTATCCCTTTCCCTACAGGACATTCTATTCTAATGATCGTTATCCACCACAATAATTTTAAAAACTATATATGGAAGGATTATATGTTTCATTGAATTCAAAAATATACCTAAATATAATATCATACTCCCATCCAAAATAATGACCAAATTAAGGTAGATCTTGTTGATAATGGGGTTTGATTACAGTTATTATAGGCTCACTATATGTGCTCATGAACATTGTGGTGTAGCTCCCAAAACCTTGAAATCTGCCAAAAAATCACCTAATGTTCACCTCTACAATTTAGATATCCCTTAATTTTGATCCCCATCATCATCCATGTGTTATTATTCAATATTGTGATGGTGTGGGTCCAAAATAGGCTCTCCTAAAATATAGGGTTCACACCTCAAAGGATCTCTTGTGAGAAGTGATAATTACAATGTTTTTAATGTAGTCAATGGTTGACCCAATATTTGTGGGGCCCATCCTTGAATGAGATAATTGGGGGCTTGTTTCTCCAACATGAATAAAATGAATCAAGTAAACAACATAATAGTTACTCCAACATACTAATATACACAACCTGGTATTACTGAAATAAAACTATTAAATATCTCTTTCTTCCATATGGAACATAGACTACATCATACTCCGCTAAATTACGACTCCACCAATTATCGACTCACTATCATAACAAATCATCATCCCACATAAAATTACAATGAAATTATCAAACATGAGAAATCTAGAAAATGTTATTTCATGAAAATGTTAGGTGACTATTCAATTCCACATATGATACATGATATATGATACATAAACAAACCATTTTTTCTATATTTTCTAACATATAAACCACACTACTAATAATTCTTATTTGATGAACCCTACTTGTCACCCTCTCCACATATATATATTATTCCTTCCATTACAACCTATAAATAAAATTATTGAAAATTAAATATTGGTGTATATTTATATTTAAACATAAAAATAATAAATTTTTTAAAAATAAATTATTTTAATATTTTTTTATATACCTACTCACCACTCAGTATCGATTCAATATCACCATGGATAGATCTGGTCATATTCTGATATAAATCAACCAACTCTTTATGAAAAGAATATATTTGATCCCTCTGTTTTTTAATTTTTTTCATATAAATATAATATCTCTCATTATTTCCACTAAAACATGGAGTAGATGAATCTTCAATCCCATGTGGTCAACTAAATAACTCAGATGGTGTGGGTCTCAAACCCATCCAACGTACTTGACTAAAAAGCTCCTTCTAAGAACATTACCAACTAGGTTATCCTAGGAGATTGAGTAGGACTACACATGATTAGAATCCCATAGTTCTATATATTTTTAACAATAAATAAAATATCATTCATGTTAAAAACAATATATATTAATATAGTTACAATATATAATAAGTTATTATAATGAAAAAATTAATTCATTCTTGAACATCTTTGGTATGATAATTTACAAAACACCAATCAGATATTTTATGAACATCCAACCACACTTATTTCAGAGATTCTTGGTGCCATAAACTCTTTGGCTATGTGAAAAGAATATAAAAATACATTTGATATATTAAATAGATAATATTTTAATCTAAATATTTAAACAAATGAAAAATTTACTAGAGTTGATCAGCTTCTTAAAGAACTCTTTGACCGCACAGGGTGAGGGGTCATTTTTTAATCCTCAATTGATGCATTCTTTGTTTGAAATAAATAAAATGTAATATAATAGTAATGTATGAAATGTAATATTGTTTCATATACATGTATAAATTTAAAATTAGATTAATATAATAAGGTATAATTAATTAAAATGTGCTTATGATCAGGATGTATATCAATTCAAACATCCATTGCAGTCTAAGTACCCCATTGGGTACCTTGTCACACATATGTAGGTTGCCCAATGAAATATTGTTGAAAACACCCTAAAATATCTATTTAATTTATTTCCATTTCTTGCCTATATTTTTCAATGTCGACTTTCCTGCTAGTACATCAGAAAATATAATGTGGAAAAACAACAATAAATAGAAATTAATTTAAAAAATATTAGAATTTAATAACATAATAATATTGAATTACATAATAATGTATTAAATTTAACTTTATTTTTTAACAAAAACTTTATTTTTTAAGGATGAATGTATATGCCTCTAATCATCATAAATAATTGAATGAGGAACCCTCTATATGGATACCTAACATAGAATATGTCCAAGTAGTCCTACGACGTCATCCGTAGAGACCCCATATAAATCAAATAAGAAAAAAAATCTTTTTTTAAAAAGGTTAGGGCCAAAGCCTCATTAATTATTAAAGAAAAGAAAATACCACTTTTTACTGGGTAGAGGGAGACCCATTACATAGCTCAAAGGCCCAGTGGGCATTTATCCTATTACATGGCACGTCAGCCCAAAGCCCATTTTGTGAATATTATTTCTATAGTACCGCCCTCCTATAGTACTGTACAATACCCGCCACTAATACAGTGCCCTTATGCCGTTAAAGTGACATGCCACTGCTACAGTTCCTACCATTACTATAGTGCCACCTCTACTAAATTTAGCTACATTACTTCTATGGTCCCAGAGCCCAATGGGTTTTTAATTTAAAATTTATCCTTAGTTTCAATGTTTTAGAACATTATAAACAAATATTTTGCTTAAAAATTGGAAATAAATTTATTCATATTAAAATTTTAACTATAACAGTAACCCTCAAACATACCCTGGATGATCTAAGAGTGGTGACATGCTCCCTCACTACTGAGGCTGCAGAATGGGAAGGCATCAACTAAGCTACTAATGGGACACTCAGGGAGGGTGTGGGAGATGGTTCCATGGGAAAATAGATGGTGTCTCAGATGCAATAGGGAGGAAGACAGATGGGTCATCATCTGTTTTTGTGGTCAATGGAACAGTATAACACTCCCTCTTGTAATATATGAAATTTAATAAAATAAAATGAGAGCACATATATTTCAAAAAAGAATATATAGAAAAATAGAAATTTTAATAGATTAATAGTAGTAAAAAATTATTATACATAACAATGATAAATAATGATGCATTTTAAATATGTATTTATATTTACTTCCTACTACAACATGTTGTATAGACTTCACTTAAGGATTTAATCCAAATATTTGTTGTATTAAAATAATATTAATTCCTAAGTAAAATATTTTCTACGTACAAAATGATTAATCAATGAATTTTGTGTTCAATATGTTGATATATAGTTGAAAAAGAATAATGAAATACAAGACACCCTTGGTGAATGATGAAATGATTGATAAGTGGGGTATCATATAAAAATGGCCATATACAAAAGGACTATTCCGATGGGTTGTAGAACCTTTAAGGCCTAATAGTCTGTTTTTATATAAAGTGTATATGTAGTAGAGTCTGTCATTAACACTTGGTTGGGGGATTTGAGATTTTGTCGGTGGCTATTCCACAGGGGATGTGATATCTATAACCACAAAAAGTATAACGAAGTTGTATTGGATTGAGGAAGGAGTTTCCATGGAAATGTTATGAAGCATATTATGATACAAGAAGGGGTTATAAGGGTTTATCCTTGATAAATATACTTATTAGTGTAGGCCCACATGATTTATATTGGATAATATAAGGAAATAGACATAGAACCTTGAATCTCCATGTGCAAGATGACTGGGATGTGGGAATGGGCCGAATGGCCCATGATAAGTCATTAGTTATGGGGTATCTAGGTTAGTGGATCATATAAGATACTAGATACTATCATTAGGTTTTTTTAGAGTTTCAAGGTGATTGTAATTGGGGTAATAGTCTCTCTTCTGTGTGGGGATCCCGATGGAGTGAAGAAAAATCATGATATAAGTAAAAATTTATACTAAAAGGCCATGTTAGAAATAGATAGTATTTAAAGTAGTATACCATGGAGGAACAGAGTTGATTATGGGTACTTTAGATATGGACATGGATCATGGTAAGTGATGGGAAGGGGAATAAAAATTTGGTGATCCCATGATATTTAAAACCCCATGAGGGTCATAATGGGTGGTATGATCATATGGTCAATTTTTTATGATAGTGTTTCAAAAGGGAATGAGATCATTATGGATGATATGTATTAGAGGTTTATGTTTTAATATGATGATTATTACTGATTATAAGAGTATCAGACTATAGAGTTACATCTACTGTGTTCTCATATTATTTTATGTTATATATATATCTATGTGTGTGTGTGTTTGTGATTATCTATAGTATAAACCTCATGTTACTGTGGTTTAGCTCATACGGTAGTTCAAATATTATGATACGCCCCTCACACCACTTTTATTGATGTTTTATCTGTATGTAACTAGCCATGGGACTTACCTTAAATTGATAATGTTCAACTTTTTTTGGTGGTTGGGAATTGAGACACCCTCCCCAGACAACTTCTGATGTTGACTAGTGGTTACGAGATGTGTCAATAGGACCGTACCCAGAGGGAATGACTAAAATTTTTATAGAGTTTGAATACTGATATTCTATCATTAAATATCATGTTTATTTGATGGATTTTATACATGGTTAGAATTGGCTGTTATAGTGGCCTTCCCTTATGATTTTTATTATCAATAAAACTAGATATCGAAATACCATTCTCTAATGAAACTATAATGACTTATGGCTAAAATAGATGTATCACTAGAATTGATCAAAACAGGTGAGGTTATGCGTTTTAGAAATATAGTTAGCTCTTGATTCGACAACATGTATTCTTGTATGTTTTATAAAAGTTTCCATTTTTTACCATATATTAATACACTTTATATGATGGTGTATATAGGGGGAAATTGGTGATATCCATCCATGTTTTTTCCTCATATGCCACATGGAGATCCCGATGCATACACAAACATTATGTTTAACTTTCAGGTGATAGGTTTTATAGGGAATTCAATTATGTTATATATTTAGATGTTGGGAGACCGGTATGATAAGGGACTTTAGTTTTATATTTGATTCTCCCATATTTTATCTATTTATCTTATTTGTATAATCCTTTTCAATGATGCATGATGTATGATTATATGTTAATAAGGAGTTTAATTTTTCTATAACATTATATTTTTTTATCTTTTTTTTATTTTTGAATCTTAACTGTAGTTCACTAAACATATTGTAATGCTAAATGGTATTATTTTTATTTACCACTAATTATGTGTCATGGTACAAAGAGTATAGTACCGTCATGTTGTTATCAAGGTCTCATTGGTAGTTTGATGCCTTCCAAATATAGGGTGCTAGTCCTGAGGTCTTTAGGCATCCCCCCCCCCAATTTGTATTCATTTGAATGATTTGGGAAGGGACATTACATTGTGGAAAAAACCATTATTTTGGTTAATTTACTTTTTTGGTTTGTCAGTTGGAGGTTGGATGTGATTTTTGGACTAGGAAAAACATTATTATTGTGTACATTTAACACATATATGTGAAAATTCCAATATACCAATGGTAATATTAATGAAATGTTATTTTAGTTTTTGTGATTGAGATGCTGGTTCAAAATAGATATTCTAAATGTGTTTATTTTTTGGTTATGATAAATTTGTGAAGTTTTGGAATGTGATAACGGATTGGATAACTCCACATTACGAATTCCACCCAAAAAAATGTGATACATAGATAAGATTAAAAAATGGTCACATTTTAAAAATATAGTTATGATGTGAATATGAAAATATTAGAGGAATAAATTGAAATTAAGAAAGATTCTAAAATAGAATTCCAAAATGAATGTAGTGTACAACAAAATAATATGTTCATATTTTAAGGTGATATAAGTAATGATTAGTCTTAATGTTCTTATCTATATGTAGTAAAGCATACATTTACATTGAATGATGTGTCATTATTATATCTTACAGTAGAATCCTAAATAATTTATATTTCAATACATATCAAAAATGTAATATTAATTCATTAGATACTCCACTTGAAGTTCAAATGAATGGATATAAAATATACATTTCATTATAATGTTGTATACCACACATATGCAAGTATCTTATTAAAACAATAAAATATAAGAAACAAATGATTCATATTTAATGAATATTTGATATACGAAGTTGGTTTTATGTTTCATATTTTATATATAAATAAATGTTATATAAAAAATATAATAGTTTGAATAATATACAATGTCTGTTGCTTATGATAGTGCAATTTCCACATAAATTCGATGATTGTGAGTATACAACAACACATAAAAATATACATTAAAATGATTATTATTTTCACAAAAAAATATATACTCTATTAATACTATATCTTATTATGGAAGGGTTATTAAGACCCATTCACAAAAAATCGTGAGAGAATTATAGGTCATCAACAATATACACAAATATAATTTTCATTAGATACCAAAAACAAATATGTTGACATTTTATAAGTGGAATGAAAAATGATGGTTCTATAACTAAACAATTTGATATATATGAAAAAATGGATGGAAATATATACTTGAGGATGAGTATAAATAGCTGGAAAATAAGATAGAAGCACTCTTAGGGCTCATTGTTAGGAGAAATTTGAAGTGAGGGATAGCAAGGTGATCCACGACAAATCAAGGCATGGTGAGTGATAGCAATGGGAGGTGACATGTAGCAATGAGGATGATGCTTCTAGGTGTTAGTGGGGTGGGGGTATGGGTGTTGGGGTAGGGGTAAATTTTCTGGATTGTGAAAAAAATTACTATTTAGCAGTGGTATATAAAAAAACACAATGAAATTATTTAAAAAACATTAGCACTAGATTACAAGGCAACCTCTAAACACTAAGTTTGTTGTAGTGTAATCATAAATAAATTTCAAAATAAACCATATAAGTTGTAATTTAAAATTTATGCCACAGAACCTATTTAGTAAGATCACTCTTTCGGTGTATCCTAAAGTCAATAAATTCATGTACCAAACAACTCGGGTCCCTATGAATCCAAACACCGAGGGACTACATGTTCATAACAATTCAGAATATTACTATAAAATCAACATGACTTCTAATAATAGGAAATATAAGAGATTATAATCATAATAAAGAATACATCATATGAGTCATATGTGTCGAATGTGATGTATGAGAAGCAACAGGCAAAGTGTCCAATAGTAAAACAACCAGTAACTAGAATACTTCTAATAATCAAAATTCCCATATACAAAATAATTCATAAAAATGAACGTCCTAAGAATCAAATGAGGTAATATTATTCAACTGAAACACAAAAACCAAGAATATTAATCTCTATTTCCTTGTAACCTAGACGTTTGACCAGAAAAGTTATTTCTATATCACTCTTCAAATATTCATATCAATTTTAAAAAATTCTTATATTCCGATTATAACCACAACTAAACTAATATGATTGGAATAGGATCATCTGATACCTAATTGTAACATACCCTCCCCTTATAACTATAGAATATGGGTTTTAAGGCTCTATTACCTTATAATTAATTATATTGATCTTTTGTTTTTTTATCCATTTCAATTAGTTGAGTAATATCGAGAAAGAATTTAGAGGAATCTTGCAATTGTGATTTTAGGTATTTATTGGTGTTTTTATAATAGAAATACATTTTTACTATATTATAGGGATTTATATTCCATGTTATTGTGTTATATAATGTGATATCATCGCCTGGTGGAGAATGTGAAATGGGAAAATGATGTGAAAGATGTACATTTTCCACATCTTACAATCCATATAAATATTAAAAATATAAGTTTAATAAATTGATATGGGTTATTAGGAATATGTGGTACTCAAAAATTACATGGCATGTAATTGGGTTACACGCCATGTAAAATCTGGAATGTTGGATTTAATCAGGTGTTTCATCTAAAATGTTCATTTCATTTCTACATGTTTCTTTATCTAGATGCATAGGCTCTTGCTATTTGATTTTGGAGTTCTTCAATCACTTCAAAATTATTTTTATGGTGATTGATCATCATGTTTGTTATGGTTCATCTATTAGGATAAGTGGTCATGTTTTATCATCCATTCATTATTATGTTCATCCATGTTGCGTTATGTGTCCTCTTGGGATTGAAAGATCTAAACTCTATGTTGTTGAATCCTGATTCTAGATTGAGTACCTAAATATGTTGTGCCTTAATTCCCATTTGAAAGTCTCATTTAAGGTGTTGATTTTTGTGATAACAGGTTGGTGGTAGCATTCTAGATTTTATAATTGACTAAACCATATATATAATGATTATTTTAAATTACATTAGATTGAATTTTGAAAATAATATTTGATGAAAATTTGAATTTAAATTGAACTAGAATGGATTTCTGGGAAACCCCTCTATTCAAATGGATTTTTAAATTGGGCTCTATTTTTAAATTTACTTATTTTTGAATTTATTTTGAGAAAAAATGCATCAAGTTGAAATAATAAAAAATCTATTATTTGTTTTGGTTTTAAAATATATAAAATGTTCAAAAAAACTATATTTTGGTTTTGAAATGGAACTAGTATATTGAAACTAAAATGGGGAAATTGAATTTAATTATTAATTGAAATTATTATCCTATTATTGATTGATTTGTTTTTCACTTGTGATCATGGGTAGTTACTACATTTTTTGGGATAATAAATCTCTAATGGTACTTCCCTAGAAACATACTGATGATTTAAAATTCTAACAAAAATCTAGTTTTTTAGATCGTATCCTCAATGGGATGCTGGTGAGTTTTATTCAGCCTGATCTTGAGGAACGTGTGTACACTTAGTTCCAGGATCACTGATGTGACACATATAGGGATCATATTACTAGAAATTATTATAATATGGGGTAGATGACCATGTTTCTTATTTTATCTATTTTTATTACAAATTACATTGATTTTGATGCATATACACACATTTTTATTGATTCATATAAATTTTTTATAAATAATGATTATTTAAACCTTTTTGAAATGATTTCATAATAAATTAAAATGATATCATATTTGTTCTAAAATTTCAAAAATGTTCTTGCACATTGATTTTGATATATAATTTAAATCATTATCTTGTTTATCACTAGTATGTCTTATTATAATTCACTTGGTGAGACCCTACTGGGTGTTTTACCTCAAACCCTTGCTTTGGATTTGTTCATTTATATACATTCCCATGCAATGTCAGAGTAAACAGAACGTTCCTCTTGCAGGAGGAGGTTGATCATTATCCATTGGGGCTTGGAGTTACATGTTCATCATGATTTTGGGTTATATTTTATGACTTTTTTTATATTTTTGAAGTACTATTTGGGTTTTTGATATACTTGTTTAGATTTTAGTATTATAACCTTGAGGTTGTTTGTTCATATTGATATTAATGTTTTTTTTGTGGAAATTTGTTTCCCTATGTTATCTTATATGATACCAAGGGAGAGTTTCCAAATTGTGGGGTTCAAGAATATCCTTTAGAAAATATCATTATCAGCTCATGAATCATGGTTCCTAGATATATGGGTTGGTTCTTGATAGCCATACAATGTCATTATTTAACCTCTAGTGGGCCTCCCTATACACAACTGTCTGTATATTTGTTATGAGAGGGTAATATATGATTTTGGGGAGATTGTAACTTTAAATAAAAGTCTAAATAAAAATGTATAATAAACTAATTATCATCCACAATAGTATTCATAATAGTACATGAGAGTAAAAAAATAAAATCATCAATAATAAATAATTAAATATCACATAAAGTCATTCAAAAACCTGAACGACTAGTAGAACAATCAAGTATAAAATTTAATATAAAGAAAAAAAATAAAATTAGTCTCTTCACCATACAATAACATTATATCACAAAATAATTATGTCACATCATAGCGATCCTGCTCAATAATCCATCTACATGTCTCTACATAACATGATCTATCAAATAATGATGGATTATTGATGGACTAAGGGATATAGAAACCAAAATAAGGTATGTGTACATAAATCCATAGTCAAAAAGAATCTATGTGTCATACATAGCTATGAATCATATTTATATATGCATTTTATATACTAAAAAAATAAAAACCATATGTTATTGTATAAATAAATCCAATTATCTGTCCCCAAAATCTAGTTGAATAACTGAGATAGGCCCTACCTAAATTGTCTACCATTGGATGTCTTTGTACATAGTATCATAGTAATGTATATAAATACATTGGAAAATCAAATAAATATAATTAATATAATTTTTCCCTATATTATAATAAACGAAACAATATATCCAATGAAAAATGTCTTAAGTCCATCAAAAGTATCTTAATGGGACAACCAAATCTAAGGAACATCAGCCAAGGTCCCAGAAAAATTCAATAATGAGAACAAATGATCAAAGGAACAACAACCAAGGTCCCTAAAAAATTTAAAATCATTGGAATATAATTTCCTTGGAATCACCAAAATTAACCCAATAATAGAATAATTATTAGAAAATTATTTATTTAGATCACATAATGGTCTATCAAAATTTTTTAATCAATACAATAGGTAAAAAACTACAAAAACAAAACAATGATCGCCAATAGTAAATAATCATTATATCAGGTATACTAGATCCATGTAATAACATCATGGTTTCCCAGAAATTTAAAAATTAAAAATAGTACATATAATCATGTTCATTAATTAAGAGTTCAACATTCAACTCATTTATCAAATATCATTATGAGTTTTATATATCCTTGATAAAAAATAATCAATAGAAAACAATATTCTATCAGAAAATCACGTCATTCTAGGGTAATACATCCCTTGGTCTCAACTCAAACAAAAAGTGGAATCTCTGACCTCTAAAACTCACCATATTTTTCCATTATTACATTATAACAGTCACAGATGAACCTAGCTTGTCTATGGCCAATAAAAATAATGTGAAAAGTGAAAAATACCAATGTGCCTATTTTTATCATCTAATTATATTCATTTCAAGATCAATTCCTTCAACCAAAATCCTATAAGGAAACACAATATTCAAATAGGCGGACTATGGGTAATTATCCAAATTCATAACTCATCCCTTCTTATGAGGATTAAAATCACCAATAAGTAATACAAAATTCATATTTTAATTTATTTAGTGCCCCTAAACAGTTTTAAAATACATAAGCTATATGATTATATTTATACTCATATCCCTCAATGCTAGGTTCTTTTCTAGGGAATATGATCTCATTATAGCCAATAAAAAATTATATATTCTATTTATGGTATTTGTTTCAAAAAAAATTATGTTCACTCATCATAAATTAATCATTTTATTTATCATTAAATAATATATATTATAGATATCATATATCACACATCACCTAGGAATCATTGTTATCTCCATAATGCATTGGTAAAATTATAGGTCCACCTATATCAATTTAAAATCATTTGAACCTTTAAAAGTATTATAGTTCTCTCTATTAGACCTTTAGATGTTCGTCAATGACCAATATGAACCCTCTCATCAATATGAGTCCATATATCACAAAAATAACTATAAAAATTTATTATAAATTTTTATAACAACATTACAAAAAATTAAAATATGAGGACTGTTTAAAAATTTTCTAGGGGAATCTATTCATTAAAACCATGTCCTTTCACAATATACAATTAAAAAACTAATATCCAAAATAATTTTAAGAAAAAGACATATCATGTGAAACTAAAAAAGTTACCAATTTAATCATAATAATTAAAAAAATCTAATTTATTGTGTGTAAGAAGGTTTTATTCATCGTGAAAATTCCAAAAAGAATTCCAAAAAAGCATAGGTCTTTATATGTGCATGATAATTAATATCCCCAATTAAGATTATTTTTTAATGTTTAATTTCACCCAATGTTAATATAATTCTTTATATATTTTTGAAATGTACCATTTTGAAACAAATCTTGTACTGTATTGAATCTTTTCTTGTGGGACATCGTCTACAGATATTGAGTGGAATCCCCATAATTAATCGATTATTCCACTTGGTTCTGTATAAATCATCATCACATCCCAACTTAAATACAAATTATTATTAGCATATAATGGAAATATCTTTAACGAGACCAAAAATAAATGATAATTCCTTGAATTTTAGGAAGAATCGCTATTAGAATATCCCCATATCAAGGAAACCCAAGGGATGAATGAGTGGGAGAGAAGTTCACCCAATTTCCCCTGCCCAAGTGCCTATAACACTGAAATATCTATTTGGTTGGTGGTAATAAGCTTCCTATTGTCCTACAAACCTACCCACTGGTGATTAAGTGGTTGTTGTAGTAGCCCGACCACATATGCCAATTCTCTATTTCCTTACCAAGAATATAAAATCCCTCTTGATCATTAACTGACCTCTTGAACAACAATACAAATAAATATATTCTCTCAAAATATTATTCAAAATTTTTTTCCTCAAAATAGGACATCCACTTAAAAAACTATTTAATATTTTATTGATTTTGTTAATTTTTTATTCATGGAGAATTATTGTTCAGTTAGAAACATTTTAATAACAAAAGGGGATGTGAAAGTAAAATATACATAGGTATTTATAAATGTTAAATAATAAATGATAATAAAATTCAAAAAATAACATACTATAGGTTCAATGAAAATACTATTCATTGGATGATATTTTTCTAAGATATGAGTAACAGGGTATCATGGTGGGATATTTTCTCAATATTCGAGCAACTAATTTTTTTGGAATCATCATACTCAAAATTACATAATGAATATATATAAAGGAATATTAAATCCCTTATTTAATGAATTTGTAGTAAAATAATCTTTGAAGATGTTTCTTCAGATCATGGAAAGATTGGTCTCTTAACATATGATTAGATGTTTTAAATTTTTAAAACACATATAAATGTATAAATAAATTTATATGAATTTTACAATGATGGGTTACTCTATATAAATGGAGTTGGTTTTATATTTATTACATAAGTAGTTTTTTTGTAAAAGTTTTTTTTATGAGTAGAATCATATAACATTATGTATGTATGAAAATTATTTTGAAGGAATAAAAAACAAATACCTAAATGGGTAATTTTTTGTTAGAATTACGAGACATTGATTAATTATAATGGCTTAAAATTAACATATGGAAATTTATTTCATGTAACTGATAATACAAATTCTAGATACTTGATCTAAAAATATAAAAATCATTTCTGGTAACGATGATCTTGCCATAATGTTCAATGGAAAATATGTTAGCAAAACCCCTAAGATAAATTTTTATGTCATTCCTATGATGATAATAAAATAAAATTGGATATTATATTTATTCCAAAAGGATAATATTTTTAACTCATAATAAATCATGGGATTTAAACATCTCTCTAATAAAATAATGTTTATTATGACTTTTAGGGATTATAATGAGGTGATAAACCCAGAAAGATACTTATTTTTTTATTATTATTGACATCACTCTTATTATATGTATCATATTCAATAATCATAATTTAATATACTGGAATATGATATAACGCTTTAATAAAACTATATTAATTATGCTTACCCTATCCTTTAAAGAGTGGTAGAGGGGAAAATGATCAATGTACACAACTGTAAAATGAATGGAAATCATGAAAATTAAGATATTCATCTTAAATTTAGTAAAATATCAACCCCATAAAACTTATTTAGATCAAGTGATCAACTTATTATTATATGAAATAGCACACACAATTTTGGATGAGAAGGATATTTCTCTATTTTTCTCAAGGGAGTCTATTATTAAATAAGATCAAATTCAAAAAAAAATTGCCAACCAGATATAGATATGACACCATAAAATATGTATAATATGTATACATGAATATTTTCACCTTTTAGGGTGACTTTAATCCCTTTTATTATTAAGGTGAAACACAAAATTATGGATAAATTTTAACAAAGCGGCTTTGACATATCCTCCTTGGTAATCCTTAAAATAAATAAGGACGTTATTATTATAATAAATAGATTGTGAATATTGTAATTTGGGAAAATTCGAACGTTCTCATAAATAATATAATATGTTCAAATGTTAATAATAATGTTCTAGATGTAATAATGATAAAGTGAACTTTATTTAAATATAATAGGGAGTTTCTAAAATGGTAGTTGTTCAGAAGAAATATAGGTTATTAAAACCAATTAAACCATTATTATGGATATACAAAAACCTTGAAAACATGTACATGATGAGAATGTAAGTGGAATTAAATAATATTATTAGAGATGATAATTGAACAATTATCATAAGGTTATTTTTAAAAATAATAATAAATACCTCATTGTTCCATTAGGACAATCAATGGGATCAAAAATAGGTTTTGAATCATAATGTGTGGGTTTATTAAATTATTTAGAAGTTATATAAGGTAAAAATTATTTATAAATTTTCATTTTTTACAAATAAATAAAATAATAATTTTATTATAACAATATGGGTGTTTTATAACTATATGAAAGAAAACATATTATTGATAATAAAAAAATAGCGAAACATGTAAAAAATATTCTTCATATATTGAATTAATTGATTTCAATGACTTGGCCAATTTCCAGTAGTCAAAAAATTAGAATCTTTTTTACCATTTAATAATGTGGATACAAGATCATCGAAAGGGATACCAATTCATCATTTTTTAATAGAGTGTAGTGTGAGAATGAACACATTGCGAAACCTAATGGATTATTTTATTGGAGATGATGGATGAGGTGTCATATAGAAACATAAGTTCTATTTGGGTAAAAAAATAACCTAAATTATTGTAATAAATGTTATAATATTTCATTAATTTACAATTATTTAGGAAAGGAATAATATCCATAAAAATCTACATCAAAAATGATAAAGAGGTATATGTGATTACTATTGTAAAACATGATGATAATATCATGACTATAAAGGTATAATTTTTTGACAGGTTTTATTATTTATAGATGAGAAATATGTTTGGAATGACTATATATATGGAGGTGAAGCCTTTTTTTCAGTTTAATTTTTTTTAAGATATAGTTCTTATTTTCATTTATCAAGATAAGTATATATGGGAAAATAAGAAAATGTTCAAAAATGGATAAGTGTAAACAATTTCTACCCAATCCTAATGGAAACAAAGATACCAAAATATTATTCAGGAAAATATTTTGAATCAATATATTTTAAAAAAATTATACATATTATTCTCTTATTTTTAGGTTTTGTGGTCAAAACATTTGTTTTTTATCACACTTTTCTCCAAAGTGTAGAATAAAACAAAAGAAACGTTTTTTTAGAAAAAAAATAATTATTAGATACCCCAAATCCATAGTGAGTTATTAATTAGAATGTGATTCAAATAATAATCAATCACTTTGGATAAATATGTACACTTGGTTTTTTATATTAGGTTGATTGACGTTCAATACTTTGTGGGGTTATCTATCAAATAGGGATGATTGTGGAATAGAAAAAAACTAATAATATAGAAGTAACTGTGAGTATGATATTAGAAATGTGAGTTGTTTCAGCAATAGAATTAACAAAACAAATTGGGATAATGACTCATTTAAAATATATCAATATTGATGTGATGTTTTCAAACATTTTGTGAAGTGATCATCACATTGATATTATTCTATCAGGGAGTTTAATTTATCAATATCAATGAAATATCATTAATAAAGAAAATAACCATATTAATGTTCTAGTGATGAAATTATTTTTATTGTTGTACTTTGTTCCAATAATGGATATAATTCCTTATGTGTCCACTAAAACAATATTAAAAGTTTTATTTTAAAAAATTCAGTTGATTATAAGAAATTAACATCATTCCATTCCAGCATAAAGTATGCTGAATATATCATTGAATTTATATTATTTTTATTTTTATTTTAAAATGATATGCTATATACTATTAATTCAAAGAATATATACTTTTCTATGTAATATAATATATTAAAGGGGGGTTTTATTAAAGAATTTTTTTTTGAATTTTTCATATTTATGAGTGTGAATTTTTTTATTATTTAGGTGAGAATTTATATAGGATTTTTTAGTATGGTAAATACAATAATATATTAGAATAATTAAAAATAATAGGAAGATATATATGATGATTTATCCAGTAATTGAATGTAATATTCTCTAATTTATATCTATGTTATTATTTGTAGATTTTATGTTTCCCATCATCACACTCTTACTCATTGACTTTGAAATATCCAATGATGACTAATTTATATATTGAAATATTACATTATGTAAAAATGATTAAAATAATTTATTGAATCTATTAGTTGTTTAAATATAACATTTACATCAAAATTGAAAGGGGGAGATTGTTTAATCCATGATAAAATTTATTTTTGATACGGGAGTATTGATGTAATATTTTTATTTTTGAAGATGAATTGTTTGAAAGTAATTAAGATTTATTAAAATGGGGTAATATATATAAAGGTAAATTTAATGTAACTCATGATGTAATTTTTGTTAAAAATATTGATATAATTGTTCAATATTGAATCCCCAATAAAAAATTAAATGAATATTGATTCATGTGAGGTGAATCTAGTTTGTATTATTGGAATGGAACAGATATGATTTGAATTAAAAATGAGGACATCATGTGATGTTCTAATATTGAATAAAATATCACACTATAGAAAACCAATCCTTTTTTTCATATCATTATATGATATTTACAAAAATTAAACATGAAATTACAAGATTAGGATCGAAAATTCTAGTATCATGAATGGATAGTTAAATAAAACATAAAACATAGGATGGAAGAAAAAAAATTCTATTTAATATCCATTATAATCTCCCTACATAATATGATCCCTTAAATCTGTATAGGATAACATGGGGATAAAATGAATATGGTGATTATCTAAAATCACAATAAAGGAATAATCATAAAAATAATTCTTATCACATGGGTAGGAAGGTATAAAATAGTGATACAAAATGTCATGGAACATGATTTTTATATAAGTATTTAAAAATATATAATATGGTATCATATAATAATTTAATCATATTAATGTTTTCAAAGCATAAAACGTGACTTTATCATGAGTTAAGTCTCATTTCACATAGAGTATCTCATGTAAAGGCTAACCACCAAGATTGTTCCATATGGACCACGTGTAAAGGCTAACCACCAAGACCATTGCACATACCATCTCAGAAGAATAAAACATACCCACTAAATTATATCATCATCTAGGGGAAAAAATCATTACATGTTCATGAATATGGTATAAATATATAGAATCTTATAAAATTATTAATTTTTAACATATATTTTACCCATTGAAATAATAGGGTATCATAATCATGTCATAAAGAATAATAAATAGGAGCATCACAAAAGATTTTATGCATAGGAGTAATTAAATAATACATGTAAATTAATAAGAGAAGATATTTATAGATAATGGTTTGTGATTTCATACACATGCGATAACATGTAAATGAGTATTTAATAATATTTACAATTAAAACATTTTAGTGCAGTTTGAGGAAAATGTTAAAGAGAATTTAAAGAATAAAATTGAATAATCTATTACATAAAATTATAATGGAACCTAGAATTTTTTCATGATAAAATGATGTATTTTGAAAAATAATTTTCTCTTTAAATATATTATCAAGTACCCATGAAATTAGGTAAGAATTAATGATGTTCACTTAAATCAGGCATGTTTATTGAAAATATAAAAGTTGGGAACCATTTTAAAAACATGTATATCCCTAAATTTTTAGTAGGAATAGATATTGATAAATTATTTATGAATATATAAAAATTATTCATAAGAAATAAATAAAAATAAATGAGAATTTTTTTCTGTCAAAATAGATAATATGTAACCTGAAGAAATGGAGGTTTGGGTAGAATCCCATACCATATGTCCGAAATGATTCTGCACTTGATCTTGATGTCCTGAATAATAAAATTAATTACATTAATTATTTATATAAAAATATTTTATACATGTATTTTATTGTTTCTAATTTTTTCATGTTCATTTATGTCCCTTTTTATGTGATATAACATTCAATTTTGTCACATAGAAGAAGTAGTTTCCTCAGTTTTCCTGATTTCTTTACATGTATATGTGTATGGAAAACATGTAGAATGATGATTGTAGTATATAACTAAAATTATATGTTATTAATGACCATATATAGTATTAAATTAAATTTTTCAGAAGTTATGATGAATCATTAGATAAATCATTAATGAAAATCAGTTTGATTAATTTAGTTTTTTTATCACAATGAACTCATTTTGTTTTATAAATTAATTTATCTGCAAAATGATTTCGGAAAATTAAATTAGATATAAAACATATATTATAATATTTTTCAAAAAATAATTCTATCTTGGAAATCCTTGAATATGATATTTATAGACTAAAGAACGTTATCCATGATTGTTGTATATCTTCACCTCACAGATAATGTTTTCATTTTTAAAATAAAATAGGTAGGAGAAGATATTTCATGGAGAATTATTCCATAAAAATTATAAAAATAAATTATATAATATTTTGTAGAGTTTTCATTTCACTTGGAAAATGGGATGTGAAATGATGAAAATAATTGAAAAGAACATTAAATGAAATTGATGGAATACAGAAGAGTGTTTTACTCTTGATTCCTTCTCTTTGAGAACCTATATTTTGAATTCTTTTTGGAATTATTATAAGACTAAAAGCTCATGGACCTAGAGAATACGTTTGGGAACATTATAATTAAATATATACACATGTCAAAATGCTTGATATTCGTAAGAGGATGATGTATTTAGAGGTGGTATCTATAGTGGAGGATGGGTAGTGATATCTCATTATTTATTCAATTGGATTATTATTTTACTCAAGAAAAAAAACTTGTGTTGATTCTGGTGAATAAATACATTAATTAGATAATTTAATTTTTTACCAATTTTACTTACATCAGGAATGACTCAATTAATCGTTTATTTATCTTATTATGTATATATACAATAAATATCCATATTTTACTATTAACCAAATATTCATGTATTTCATAAAAATCCTAAAAATTAACCCTAACTATTTTTTAATGTTTGGAAATAAAAAATGAACTCTATTTTATGAAAATAATTTTCAAAATATGAAAATTTTATTTTTTAATTAAAATAATAATTTAATAAAAAAATACCGACATTATAATTATAACTAATTTTATATCCCATTGAAAAATTAACTAAGGTCTTATAAAATAATCATTTATTTTTAATAAATAATAATTTTATATTACGCATAAATTTTGTAAAAAAAATATTTCTCAATATTATTAAATTATTTATAATTTTTTAATTAAATATTTAAATAAAATTGCAACACATAATTAATAATTTTTAAAATATTTATTTACCTATAAAATGATATCATTATATCATACTTTCACTTCTACGATGGATAAATTTTATTTATAATTTCATTGGTGACATTAATATTCAATCGTTTGATCTAATATTCATAAGGGCCATTATACTATTCCAAAGGTCAAGTTAATATTCCTTTGGAATAAGTTCCTTAACATATAGAAATGATTATTATTTTATTCATTCATCATTTATTAATATTTTATTGTGTTATCCACTTGTTTATTCTATATGGCATAATTATATGAAGCTAGTTTATATAGAAAAAACGTTGGTTCTTTACATTTTTCGCCAATTATGAAATTTATTCCTAAAAATTTCATATTACATTCTAAGATGAAAATTGGTACAGGTACTTTTCATTCATCATTTTCATAGGTTCCCATGTTACCTTTTCATTATTTTTGTTCTCCCAATGTACATTAACTAGATAAGTATTCCAATTGTATAGAACTGTATCTCTATGATTCAAGATCTTACCAGGATTCGCCTTGTATGAAAGATCATTCTCCAACCATTCCACCTCTAAATTCAGTACATTTGAAGGATCTCATATGAACTTCTTAAAGAAGGATAAGTGTAATACACCATGTAATTTTGATATGGTTGGTGGAAGTTCGTGTAAATTGGTTACAACTCTATCATGATCAAGAATCTCCAAGTGGTTGATATACCTGGGACTTAGCATTTCTTTCATTCTGAATCCCATGATCCTCATTAGTATAGATATACAGAGGAATACAATTCCTCAAACCTTAATCTCCAGGTCCTGTCGATGATTTAATGGAGATTTATTTTTTTAGACATTGTGTATCCTTAATGTTTTTTTGAATTTTTTTCACTGTTTAAAATATTTCTTCGACCATTCGAGGACCTATAATCTGATATTCTTCGACTTCATCCCATCATGATGGTGTCCATCAACTTTTCCATAAAAGGGATCATATGGAGACACTAAGATTCTTGATTGGAAACTATTTTTGTATGAGAAATCTTCCAGAGATAGATTTTATTTCCATAATATATGAAAGTCCATAAAAAGTTCTCTCAACTTGTATTTTAGTGTCTAAAGAGTCCACATAGGTTGGAAATGACATTGAATATGATAGTATATACTAAATTTCAACTCAGTGCTTGGAGCATGTTGTAGACTTTTACAAATCATCTAGGTTAATCTCAGATCATGATCAGATACAATAGATATTGGTACTAAATTCCACATTACTACTTTATTTTTATATATTTATGCAAGTTTATCTAGTTTTAAGTTCTCTCAAATTGTGATAAACTGAGTTGTATTTGTCTTTCGATCCACAGTAACCCATAGAGAATTATTCACTCTAGACGTCATTGTAATTCCTAGGACAAATTCCATGTTGATTTTTTCCAAAATCCATGTCGTTGGGGATAATGGTTTCATTATCCATTTAGAGTTTTTCATTTCATATCTCACTTGCTCACATAATAGTAACTTTGATGTATATTCAACGATCTGATTTTTTATATTGTCTGACCAAAAGGTATCTTAGAGATCATGATACATCATGGTGATCACTAGGTGAATAAATAAGGTTGAGCTATGTGCATCATTAAAAACATATTTCATTATATATGGATTGGATGGTACACATATTCATGACCCCAATCTTAAGACTCAATCCTAACCGATCTTGAATTCAAAGGATTTACCATTCATGACAACTTTTACCTTTTTCTGAATTTCTAGATCATTTCATTGACCGTCTATTTTTTCCATAAAAGAAAGTTGAGAAATAATTTGAGAAAGAATTTATTATTTTCCTCCCTTAATGATTCCCATTTCAATCCCATTTATGTATAAGAATATAGGATCCATCCCAATTCCCATCATTACAAAATATGCATGATCCTATCTACTTAGATAATCTTCCACCATAGTTTCCATACCATGATGTAATTGGATCGAGAATTCATAATCATTGATGTGATATAAATCTCTTCATGGGATTATATTATGGTCTTTTGTGTGTGTGTATATATTTTGGGCTTTTGTTATCAGTATATATCTCTCACTTCTCCAAAAAGAGATAATGTGTACATATTTTCAACTAAAAAATAAGGGATTCCATCTCTAATTAGTTATTAGGATTGTTTTTCTGATATATTTTCCACTAACTAGAGTTTTAGGATAACACTTAATCATTTTTAATCAATAAAATAAATAATCCAGTATTTGATTCATCATTATATGCTAGAAAGTGTTCACCATGTTTAAAGAGTGTGAGTACTAGTGTAATAATAAGCCCCATTTTTAAATCCATAATCATTTCTTCACATTCATGAGTCCAAAAAAACATTACTCACTTTCGTGTTATAATTGTTTTTGGGTTTGAAAATCATGATAATTTCTTCACAAATCATCAATAATACCATTCCATACCAAAGAAATTACAGATCCTCGATACATATGTTGGTATGGGCAACCCTCTGATTGCATGTGTTTCGAAATGGTCCCCAAATATCATTTTGTTGTTATGAAATTCCCTATGAATAAATCTTCATCCATCCAAAACACACAGTTATTATAAATTTTATAGATTTTCTCTCTTTACAATTTCTAAAACATTGTATTCAAACACTCTTCATGTTCCTCCTTGCACATGGAGTGTCACAAACCAAATCGGTTTCACCAAGTACCAACCACCTGAGCCAATCCATGACAATTCCCGACAGGCATTCCTAATCCTCCCAGGCTGGCAGAAATCACTAGGGAATCAATAGAGAAAAACAAGGAAATAATTTCTCTGAATAAAAATTAACTAAGTAATAGAAACAAAATATTACAAAGAAAAATATATAAATAATACTATAGATATGGAACGACCAAATAAACATACTAACCTGACCAAGACCAAAACCCCACATGACCCTAATAGTCACTCACTAACACCCAAACCTAACATCTACCAAGATGATCCAAACCAGAGTTGGAACTTAAAGAAGACACTAAATACATGAAAACACAATTAGATTGAGTATAAATCACAGTAGGCGTTCCCAAAAAAACTATTCCCAATGAACTACACTTAAATAAATAATTTAACAATTCCAGGTGTGATCTAAATTATTTAAAATATGGGTTTCCACGCACACTTTCATTTCTCAAACAAGTTACAATCCAATTACCTTTTTAATTTAAAATCAAGTTTAATGTTTGAAATGAAATGTTTCATTAAATTTTAAAACAATTTCACTAACAATTTAAAATTATAAAATTTATTTGTTATTCAATAATAAAACCACACACAACACACAAAACAGAATATGGGAAATTGGACTATAGAAAACGTGGACCAAAAACTGAACTAGGCCCCTTATTCATCTGCCACATACAAATAAGCACTAAATGAAACATGGGTCGAACTGAGGTGCTCCTGATCAATCCACAATATAATATACATGTGACTCATCCTGAGGTAATTACTATTCTCATTGAAGTCATAATACCCAAACGCTTTGTGTTTCCCTTCCTGTTCAAATCGAGGGCCCCAATCCCCTAACAGATCAATGTCAATACTAACGGCCACTAGCTAGTGTGTTGTCAAAACTAAAGCAGCAATCAGTCAAAGAAGATTCAGATACTATTAAATGATCCCACGATGAGTAGAAAATGAGTAGAGGGGTGAGTCAATAATTTCAATAAAGAAACCAATCACAATTCACAAACTTCATGCACAACAACTCACACAAACTACATATAGAACATGTTCACCCCTGAGTCACCCCATAGTGATTTTTCAAAATAATTTATTTTATTAAATAGCCTAATGGTCTTTAACCAACATTTAAAATAATATCAATTTTCATGATAAACCGAAAAATTCACTCATGCGTCAAATAAAAACATTTACCATCAAACCAAAACCACACATGATAATACTTGAATTATGTTCAATGTCCAAACGGTCATTATTTCACTATTTTGCGTCGATTTATCTACAAAATAATTAAATTTCCATGTAGAAAATAAATAGATTTATTTACATTGAATATTTATTTCAAAAATAATTATCCAACATTATTGCTCATTTATCAAAAATCAATGAAATATCATGTAATTGAAAAAATTAAAAATTTAAAGGCAAATGCAGCGGGGGACCTACCTCTAGTCCTGATGTTTTTAATGATGGAAACTCGAGATTTCTTCACCTATAAGTTTGTATATTTTCATATATATATATACCGTTTGACACATGTATATATTCCCCACACCATAAGCGATTATGTGCAAAGATGATATACATATATACATTCTTACCCATGTATATACATAATGATCATTGTCATTGACGAACAAAATCCACATCGCAATAGAAAAAACACCATAAAACAAGTCAAGGGACTCTAATAACTACCAATGACACAAAATAAAGCTAAATTTAACAATAAATAAGAAAAAACTCACCTAAAATAAATTTTCCACCAATTGTACAGTTTCTCAAATTCTATTTTTATAACACTAGAAAACTCACAATTAAGTCAAATAAAAACAATGGCCAAACCCCCACAAAAAAACCAATCAAACATTAAAATATTTCTAAATAAATATTTCCGTCTTTTAATACAATTAACAATTCACATTTAAATATACACAACTCAAATACCCCTAAAAACAAAGATCACACCAAACAATTAATTCCTAAAAATAATTTTCCTAAACATTGCATTAAATAACAATCAAAAAATAAAACTATCCTTATTAAAACAACAATTAAAATCATCAATCACTCAAAAAACATCAATAACACTCAACTCACTGAACAATCAACCAAAATAATGCATTCATAAATTTTTTAAAACCTATTAGATTTACCTCGATATATTAATGCATAGAACCACTTACCTTTGGCGAAGAATTTCTCAAATTTGGATAAATTATTCAATTATACTCTAGTCACACCATGAGGGACCCAAATTTGACCCTAAATCAAAAAAACATACAATAATGGATTAAATATTTAACCCCAAAATGAACATTATACACATTGATGAACCAAGAAATCAAGGATAAAAAGGAAAAGATTTTTAATAAGAAGGGGGGTAGCTTACGCGGAAGGAGGGAAAGGAATCGGTGGGGGTTCCAGAGCTAGCGAGGTGACTAGATGGAAGGCAGGGCGACACCGTGGGTTGGTTCACCAAGGATGTGGTATGGCATTGGTCAGAGGAGGAGGTTGATGGTGCTACTGGTGCTCAACTGAGAATAAGGGGTGTGACAGAATATTTTGGGGGAGTATGGGTGTGACGATGATTTTCATGGGACCACGGGTGCCCCCAACAAATTTTGGCGGAGCATGGCTGGAGAGCTCCGTTAGGAGAGTCGAGTCATGGTGTGATCGGTCTGGCCAAGATGGAGGCTATGTGATATAGGCAAGCTAGGTGATAGAATGTACTGATACAGGAATATAGGGTAAGGGGGGAGAGCATCGAAATGGGGGGAGGGTAAAACCCTAACACCAAAACAAGATAAACAAAATAAAAAATGAATAAATAACAAAATATAATAAAACTAAGAAATTGTAAAAAAAAATTATTATTATTATTATTATTATAACTAATACAAGAATAATATTAAAAAATTAAATATCAAAATTATTATCACAATATTAATAATAATATTAATAAAAAATAATTAATATTATCTTCAAATAATAATAATATTATTATTTGTAAAAAAAATCATTAATTTTTTCACTCTTTTTATTTTATTTTATTTTTATTTGAAAAACATTATTTATTTTATTTATTCAATAATAATTAAATTTTTTTATCTATAGTGAACATCAGGCAGGTTGTGTGGTGAAGCAGGCAGGGTTGTGTGGGGACTCTAGAAATGTTGTGCATCTTTGACTACGGTGTGTTGTATGCATTCAAGACCAAAACATGTGTTTTTATACAAGAACTCAAAAATTTAAAGTCGGGATTCAACCTGAATGACCCGACGCCCATAAATTTAATAAAAAAATAATTTCAAAATTGCGTGTGTGAAAATTCTCCCCACCATAGTTCTTTCCATCCCTGAAAATACACAATTATTATTGATCATAAAAGTTGAAAATGACACCCCCTTATGGGTCAAAGGAGATCCTCACAAACAAAAAACAAAAATAGGCATACATATCATGCTCAGAGAAGGTGACTTAAATGAAAACCACATAAAACCCATAAAATAACTTTCATCTGTCTATCACCCACCCAAAAGAGCTAAGACTCTTATAGTTGATTAATCATGGAAATGAACTCTCATAACCATGGAAACCAATGTCACAAATCGACTCACCTGAAGTACCATTAAATGAAAACCATACTGTTTGACTGGAATGATCAATCAAGAAAAACCACATCCAAGGAACAATCTTATCACCTACCATCTAGTCATCTATAAAAATGTGCTAAAATTCAACAAGGGAAATCCCTAGGGGATCCCAACTATTAGAAACCTACCAATGCCCGAGACGAGAATGGACTACTAACACAGGGATGACCGAGAAGACTCCCTGCCATTTGAACTGACAGAAGATACATGAACTTCAAAATTTTCCAAACAGTGTCCAAACACCCCACCATAAGGGTCGGGGTGGGCCATCGCTACTATCTAGGTGTCATAACCCTAGAAGAAGACAGACCAACATCTCCTAATCCCTGGATGATCACTATTTAAATTTGAGAGCGATTGACTCATCAGACCCCATAAGAGCCAGTAAAAGAGATTACATTCAATGGGAACAAAACCCCAAGAACATTAAGGTAATGATAAAACCATACTGAAACCTCAGACACCCAAATGGGTAGTTCATAATGGAACAACCACAAAAAAACAATTTTGAACCACCTTCACCTTCAACATCGGCGACAGAAATAAAATTGGGGTTCCTTACACTCATGGTGTTCCTAACCATGCTCTAGCTTCATAGAGAGGGATATGGGTGGAGACCTGATGTTTGAAGCATCTCATGACTCATATTCATGCAATGAAGTCTCCCAAATAGAGCAGCACTTTTTTTTGCTACACGCAACCACACCGTAAACGAGACAACACCAACAAATGGAACCCTCCAAGACATCCATCTACGCTTTCAAGGAAAAACAACTATTATGGGTGTTTAGATTTCAATCATGATTTTCCTATTCACCATAACCAAGAAAAAAATAATTTAATGAAAAAACAACAACTACCCTTTTGAACAGAAAAATCAGAACTCCCAAAGAGGAGGATACAATCCCATGAAAATAGGGATTCTCGTAGGATTCAACAAAATCCTACCCTGGTCTTCAATAAGATATCTCTCTATGAGACATCACCAAATATGATCATTTAAAGCTTTTAAATCAATACAAGCCTATCAAGACATTAGTCAGTGATGATATCTCTGATCCTCCATCAATATTTCTTACTATAATTCCTTTCACCGCTTCCCAGGGAATATCAGACGCAATGGTGTCAAACTTCTTACATGATGACTAATACTAATCAAATATAGAATAACTCTATTCAACTCCCCTCACATAAGTCATCATTTTGTGAGAGGATCCACTAAACATAAAATGGATATGAATAGACATAGCATTGTCACATAAAAGGGAGAGTCTTTACTTTAATAAACTAGAGCTCCAACTAATGATGAATTGCATATGACCACACCCCAATCACATATCAATGCTTATTAGAGTCATACAATAGTCAAAAATGAAGACCATAGAACCAATAAAACTGGTCTACTGGACCATACATACTGAAATAGAACACTAAATATGTACGGGGAACCACTTCAAGGGCTTCCTGAAGCACTTTTCAAAAGAAATCACTAAACCCAAAATATGACGCCAACATAAAAAACGAATTCAAACTCAAGACACAAATCATCCAAAAAGAATTTTTGAGATAAAAACACCACATATCCTATATTTCGAAAACATATGGACTCACCACACAATCAACGATTATTAAAATAGAAACTTTACATTAACAAAAATTTTTGAAAAAGAAAAATATTGATGGGTTTCACAACACCAATGATGTCCCATGGGCCTCACACATTCATGTTTTCTGCCACACTGACACCCATCTCATGTCTATATAGGCACACATCCACTCATTCCATTAACTATTTCCCTTTCTATATATACCATTGCACGTGTTTTCCTGTGAGAATACCAAATATCAAAACGAACCCCTTCATTTTTTTTAGAATCAAAACATTCAAACCACACTTTTCAAACCATACACATCATTTTATTTTTAAGGCATTTCATTCGAAAACAATTTCCATGACAAAATCATTTTTACATAAAAACAATATTTCCATGAATCCAAAACAGAGAGACAAGGAATGATGAAAAGGAAACTAATGCCAATTGGTGACTGGGACATATAGTTAGAAGCCATAATCAAATCACACCACTTCCATATATAGTATTCTAGGAAAACATCCAAGGATTCACATGGCTTGTTAGACCCTATGAGCTGGCGGCGACTACTGACACCACTCCTTTTTCATTTCCCCTAGACAAGATTAACAATAAGTACCAATGACTCAGAAAAAACTCTTCTTACCTTTGTAACTAGAGTTCCACTATGAGGTGTGTTGTCCTATCACATTACTCATTGATAAGACATCATGTCACGACATCATTAACACTATTCTACCATTACTCTTCCTAAAGAAACACCACACAAGAGAGAAAATATTCTTTGATACCATTTTGTCACTAAATAACCTAGGTCGACCCTAGAATAATCACCTTAGCCGATCCACAACAAGGCCCTGGGAGGTTCTTTTGATCCTCCTAGCCTATAGACAAACACGATGGGATCAACAACACAAAAATGGGAACAATTTCCCCCAATAAAAATGAATAAAGTGACAAAAATTATATAGAGAAGTGAAAAATAAATAAACGACATGAAAGAGAAAGATCTTCTTGTTACAAAAACATAACTAACAATGAACTAAACCCCACATGACCCTAAAAGTCACTCTCCAACACCCAAACCAAACATCACCCTAGGCGATCCAAACCAGAGCTGAAACCTGCAAGAGAAAGTAATTACAACGAAAACAACATAGGCATGAGTATAAAACTCAGAAGGGGTTCCCAAAATACTATTCCCAAAGCACTAAATTTAAATTAAGAATTTTGTAATTCTATGTTTTATCTAAATTAAATAAAATATGGGTTCACACACCCACATTAATTTAAAAAATATATAACAATACTTTTCACATTTTAATATAAAAATATGTTTAACATTTGAAGGGAAAAGGTGCATTAAATTTTAAAACATTATTTTGAACAATTTAATATCTAGAAATTTAGTTTTTTTCAAGAGAAAAACCACACAGAACACACAACACAGAATAAGGGAAACGGGAAATTAGAAAATGAAATCAACTAACTGAACTAGGACCCTAAATCATCCACCACATACAAATAAGAACTAAATAAAACATGGGAGGAACATAGGACCTTGTGAACAATCATGAACGTACTATACATGTGACTCATCCTGAACGCATGCCTAATCACGTTGATGTCATAATGAAAAAATTATCAGTGTTTATCTACCTGGCCTATCTAAGGGCCCAAATCCCCTAGCAGAGTAATGTCCATACTAAGGGCCGCAAGCTAGTGCATAGTCTAAACTAGTTCAGCAATCATTCACTAAAGATTCACATACTATGTCAGGTTCCAATTCAATTACTAAATGAAAATACATATGAGTTAATAATTTCAATCAAGAAAAAAATCACCCTAAATGAAAATCATGCCTAGAAACTCACACAAACAACGTACACAGCAAGATCACCACTGAGTAAACCCAAAAAGAGTTTTCCAAATAATTTATTTTATTAATGTGAAAAATGGGACATAACGGTCATTAAATAAAACATCATTTCTCATGTGGAACCAAAACATTCGATCACATTTCAGAATAAAAAATTTACCATTAAACCATACACACACATAAAAATCCATGAATTATGTTCAAAGGAAAAATAGGCACTCATTCACAGTTGTGCATAAATACATCATGAAATTAAATCATGTTCCATGCATAAAATAAAAATATTAATTTACATAAAATATTAATTCCAAAAATATCTATCTAAAATTATTTCTCATTTATCTAAAATTAATGAAATATCCTCATATTAATAAATTTTAAATTTAATGGTGAGTTTAGTGGGGGACCAACCTCAAGCAATGAAGCTCATAATGATGGAATCTAGAGAACTCTTCACCTATACACATATTCATTTTAAAATATATATATATATATATATTTATACAATTTGACCCAAGTGGATATCCCCCATTCCATGAGGGATTATGTGCAAAGAGGATATACATATATATATACTTAACATTGTTTATACATATATGTCATTGTCGCTGATGACCAAAACCAACACACGATGAAATAAACTCCCTACAATGTTGCAAGGGAGTCTAATAGCTACCATATGCTCCAAATAAAACTAAATTGAATAGAGAATAAATGGAAACATTACCCCAAATACATTTACCAACACATTAAAAGTTTCAAAAATTCCCTTTTTATTACACCATAAAACACAGATTTAAGACTGACCAAAACAATGTCCAAACCCCTTCATAAAGCAACTCATACTTTAAACTATTCCTAAAAAAAATATTTATATCTTTTAAAACAATCTATAATACACATTTTAACAAGGACAACTAAAATACCCCTGAAAAAAAAAATTAGCTACCATACAATTCCTAAAACCCATTTTTTGAAAAATTTCATCGAAGCACCATGAAAAATTTCACATTACTTCATTAAAAATACAATTTCAATCAACAACAAAACATAACACTTCAAAAAAAACTCAACACACAACACAATCAATACAAATAAATCATTTATAAATTTAGACATACATATTAAATTTATCTAGAGATGTTAAAGCACGGAACCACCTATATCAGGTGAATAATTTCATACAATTGGTTGAATTACTAAATCAAACCCTAGTCGCACAATGAGAGACCCAAATAAGACCCTAAATATATCAAATAGACCAAAAATGATTCAATATTTTACCCCAAAATGAACATAATACCCTCTGAACAACCAATAAATCAAGAAAAAAAGAGGGAAAGAGGTTCAACTAGAGGGGGGTTGCTCGCGTGGAAGGTGTGCAAGGAGTCGGTGAGGGATTCAAACCCGACCAGCCGGGGGGGCAGAAGGCAAGGATACATGATAGTCTGGCTTGTTGGATCGAAATAACAATGTAGCTGCTCAATATACAAGAGGGGGGTGAATTGTACACTTTAAAAATTCCTTTGGAACCTTTAAAGTTAGTTATGCAAAACTAGGTTTTCCTTAGTCAAGGAAAATCAAGGTTTAACAAAGTTAAACTAGGAAAATTCACAACACCTCTAATCACCAACTGGAGTATTGGAACCGAAGTTTATAATATAAGATTCTACCATAAAGAGTATAGAATCTTAAACTAATCAGAGTACAAGTCTAAGGAAATACAAGAAGGTTATACTTTCCATACAATACAATATGCAGCGGATAAAACATGTAGTAATACTACAAGTAACAAGATATGAATCTTTTAACCCAAAGAGAAGGGTATCTAATAACCTTGGATAAAGATCCCTTGATTTATACTTTCAAACAAGTCCGTCTTACCCACACCAGGGTAAGCCCTCGATACGAAGATTGGAATCTCTGTCTTGCTATCCCCACAAGCCCTCAACTTCAAGGTAGTTGGAACCTCTTTCTTCCTCAGTAAGGAAGCCCCCGAACATCAAGGTAGTCGGAACCTCTGTCTTCCTATCCCCGGAAGTCCTCGAACTTCATGGTAGTTGGCACCTCTGTCTTCCTATCTGCGGAGTCCTCGAATGTAATCACCAACATCCGGAGTCTCATAAAGCAATCTGAACGAGCGGTTTAGTACGCACAAGGCATGAAAATCTTCTCTCTCTAGAAATCATATTAATAGCGTGTGTTCTCTAGATTGATCAACATATTCATTTCAGTTCTGTGTTGAGCTCTTTCAAATGATGTCCTATTTATAGGAAAATTTCCAACGGTCAACTCCCACTTCCAACGGTCATATTTTCCATGAAATTCGGATGGACCTGTACACATGTAACTCAACCAACGGTTAATTAGAAACAGAAAAGACAACATCATTTTATAACAAACCATGTATAACTGAATGTACGACATCGTTTTGAAATGAATAATATGTAAGTAAAATCTAATCAATATTTCAGAGTGTAATAAAGTCAAAAGTTCAGAGTCTAACCAAAATGAAGGTCCGAGTCTATGTTAAAAAATATTCAGATTCTGTTTTATAGGAATTCGGAGTCTAGTTTCACCATAGATCGGATTATGAACTTGCAGAACTCAGAGTTGAACCACTTAAGAGTTCGGAGTCGAACTGCTTAAGAGTTCGGAGTCGAACTACTGGAGAGTTCGGAGTCGAACTACTTCAGAGTTCGGAGTCGAACTTCTTCAGAGTTCAGAGTTGAACTACTTAAGAATTCGGAGTCGAACTTCTTTAGAGTCCGGAGTCGAACTAATTAAGAGTTCAGAGTCAAACTTCTTCAGAGTTCGGATTCGAACTACTTAAGAGTTCGGAGTCAAACTAATTAAGAGTTCAGAGTCAAAATTATTCAGAGTTCGGAGTCGAACTACTTAAGAGTTCGGAGTCAAACTTCTTTAGAGTTCGGAGTCGAACTACTTGAGAGTTTGGAATCAAACTACTTAAGAGTTCTCAGTCGAACTTCTTCAGAGTTCGGAGTCGAACTTCTTCAGAGTTCAGAGTCCATAATTCGGATTAAAACAACATTACAGATCACATCCAGAATTTGGATCCTAAAAATAGAATGTTCCAAATATTATCATTATATGGCTCCGGAAATTTGGTTATGAATCCGGTTTTTGAATTTAAGAATAATATTGTTATGTATGAGAAAATATAGGTTAAGGTAAATTTACTTAAAGAAGTAAAATATCATTATGAGGGTAAAAATAATATTTGCTTAAGTATAAGGTGTTTGTGATTTTCAAAACAGGAAGGAATTGAAAAGTCATAAGGAAAACCTTATTGACTCAAAAATATCCCCCTTCTTGGAAAGCACAAACATCCTTTCGAAAAAGTATATAAGGATTTTGAAAATTTTCATTAGACTTTGAAAATTAAAACTTATCTCCCTTTGTTCGTAGATAGAAGTGAATACAACTAACTCCCCCTTAGGTATTGAAACTCTAAGGATTTTATTCAGAATTTCTGGAGTAGAGTTTTCATTTTTGTAAGAATGAAAAACTTTGTAGTGGGATACTCCCCGTTTCTTTAAGGATATTTCTCTTAGAAATATTTCATTTCTCCTCGTTAGGAGTATTTATTTTTCCTTCCCCCCCCTTTGTGATTTTCAAAAAGAATTAAAGGGAATGGAAAACAAAATATGGTTACTGAAACATTAGTATATAACAGGATACAAACTAACCAGATAGCCATTTCATTATAGTTGAAAAAAAACAAGGAATGACAATTACAACAAAAGATCAGAGTGGGTTCATTTTTCTTCATTTTCCTTCGGAATGAGCTGCTTCAACAAGGCTTTGAGTTTCTTCAAGTCTCTTTGATCTTCCTCTCATTGCCTTTCCAAGGCTTTTACCTTTTCTTCTTGAGATTTTAAAGCCTCAGCATGAGCCACCAAGGCTTCTTTCTGCAACTTCAACAAATCATCTTTGTTTTCCATCTTCTGCTAAAACTCAATCTATAAATCACTTTCAGTTTTCCAATTTTGAGATGCTGAGTTAAGCTTCCCATTCAGATCCATTACCTGTTGATTTCGAGAATTTTTCTCCTGGGTCAACTTCTCACAAATTTCATTAACCCTTTTATCCTCCATTTCAAAAGCATTTAGAAATTTAGCTTGAAAATTCTCAAAGAGAACTAAATCTTAAGAGTATAATTAAGAGTATAATTAATATTTTGGAGTCAAACATCATCAGAGTTAGGAGTCAAACTAATTAAGAGTTCGGAGTAAAACTTATTTAGAGTTCAGAGTCAAACATCTTCAGAGTTCGGAGTCGAACTACTTAAGAGTTCGGAGTGAAACTTCTTCAGAGTTCGTAGTCGAACTACTTGAGAGTTCGGAGTCTAACTACTTAAGAACTCGCAGTACAACTTCTTCAGAGTTCGGAGTTTAACTTCTTCAGAGTTCGGAGTCCATAATTCGCATTAAAAATCCATTACAGATCACATCCAGAATTCAGATCCTAAAAACTGAATGCTCCAAATATATTCATTATATGGCTCCGGAAATTTGGTTATGAATCCGGTTTTTGAATTTAAGAATAATATTGTTATGTATGAGAAAATATAGGTTAAGGTAAATTTCCATAAAGAATTAAAATATCCTTATGAGGGTAAAAATAATATTTGCTTAAGTATATGGTGTTTGTGATTTTCAAAACAGGAAGGAATGGAAAATTCATAAAGAAAACCTTATTGACTCAAAAATCTCCCCCATTTTGGAAAGCACAAACATCCTTTCGAAAAAGCATATAAGGATTTTAAAAAATTTCATTAGACTTTGAAAATAAAAACTTATCTCCATTTCTTCGTAGATAGAAGTGAATACAACTAACTCCCCCTTAGGTGTTGAAACTCTAAGGATTGTATTCCGAGTTTCTGGAGTAGAGTTTTCATTACTGTAAGAATGAAAAAATTCTTAGTGGGAAACTCCCCCTTTCTTTAAGGATATTTCTCTTAGAAATATTTTCTTTCTCCTCATTAATAGTATTTATTTTTCCTTCTCCCCCTTTTTGATTTTAAAAAATAATTGAAGAGAATGGAAAACAAAATATGGTTCCTAAAACATTAGTATATAACATGATACAAACCAACTAGATAACCATTTCATTAGAGCTCAAAAAAACAAAGAATGACAATTACATCAAAAGATCGGAGTGGGTTAATTTTCCTTCCTTTTCCTTCGGAATGAGCTTCTTCAACAAGGCTTTGAGTTTCTTCAAGTCTCTTTCATCTTCCTCTTGTTTCCTTTCCAAGGCTTTTACCTTTTCTTCTTGAGATTTTAAAGCCTCTGCCTGAGCCTCCAAGGCTTCTTTCTGCAACTTCAACAACTCATCTTGCTTTTCCATCTTTTGCTGAAACTCAATCTGGAAATCTCTTTCAGTTTTCCAATTTTGAGATACTGAGTTAAGCTTCCCATTCAGATCCATGACCTATTGATTTCGAGAATTTTTCTCCTGGGTCAACTTCTCACAAATTGCATTAACCCATTTATCCTCCATTTCAAAAGAATTTTGAAATTCAGCTTGAAAATTCTCAAAGTGAACTAAATATTCATCAACTCTCTTAGACCACTTGGTTACCTTACTGGAGAACTTCCTATGTACATCATAATCAATCAGAAATCTTTTCTGTTCAGTTTCCAACTTCAAAAACTTATCCATGATCATGGATAAAGAATCGTATTTCTGATTCATAGTTTGTTGCAGAAACTGGAATCTCGGATCTATTTTTGGAATAATTGGAATTGTGTCCACCAAATTTCTCAAAGATTGAACCACAAAATCATGCCCATGAGATGATGATTCTGAATCAGAAACTTTTCCTGAAGTTTGATCTTCTTCATCTTGCCCCAACTTTCTTCTAGAGGTACCACCAACCTCTTTACTTTTGATGAGATCTTTTATAGGTGACTCCATGAGAGCCTTTATACCTTTATCAGATTTCAGAATGGGTTCCACATTATGATATACTTCCTCGGATTCAGAAACCTGAAAAATCTGATCATCATCTGGTTTCGGTTTTTCTTGATCTTCCTCAAGAAAATTCCTTTCATAGGACTCTTCATCATCATACATCACATTTTCGTCTTCTTCATCTTGATGTTTCTTGCTAACTTCCTCATATCCCTTAGCTGATGTAACTATCCTTGCGGATTCAGCCTTATCTTTTTAGTTTTGAACATTTTTGATCAAAGTATCCCGATCTTCACTCTCCTCTTCTTCTTCTTCTTCAACTTCTTCCTCTACTGCTTCAGCAACTCCCATCTCAGATTCTAATACTAGTTCTTTACCCTTGTCCTTTTCCAGAGTGACATAGTTTTTCGCTGGAGTTTCTGGTAAATTAGGTTCAACACCGAAAGTTTCCGAAACTGGAAGCCTTTCGGAAGCCAACTCTGTATCTTTTAGAAAAGATCTCACTAGTTCAGCTTCAGACACCTTCTTTCTCAATTTCTTTTCCTTCACTTGTATCTCTAGCTCCTCAGCAGCTTTTTCTTTTAATGATTTAGCCTCAGCAGGATCCAATCCGAATTGAGGATCCCCTTCATTCCTCATTTCTTTATCTTCCTTCCACTTTTCTGCTTCTTCATCTGTATATGTTTTCTGATTCTTCGGCTTGGGGGGAGCAGATTGAGTTTCCTTAGCCTGAGGAATTTCTTCATCAGTAACCACTTATTTAGCCTTCCTCTTCTTCCTTTGCTTCTTTGATGGTTCCAGAGATTGTGTTTCTTTTTCAGCTGCTTCAAACTCCTCTACAGATAGGGGTAAAATTCTCCGGACTCACTGGAAAATCCCATCTTCATCCTCTTAAGAGTTTCATCACTGACTAGCATGAGCTTGCAATTCTGAATCTTTGATTTGCAGGCTACCTTGAAAGATTCTAAGCATCGAACTATCAGCTTAGATAAAAAGGCAGGAAACATAATAATATGAGATATCATATTTCCTTCATTGATATTATTGATCATAACCAAGACATGCCTCATCATATTTATCATTCTTAGATTTACCAAGAAATCTAAGACATATATATCACTCTTATTCAGATTTTCATTATCTCCTCTTCTCGAAACCAGAAAACCTGGCACCCATAGTTGGAGAATTCTATTGTTCGGAGTGAGCCGAGCAATCTTTGTTGTTGAACCATACTTAAGCCCAAGAAACATCAGTGTCTTCTCCTTATTGAAACTCCCTTGCACATATGGATGTTTGTGAGATCAGAATTCAGCTTCTCCTTCATATGATATACCAACCAGACTCGCTGCCTTAGTGTAATAACGTTTATAAGTCTTCCCATAAGACTTGAAAGAAAACCTTTCTCGGCCATCTTCCATCAAGAAGGAAATAGACTCGTAAATCTCTATGAATAAATTAGTATAAACCAGATCATGTTTTTCTGACATGGCTATGCAGACATCTTCCCATCCATTCAGTCTGATATTCTTTTAAATAAGAGAATCAATCTTATAAAAATCTGGGTGAACTAACCTTTCCCAAAAAAACTAACCACTTTGAGATAGGTTTCACAGTTGAAATATCATGAGAAGTTTCTTCAACAGACATTCGGAGTGAAGTAAAGTGTCAGATTCGGATCGGCTTCACAAGGTTCGAAACTGGCCTTAAGAGGAGCAGAAGAGCTTCAAGACGCAAAATCTTGAAAAACTGATGTGGGACGAGTCTCGGGGTCCCCTTTATATAGGAAAATAATTTAACATTTGGTCTTCAAAAATCCATCTAACGGTTGAAAAAGCTCTGATCTGATCTGACAGTTGAGAATAATCCCGCAAGAAAAAATTGACTCCGATCTTTTGAGGTTTTTAAAAAAACATTCGGATTTGAGGAAAAACTAGAATCCAAACTTTTTAAAAACAAGGAAAATACCAGTAAGCAAAATTTTATTACAAAACTATAAGTAAGAAAATCATAACATATGGATTAAAAAGAAATATTATTCGTAATTGGTAATATTCTTCTTAAAGGAAAAAAATTCATTACGAAAACACCAGTACGAAAACCTCATTACGAAATCCTCCATTCTGAAACTTATCAATATGAAAATTCCATTCCGGAAGTTTTCAGAATGAAGACTTCCATTCTAGAAGTTCTCATTCAGAGAATTTCAGATCTAAAAATTTCAGTTCTTGCTTTTCTTGGTCAGTGAAAGTTTTAACATCCTTATCAGGAATTTTATAATCACTAGTAAGTATAATGAAATTTTCCACTCTAGTGTTGATAACAAAAGTCTTCATTCTATCTCTCCAATATTCATAGTCATTACCATCAATGATCGGTGGTCTTGTAGGATTTAGATCATCTATAGAGCCATCATTGATTCCTGCCATACTAAAACAACTTGGGCAACCAAACTAGTTAGTAGAAAAAGTTTGTAACCACAAAGTTCGGAATGAAAAAGTTCGGAATAACAATGTTCTGAATGAAAAAGTTTGGAATGACAAAGTTCGGAATGACAAAGTTTGGGATGACAATGTTTGGGATGACAAAGTTCTGAATGACAATGTTCTGAATGAAAATGTTCTGAATGACAAAGTTCTGAATGACAATGTTCTGAATGACAATGTTCTGAATGACAAATGGGCAAGAAAAACTTATACGTGAGTATGATTATTTCATAGACCATATCTGATACCAATTGTAGGATCGAAATAACAATGTAGATTCTCAATATACAAGAGGGGGGTGAATTGTACACTTTAAAAATTCCTTTGGAACATTTAATGTTAGTTATGGATAACTATGTTTTCCTTAGTCAAGGAAAATCTAGGTTTAACAAAGTTAAACTAGGAAAATTCACAACACCTCTAATCACCCACTGGATTATTGGAACTGAGGTTTATAATATAACATTATATATTAAAGCGTATAGAGTCTTAAACTAATCAGAGTACAAGTGTAATGAAATACAAGAAGGTTATACTTTCCTTGCAATACAATATGCAGTAGAAAAAACAAGTAGTAAAACTAAAAGTAACAAGATATGAATCTTTTAACCCAAAGAGAAGGGTATCAAACAACCTTGGATAAAGATCACTTGATTTATACTTTCAAGTAAGTCTATCTTACCCACAATATGGTAATCCCTCGATACGAAGATCATAATCTCTGTCTTGCTATCCACGCGAGCCATCAACTTCAAGGTAGTTGGAACCTCTGTCATCCTCAGTAAGGAAGACCTCGAACATCAAGGTAGTCAGCACCTATGTCTTCCTATCCCTGGAAGACCTCTAACTTCAAGGTAGTCGGAACCTCTTTCTTCCTATCCCCGGAAGTCCTCTAATGTAATCACCAACATCCGGAGTCGCACAAAGAAATCCGAACGATTGGTTCAGTACGCACAAGGCATGAAAAGATTCTATCTCTATAAATCACCTTAACAGCGTGTGTTCTATAGATTGATCAACATATTTATTTCAGTACTGTGTTGAGATCTTTCAAATGAGATCCTATTTATAGGGAAATTTCCAACGGTCGGCTCCCTCTTCCAACGGTCATATTTTCCAGGAAATTCAGAGGGACCTGTACATGTGTAACTCAACCAATGGTTATTTAGAAATAGAAAATACGACATCGTTTTATAACAAACCATGTATAACTGAATGTACGACATCATTTTGAAATGAAGCATATGTGAGTAAAATCTAATCTATATTTTGGAGTGTAAGCAAGTCAAAAGTTCGGAGTCTAACCAAAATGAAGTTCGGAGTCTATGCTAAGAAATATTCGGATTCTGTTTTATAGGAATTCGGAGTCTGGTTTCACCAGAGATCGGATTCTGAACATGCAGAACTCGGATTCGAACCACTTAAGAGTTCGAAGTCGAACTGCTTAAGAGTTCAGAGTCGAACTACTGGAGAGTTCGGAGTCGAACTACTTTAGAGATAGGAGTCGAACTTCTTTAGAGTTCGGATTCTAACTACATAAGAGTTCAGAGTGGGACTTCTTCATAGTTCGGAGTCGAACTAATTGAGATTTCAGAGTTGAACTACATCAGATTTCGGAGTAAAACATATTTAGAGTTCAGAGTCGAACTACTTAAGTGATTGGAGTCGAACTTCTTCAGTGTTTGGAGTCGAACTACTTGAGAGTTTGGAGTCGAACTACTTCAGAGTTTGCAGTCAAACTTCTTCAGAGTTTGGTGTCGAACTTCTTTGGAGTTCGGTGTCCAGAATTCAGATTAAAACTTCATTACAGATCACATCGAGAATTCATATCCTAAAAACAGAATGCTCCAAATATTTTTATTATATGGATCCAGAAATTTGGTTATGAATCCGGTTTTTAAATTTATTAATAATATTGTTATGTATGAGAAAATCTAGGTTAAGTTAAATTTTCTTAAAGAAGTAAAATCTCATTATGGGGGTAAAAAAATATTCGCTTAAGTATAAGGTGTTTGTGATGTTCAAAACAAGAAGGAATGGAAAATTCATAAGGAAAACCGTATTGACTCAACATGGCTCACCAGATATGTCTTAGGGAACTGGTTTGGACTTTCCAGATGAGGAGGAGGCTAATAACTCTATAAGAGATCTGCTCAAAAGCATGGGCACAATACCAGATTTCAAGGGAGCACGGGTATGTCAGCTGATTTCGAGTGAGAAAGGGTGTGACAGTGGCTTTTGGGGGTGAAATGTCGGAGAGCACCGATAGTATAGGAAGGTTTCAGCGTAACAGGTCCGTCCAGTAGGAATGCATTGTGGCAGTAGCATGAAATGGCAGGGTGTATAGTGCGACAAGAATACGGTGTAAGGGGGAGGGTGCCGAAATAGGGGTGATGTGGGTGAAACACTAACATCAAAACATGATAAAAAATAAACAAATAAATAAAAATAATTATATGAATAAATAAAAAAATAAAACAAAACTAAAAATAAAAATAAAAACACTAATAATAATAATAATAACATAAACAAAAATAATATTTATAAATTAAATACCTCAATAATTATCACAATATGAATAATAATATTACACAATAATAATTAAAAATAAACTAACATAATAATATAATTATTATAAGTAAAACAAATCATTAATTTTTTTCACAATTCTTATTTTATTTAATTATTATTTTTTCCATCATTAATTTTTTTTCTTATCTCTTCATTAATAATTCATTTTTTTTATTTTCCATGAACATTGGGTAGGTTGTGCAGGGAAGCATGCGGTGCTACATGGTGACTCAGCAAAGCCGCAAAGCTTCGACCGTGGTCTGCTAAATGCTATCAAGACAAAAAATGTGTATTTTTAGAAATGAACTCAAAAATTTTATGTTGGCTTCAACCCGAACAACTTGTAACCCATAAATTTAATAAAACAAATTTTTCAAAAAATGGAGGTTGTGACATCGAGTATATCACAATATCATTGATAAAGAGAACCATAAATTTTTTAGGTAATCCCAAATGAACCTCTTCATTAAATACTTGAAATTTTTTGGAGCAATAGTGATTTCAAAGGGCATATTTATGAACTCATAGGGTCAATAACTCATTCAAATATATATCATGGGAATATATTTTTTCCTCACATATAATGGTGATAACCTGAGTAATAGTCTACCTTAGAGAAATAAGTGGCCCCATGTAGCTGATCGAACAATTCATCTGTCCAAGGAAAAGGAAACATGTTATTTATTATGAGTTTATTGATCTCACAATAATAAATGTAGAGACACGTTGACTTATCATTATTATTGATAAATAAGATTGGTGTATCCCATGTTGATGGATATGGGTATATAAAACCATTATATAGATTGTCCTATAACTGCATCGTCAGTTATTCTAGCTTAATGGGGGCTATTCAATGAGGTGTCTCTAATATTTTCTAAGATCTAAAAGTATGTTCAATTTAGAACTCAACATATCAATCAGTTTTAAGACCATTAAATTCTTTAGGTAATACATCAGTGTAACCCCTCATAATGGGCATATCATTGGGCCTGATCATCTTTGTTTTATCAATCGTTTGAGTGAGATAGGATTTCTTATATTGTAGTAATATCAAAACATTATATTATGATTCTAAAGGTGATTGATCTTCCTCCTTACAATTTTAATGTATTTTAGGATTCTTTCAAATGTGAATATTGATCTCTGTTTCTCGACAGTTGATGTTGGATTTCTATAAATATAGTAAATACATGCTCAAAATAGCATAAAAATCAACCAAAGGGAGTATGGAAAGATTTTCAAGGAGGTTTATGTACCTTAGATGCAATAATTTCCTCACTAGATGTTCTCACAAATGAATAAACCTTGAAATTTTGAGGTGTTGTTTGAGTATTTATACTAAAATTTCTTGATATGAAATAATGCATAGAACCTGAATCTAATACAATGTTAAATGTCTTTTACTGAATAACCAGAGTACTTTTCAAAGCATTTTTTTGGCTTCACATTAGTAGTTGTGGTAACATAAGTTCTTCCATGTTTCTTTGATGATGTTGTTGATTCCCTCATGAAAACCTGGTCTTTGTGAACTAGTTTGAAAAATTGACATGTTCCTTGATGTTGAAACATTACAATAGAGGATAGTTGTTGTTATAAACCTTCCATTATTCATCGACATTAGTGGAAATTTTCATTTCCCTTCAGAAAATATTATCCCGATTCCCCACACATTCATACTGGAATTTTTTTTTTGTTTTTTTAGATAGTTCCAAGGATTCTTTATTCAAAAAAACATTCAGGTGGGATATTCGGTCTTCTTTCCATCACGGGATTAATTTTTATATCCTCCAATATGAGACTCCATTTTTCTATTTTTCTACTTTCCCTTTATACCAATAATATACTCCATTCTCCATTTCATCCTTGAGAGAACAATGGACAGTCTCATTATAACTTTCAAATTATCATATTTCAAATGATTTTATTAGAATTGACTTTAGTCCACTAAAGAAGTGTGCCACCATTATTTCAATGTTCATGAATAATTTTGTGGCATAACTTGAAATACTTTTTAATTTTTTATTATAATTCCTTATAGGCTCATCATCCTTATACATAAGTGTAATGAACTCTCTTTCCACTTTGAGACGTAGGGTTTGAGAAAAATATTTATAGAAAATTAGTATTCATTAATTCCTCCCAATCCATGAAATTAATTTCCCACATGGAAAATGAATTTTTAATCAATGTCCACCACTGATCTACTTACCCATCAAAACTATAGACTTTAGGTACAGATTTATATTCTTCTAAGAAGTATAATATAGATAATTTCATTTAAATAGAGTTAATCCATTACTCAGTGAGGTTGGGATCATAAGATCAACTATAATAGGGGGGAAATTACCATAAAAAGGATTCAATGGAAACTTTTTCTCTTTTAGGATAAATCGGGTGTTCCATGAGATTCAAGTAATTATTCATAACTCTATCCAGTTGAGAAAGTACTATCAGGATGTTTTTAGCACCTGTTTCTATGAAATTTGATAAATTAATAATTTAATCTTCACATTTCTTATCATATTGATTGTTACCATATGTTCATGTATTTCCCTCCATTAAAAAAGAAATTAAATGATCAATTATGGGGCTTTAATTCATATCTATTAAGTATAAAATGAAAAGAGTTATTATAAAATGTATGAACTCTTAAAGGAATGATATATCCTAGAATTTGAATTATGGGGTTTCAATCAATGTTATCTATGATCTGTTTCGTAAAAAAGTTTCATACGGGCATTTTTTGTTCCCCTAATAACAGTTCGTAATGAGCTTATGAATTTAACAAAGAATATTATCTGGTATATTCAATCCTGGTGTGAAGTAAGTCATGTTTTCGTGTTCAAGGTTACAATGAGTCTGGCCTGAATCACCATGTCAGAGTTGTTACATATAGGTACATATGTTCTATAACTATGTCATCTTGTATTATTCATATATGGATATATTCTATTGATAAAAAACTTACTCTATACTAACCAAAATTTTGGGATGTTTTAACATACTTTGTCTTATCCCTGTGGTTCTTACAAATGTTATTTATTACTATTCTAAAAAAAAACTAATATTTTCCACTAATACCATCTAAATCGACCCAGCCCATTTACACTAATCCTTAACTAATTTCAATAATAATTAAACCTAAAATAAAAAATCACCGATCATAAATTCTAGTTTCTCGGAAGACTGGGTATATAAACATGAAAACATAATACTAAAGAAAACAATTATTTATTTAAAATCCATTATGATCACGAAACCTAATTTGATCCCTTACATATACATATGACTAACTTGGGATAATAAGATTAATGGGATGAGAAAAAATTTTATTACGGGAATAAAAATAAGAATAAATCTTAGCACATGTGTCAGAAAGCATAACATATTGATAAAAAAAGGAATTGAACATGATTAGGAAAAAGTTATCATAAAACATATAATACAAGATCATATAATCATGTAATATTAGTAATTTGGAAACAACATAAAACTTGAATTTATCACCATTCAAGGATTGTTACACATAGAGGGTCATGAGTGAAGGCTAACCACCAAGACTATTGCATATAGAGCACGAGTCAAGGCTAACCACCAAGACCATTGCACATAATGCCTCATGAGACTAAAATTTACCCACTTAATTGGAGTTCTATCTAGTTGCATCCATCATAAAATATTCATGAATATGTTTTCCACATAAATAATCATATATAATCATTCAAAAATAAACATAAGATCTATCCATGGAATGAATTTGGTATCACAATAATATCATACAGCATTATATATGGGTGTACCCTAAAAGTGTCGATGAATAAATGGAATTAAATAATACATGAAAATTAATTTGGTATAAAAGTCATAGATCATGATTATTGTTGTCAAACTAAAGTGATAACATGTAGAAAAGTATTTATAAAACATTATAATTAAACCAATTTAGTGCGGTTTAAAGAAAATATTAAAGGGAATTTAAAGATGAAAATGGTATAATATTTTTTATAAAACTATAATTAAACAAAACAACTATAAAAAAATATTTATTTTATAATAATTAATTTTTTTGAAAAAAAAATACTATTAAAGATTGTGATTGAAATAAGGTATAAATTCACGAAAATCCATTAAATCAAGTATGCTTATCTGGATGTATTGGTTACGGAACCCTTTAAAAAAAATTAATATCCCCAAAAAATATGGATTAATGGATATTGATACATGATTTTGTAATATATACCCATAATATTGAATATGTGAATAAAAATAAAATAGAATTTCATTTGGGTAAAAAGAGATAAAGAGTATCTTGAAGTAATAATAGAGGTTTGGGTAGAATCGCATACCTTATATATGAAATGATTATGCACTTGATCTTAAGGACATCAATAATGAAATTAAATCCATTAATCAATTAATTAATAACCTTGTATAAATTTATTTTATTTTGTATAATTATATGAAGTTCATTAATATCCCTTTAGATGGGTTATGAAATTCAATTTCATCACCCAGAAGCGTGAGTTTCCTTGGTTTTCATGAATTGTTTACTTGTATATATGTATGGAAAAACATTTATAATGAATATATTTTTATATAAATGAACTCATATGTCATTAATGAATATAAAAAACTGTAATATAATTTTTTTTCAAGATGTAAGGATGATTCAATAGATAAATCATTAATGATAATCTTTTAGATTAATTTATTAAATTTTGATTCCAATAAACCCATTTTATTTATAAATTAAAATCATGTGTATCAAGATTGTACAAAATTTCATGACATTTAATACATGTATATTAATATTTTTCAATGGTATAAAGGGTTTCATGACCATCCATGGGGTTGAAATTGAAATATGAAAGAATTTCATCCATGAAGTTGGTAAATTGAAACCTCACAGATGATTTTTTCATCATTAAAATAAAAGACAGATACAAGAATAGATTTTATAAATAATTATTAAATAACCATGAATAATTACAATATAGATATTATAATTGAGTTTTTAGGCATCTTTCACAAGGTGATGTTTGGATTTAGCAAGAAATGAAGAGAACGTGAAAAGAAATTGAATAAAAATGAAAGATAGTTTGGCCTTCGGATCCCTTAATCTTGAGAACCACCATATAGAATTTGAATTAAACTTATATTAAGACCAACAGATCCTGGAAATGGGTAATAGCTTTTTAAAGATTATTGGGATGAATATATACAAGCATCAAGTCTTGAGGGGTGTGGGGATTAGAGGTGGTGAGAGGTGGTATTTATAATAGAGGAGGGGGTGTTTTCTCATTATTGAATCAATTACTTAATTCTCTTTCACTAGAAATAAAATTTTGTAGATTATTGAATATAAATAATATAATTAGATCATTAGTGTTTGAAAAAAAATTGTTACATTATTCATGACTCAATGATTTGTATATTTAACTTATAATGTTTATATACTGTAAATTACTATATTTTAATATTCAATAAAAATTCAATTATTTCAGAAAAATACAAAAAAATAACCCTAATCATTTTAAATGTGTAGTATTAAAAAATTAACTTCGTTTTTGTAAAAAATAAGATACATTTATTTTTTTATTAATAATAACATTTTCTAAATAAATACAAACTTTTAAATTATAACAGATTTTATATCACATTGATTGATCAACTAATGTATCATAAAATTATATTATAATAATAAGAAATCAAAATATCAATTAATGAATACATTTCATGAAAATATATTTTCATTTGAATTTTTAAATTAGTCATTAAATTTTAATAAATTATTTATGACATATAAAATACAAACACATAATAACTAATTTATAAAATATTTATTTAATTATAATTTGATATATGTACATTATATTATTAATTATAAGATAGATAAATTTTATTTTTACATTCCTTGGTGAGTTTTCTATTCAATTGTCTGATTTACTATTCATAAGGGTCGTTTTACAATTTCAAAGGTCACGTTACTATTCCCTTGTAATATATTCTTTAATTCCTAGAAACACATATTATTTCAATAATTCATAATTTTTAAATCATTTATTGTGTTCTCTATGTGCTTATACCATATGAAATTATTATAACGAAGGAATTTCTATATATAATACTTTTATTTTTCAAAGCCACCATAACGGTTGGTAGGAAATCTAGAATTTTTTGTGAGATAGAAAAAATCATATTAGAACCAATGAGTTTATGACATGATTATAGTATTAATGTAATGATGTTATAGAGTTAGTATTTATGGAAACATTCTATATCATTATTTGAAGTCCAAAATTATTAATGTTCTAATTATTTTGAAAACATTATGATCACACTATTTTATGCATCATTCATTACTTTGTAAATATAAATGAGAAGTTTATTCCCTAAAGAAATAAGTTATTTCATAGATAATCAGATCATGTTAGGGTGATCATGCCCTGATAATTTGGTTCATAAAAAAATTTAAGGTGTATATGTACCAGAAATAAGGAATATTGTCACACCATAATGGATGATGTTGTTTTGGGGAGTTTTTGGAAAACTGTTTTGTCTCACCTAAAAACTCTTGATTGTGGGATGATATTTTAAATCATGTCAGTATTTTATGTTTCATGTTAGGATAGATACAATAATTCAATATTTGGGTTATTTTTTGATATGGTCCACATATTTATTTATGTTATAATATATTTTGATCATGTAATTCCCTCAATTATAAATGTGGACTGATAGACTATTTGGATAGATCCAGTAGTTATAAAAGAAGCTGGTATAGTATAAGTTGATGTTACTAAACTAAAATTGAGTTTTTAATTTATATTTTCAAATAGAGAGTGTTTTAGATGAATAAAATTTGATATTTTTTAGGAGTATGGTATCACAGGTAACACATAGTTAGAAAAATTGTAGTACTAAAAAATGAGATGAAGGGAATGAGAATAAATAACGTGAATTTTTCTTAGTGAAGACTCTCCATTTTTGGAATTTAATATTCTATGTATTTGTCTATATGTGATAATATTAAAAATTTCTTAAGAAACATTTTGTTTAAAAAAGTTTAAATATATTCACTCCTTTACTTTTAATCAAGATGGTGATTCTAGTGGAATATGTGATCAATAGTTTTACCAGATCATTCCAATGATGTTGTAACTTGTTTTGTAAAATAAAATATGTAGAAATATATTATTCATGTTGTTTTTGATTTATGGAGTGTGTTTGTTTTATTTATAGTATATTTTAATTAATACTAACATGTGTTATATTTTTTTGAAGGATAATACTAATATAAAATGAATTTATATATTCATCCCCATCCCCTCTTAGTAAATTCTCAGTGTTCATGTGACTTTATTTTAAATTTCAAAATTCAACTTCTTGATCATCCTTCTTTTATATGAAAAAAATCTTGTTATCATTATCTTCTACTTTTCCCCTTTTATTATATTAATCTAACCTAATATTTTCATGAATGGACACAATTTTTTTGGACCAGAGAAATCTATTAAGAGAGACTGAATTATCACTTTTTCATACCTCACTGTAACAAAACTTGGGTCTGGATACCATGTTTTCAATTTCCATATCGTACCCCATATAATTCATCTTGTATAAGAAATAAATTACCTATCTAAATCATAATTCAATATTAATTACTTTAATGATTTTTCTCAAAATTATAAGGCTCATTGGACAATTTTATGAATAACCTTCATCTCAAACATTAAATTATCTATGATAAATTTAGGACTATTTATTACAAACAAAAGTTTATACATTAATTATCATAATATATCCACTCATGACCCCATAAGTTGTGTTATCAAAATATTTATCAAATCTTCTTGAAAATAATATTATGATTTATTCTATAAACTGAAATACATATTTAAATTTTTGGTGAACTCTTATTCATTTTAATAAATTGATCGTTCAATATTTAAATGAGTCTTCAAAAAATACTTTTATTATATTTAATCATAACTAATTTTAATAAATAAGATAATAGTTTAACACCATCAATTTCGTCTAATACACACACACACTTCTATTAACATAATAAACATAACCATTATCACCCTCTAATGTTATCTTTTTAGTCTCGATCACACTTTCAGAAATTTGGAAATTATTAATAAATAACATAATATGAAATTTTCTCATAAAACATGTTAATAAAATTGAATAAAATATTAAACATATTTCATGATAATAACTTTATTACATGATATTCATTCTTTTATAAGATAATTTTTCAGATTACAAAAAATGCATAAATATATATTGAAAATTCAACATTAAAATCCCATAGACTTCCTTCACCTCTAGGAAAACATCTTAAATTGGCATACACAATGGGAGTATCATATTAGAATAATTAATTTCTTTATAAATAATAAGATTATAAAGTATTATTATATAGAAATAAATAAATCAAGAACTCTTTTGAGAATGTACTTTCTTCTCAATTTTCACCATTCTCTAAAATCAGTTGAACTATAATATTATTAGTTTTTATAACCATATTTTGTATTATACAATGTGAAAATTATTTTTAAATAATTTAATGATATTAAAATATAAATTTGTAAAAATATTAAATAAATTAATCATCATCTCATAAATTTACAAATATAACAAAATACCAAATATATATTTCAGATTAGACATTTATACTAGATAAATGTTTTACGACATCAATTAAAAGGTTTATTTGGGATTCAGTACCACTATAATGTAAAAATTATTCATTTTTTACAGACGTTCTTACGTTGAAATTATTATTTACATAAATTTTCATCCAATTAATTCATTAATTCACAATATATTCACCTCTGGGATTGTATCTCCCCCTTATTTATATACTGTAAAAAATTATTTCATTTTGGTTCTTAGAGAGAGGATTAATTCATAGCATCATAACATAGTGTATTGTGGTTGTTCATGGTAAACCCAACCTTTTCTTGAAATATACTTCTAGTAATTCATGGTTATCATCTATTAGATTATAAAATTTTTATACCCATAATCATATATAGTGGAATATGAGTTATCTGTTATTTTTGGATTTGTCTTCAACCTAATTATTAGAATAATATGACATGTACATGTCTTATCTATTGAAACAATAACATCTATGTTTTCATTTAAATGTATTTATTCTGTTTATTTTGGTATTGAATTTATTTTTTTATTTTCCCTTGAGTTTTGATTGAATTATAATGAATTCAGTAATGGAATCAGTTTGTGTACATTTAAGGCATGATTTCTTAAACCATAGACCATCACCAAAGAAACCCTTACATTATTTGGAATTTTTGGATATTGGATAACCACGTGATTATTGAATGATTTTTAATACATGTTAGATAAATAATTTTTATGTTTTTATTGGATAGTAAGGGAAGCATGGTTACCACATGTTTTGGAAAAATGTGTTTAAAAACCATGCGACTTTTCGGGGTCATTAAAAAGGTTCAAATAATGGTTTTTTCCTCTTGGGATTTAAACCCAAATCACTCATTTTTTCCCAACTAATGATTTATATCCCTTGGTGCCTCAAACACTCCTTCGTTATTCCTTGTAACTCTATTTTTTATGTTATTTTCTTAGGATTAATTAATAAACCTTCAATTAAGTGGGGTTTCTCATTGGTTTACTCTCATTTATTGGGTGTATCTTCTTCTTTCTTTGAGTTCCATATATCTACCATTATGGGTGACCTATTTAAGATTAGATATCAATTATTATATTTCAATGTTTATTTTTTTGGATCAATCTATTATTTTTAGGATTCCTTGTTTCTGCGGTTTTGGTTTTTTACATATTTCTATATGCTTATACAGTTGAGGTGGGAGATTCCATGCCAAAACATTATTTTGTGGAATTGATATGCTTGATTTTCATATTTTAAATTTTTTAAGCATTGTTTATGTGGTGTGAAATGTGTTTTGAAATTTATTATGATGTGTATGGAATGAAATTTATTTTTTCCTAATGGAAATCGGTTGTTTTTATGTGTGTTCTATTGTTGTGTTTCCTGAGGGTGTTTATAAATTCAGAAAGTGGGTTAATAAATTGGTCAAGTGGTGAGAAAATTGTTTTTATTTGTATTTGGTGTTCAAGTGATCTTGAAATAAGTTTTTATGTGAAATTTTAGCTTTAATTCTGTGAACATGTTGATTGTTTTCACCTGTGCATGTGGTGATACATTTATGACATAATAAATTGGAATTAAGAACAATTAAGAAACCTATATTTCTATGTGGGAAACTATAACTAATATAATTGTTTTTCGGAAGAGTTAGGCCCATATATTTCAAGCAGGTTTATTATGGTTGACTCAGAGGATGAAAATCATTTATTCACATAGAAGGATTTCTGATTTCAACAATGAATAAATTGTGATGATGATCAAAGTCCACTAGGCCTTTTCTATGCTCCCTTCTAGTGGCTTATTCATGAGAATGATATGGGTTGTGGTTATAATACCATATTTCACAAAGATATGAGGATTCAAGTATCCCATTTTAGCTACCTTATATAGGTATTTTCCATGCCTTTTTTCTCTTTTGTGATATCATACCTGCCATCATCCTATAGTGCACTTGGTGGGTTATTTTAAAAGAAAATCATGTTTTCGTTTAAAAATTATCCATGTATAAATGTTTCATGAATATATTTTATAAAACATTCAAATGAATTTCTCTCATATTGATTTGACCTGGACTCTCTTCTATTGGGTTCCATCCTATGGGGATTTGGCCCAAACCCTACATAAAACATAGGGTGTATGTAGAATGGGTTGTGCTTGACCCAGGTAAAGGCAAGACGTATTGTAATGGTGGTTTAGTTTTCTAGTGTAATTCCTCATCTAGGTTTTGTTTGTGGTGGATTGAGGATTCTACCCTCTTGTTTTAGGGAGATTTTTTGGGATAATTTCATTTCTCTATTTTGGGTTCATCCCATTTCGAGATTTTTTATGATATAAACAATAATCTATAAATTGTTATTCCTTTTTTTCCTATGATTATTATGTAGTGTGACATTTTTTATTTTTCCTTTTATAGTTATATAAATGGATGAAACTATTCCATGTAAGTATTATCAATGCCTAAGTACATGTTTCTATCTCGTGCGTATCAGCAATTACCTTTGGTCAATTCCAATAATTGGTTTGTGTGTTAGGTTGGATGGAACTCATTCATGGTTCAAGAAAAAATTGTATTATATGATGTAACACTCTATTTATCGGTGAAGTTATTTGGGATGATACTGTATAGACTGGGGGTTGGTCTGTAAGGGCTTGAGGTTCAGGTTGTGAGTTCGGTGCCTTGCCAGTTCACCTCTTGATAGATCTTGAGGTTCTTTAGGATGTTGGGATTTTATATGGATTCTCCTCTAGGCGAGACATATAGGCTACAAACTGTATATGGACAATGAGTTAGGTGGAATAGATTGGTTTTTTGGATTTTTTAAATGTTTTTGTTTGTTTATAACATTGTGGAAGTGATTGAGATTATTTATTATTAAAAAATTTCAGAATATTGTTTTTGGTTGTTTTGTTTGTGGTTGTTTCTTAATGTATCAAAATGTGTCACCATATATTTCCTAGGTTTCAAAAATAAGAGGCTGGAGAGATTTATCTCATTCCAATTGATTAGAGACTACTGGAATATGTTCTCTAGTTTCTTTTGGATTGGGGATAGATAGTTCGTTATGGTCCTGCTCTAGTTAGAGAAGCCAAATTGGGTCTTGGGAAGGACAAGGCTCGAGAGTTTCCCAAAAACAAGCCTCGTACTTCCCTAGTTAACATGGAACCTCAAGAATCAGAGGAGTAAATTGATAATATAGAGAGGATGTTTGATATTCTTGACACACTTGAGGCTATCAAATTTAAATCTGCATAATTTATATTAGAAGTTCCTTGTCAGAGGTTATGGGACTCAGTTCTTAAAACATGGAAGATCGAGCAGTTGAGATAAAAAGATTTCAACATAATATTCAATAAGAAGTACTTCTCCAAGTTTTTTTCCTATACCAGGTCCTAGGATTTCATGGACATTTCCCAGGGAAAATGGACAGTTAGGGAGTATGCCAATATTTTCATAGAGCTATTATGGTATTCACATGAGATCATTTAGAAAGATAAGATGAAATATCATAGGATTAAGATGGGGTGGTGGAAAACAATATATTATATGACCTTTTTTTAAGATGAAGTAATATGTCAAGGTGGATGACCATTATTTAATGGTGGAGATCTATCACAATTGTATTATTGGATTCCCTAGAGCAGTGTCTCCATTGGGTAGTCCCAGTTATTCCGAGAAGAAGAATATGTGGAATGATTAGGGAAATAAGGGTTGGGGTAGTTAAGTCCATCCTTCCTGACTGTACTCTTCTGTGTCATCTGATGTTGGGCCATTCATGTTCAATTAGCGTGGGAAGGTGGGGCATATATGACCTGCATGAACATTTTCCCACATATATTGTCACCAATATGGAGTTATGGGACATATGAATGCATTTTTCAATGTGATGAATACTTTTTAAAGTGTTGTATTATATTTGGATTTACGGGGAATGTTGACATAGTCTGAACTATCAAGGTCATCAGGTTCTTGGTTCAGTGGTGGTGGTGGTGGTAGAGTAGTATCTTCATCTAGGAAAAGTCAGTTTTAGGATAAACCACAAACTATTTCTCGTTCAGAGGATCATGTTGATTTAAAATATCTCCATGATGAGAAACATAAACCTGTGGGATCGCATGTCAGACCTATGATAGTTCAAGGTTCCATTCTTATGGAATCATCATTAGTTGTGGATTTGATTAGAACTTTATATCTTTTTCATTTAACTCTACCCCACCTATTGATGTTTTTAAATTTCCAACTAATCTCAATCCATATGTGATGTAGTTGGTAATTCCTTTTGGTAAAAAGTGAGACCACTGTTCCAGGTGGTTTTCTTTAACAATTAAAATTCCAGGGGTTGAGTTGGAATTTGATTTCCATGTTTGGGATATGGATCTCTTGGACATTATCCTTTGGATGGATTGTATGGTGCACTTCTAAGAACACATCAACTTCTATATATTGTGAGGTATATTTTTTTGTACATGATGGTATTTCCCAGGTTTTTATTGGGGAATGGGATCATTTTCTAGTTTTTTATAGACGTACACTTCCTATATTGGGTAATGTCATCTTTTATTTATTATAACATTTATTGATGGATGGTTGTTGTGCTTCTATTGAGGGGGGGGGGGGTTAACTCTTGTAGTTTATGGATTCCAAAAGGCATTTAATGAAGATTTTTATTGTAACCTCTAGAGTGGGATTTCTAGTTCACGATTGATTTTGAACTACAAATATATCTAATATATCTTCCCTCATAACATATGGAACCCACAATTTTGAGGGAATTAATGGTACGAATAGATGATTTGGAATCCAAAGTATTCATTCCCCCAAACATCTCTCCTTATTTTTCCCCAGTCATATTTGTTAAAAAGTATTATCGATCTCTCTAGTTATGAATTGATTACTGAAAGATGAATAAGGTGACCAACAAGAACAAGTATCCATTTCCCTGAATTTATTACCTGGTTTTTTAGCTCTAGTGGAATAGTGGTTCTCAAAAATTGACTTGAATTCTGGTAATCACCAAGTGATAGTTATATATGATTATGTTTGGAAAATAAATATCCTATGTATGTATGGCCATTTCAAGTATATAGACATGCCTTTAGGGTTGACTAACACTTTACTAGTTTTTATAACTCTCATGAATAGGGTCTTTCACCTGTATCGTGACTTATTTTTTATGGTTTTCATGGATGACATTATGGTGTATTCTGTTACAAAATAACAGCATGAAAATCATTTATGGATTTTTTTTCTCACTCTTCAGGATTATTATATATATGTGAGGTACTCTCTGATCACCTTCTGGGTCAAGGATGTGATGTTTTTTGGGTCATATTATCTTAGGTAATGGAGTTTTAGTGGACCCAATGAATATCAGTACTATGAGGGATTGGGATCTGAAGAATAACATTTTTGAGATCATAATCATTTTAGGACTATAAGGGTATTATAATCTATTAATTTGTTTTTTTCAAGGATTGTTTCATCCATGGATGTTCTCACCTAGATGGTGGTAAATATTTAAGGGAGCCTGGAATTATATGTTTCCTTTGAGAAGATCATGCAGGGATTGACTGTTACCCCGATATGGATCATTCCAAAATATATAAATTACTATAAGAATTATTCTTATTCCTTAGGAAAGGGTCTTGGGTGTATTCTTATGCTAAAAGTTCATGTGGTGGTGTATGGTTCCCACCACCTCAACCACATTAGAATAATTACCCCACCAATGACTTGTAGTTAGTGGTGTTGATGTCTGTCTTGAAGTTTTGGCGCCTCTATATTTTTAAGAATTATTTATGGTTTATTTTAATTATAAGAGTTTAGCCTAAATTTTCACCCAAAGGGATATAAATTAATGGAATTATTGTATTCCTTATTACCTTTATGTGTGTATTTAGATATAGTTTGCACCATTGGTAAATGGAATGTTGTGGAAGATTATTTGAGAAGGAATGTTCTGGTGAAATCAATGATAAAATCCAGTGATGTCTATGAATAGATGAGGCTTCTCACTCATACGCTCTTAGAGACCAAGGAGAACAGAATAGGTGTGTTCATGGACAGTGTTTAGTTAACTCCATCTATTATTGAGTTTATTTTGTGGGAGTATCCTATTTATGATTTGTGCTAGTATTATGGGTAGTTTCTTCTGTAAAGGGAGACACGTTGGGATTTTTTGTCATCTCATGATGGATTTTTACACAATAGGGGTTGATTTTTGGTTTCATTATCTATAAAGAAGTTGGTGACACAAGATATCCCCAAATTTTAGTTTTTCATTCATCCTGGTGATACCAAGATGTATTATGATGTGTGTTGATAGTTATTGATTCCCGGAATGAGGTTAGATACAGGTGAATTTGTATCATGTATTTATAAATTCCAGTAGGTGAAAGTAGAGCACAAAAGACTCTGTAGTTTTATTCATCCACTACCCAATAATATCATGATGTGAAGTGAGATCTCCTTATACTTTTTAATTATGTTGCCTCAAACACACTGGGGAAAGAATTCCATTTTGTTAGTGATTAATCAGCTGATCAAATATCACAATTCTTTCTGATTAGTTATTCAGAAACTGTGGATGAGTTGGGTTGGTATTAGGTTAATGATGTTGCGAGGTTTCATGGTTTGTTGAAGTCTATCATTTTTATAGGGATTCCCATTTTACATCACTATTAAGGGAAGGTTGTCAATTGGTAATGGAGTCGTAGTTCAAGTTGATTATGGCATTCCACCATCAAACAGATGGTCAAAGTGAGAAATAAATTCATATTTTTTAATAAATGATCCATGTTAGTTTGTTGAATTTCACTAGTTCATGGGATAAAAACTTGGGATTTTCTTAGTTTTCATTAATAAATTGATTCCAATCCTCGATTAGAATGGAACCCTTTTGAGGTGCTTTGTGGTCGGATGTGTCAGTCCCCTTTATGATGGGCTGAGGTGGGTGAGACCTCTTGGGTGGTACCAATACATATGCAAGAGACTCTTGATAAAGTCAAATTTATTTATGTGGCATTTATTGACAGCTCATATTTTCTACCATTATTATTTTGATAAGAGGAACTCATCATTCAATTTCTCTATTGGAGACAAAGTTTTCCCGAATTTGGAAACTTTTTTGGCTCATCATTATTTGGGAAAACATGGAAAGCTATCACTGAGGTATGTCACACCTTTTGAGGTTACCAAGGTAGTATGTAAGGTGGAATAAAGCATATATTTTCTTTTTCAATTGACATAAATAAATGATTTATTCCATGTTTTATTGTTTAAAAATTATAATTTGTATCCTTAACATGTATTGAGTTAGGAAGGGATGGATATAGAGACCGATTTATCTATGTTTCAACGGTGAATGTTGATTATATAATATCTAGGGAATGTTATTCATTGGGGTTCTATCTTGTTTTTCTATTTTCTTTAGAAGTATGTTATTGATGATTATGAGACATGGGAGATAATGTATTGTGTTCAGACAGAATACTCATTCTATTATCTTATCATGATTTTAGTTGAAATTTTGAGGATGGAATGTTTACATAGTGGAAGATTTCTCACATATGTGTTTTTATTTTGAGGTATTTATTCTATTTATTTTGTTATTGAATTTACCCTTTCATTTTCCATTGATTTTTGGGTGAAAAGAAAAGAATTTGAGAATGGAAGCTGGGGGTTCATGGTTTGAACACAGTTTCCCATACCATCCACACTTTCCCAAGAAATTATGTGACCATTTGGCATTTTTAGACAGTGGCTAACTGCATGGTTATTACATAGTTTGTAAACTATGTGATCTAACTATGTGTCATTCTTCCCTTGGGTTGTAAGTGGTGTGTGGTAGTCACATGGTAAGAAAAAAGTGCAGTAAAACTATATGAAATGTATAGGCCATTAAAAATATAAACACAATAGTTGTGTCCTGTTAATATTTTAACCCAAATCACATATTTTCCTCCCCACTCATTATTTCTAGACCTATACACCTTCGAAACTCTTCATTTCTCCCTTATACATAAATTTCTAAGTGATTTTGGTGGGAAATCTTTAGGAAAAATTCATGTAAGTTGTTTTATTCCTTGATTAATTCTCTTTTATAAGGTTTCTCTTCTGATTTCTTGGTGTTCTATATCTCTATGGGGTTGGGGGGCCTATTTATTCTTATATATTGATTCCTAATGTTCAATATTTATTTTTTGGTTCAATATTTTTTTATTGGAATCGTTGGTGGTGATATTGTGGTTTAGCACTGATTTATAGATTTTTATACACTGGTGGTAGTTTGTTCCATGAATAAACATTATTTGTGATGTTGATATCCTTTCTTTTAATCTTGGTTTTCTTTTATGTGTTGTGTATGAATTAAAAAATGTTTTTTGAATGGTTTTATAATGATTATATATTGAAATTGGATATTGATATAAGGGAAATTTGGTTTTTTCAATAGTGTTCATTTGATGTGTTTCGTGATGGTGTTTATAAATTTTTATTACCGATTAATAAATTGTAAACCTCATGAGAAACGTGTTCCAAAGTTGATTAGTGCACATGACATCTAAAAAATGGTTTTTATGAGAAATGGTTGTTTTAATTTGTTTTCCACATTTATTATGTGTTTATTTAGAAGTGGTGATAAATTCTTTACCTAAGAAACTGGAATTGACTATAAAGTGGAAAACATTGTGTTTATGTGTAGAACAAGTATTCTAGTGATTCAAATGAGGTGAGAAAAATTTATACTAGTAGGTTTATTCTGGTTGACTCAGATATGGAAAATCCTAGATTCACATAGCAATATTGATTATTAAAAAACAAATTGAATTATGATGATGATTGGAAACTAATGGGCCAATGGGATATTCCCTCATAGTGCCTCATTCACATGAATGTTGTGGGTTGTGGATGTTATAACATGTTTCCATAAGATACAATGTTCCTAGTGTCCCATTTTAGCTAGTTTCTATAGGGATTCCATGTGACATAGTTTTCTTTTGTGATATTGTACCAACAGTTGACATACAGTTCACTTTGTGGGTTATTTTAAAAGAAAAGAATGTTCCCCTTTAAAAAATCATCATATAAAAATGTTTTAATAATTTATTTTATAAAACATAAATGTTAATTTTTCTTATAAATTTTTTCTATAGAATTTATTTTATTGGGTGGTATCATATTGGGAATTGGATCACACCCTGCATACACCTTTAAGATTATATATAATCGGTAATTCGTGACTCAGTTAAAGGAAAGATGAATTGTGTTGTTCTTTTGGGTTGGCAGCGGTGTTCAATTTGTAGGCATTGTTGTTGGTGGATTGAGGATGATTCCCACATATTGAATGAAGTATTTTTAGGATAGTATCATTATTCTCAATTATTTGGGATCCCATTGGGGTTTTTTAAAGATTTTTACTTCATTTTAACATTTTAATTCCATGTTTTATTATGATTAATCTATAGTGTAATGATTATTATTGTTGTTTTTTTGTGATAGTATAAAATAGTGAAATCATTCACATGTTGTACTGTTGAAACCCTAAAAAAAATTCTAGAGGTATTGGAAAAACCCTTTTTTCACCCCACATACTGGTTCGGGTGTTAAGGAGGATAGAACTCCAACATGGTTCATGATAAAAATAATATTTCTATGACCTTCATCAAAATTCATCAACTATAGTATATTTTTTCCATGGGTCTTCTACCCATCCTGTGTATTGTTATCTATGATATCACATAAAAAAATATATTATTCTATTTTTCAATTCCAATTAAGAATACATTTTCATTATTTTAATATAGATTGAATTTCATTAATATCTCATTTTTTTAAAATATAAAAATTCTACAGTAAACATCACATTTATATTCTTTTTAACCATAAGAGACACTGACTAATCATTCCTTACTTATTTATGTACCTAATATTTAATTAAATAATTATGTTATTCTAACATAATGGCTATTTTGTGGCCCACATGGAATTCCTCTATAAAGGTTCCAGAACAAAAGCTCCCAGTTATGTAGAATATACAAAAAAACAATTTGTTTCATTGTATTCTCCTTGACCATATCATATAATAGGATTCTTGTATGTTATTATGGAATAGAATTACGTAATTTAGTAGCTCTATATCCTTTATAGTATTTATAACATTACATTTAAGATTTCTTGATTTCATAATACATATAATATAATAATAATTTACATAATTTATTGAGAGATAATTTTTTCCTTACAAGACATTAAAATATTTATACGTATTTTTCCAAATCTAGGCATTGATATGATGAGTGATTCTTAGGCTCAGTGTACCTGACTTAATTTTATGGAAATATTAAATATATAATTAATTATATGTGAGAATTTTATTAAATAAAAAGGGATATCCCATAAAAAATATCATATAAAAAATTTAAGATCATGGCTAACTGATAAATGTGTTGTTTAGCTCAGGCATGACCAAAAATGGGTCTGTGAAGGGTGTTCATATATCTCTCTCATTTATAGTGAATCTAGTTGTTTAATTAATTAAATTAAATTAAAATATTTATTAATTTAACATTACTGAAATTTCTTTTTTTAGAAAATCTATGGAGAATCCCCATAGGTTAGTCACATAAACCATAGGAGGATTCCAATGTGTTTTTCCTACATATATTGGAAAATTGATATCCAATGATGAAAAATCATTAGATCAGAGAATACTGGGATTCATAAAATAAAACAAATTCATTCATTCATTGGTGGGAAAATTCTTCGATAACAAATGATACAATCTCTATGTAGGACCTTTCGATACATGTTTTATTCCATTTTTGACTAAATTAATTTAGCATTATCATCTTATTACATTTGATCTGTGAAAATTGAAGCCTTTTTATGCACCCATTAATTAAAAATTAGATGTTTATTCAATTTTCTAACCTGGTATATCAACGTTATTGATTATTGTGTAATAAAACTTGAAAATAGTTTATAAACCTCATCTCTTGTTCCTTAACCAACTATTTATTCATGTTCTTCACTGGTTGGACTATGATGTCCTACGTTTATAGTTCCATGTAGTGATCAACCTGATTGGGTGTCTGGATTCATGGAATAATCACGTTTAAATGATAGATTTATGAAAAACTGATTGGTCTAGTATTTTTATGAGTTATAGGTGATAGATCAGATTTATTAGGAAATAATTAGAGGAGGAGTGAAACATATTATGTGTGGGGGGGGTTGTGGATCATTTTTACTCGAACTGATTCAGTGAAAATCATTTTTTTGGGCCACATGATGGAGGAAAACAACCCATGGAGAATAAATCCAACAATTTTTCGAGAAGATGATGTTGGATGTAAAGGTAGATACATTAAAATTCGTGTATATATATTGGATCGAAGATTCTATAAAAATCATGATTACATTTCATAGATTTCAATGAACACACAGTGTGTATGGCGCTAAATATTGAGGATTGGGGTTTTGGAATTTATAAGGATGGAATGTCATAAAGACCTCATACATGTCATGTACCCCTTTCTTAGGGGGTCAATTAGTGTGTAAGTGAACAAGAAATAGACCCTGTGTCGAATGACACAGCTAGGAACACAACTACCTACCTAAGTACACCAAAACAACAAGGTAAACACTATGTACTACGTACACATACCCATCATGAGTACATAGAAATGTGATGGATACACAGACACAACCGTGAATATGTATAGTATCCATAGTGGAAAGAGAATATAATGTTTATTCATCCCACACACTATGTATCCCTACATAAACATCAATCTATGTAACTCTGTTGACATGACTAGGTGAAGGAACCAGATCATAAACTGTGTGGGTCCCCTCAAATTTCATTTACCCCTTGGATCATTTTTAAGAAATAGAAATCATTTGTCTCCTATTCATTTGAACATAAATTTTTTCCCATCAGTATCCTATCCTAATTGGTTTTAAACATAAAAAAATATGGTCTAATCAATGTTGGATTTAGGGAAATGAGGAAAAATGTTCTGGGAACAACGCTTATTTAGGTTGTTCTTTACGATGGATGTAATCTGGAAGAGGATCACCAATGAAACATGAGTGGAACCCTACATCAGCTTGTAAGAGGGTCCTCTGGTTATAGAGTGGAAGACCCTAATCAGATAGGATGCATGTCCTTGATTAACAGAGTGGATCCCATGTCACACCATGACATGAGTCCTTAACATATTTAGTTGAACCACTATCATCTTGGGCATGGGTCCTCTACATACCGAGTGGAACCGTCCTATTGGGTATGGAGTGGATCCTCATAACACAAAAGTGGACACATCTTGAATTATCATAGAATGGTTTATATATGTATACATATAGAATGAAATACCATTGAACACTAGAGAAAGGGTCATTTCCATGTATATTTTCCCGCCTTTTCTATATGAAATTGTGTTGATGTGTGGTCCTTCACACCGTCACTTATGAGTAGAATCATGTGATGTTGGGAAATATTGATGGGATTCTTGAAAAATTGTTAACTCTTTTTCTTGTCCGGTCTATTAGACGGAGATCCCTATTATCTATTATATATGATTATTTTTTAATAAAAAAATATATATATATATACACACATCAATTTATGTATCCATACCTTTATATTTGATTAAATTTCCTCCATGGGTTTTATGGAAATGTGGGGAATTTAATGTGCTTTCTGTTTTTTGTTTCAAGTGGTTTTGTGAGGTTTCTCTCTAGATATGAGAATAAAATACTTAGCATGTAGTCCATTTACCCACCATGTTGATATCCTTATACATGGATGAGGTTACTCTTCCTCTTTCTTGAGTTGAGCGTTATCATGTTTATTATTTACTGTAATTCTATTACTTTTTTGTCTATTACATCTCCACAATTGAAATTCATGGAATTTTAATGTGTGTGTATATACACACCCAATCATGGGATTTTCCATCACATGTTCTGTCTTATGCAGATGATAGATAAGTTGTTAGGGACATTAAAGGATCTGAGGGATATATGGTTCTTAGGACTGTGTATGTTGGTTGTGTCATGGAGATCAGGATATGGTCTCTCTCAGTAGTTACCATTCTATATTATTCATGTTTGAAATTACTCATTTTTGGGAATGTATTTTCCCCTTTACATTGGTTTTGTATTATCTTACTCTCTACAACCTAAGTGTTTTCATGGTTGTTATAATATCTAGATGTTTTTTATTTTTATTCTTCTTCCTTTATAATTATGTGTTATGATTTTTATGTGTGTATGGGTTTCTAGGAAAAGTCTTCTTAATGTTAGTTGTTCATTCATCATTGGTTTCATGAACCTACTCTACAGAGGTGGTCATAGGGTTGTTTCTACTCATTACTTGGTTAGGGACATGTCACGGAAGATTGGTATAATATGAGGTTCAATCCTTGAAATTATTTTGATATACTCACTATACTAAGATTTTGTTGGGGTTGAGGAATAAATTTAAATTTTTTTGTAATTTATATATTAGGATACTAAAACTAGAGATGGTATGGTTGGATGACTTACTGATTCACTAGAACCTTCACTACCTTCTTATCAACTTGGCATACCAAGATATTGATGATAAAAACCAATTTTCATTGAATCATATAGTATTTAGTATTTTAATTTAATTCTTGATGAATACCTCTATATATATATATATCCTCATTTAACAATGTGCATCATGATAAAATTTATAGGATGCCTCACGCAACGACATCCAACCAGGATACCAATTTCTATACAAGATGATGTTTCTATGAGAGATGTGGCCATGGTATAGGTTCTATCCCATAATTTTCTCATCCATATAGATAGTAAGAAGCACATCCACCTATCAAGTAGTAGATCATCTAATCAGAGAAGGTTGAGGATATATGAAGTTTTAGTGCACTCAGAAAATTCTAGACCTAATGGATGCTGTTTTTGTGTGGTGTTCCAGGTTCACACGAAGAAAATATTTTACTAGAGTTGGTGGTCCATGTTTTTAGAATCATACAGAAACACATTGATCACATGGATACATTGGAATCTTACCTTTTCAACAGAGAATAAATTTATCGGTGGAGTCTTGTTAATCGTAACCATGATGAGTCAACACCACATGGCATGGCTTCTAGAAGTTGTTATGTGATCAGTAATACCCATCATAAATATTATTGGTTATGATTTAAGAGATTATATATCTAAAATTGGTTGGGATTATAATGGATGAGTACACTGGTAGTTTTGAAGTCCTTATAGGGATATCCTTTGACGCGATCTAGCATGGCCACTTCTATGCATGAAATTTTTTAGTAGCGACTCCATTGAGAGTTACATGTGATCGTGGTGACCATTCTAATCCACTCCTATATCGGGGTGCTAGAATGGACTCAGGTGACTGATATATTCCTATCAAAGGGAATCCATGTAGGTGGAGTAGGCAGTGGGAAACATAGTTTTTAATTTTCTATAGAAGCTGGTAGGTTCCAGTTAATAGGATTATGACATATGTCACCCATTATTACCATACTTGGGAAAATGTAAAGAGGTCATTCTGAAAAAAAAAATTAATACTAGATAAGTTATATTTTATGCTTTAAATTGGTGAGGAAACATGAAGTGAGACTATGTGACTAATCATTCATAGGAGTATAAGTAGATAGCTGATGGTCCTCCACGACAGAGGAAGTACAATGATCAGGGATCTCCTAGGAAAAGGCCAGAGGGGTAACTATAGAGGGGGATCTAGAAGAGGATAAAAATGAGCAATGGTTTTTTTATTAATCCATGATATCCTTCAAAAACCACCACCAAGAATCCCACATAAGGATTTTAGAGATTGTGGGTACGGTCATGTATAGATGTAAGATCTGGATGCTTTTGACCCCACAATGCACGATATGACCAAAGGTACGATAAATGAATTTTAAACTCTTTATTTGTTATTAGTATACAGAGGTTGTAGTAATTAAATCATATCAATACTCTTGGCTTGAGTGTTGGGGCTCTTATTTGAGGTGCAATCCCATCTTCTTTATCATGAGGTTCCAATAGGGAATAATTCTTGGGTATCTTTTATCAGCATACAGTATATTCTATCTCTTGGTGGAGAAAGTTTAACATGGGACCTTATTGTCATCATGATAGAACCCTAAGACATAATCTAGTCTATGGATTGGTCTTCCTTGATCTGTTCCCATATATAATTTTACTACAGACTATTCAAATGCATTCACACTGATTGGATGAGATTCATCTTTTTGTGTGAGTGAGATCTCATAGAAGGGAAAGTGAATACTATGAGTATGAATTTGTACCGCATAACATATAAGTTTCTAATTATTTCCTTTAGTGTGTTATAATATTAAAAAATATAGATTCATTCATTAGTGTAGGATTATTTAGAGGTCTTCCCAAAGGACATTATGGAACTACCACTAAGGTGGGAGGTGGAGTTTTTTATCGACTTTCCTCCCATTATTTCTCTGATATCATCTAGAAAATATTATATGGCCCCATAAAGATCCAAGATCTATTATTGTAGTTAGAGGAACATTGATATAGACTTTTGATAATGCTCAATGTTTCCCCTTGGAAAACCCCATTGTATTTTGTGAAAATTGAGGATATGAACTTGCAGTTTTTCATTGATTATCATCTCTTGAACCAAGTCAAGACAAAACAAACTACCCACACTAATGGTTGAAAAACATATTTGACTGGTTGTGATCTGTTAGACAATTCTAACTGATTGATCATTATTCTGGCTACAAAAAATTGAGGATTTATGAGAATGATTTTTCAAATATGGCATTCCAATTTCATTATAGACACTATGACTTCCTTGTGAATCCCATTGGTGTGAAGAATTTCCCATCCTTTTTTATGGATTTGATTAACCTAATCTTTCATCCATACATGGACCACAGTGTTTTGATGTTACATTATGTATTATGGGTGATATTTTATTGACTCATGAAGTTAGAACAATTAATTTCTATTAGGGATTAGACTTTAGTTTAGAGTTTGGGTTGTTTTATAGAAAAGATATCATTCCTCTTCATGGTATTCCATTGAAAATTGTATCTAATCATGATGGATGGTTTACATAATTGTTGTGTGGAGGAATTTAGGAGGAATGGAAGACCCAAATGTGGATGAGTACGTCCTTTTACCACTAAATAGATGGTCTAACAAATCATTTTATCACTCTACTGGGGGATTTGAGGAGGTCTTGCATGCAAAAAATCGTCCAGAGTTGGGAGGATAACTTACCATTGGTAGAGTTTGAGTAGAACAATATAAACCACTATACCATCATTATAGATGCTTTTGAGGTACATTATGGAAGATTGTGAAGGTCACCATTGTTCTTGAATTATATTGTAAATACATTAGTTGTGGTACAAGTGTTAGTGAATGTGATGATTTAGAAGTTCCATGTCATCGATGACTTGATGAGGACACACTATTTGAATAATGGGTTTTAACGTGGTTTTTTATATTTTGATGTCAATATTTAACTTATGTTTAAACCACAAACATAAAAAATATGATTTTTTATTTTAGGATTTATAAACTAATTCCAAACAGTTAATTACATTTGTTTCTTGGTGTATGTTTTGTAAAAAATAGACCATGAAATTACCAATCAGTGTCAATTTTTGTGTTGATTTTTATAAAATGTATTTCCAAAAAATAAAAAAATGCATCAGATTTTAAAAATGCCAAAACCATAAATAATTAAAAAAAATTCATCTGTTTTTGAAAAAAAATTGATTCTAATAATAAATTTTTTTACGTTGATGTTTTAAGGGATTTCCTGAGGTTTGATTTCACTTATCGTGGAGTTAAAATGGGGTTACAGAAAAAAAAAATATTATCATCCAAAGTTGAACATATCAATGTTTCAATTTATAGAACTCATTTCAATGAAAACCATAGATAAATGAATTAAATTCACATAAACCAATTAAATAAACATAATATTTCTAACTTATTTCAATTATTTAATGATTTTCCATCTAAAGGATATGTTATTTATCATTATAAAATTTTATATTGGGGGTAAAACTCATGCATTCATGTAAACAGTGAATATTAATTAATTTTACACCACTTATGGTAAATCTAATCCTGATGATTTATATTGGTAACTATATCATTAGAATAAATAATAATTTAAAGAATGTTAATCTTGTTGTTTATAAATGGGAAAATTAATAATAATGAAGAAATTCATTAGAATAGATATCGTGTTCAAATATTTGAATGAAACCATGGTGAAAATTAGACTCAATATAAGATGTCAAAAATGGGGAATATGATGAAAGTAATAGAATACAGATTTATATATAGTAAATGAAAATAATTTCAATATCATTGTATGAAAATGTTGGTGGGACACTAAAATTTTAAACGCATATTTTGAAAAAAATTTAATTACCAATCCCATGTATTTTTCGACCCTATTTCACATCATTTTTTTAAACCAATAAAATAGAGGATTTACATTGGTTTTTGGTATTGTTTTTTTTGAAAACGGATGATAGAAATTCCAATTGATATCATTTTTAGAATCGATTTATAAATAAACAGACACTAAATAGATTAATAAATTACTTTGCGCATCGGTTTTTTTAAACCAATAAAAAGAATAAAAATTATTGGAATCAGTTTTTAAATAAACAAAATAAAAAAAATAAAAAAAATGTTAGCATTATATTTAAAAAAACAAAAACAATAATATTTTAAAATATTGTTTTGGTGTCCATTTTCATAAAAAACTGTGGGAAAAATAAAATATTTTATAGAATTATTTAGAAACGTTCTTAAACATAGATTTCATATGTCATGGCACTAAATAAGAGTTATAGATTAAAAGATATGGATTTAAAAAGTTGGACTTGTTTATGACTTCTCTTTTAGAAGATAAACTTCAGTCATCAATAAAATTAAATTCTTAACTCCCTTTTATCTCTATGACCATTAAAATCGAAGCATACTAAATTATCTAAAACATAATAAAAAAATTAATTTTTGTCATCTGTTTTTATGAAAACCAATTCAGTATATATATATGTATATATATATATAATATTAGCATTTCTTTTTTAAATAACTGACACAAAATATAGTTCATTTTTCTTTTGGCATCCATTTTTAAAAATTAGGATGCCAAAATCCCCCAAAACATATTTTACATCTGTTTATAAGAAACCAACATCATATTTGTGACATTAAAAAACATTTTTCTACTAGTGAAGAGTCAAATGATTAATAAATCAGATGAATATTATCCTTATAGTCATTTGGCATTCAACCAAGGAGTCCACATTTTTTCGAGAGTCTCCCTATAATGATAATTGTAGAGTTTATTCTAGGGATGAATGTCATCCCTGAGGTTCATCTGGCCAATTGAGATCATATAGTGGTTTGGCGAGTTACTTTAAACATCTCCCTACATCCTTTGCTAGATAAGTAGAATGATTTCTTCCATGTGTCTCATCTAAGAATATACATGAAACACCCTACACATATCACCAATCTGGTCGAGTTCGACATCACGGATGGAGCGACATCTGTAGCATATCTAATGGTGATCGAGCATCGAAATAAGAGTACCCTACAATGATAGACCATCCCCATGGTTTTCATGTTTTTGTTGCACAAGAATTGTAAGATATTTTTTCGGATTTGGGGAGATGAATGTGATCTTAGTATCCAATATTATTTTGTATTTTGTCTTTTCAGAGATGAAAATATTACAGGGGGGAAGGATGTAGAGACCCCATTTTTTCTTTGTAAGGTATTTAAATATTTCTATATACATTTCTAGAGCCAAGTGATGAGGCAGCATGTGATTCCAAGGCTCGGTGTGCCCATACTAAATTTTAATAAAATATTAATTATATTTTATATTATGAATGCATAGTTATTAAAAAGTTGAAATAACTCATAAACAGATACAAGAATCCAAAATATTTGATCATGATTGATTTCATAACATGTTGGTTACCTTAGGAGTGACCTAAAATGAGTTGGTGAATGGAATTTAGATATCTCACATGTTTTCCATTTTTTATATTGGTTAAAAAATTTAATTAATTTATTAATTTAACCAAATTGGAATATATATAAGATCATGTTGTTGGAAAATATTCTAGGTTTATCCACATAAGCCATGTGATGAGTATAGATATTTTTCCCCCTCATAGTGAAAATCAAATTTTGAAAAAAATGAATATCTAGATCAGAGAAGATCATAACACATGTAATGCAACGAATTATTCCTTTAATTGGTGATAGAGTTCGTTGATGACTAATGATCCAATCTCTAGGTAGGACTTTACATATTTTGGTCTACACCGTTTTTTATTATATTTAATGAGGAGGGTCATCTACAAAACTTTAATTTGTGCCAATTATGGCCTTTTCATGTGCCTCATAATTTCAACATAATTTATTATTATGTTTTCTATAAATGGATATAATTTTAAGTACTAATTATGTATAAAAACATAGAGTTCTATAAACCTCATTTCTAGTTCATTCCTCCTAAAATTTAATCATGATATTCTCTAAAAGGATCCCATGGCCCCAACTCAGCATTTTCAGGCAGTACTGATACAAATCATACCCATGTATTCCTAGAAGAATGATGTACGTGCGATGGATTAATGAATTAGAGATATATACGGTGTGTTTTTCAATTTTTGGGTGATGGATTAGTTTGATCAGAGTATTGTTTTTCATATATAACATATTTGGTGGTGTTGTTTCTTTCATTCCTTTACTTATTCAACAAAAATCAGTTTTCCAACTATCTGAGGACAAAAATGCCAAATTATGACTAGATGCACCATTTCTAGGTGAAGATGAAAAATTATTTCATGGTGGAGAAATCATATGTATCATACAAATAATGAATATAATATTCAAGATAAATAATGACAACACCATTTAGTTTGAAGAACACACGAAATGTAATGCCCAATATGAAGTGTCTAGGGTTTTTGGAATTTAAATTATGGCACAACATGTATCTGTTCTACACACCATATACCCCTTTATCAAGTGGTCGATCTATGTGGTATATTACACAGACATTACCACGTCTGGAATGACATGGCAAGGCACAGGGCCATGTACCGATTTACAAGGGCATTCCCATGTACATTCCATGCACCAAGATCAGGGACACGTCATGAGTACACAAACATGGGATAGATAAATGGACATGTCCAAGAACATGGGTGGGACCATGAGAATCAAGTCCATGTCATGAATATTTTCTCATTACACTAAGTATTCCTACATATTTTAGGAGAAATATTCCTCCTGAGACATTACCTTGTAAAGGAGTGTTACCACATGTTGTGTGGGTCCCCTCACACACTATGTACACATTGGTTCCTTTTTAAGAAACAAGAATCTTCTGTATCTCCTTTAGTTTTACTCATATTTTGGCACAAGATTAGCCTATCATGAATATTTTTTCAGGTAAAATGTGATGGTTCAATCTGTTACGGCTTTCATTATATAATGATATATGTTTCATTCCTAGACCTTTTTAAGTGGAACCTGACGATTAAAGTGATCTTGTAGATGATTATTGGCGACACTATGGAACCCTCCCCCCCCATCATCATGGGTGTGGGTCCTCTACCGACCAAGTGGAACCCCCAATAGTATATAGCTTGGGTACTCCCGGAAAAGATTGTAACCTCCCTATCGAATCATGGAATGTGTCATTGGCATAACGATTGGAACCATCCATCAGCTTGGGCACATGTCTTCAACCTACCACGTATATCCCCCCCCCCCACATTGGAATGGGTGTTTTTCATCATAGGACTATATTGGAACACCCTGAAACATCAGGCCACATGTCCTCTATGTATACCTATATCCTGGAACCCTCTATTGTTTTGGGTTTGGGACCTCAACCAACTGAGTGTAACCAAATGATCTGACAGAGCATGGGTCCTTGTTACACTATAGGGGATCCACCATGATGCATCGGGGAATGATTTTTATCTAGATACTTACCATTTGTAACAACCCAAACACACTAGGGTGTTGGTCCTATACATGGAGATGGTTCTTACATGATTGTGTGACATAGTAGAGAGGTGCTAGTCTTCAAATGGTCACTTTATAAATGATGCATGAGATTCTAAACATCATTAATGGAAATCATAAACTATTAGAAACTATTTTATTACAATTTAAATCTATATGGAGATCATCTTACTCTCTTATTTGGGATTATTTTTTTGAGAATATATATATATATATATTTGTATCCATTCAATTTTATTTTTTAACTATCCTATAAATGGTTTCAATGATGCTGTAACATCCCAGGTAAGTAATGAATAAAACATTTTCGTATTTATTAATATTTACGAATTAAATATTAATTTTACTTTAAAGGGGTTTCTATGATCGATAGCGTACCTGATACGCAACGATGAGTTCCTTTGAAAACTTACGTTGCACACTAGTAATATAATAATATTATTTTAAATGGTAGTTAACAGGTAGCCGTTGTATTGGCGGGAATGGATAGAAATAACTAAAATATGATTATCAATGTTTTTTAAATGTTTTTACTTTTATCCAATATAAGATAAAGGCTTAAAATACGAAAAGAATTCAATTTTAGGCTTTTATACCCTAATTTTCACTAAAGGTTCACTTATCGCCCTTTGATGGTGAACCGTCATTAAATATAGTTTTGGTCACTTTTATACATTCTATTGGACCAAATAAAACTCTTTTTTAGAATCTGAACATCAAAATTTACTTTTTGTAAATTTTTGGTATCTTTCCAATAAAGTTCCTTTTTTTAATGAATAGTGTAAAATGTTGTATTTTAATTCAAAACCTCTTTTTAATCCAATTTATTTATATGATTATATAATCATTTGAATTGGTTTTAAAGTGATATTAGAATATATTTTTACCATAAAATTAAATAGTGGTCGTTGGAATTAATTTCACTTTGAAATCGGACTTAAACTAGTGTCAATCTTTTGATACTTATTGTTTCATGAAAACACGCTATTTGCTCTGACAACGGGAATTAATTATTAAATTAATTAATGCAACTTATATGTTTTGACTTTTTTAAAATATACTTCATTTTTTAATTCGGAATATCAAATATATCTTAGGGTGAATTTTTGGTATTTTTCTGAAAAACTTCAATTTTTGATGAATAGTAAAACCACTATGTGGTACTTATAAAAACAGATATTTCGTTTAATTGAAATTTTACCTCTTCTGTGTCTTGAATTTCAATAATCCGACATACATGGTTGTCATTAAGAACTAAAATGTGGTTCAATGAGATTAAAATAATTTTTTTTGGTGAATAGTAACTCTTAAGTTCTTAATCGCGATTAGAGGTAATTAGTGTAGTTTAAAGTAAGAATAATGTTTTAATAAAATGAAATGAACTAGAAACATGTCTTACCCTCATTGGATTTGTCATGTACGACCAAGAAAATCCATGGCTCAACTTGGGGAACCCATGAAGCCACTTTGGATGGAAAATGACATAAATACCTTTTATTTAATGTTAAAGTAAAAAATGACACAAACATGAAATGTTTTACTAAAACAATTTTTACATGGGGTTATACAAGTCATATTTTTAACTATAAATAGTTATTGTAAATATAAAAATATTTCCTACATTATAGTAATTTTTTTATAATTTTTAAACATTAAATAAATTAAATTATTTATGACATCATGATGATGCAGCGATGACCTCATTATTTAACGATTTAAATAAAATGGAAAGATAATGTAAAATCTAAGACCTAAACATGTCCAAAACCTATTGGATGAGTTTATTTCGAACCCTAATCACCTTATCATCGAAATACATCAATGTGGGTCCTTTAAAATCCAAAACTATTTTGAAAATAATGTAACATTTTGTAACTTTACAAGAGTGCCCCTCCTCTTCTCTTATAAAAGGCCCCCACCTCTACCTCTATACCCACACTTCCAAAGCCTTTGGCTCGGCCCACCCCTTCCCATTTTGTCTCTACACTTCCCTATCTTACTCCTTGAAGCCTCACTTTGGGCAGAAGTCTTCCCAAGGAAGCCTTTGAGATCAAACCCAAGGGAGTTACCCGATTTTAAGGTAATGTCTTCTTTTGAGTCCTTTTGTTTTATTTTTCTTCTCCAACCCCCTAAACTCTTTTTATAATTTTATTTTGTAACAACTACAGTATCCTCAATATACTAGGATGTTGTTATAATAAGTATTAGAGCTACACTTACACACACCTACATCTAATGGTTAAAGAACATACTCTTTCTATGGATGGCGAATTTCTGCCTCCCGAAACGATGATTGTTCAACATTCTTTAAACACCTTCAAAGGTGGCCATTAAGATGACAATATATTTTTATATGATATATTATATGTTTATGTTTTCCTTAAGCTTCTGTATTTTTCATTTTTGGGCATACCATTATGGTTTCCATTATGGGTAAACGCGATATCTTTATTTAAGGAAGTGCGGACTACCACCCCCTCAAAGTGATTTGATTCGTTAATGCCATATGTGGGATTTATAAAGGATGGATTTAAAGTTATTATTTATGATGTTATACTGGAATTATAATATACCTCTATATCATTATTATTTCTTTCCATTAAAGTATGAGATAGAAATGAAAGTACCATTCATGCGTACGTACGGCTTACCGTCTCCATGAACGGTGCATTTCATTTCTTATTCCCAAATGTAATGTACTATTATAAGTACATGTATATAATGGATATATATGATGAATGATACATCTAAATGTTGAATATAATTCTGGAATTAAAATATATATACCTCTCATTTAGTTTTAATTCCATTAATATGACAATGAAATGAAAGTAGCGTTCATGCGTACGTACGGCTTACCATCTCCATGAACGGTGCATTTCATTTCTTACCTCTAAATGATTATTTAATATTATAAATACAAGTATATTCTGGATATATATGAAATATATGATATCCAAATTAGGAATTTCATTTTGGATATAAATAACCTTTGACCACATGAACAACATGTAATTGTAAGAAGTCCACTTTCGACTTAAGAACCAAATATCGACAAAACATACATTATTAACTTAAATTTTTAAATAATGTTTATAGCATGGAAATAAGTGATATAAAAGGAATAATTAACTTGAAAAAGTTTCTTAAGAACATAGAAATTAACTCAAGTTTATTATTCAGGACGTTAAAGAACGATCGAGTCAATTCGGACTCGAGGTAAGGGACTTCGTCTCAATCTCCTTTCATTGAGGCATATTTCGTTTTATACACAACTATCTTTTATATGGTGTATAAAACCCTTTGAATTTTACTTTTATACAAAAGGAATATTTTTCTATGAAGCGTTTTACAAAATGACAAAAAGGAATGTTTCTTTTAACGTACGCGGTGACAACGACCTTTTCTGTAGCCGCGAGTATTATTTGGTCTTTGGCTTCCTCAACAAGCCGTAATGTTTTTAAAATGAAATAAATACCATATACTCTATTATGTATTTTGGTATTGAAAATGGTTTTCTATAATGTATTTGTTATTTTAATATATTTATGTGATATATTGTTATCAAAGTGTGGAAATTTTTTCTTTCAATTATATTTGTTTTATGTTTTATGATTTTATATTTCTACTCGGACATTTGACGGGTGGTTATGTGATAAACCATATGACGAGTGGTGTCGTGAATACCAGGACCGGTGGTTACGTTATAACCTCCAATGCATTGGGTATGGAATTCGGCCGTATAGCTATTCTATTAAGTATTTGTGGAAGTTGTCCGTATGGATATTCCATTAAGTGATATTTTTGGAAGTCGACCGTATGGTTATTCCACTTAAGTATGTTTATGTCCCAAGTTACCATTATATGTTATGTGTTCTTTATATGGGTTTTATGGTAATATTTTGTTACAAAAGGGTATGTAATGATATTTTATTCAGTGAAGAGTTTTTACTACGTCATGAAGATGAAGGTATTACTTTGGTAAAGTATACATGGTTTACTTGATTTTTGAAAAACTAACAGTTTTAATTATTTGTGTATCCCTTATTGAGCTTTTTTATGCTCACCCCATGTTTTTTTGAAATGTTTTTCATAGTAATTAATGTGGAATAGTGTCAACGAAGGGATCAAGGGAATGTCATGCTATATAAAACATGGATCTAGACATGTTTCTTTTTAAGAGTTTTTTATTTTATGGAAACTTAGTAGAAGTGTCTACTTTTTAATATTTTGAGATGTAATAGTTATGATCTAATTCTCTAAAACACTAACCCTGAAAAGATCCTCAATGGGAATTATTCATTTAATTCAATATTAAGTAATGTTTAAGGCTGGGGCCTTATAGTTGGTATCAGATGTCGGTTTAGAAAACATTAGGAGTTAGAAAATTGTTAAATTATAAATTAATTTATGGTATGATTGAAATGATATAGAATTTAAAGATTATCATGTTGCTTCACCTAATATATTTCTGGGTTAAAATGGTTTTTCATAGAGGAAATAGAACAGATTTTCTGTGAAGGAATACAGAGGGAAATGACCTTAACAATCAGTATCCTGAGATGGTCAGAATCAGACCTAAACAGTTTGTTGCAGTGATGGCTCAATTGAATCAGGTGAAAAATGTTGGTTGTTTTTATTGATTATATTTTGGTATTTTCTAAAAGTAAAGAGGAGAATTAAATACATTTAAGGGTAATTTTTCAAACCTTAAAAGAAAAGAAATTGTATGGGAAATTCAGTAAGTTTGAGTTTTGGTTGCAAAAAATTCTTTCCTGGGTCCGATTGTTTCTAAATATGGGATAACTGTGGATCCTGCCAAAACAAAAGTTGTTGAAGAATAGACAAGACCCACAAATGTAACCGAGATCCGTAGTTTTCATGGATTGGCAGGTTACTACCGAAGGTTTTTTGAAAATTTTTCACAGTTATCTAGTCCAATGACTAAGCTAACTCGGAAGGGTGTTAAGTTTATCTGGACAAAAGAATGTGATGATTGTTTTCAGGAGTTGAAAAGAAGATTGGAGAATGCTCTGGTTTTGGCACTTCCTTCTAGGAATGGTGAGTTTGTTATATATAGTGATGCTTCATTTAAAGGACTTGGTTGTGTCTTTATGCTGAATTATCAGGTAATTGCAAATGCTTCACGTCAGTTGAAAACTCATGAGGTAAGTTACCCTACACATGATTTGGAATTAGCTGCTGTTGTTTTTGCTTTAAAAATTTGGAGGCATCATTTGTATGGAGTAATGTGTGAAATATATACTGATCACAAAAGTTAAAAGTATATATTCACTCAGAAAGAATTGAACATGAGACAGAGGAGATGGCTGGAATTAATCAAGGATTACGATTGTACAATTCATTACCATCTAGGAAAAGCAAATAAAGTGGACGATGCTTTGAGTCAAAAAAGTAATGCTTCATTAACAATTCTACGTTTGGAACGATATCCTTTGGTTTTTGATTTGATGAACATTGGAATAGAAGTTGTTGGTGCAGGATGTCCTTCTGTTTTGTTTCAGGTATTAGTGAGATCTTCTCTATCAGACAGAATCAAGGAAGCACAGAAGTAAGACAATGAGTTGCAGAAAAAGGTAGTGATGGTTCAGAAGGGTAAGTTTCCTGAATTCAACATTGATAATGATTGTGTTTTGAGGTTTGGGAAGATATTATGTGTTCCTTGTGAATCACAGTTGAAGAATGAGTTGTTATGTGAGGCTCATAGTTCCCCGTTTTCAGTTCATCCTGGCAGTACTAAGATGTACAGGGATCTGCGGTAGTATTACTGGTGAGATGGAATGAAAAGAGATATTGCTGATTTTACTGTGAAGTGTTTGACTTATCAGTAGGTTAAAGCAGAGCGCCAGTTACCGAATGGGATTCTTCAGCCTTTACCAGTGCCAGAGTGGAAATGGGAGAATATATCCATGGACTTTGTTGTGGGATTACCGAAGACATATTGAGGTAATATTGCAATCTGGGTTATTGTTGATCGCTTGACTAAATCTGCTCATTTTCTTCCTATATGAGATAATTTTTCCCTAGATCAACTTTCCCGTTTGTATCTTAAGGAGATAGTCAGGTTACATGGATTTCCTCTCTCCATTGTATCTGACCATGATCCTAGGTTTACTTATAACTTTTGGAAAGGCCTTCAGAAGTCATTGGGTAATGAATTAAATTTTAGTGCTGCTTTTCATCCACAATCAGATGGGAAGTCAGAATGAACAATTCAGAACTTGGAGGATATGGTATTAGCTTGTTCTATGGACTATCAAGGAAGTTGGGACCAACATCTTTCTTTGGTTTAGTTTTCTTATAATAACATTTTTCATTCCAGTATATAGATGGCACCATTTGAGGCATTATATGGGAAGCGGTGTCGAACTCCAGCATTTTGGGATGATGTGGGTGAAAAGGAAGTTGATGGGACCAGAATTGGTAGAAGAGATGGCAGAAAAAGTTCAGTTGATTCAGAAACACATGAGAACAGCTCAGAGCACGTAGAAGAGTTACGCGGATAACCGGAAGAAGGATCTATCTTTCGGGGTAGGTTATCATGTTTTTCTCAAGGTTTCTCCATGGAAAAGTGTGATGAGATATGGTAAGAAAGGAAAGCTGAGTCCAAGGTTCATTGGACCTTATGAAATTCTGGAGAGAGTTGGATTATTTGCTTACCGAGTGGATTTACCTACGAGTTAATCTCAGGTACACAATGTTTTTCATGTTTCGATGTTGAGGAGTTGTATGCCAGATTCATCTCATGTTTTGAGCCTAGAGGTAGTTTAGTTGGAAGATAATCTCTCTTATGAAGAACAACGAGTCTAGCTTCTTGACCGAAGAGAGAAAGTGTTGCGAAATAAGGTAATCCACCAGGTAAAGCTTTTGTGGAAAAACCATATGGTTTAAGAGGCAACGTGGGAATCTGAAAATGCTATGAGGGATTAATACCCCCACTTATTTTGATAAGTGAATAAAATTGCGAGGATACAATTCCCAAAAGGGGGGAAGAATGTAACATCCCAGGTAAATAATGAATAAAACATTTTCGTATTTATTAATATTTTGAATTAAATATTAATTTTACTTAAAAGGGGTTGCTATGTTCGATAGCGTACCCGATACACAACGATGAGTTCCTTTGAAAACTTACGTTGCACATTAATAATATAATAATATTATTTTAAATGGTAGTTAACATGTAGCCATTGTATTGGCGGGAATGTATATAAATAACTAAAATATGATTATATATGTTTTTTAAATGTTTTTACTTTTATCCAATAAAAGATAAAGGCTTAAAATACGAAAAGAATTCAATTTTAGGCTTCTATACCCTAATTTTCACTAAAGGTTCACATACCGCCATTTAATGGAGAACTGTCATTAAATATAGTTTTGGTCACTTTTATAGTTTCTATTGGACCAAATAAAACTCTTTTTTAGAATCGGGACATCAAAATATACTTTGTGTAAATTTTTGGTATCTTTCCAATAAAGTTAATTTTTTTAATGAAAAGTGGAAAATGTTGTATTTTAATTCAAAAACTCTTTTTAATCTAATTTATTTATATGATTATATTATCATTAGAATTGGTTTTAAAGTGAAATTAGAATATATTTTTACCATAAAATCCAATAGTGATGGTTGGAATTAATTTCACTTTGAAATCGGACTTAAACTAGTGTCAATCTTTTGATACTTATTGTTTCATGAAAACACGCTATTTGCTCTGACAGTGGGAATTAATTATTAAATTAATTAATGAAACTTATATGTTTTTAATTTTTTTAAAATATACTTTATTTTTGAATTCGGAATATGAAATATAGCTAAGGGTGAATTTTTGGTATTTTTCTGAAAAACTACAATTTTTGATGAATAGTGAAACCACTAAGTGGTACTTATAAAAACTGATTTTTCGTTTAAATGAAATTTTACCACTTCTATGTTTTGAATTTCAAAAATCCAATATACATTGTTGTCATTAAGATGTAAAATGTGGTTCAATGAGATTAAAATAATTTTTTGGTGAACAGTAACTCTTAAGTTCTTAATCGCGATTAGAGGTAATTAGTATAGTTCAAGGTAAGAATAATGATTTAATAAACTGAAATGACCTAGACACATGTCCTACCCTAATTGGATGTGTCATGGCCGACCAAGACAATCCATGGGTCAACTTGGGGACCCCATGAAGCCACTTTGGTTGGAAAATGACATAAATACCTTTTATTTAATGTTAAAGTAAAAAATGACACAGACATGAAAAGTTTTACTTAACCAATTTTTACATGGGGTTATACAAGTCATATGTTTTACTATAAATAGTCATTGGAAAGCTAGAATATTTCCAACATTATAGTAATTTTTTTATAATTTTTAGACATTATATAAATTAAATTATTTATAACATCATAATGATGCAGCGATGACCTCATTATTCAACGATTTAAATAAAATGGAAATATAATGTAAAATCTAAGACCTACACATGTCCAAAACATATTGGATGAGTCTATTTAGAACCCTCATCACCTTATCCTAGAAAATAAATCAATGTGGGACCTTAAAAATCCGAAACGCTTTTGAAAATAAAGTAACATTTTGTAACATTACAAGAGTGACCCTCCTCTTTTCTTATAAAAGGCCTCCGCCTCTACCTCTTTACCCACACTTCCAAAGAATTTGGCTCGGCCAAACCCTGCCCATTTTGTCTCTCCACTTCCCTATCTTACTTTTTGAAGCCTCATTTTGGGCATAATTCTTCCCAAGGAAGCCTTTGAGCTCAAACCAAAGGGAGTTACCCGATTTTAAGGTAATGTCTTCTTTTGAGTCCTTTTATTTTACTTTTCTTCTCCAACACCATAAACTATTTTTATTATTTTATTTTTTAAAAACTCCATTATCCTAAATATACTAGGATGTTGTTATAATAATGATTCTATCTACACTTACACACACCTACATCTAATGGTTAAAGAACATACTGTTTCCGTGGATGGTGAATTTCTGGCTCCCGAAACGATGATTGTTCAACATTCTTTTAACACCTTAAAAGGTGTCCATTTAGATGACACTATATTTATATATGATATATAATATGTTTATGTTTTACTTAAGCTTCTGTATTTTTCATTTTTGGGCATACCTTTATGGTTTCCATTATGGGTAAACGAGATATCTTCATTTAAGGAAGTGCGGACTACCGCCCCCTCAAAGTTATTTGATTCGTTAATGCCATATGTGGGACATATAAAGTATGGATTTAAAGTTATTATATATGATATTATACTGTAATTATAATATACCTCTATATCATTATTATTTCTTTCCATTAAAGTATTAGATAGAAATGAAAGTAGCGTTCATGCGTACGTACGGCTTACCGTCTCCATGAATGGTGCATTTCATTTCTTATTCCCAAATGTAATGTACTAATATAAGTACATTTATATAATGGATATATATGATGAATGATACATCTAAATGTTCAATATAATTCTGGAACTAAAATATAAATACCTCTCATTTAGTTTTAATTCCATTAATATGACAAAGAAATGAAAGTAGCGTTCATGCGTACGTACGGCTTACCGTCTCCATGAACGGTGCATTTCATTTATTACCTCTAAATGATTATGTAATATTATAAATACATTTATATGCTGGATATATATGATATATATGATATCCAAATCAGGAATGACATTCTGGATATAGGGAACCTTTGACCACACGAACAACATGTAATTGTAAGAAGTCCACTTTCGACTTAAGAACCAAATATCGACAAAACAAACATTATTAACATAAATGGTTACATAATTTTTATAACATGGAAATAAGTGATATAAAAGAAATAATGAACTAGAAAAAGGTTCTTAAGAAAATAGAAATTAACTCAAGTTTATTATTCAGGATGTTAAAGAACGATCGAGTCAAGTCGGACCCGAGGTAAGGGACTTCGTCTCAATCTCCTTTCGATGAGGCATATTTCATTTTATACAAAACATTCTTTTATACGGTGTATAAAACCCTTTGAATTTTACTTTTATACAAAAGGAATCTTTTTCTACTGAGCATTTTACAAAACTACAAAAAGGAATTCTTCTTTTAACGTACGCGGTGACAACGAATGTTTTTAAAATGAAATAAATACCATATACTCTTTTATGTATTTTGGTATTGAAAATGGTTTTTTATAATGGATTTGTTATGTCAATATATTTATGTGATATATTGTGATCAAAGTGTGGAAATTTTTTCTTTCCATTATATTTGTTTTATATTTTATGATTTTATATTAGTACTTGGACATTTGACGGGTGGTTAAGTGATAAACCATATGACGGGTGGTGCCGTGAATACCAGGATGGTTGGTTAAATTATAACCTCCAATGCATTGGGTATGGAAGTCGGCCGTATGGATATTCCATAAAGTATGTGTGGAAGTTGTCCGTATGGCTATTTTATTAAGTGATATGGGTGGAAGTCGACCGTATGGTTATTCCACTTAAGTATGTTTATGTCCCAAGTTACCTTTATATGTTATGTGTTTTTTATATGGGTTTTATGGTGATAATTTTGTTACAATAGGGTAAGTAATGATATTTTATTCAGTAAAGATTTTTTACTACTTCATGAAGGTGAAGGTATTACTTTGATAAAGTATACATTATTTACTTGATGTTTGAAAAACTATCAGTTTTCATTCTTTGTGTATCCCTTACTGAGCTTTTTTATGCTCACCCCAAGTTTTTTTGAAATGTTTTTCATAGGATTTAATGTGAAATAGGTTCAAGGATGGGATCAAGGGAAAGTCATGCTATATAAAACATGGATCTATACAAGTTTTTTTAAGAGTTTTTTATTTTATGGAAACTTAGTAGAAGTGTCTACTTTGTAATCTTTTCAGATGTAATAGTTATGATCTAATTCTATAAAACTCTAAACCTGAAAAGATCCTCAATGGGAATTATTCATTTAATTAAATATTATGTAAGGTTTAAGGTCGAGGCCTTATAGATGCGCTAGGTATGCCACATGATTTTGGTGTTTAATTTCACATGTTTGGATGATGTTACTCTGCCTATATGGTTGAAAAATTCTCAACATGTTTCTCATCAACATATTGTGTTGAGCCGCGATGCTTATACAATGTCTCAATTTCTCTTTCTTGGGTTGATCTCCATAAAATTTACTATCTATGTTCTTTATATTCCTTTTGTGCCTCTTATACCTCTCCCTTATAGATTTTTGGTTTTCCAAATAGGTATATATATATTAAAACCTACGTTGGAATTAACTACACATGTTGTGGCTTATGAACATGATAGACATGTATGTGGTGACATTAGAGGAGAATAGAGATATTATGTGCTTTGTAGTGTATGGTGGTCATAGCATGGGAACTAATAACAAGGATCTCTCAGCAGATTAATTTTTAGTTTCATTAGGTTGAGACAAATTTCTTTGGTGTGTATTTTCCCCCTTATTTTACATTTTTCACTATTGTACTACGTACACCCCATTGGTCTTTCATGGTTGGTTTACCATCTAGCTATTTCATATTTTGATTATTATTCCTCTGAAATTTTTCATTGGTAAGGCTTTGTGTTTTCATACAAGTTTCTAGGAAATCGCCTCCCCATGATATTTATTCCTTCAATGTTGTTTTCCAACCCATCGTCTACAGAGGTGGGATTAGGGTAGTTGCAGCTCTATAATAGGTAGGTTCAGGTCATGAAATATTTTTTACATAAAAACTCAACTCTCTCTAAAATTTTGAAAAAATTCATCTTTGGATAATTTCTAAATAATTATTTTGAAAATAATTTTATTTAATCAAAATAATTCTATAAATATGAAAATTTATATTTTTTTGTAAATACCTCCATTTATTGAAAATTATAGTATATTTACAATTACAGTTTTTTAACACTTATAAAAATTACATTTCACATTATCATATTATATTTTAATTATAATATAATAATAATTTTAATAATAACATTTAATAAATATATCATTTATTTCAAAAACTACTAAATTCATCAAAAAAGATGTCTAGATTGAAATTATAAATTTCCCCAAAATATAATTTGTGTTCAATCATACCAATATTGAATTTTAATCAAACTCATTAGATATTCATTTAAAAATTAATATTTTAAATGATAAAATATAATCAATGTTTTAGTAAAATAAAAAATTGAAATTTATACTTTCAGTGTTATTATATATAACAATTTATTACACAAATAGTCTCCCTAATATTATGTTGCACTATGGTGATATTTATTTATGGTGGTTTGGTGTACAATGTTATGTATATGATCTAGATGATCTAGAAGATCTCTCGGATAATTTTTTTTCATGATTTCGTTATTGAATATCAGATATGACTTGGACTAGGTCAAATCGTAGTGAAACTATTACGCTCAGAATATTTATTAAATGGTAATCATAAGGTATGATCTTACATGAATGATAAAATATATTTTTTCAACTCTAGATATGTTTATTTACAAGATAACCCTTAGAAATGGTTTTGGTGTCATAATGAAAGTTATTGTTAGTGGGTAATTATACAAAATATTTAATAATGGTTCTTTAATTCTCTTAAATTGGATTGGGAAATCTTTTTTGTTGAAATATCAATACCATTGGAATTTTCCGGGATTCAAACTTTGTAGTTTTAAATTCATGTCTTGGATTTTATCATTTATATGATTTAAAATATTTCTCCCATTAAGTATATTATTCATATAATTAAATGAAATATGTTCAAATGGAAATATTTTTTAATTATAAATTTTAAATATAGGATTTTCAAACCCCATTATGTGTTTTAAAACTAATTTTAATAATATAAATTTATTTATTTGTTGAGGATGACATATTTTAGGCCCTGGATTCATTTAAACTAATTATCATGTCATTTTATGTTAAAATAAATTATAAATTCCAATGAAATATAAGCATATTTTATTTTATACTTCAATAAAAAATTCATGTGATCTAAAAAATATTAAGTATTTCCCATTACATAATTTTATTTATTTGTTATGAAATTAATTTAATTTTTATGAAAACAATTTAAAAAATAAAATTAATTTAATTATTAAATCAAATATTTAGTTTACTATGATATCATTTTTTATAATTATAATTTTCAAAGTATATTTTCAATAAATTTTATATTAATCCCTAAAATATTTATGTAATTGTATACTTATTTAATGTCCAATATTCATTTTTAATAAATTATTGATCATAAAATTACAAATGATACTATTTATTATATTAGACACTTTTATGTCACACATAATTTTCACATTAATATTACAATGGTAATATTTCTGTGTTATTATTCTAATGGTTATATTAACCATGAAATTGTGAAATTAATCCTTATAAATATACATTATTCTATCTTATAAATTGATCCATATCATTCCCTTTTGTTGTATATAATTTCCTCTTCATTGATTATAGTTTTCATTATAATAGTAATATATTTTTAGTCCCTTATATAAATTTTTAAATATTATCCTCCAGAGTTAGTTATTATGGTGGTAAATTCAATAATTTGTTTCTAACAATGCCTATTTTTAGATGGAATGAGAGGGAATCCATACAAGACACAAAGTACTCACGTTATAAAGGATTTATTATTACATGGTCCATAGGCATAGAGTAAAAATACCTTAAAACATTATTTAAAACTTAATATACTAAAAGAAATCCCTCCCTATCACCTATTAATGTATTCACCTCCCTCATTACATAATAGTTTTATTGGTTTGATGTACTCTTTATAGATCTATATAGGTTCCTATCATTTCCACCATTTCTCCCCTTAAATAGTGATTCTTTTTAGATCTATAAGTGAATTATAGTTCTCTAATCCAACATCTTTAGGTTGCACAATGATAGTTGCACATGATCTGCTCCATGGGTTGGAGGCCCTATAGCATAGTGGATCATGATAGATAATAGTACCTATTACCAAAAGGCCCATTTTTTGAGGACTCCAAGACCATTCAAGGTGAATATTATTACTAATACAGTTCCCTACTATAGTATTATTATAGAACCTTTGACTATTTATTCCCACCTATATTTGTACCTGTGAGTTTTTTTAAAGATTACGCAGTGCTTACCACTATGCCAAATTCCAACCTCATTAAATAATTATGTGTTTACATATATTTTTTGTGTCTCATAATTTTAGTTTAATCCATTTATATGAATATAATTCACTAGTTTTATGTTTTACAATAATGATTAAATAAATTTTTCTGTTGTGTAATGATTAATCTTTTTGAATTATTTTTTATTAGTATAGAATACCAGTTATTTATTAACCCCCATTAAATAATTTCACCCATTAAATTTATATTATATAAAAATAAATTAAAAATATGTGTAATTATTCTTCATTAATTCCTTCATCTCACATAATAATAATTCTTACCACCAGTAACAATGTTATCAAATTATTCAACAAATTATATCTAATATCAAGAAACTAGACATGCTCTTCACTATTAGAAATGATGGCTACTTCATTAATTTCATAATTGGATAGTAAATGAATTAAATCATAAATTTACTTCCTCACAAGTATGTAATTGAAGATTTCATGCACTTTAGATTGGATGTGATTCAGAACAACATGATTATCCTAGGATTTGATTTTTATAAAATTCCAAAATGGTTAATTTATCATATTTTAATCTTCCCTTTATTAAAAAACCATATAAATAACTTTTAAAGAGATAACATTATGAAAATATAGTTCCCAAATTAAATCTTTATTTCCTTCATTTTATAGTTAACAAAACAATTTTTTCTATATTGTGATTTGTTTATATATTTTCAAATAACTCCCAATTTTAAATTATTATTATTATTAATGAGTTCTGGTATCACAAACCTAATATCTCTATCATGTCCATGTATATGAAAATATTAAATAATATCATTGATAAATATTTTTATATTTAATTTTTAATATTTAATTATTGATATTAATACATGGAAAATTTCCTGGAGGAAAATATTTTCCCTATATTCCATGGAATTCAATTCAGTATGTACACAAAAGACTTCTATTGTTTAGATAATCATTTCAAATATTCAATAAATCCTATTATGATAAATTTTTATCCAATATATCATAGGTTTTATATTCTTATTAAGGATATACAAAAATTTCAATGTCCAATTTATTCCATTATCAGATAAAATTTATATAGGTATGTCGTATAGGCTTACAAATTTATTAATATAATGTCAGGGATGTCTCTCAAGGGGTATGTCCTCTCTTATAACTATAAAACACATTTAATATATAAGTCTATCCAAAATAATTCTCATTTGTTTATTCTTCTTAGATATCCTTATAATCCTAGTAATAATTTCCATTTTTATATAAAAACACTTTTATATGGGTTTTCAGTGACATTTCATGTTACCAATTAGAATAATTTTATCAGACTTTATTTTTGGAATATGAATCATATTAACACATGTTAATCATAATCTCACTTAATGAAACACCACAATAGGTGTTTTTTGACTTTAATATATATATTGTTGTAATGTTGGTGTGTTACTCTATTTGAGATATGATATTCATATAAAATTCAATCTTTGTATGAGGTAATTATGGTAAGAATTTTCCCTTTTCAAATATCTTAACCTCATATTCATGGGTAATGTTCAAAACATTAAAATTTTCCATAACGTGTTTCATCTTTTATATACCTATTTCATTTTTTAAACATCATTATCTACAATATCAATGAAAGTTGTGAATTTACATGGAAAATATATGGTGTTTCACCTTCCCAAATAATTTACATTTATAAAATTGTTAAATAAATGAGTAATAGATACTTTCCGATCATCATTATAGATAGAACACCATGATATTTTCTACCCAATTCATCTGAATATTGGTTTTCTATCTTATGGTTGTAGTGTATTGTGCATTCATAGTCAACTAGAAGTTTTAGTCATCTCCTTTATCTCAGCATGACCACTTTATTTGGGGATATATACTTCAAAATTCTTACAATTCATATATATTTCACATCTATCACCATAATGTAGATCATCCATAACATTACGAAAAATATTAATGACCCAAAACATAGATCATGTGTAGGATTTTTATATTCAATTTTTTTTATTATCATGACACATTAGTAAAACGTTCATTATTATTCAAATGGAATCACCCTAGTCCCTTCTTTCATGCATCGCTATATATAACAAGTCCTTATTTAATTATTTTTAAGTAATGTTAATATTGAGATACTAGTTTATATCATCATTATTTCATCAATACAATATCCATATTACATTATCAATGTGGATTTAACAACATCGGGTTTTAACAAGTTTAATATATTATAAAATATGGAATATTGTTACTAAATTTTCTAAGAGTGATTAGATTGTCAAAAGAAAGCTAAATATATAAATTATATCTATTTTTATTGGTCATTATTAATCAATATGGGTCTTAAAGGGGATATATATCCCATATATATGTATAACATAATTCAAAAAACGTACCCAATTAAAATATAAATTCACATTTAAATTTTTTTATATAACATTCTTTTTGTGGGTCTAAAGAATAATCCATAAATTTTTATCATTATCCTCATAGAACATAGAGTATATATGGATTACATAAATATATAAAAAAATTAATTACTAAGACAATCCTTGAATATTCAATTCATTAGATCCATAAGAACATATGTTGAATTTGATTATCTATGTGAAATTAATATGAAATATTAATGCTCGTACTTATAAAAAAACAAATATACCAAATATCATCCTTTTTAATATTTAATTTATGATAATCACAAAGATGATCTGTCGTTGAGAACTATTGATCACCATGAATTTTGGGGAATAGGTTGTTAATACAAGTTAAAGGTTATTTTTATTATTTATATTAATGGGACTAATTTACATATACCAAATTCATAACCTCATAGTGTAACGCCCCGACCCCAGTTACCCAGACTCGGTGCATTATTACAACATAAAAATGAAAACTAAAGCAACCTAGTCTCTATATTCCACACTCTTTTTCCATAATACTATCCCTGCATGTCATTCATAATTTACTTCTTCAAATCCTGGGAAAAATAAAACATAGAAAAGGGGTGAGCTCAAATGACCAGTAAGGATAACAATATAGCGAAAACTTTCATAAATAAGAATAAAAATTAAATGCAATGTATAACTAAAACAAAAGCCTTTTAAACTTGAACATCAACATAGTATGGAAAAAACAAAATGAAATAATTCCATTTACTTATTCACATGGATATTCTACTAATCTAATAATCACATGCAATATCAATAACCACTTTGATTATGATAGAATTCATAATGCCAGACTATCATAACCACATATCCAAGGCATCATGCCAAGACTACAAATAAGATTTTGTCAAGGCCTTGTGCCAAGACACTAGTTTGCCTCATGATACTTACCGATGCATCGAGGAGCTATAGTGGGCTCCACCCGTCACATATTAAGTCCAATGCATTCCCATATGAAAAGGTTTAAACATAACATAAACATTCGTATTAAAACTAGCATACAAAATATAAATACTTCATCGATAAACCATGAATGGTATAAAAATAACACATCCACATTCAAACATATCACAAAACCTTCAATACAATATAGATGTTTTGTATCATAATAAATCAACTTCAAATAAGTGTAAAATCCATCAAAGGATGTTGACATAGATTAAATCAAAACTCTTTTTAGAGAAATATATCATTCTATTTTGAAATCATTTAAGGGTCATATATTTATAAAATATAACATTTTCATTGAAAATATTCTTATAATCTTTTAAGGGAAGCTTCGACGATTTTATAACGGAGGAAAATAGCCACACCGGCCGTATAATTTAAAAAACACATTCTTACCTTAATTCTGTTGAAAATGTTAAAAATGGCCTAGTTTGGAAAATAATGGAAATATTCCTTTATAAACCACTTATAAAAGTCAACAAGGATATAAATGACTTTAACCCATATTCTAGTAAATATTATAAATTTTTTGAAATACATTTTTAAGAAACATGGATGTGGATGATAAAGAAGTCCCAGTACATTATTACGTATAAACAACCTCAGATAATAAAGAGATTAAGAAAAAAACCCTTACGTTGAACTTTTCCTTGGTTGGGGTAGGATAAAATCTTGTATAATGGTGAAATAATATTTATTAAATTATGAACGAATCATATACATTAATATGATATCATATATGATCTTTTAACATTTCTTTGTTAATAATATCTTAATATTATTGACGTTTCAGGTGTTAACTTACTCATTTTCTTTTATATGTTTAGTTATGTAAGATATGTTTATTATGGATGGTTGTATCTTATTCATATCCATAATAATATTTAGTCCTTAAAAATTATTATTAATATTCAAATGAGAATTAGACTTGAATGGATTCGATGGAGAATGAATCTCATCGCGTTCGGGGAGACGGTAGTCCGTTTATACGCACGAGCAACAATATCATTATTTTGATATTAAAATAATATTTAATTGGATGGTATATCATATATAAATAATCATTATCAAGTTATATTTACTATTTACATGAATTTCACATCATTATTATAACCACCCAAATAATAATGTTTTCAATAACAATTACACCATGACGTGGAGACGGTAAGCCGTACGTACGCACGTATGGTGACATGTCATTCAAAGGCTGGATATAATACTAAAATATGGATGTACCATGTTTATAATAACATCAATGTATATATAATATACTGGAGTTATTATTTTATAATGGTAATAACAAACAAAGAAGAAGTGGAAGAAGAAAGGAACTTGAAAAAGGGTGGCGAAATCATTACCTTTTCTTCAGGTTCTTCCTTTTGATTTGATCAAAAGGGATCTTTATATTTTCCTTATTACTAAAGTAAGGCCTCTAGGATGGAGTGAGGGATGTTGAGATATTATTTGGGCAGGTTTTGTCCGAAGCAAAAGGCTTTTAAGGTATGAATTAATGAGAAGGGGGGGGGGGGGTGAGGGGCACCTTTGGAAAAGTTAGAAATATTATTTTATAATTAATTCATATTCGGTTTCTAATGGATAAAAAGTGGATTATTTAAAGTTTAAGGTGGGTATGGGTCTAATACAACTCAACAAATAGAATTTAGATAGGTTTGGGTCATTATATTAACCTTATCTTTTAGTTTTAACTCTTAGATAATTAGTTTGACACTTACCATGTCACTTTGTATTTTTATATTATATAGTTAATAAACTTACTATATACCTCCAAGTGACCCCCAAGTGGTCCATTAATGATAAACCTTTCATGATATAAGTATTTTTTCCGATCCTTAGATTTTTATGAATTGAATATAAATTAATAATATAATATTTGTTTTAAAAACTCTTTTATGTCAATTTTGACACTATTTGGAAAATTGATTTTTGTAAAAATCATAACAGAATTATTACTTCTAAAAAAGTTAATAAATCATTACTAACATGTCATATTAACCTATAAAATTAGTTTAATTCCTAAAAAGTCTCAAATTATATTTATTTTGGTATTTATAATATAAATTATTTTAATTGTTCACTATTATGGTAATTACTGGATCATCATTGTGTCATAAATAAATTAAAATATTTAATGTCTAAAAATTATAAATAAAATATTATTATGTAAGAAAAAATTTTATATTTCTAATTAATATTTATAATCGAATTTATCTTATGTTTATCCCTATATTAAAAATGTTTTAGTAAGTAAACTTTGATTTTAACTCTTTTAACTCTTCTTTGAATGAGATAATAATAAATATCCTAATGTAATCCAAGTGGACCTAGAAGATAATATATTATTCTTAAGGTTGTAATTGGTAGATATAAACTTTTCCAATAGAATTAGTACATGTGTTAGAGTAATATTAATATCATTTTACCCTTAATTACCCTATTTACTTTTAACTGTGGTAAATAAAAGTAAAAAGTTACTATTCAGCCAAAATTATTTTCATCTCATTGAACCAAATTTTACTCCATGATATTAACCGTTTTTCTCGGATTTTTGAAATTACTCTCACAGAAGTGGTAAAATTAAGTTTTATGAAAAATTTAGTTTTTTAACTACCACTTAGTGGTTTCAGTATTCATCAGAAAATGAAGTTTTTCAAAGAAATAAAAAAATTCACCCTAGGATAATTTCGATATTCTAAATCCAAAAATGAAGTCCATTTTGAAAAATAAAATTTATAAATTTAAAAAATTGGGAATTACTATCCATAACGGCTAGTTTGATTGGCTGTGGTGTGTTGGAACTCGATGTTGCGTACAACACACGCTATTGCATTATTCAAAGAGAAGCGTATTGTAGAATATTGGGGTGTTACATTCTCCTCTCTTTCAAATAATTTCGTCATTGAAATTTCTAGAATAATCCCGCATGAAAAGACTCAGGTGGTTCTTCATCATACGTTCCTTGGGTTCCCATGTTGCATCTTCCATCTTATGGATTCTCCACAAGACTTTTACCAGACGAGTTGTCTGGTTTCTCAGTACTTGTTCTCTCATATCAAGAATGTTGATGGGCTCTTCGTAATAAGACAGATCAGGTTCCAGTTCTAATTCCTCATAGGTGAGTACATGTGTCGGGTAAGGCATGTATTTCCTCAACAGATATACGTGGAACACATCGTGAACATTGGAGAGACTTGGCGGCATTTCCAATCGGTAAGCTACAATCCCAATTCATTCTAGAATTTCGAAAGGTCCGATGTACCTTGGACTCAATTTACCCTTCTTACCGAAACGTATAACTCCCTTCCATGGAGATACCTTCAAGAAAACATGATCTCTTACCTGAAATTCCACATCCTTCCTTCAGTTTTCTGCATAGCTCTTCTGCCTACTTTGAGCTACTTTGATGTGGTTTTGGATTACCTTCACTTTTTCCATCATTTCCTCCATCAGTTCTAGGCGTAAAAGTTTTCTTTCACCAACGCCATCCCAACAGGTTGGTGTGAGACATCTCTTTCCCTATAACGCTTCATATGGTGCCATTTGAATACTGGAATGGAAGCTATTGTTATAGGAAAATTCTACCAGAGGTAAATATTGATCCCACATACCCAGAAAGTCAAGTGAGCAGGATCTCAACATGTCTTCTAAGGTTTGAATAGTTTGTTCTGATTGACCATCTGTTTGAGGGTGGTAGGCAGTGCTCAAATTATGTTCAGTATCCAAGGATTTCCTAATACTTTTCCATAATCATGAAGTAAAATAGGGATCACGATTAGAAACAATCAATAGGGGTACTCCATGAAGTCTCACCACTTAATTAATATATAGTCTTTCTAGACGTTCCAGTGGTAGATCTTCTCTTATAGAAATAAAATGTGCTGACTTGGTAAGACATTCAACAATAACCCATATTTCATCATTCATTCTAGGTGTCTTTGGTAGCCCCATGAAAAATTCCATCATAATATTGTCCCATTTCCACACCGGTATGGGAAGAGGTAGCATGATTCCTCCAGGTTGTTTCCATCTAGCTTTCACATGTTGAAAAACCATACATCTTGACACAAAATCAACAATATCCCTCTTCATGTTGTCCAACAAAAAATGTTCCATCAAGTCTCTATACATTATGGTGCTCCCAGGGTGTATAGAGAAATTGGAACTATGAGCATCATCCAGCAATTCCGTTTTTAGATCAGGTATATCGGGAACACAAAGTATCTTCCCAAATTTCAAAATTCCATCTTCATACACAAGGTCTCTCAATCTACCATCATTCACACCTTTAATCTTTTTTTGAAATTCTTCATCATCAGTCTGAGAACTCTTAATCCTTTCTAGTAAAGATGGTTTGGCAACCATTTGAAAAAGAATTGATGTTTAACCTTCCCTGGTTATTCCCATGTGTATCTTCACTAGATCCATGAAAATTGGATCCCTTTCAATTCTCATATTGTTCAAAACACCATGGCCTTTTCTACTCAAAGCATCTTCCACCTTGTATTCTATCTCCGGGTGGTAGTGTATCTTGCAAGCATAATCCTTGAGTAGTTCAAGCTATCTCCTTTTCTTCATGTTGGGTTCTTTTTGTGAGAAAATATACTTCAAACTCTTGTGATCAGTATAAATCTCACATTTTTCACCATAGAAGCAATGCCTCCATATCTTAAAAGCAAAGATCACAGCTTCTAACTCAAGATCATGAGTAGGATAGTTTTTCTCATGAATTTTCAACTATTGTGATGTATAGGCAATAACCCTATCATTCTGCATAAGGACAAAACCACGTCCTTTCTTCGATGCATCACTATAAATAGCGAACCCATCATTCCAAGATGGTAGAGTCAATATATGAGCATTGACTAATATTCTCTTCAGTTCTTCGATACATTCTTAACACTCTTTTGTCCAAACAAATTTAACCCCTTTACGTGTGTGCTTTGTTAATGGTTTAGCCAACCGGGAAAAATTCCGGAAAAAACGTCGATAATAACATGTAAAACTAATAGAACTATGTACCTCAGTTATACTCATTGGTGAAGCTGAAAGTATGCAGAAGAGCTATGCCGATAACGGAAGGATGGATTTGGAATTTCAGGTAGGAGATCATGTTTTCTTGAAGGTATCTCCATGGAAGGGAGTTATACGTTTCGGTAAGAAGGGTAAATTGAGTCCTAGGTACATCGGACATTTCGAAATTCTAGAACAAATTGGTGCTGTAGCTTAACGATTGGAAATGCCGCCAAGTCTTTCCAAAGTTCACGATGTGTTCCACGTATCTCTATTGAGGAAATACATGCCTGACCCAACACATGTACTCACCTATGAGGAATTAGAAATGGAACCCGATCTGTCTTATTGAGAATATCCCGTCAATATTCTTGATACGAGAGAACAAGTATTGAGAAACCGAACGACTTGTCTAGTAAAAGTCTTGTGGAGAAACCATAAGATGGAAGAGACAACGTGGGAACACGAGAAACTTATGATGAAGAACCACCTGAGTCTTTTCATGCGGTACTATTCTAGAAATTTCGATGACGAAATTATTTGAAGGAGTGGAGAATGTAACACCCCACACTTCTACGGTACGCTTCTCTTTGAATAATGCAATGGCGTGTGTTGTACGCAACATCGAGTGCTAACACACCACAACCAATCAAACTAGCCATTATGAATAGTAGTGCCCAATTTTTGAAAATATTAAATTTTATTTTTCAAAATGGACTTCATTTTTGGATTCGTAATATCGAAATTATCCTAGGGTGAATTTTTGGTATTTTTCTGAAAAACATAATTTTTTAATGAATAGTGAAACCACTAAGGGGTAGTTAAAAACTGAATTTTTCATAAAACATAATTTTACCACTTATGTGAGTGGAATTTTGAAAATCCGAGAGACACAGTTAATATCAAGGAGTAATATGTGGTTCAATGAGATGAAAATAATTTTTGGTGAATAGTAACATTTTACTTTTATTTACCACGGTTAAAAGTAAATATGGTAATTTAGGGTAAAAATGATATTAATATTACCCTAAGACATGTTCTAATTCTATTGGACAAGTGTATCTCGACCAAAAACAACCTTAGGAATAAAATATTATCATTTTGGTCCACTTGGATTAGATTAGAACATTTATTATTATTTAATTTAAAGAAGAGTTAAAAGAGTTAAAATCAATGTTTATTTACTAAAACAATTTTAATATAGGGTTACACAGAAGATAAATTCGATTATAAATATTCATTAGAAAGCTAAAACGATTTCCTACATAATTATATTTTAATTTTAATTTTTAGACATTAAATAAATTAATTTATTTATGACACAATGATGATGCAGTAATTACCATAGTATTGAAAAATTAAAATAATTGATATTATAAATACCCAAATAAAGATAATTTGATACTTTTTATGAATTAATCTAATTTTAAAGGTTAATATGACATGTTATAAATGATGTAATTAACTCTTTTGATGTAATAATTCTTTTATGATTTTCAAAAAAAATCAATTGTTCAAATAGTCTCAAAATTGAAATAAAAGAGTTTTTAAAACAAATATTATATTATTAATTGATATTCAATTCATAAAAATATAAGGTACTATCAAGAGACTTATATAATGATATTTTTATCATTAATGGACCACTTGGGGGTCACTTGGAGGTATATAGTATGTCTATTAACTATATAGTATAAAAATACAATGTGACATGGTTAGTGTCAAAGTAATTAACTAAGAGTTAAAACTAAAAGATAAGGTTAATATAATGATCCAAACCTGTCTAAATTATATTGGTTGAGTGGTTTTCGACTCATACCAACCTTTTCCTTTAAATAATCCACTTTAGAGCCATTAGAAACCGAATATGAATTTATGATAAAATAATATTTCTAGCTTTTCCAAAGGTGCCCCTCACCCCTCTTATAAAAGGGCACTCCCCCTTCTCATTAATTCACACGTTAAAAGCATTTTGGATAGGCCAAACCCTGGACAAATAATTTCTCAAATTCCCTCACTTCATACTAAAGGCCTTCCATTAGTCATAAATCCATCCTAAAGAGCCATTTTGATCAAATCGAAAGGAAGAACCCGAAGAAGAGGTAATGATTTCATGACCCTTTTTCAAGTTCATTTCTTCTTCCACTTCTTCATTATTTGTTATTACCATTATAAAATAATAAATCCAGTATATTATATATACATTTATGTTATTATAAACATGTTATAGTTATATTTCTGTATTCTATCCATCCTTTGAATGACATGTCACCATACGTGCGTACGTACGGCTTACCGTCTCCACGTCGTGGTGTAATTGTTATTCAAAACATTATTATTTGGATGGTTATAATAATGATGTGTAATTCATGTAAATAATAAATATAGCATGAGAATTATTCTTTATATATGATATCCCATCCAATTAAATATTATTTTAATATCAAAAGAATGATATTGTCGCTCGTTCGTACGTATAGACTACCGTCTCCACGAACGGGATGAGAATCATTCTCCATCGTATCCATTCACTTCTAATTCTCATTTGAAGATTAATAATAATTTTTAAGGTCTTAATATCAATATGGATATGAATAAGATACAAAATATCTATAACAAACATGTCTTACATAACAAAAAATTTAAAAGAAAATGAGTAAGTTAACACCCGAAATGACAATAATATTAAGATATTATTAACAAAGAAATGTTAAAAGTTCATATATGATATCATATTAATGTATATGATTCTTGTATAAATTAATAACAATTATTTCACCATTATACAGGAGGTTAACCAACCCAAACCAAGGAAAAGTACAAGGTAAGGGTTTATTTTTCAATCTCTTCATTATCCGAGGGTGTTTATACGTAATAATCTACTGGGACTTCTTTATCATCCACATCCATGTTTCTTAAAAATGTGTTTCAAATCTTTTTTAAAATTTACTAGAAAATGTGTTAAAGTCATTTATATCCTTGTTGACTTTTATAAGTGGTTTATAAAGGAATATTTCTTGTCATTTTCAAAACAACGTCTATTTTAACCTTTTTTACAGAATTAAGGTAAGAATGTTTTTCTTTACTTATACGGAAGGTGCGGCTATTTTCCACTGTTATAAAATCGTCAAAACATCCCTTACAAGATTATAAGAATAATTTAAAATAAAATGTTTTATTTAATAAATATATGACTCTTAAATGATTTCAAAATAGAAATAGATATTTCACTAAAAAGTGTTTTGATTTCATCTATATCGACATCCTTTGATGGAATTTACGCTTATTTGATGTTGATTTATTTTGATAAGAAACATCTATATTGTATTGAATGTTTTGTGATATGTTTGATTGGGGATGTGTTATTTTTATACCATTCATGGTTTATGGATGAAGTATTTACATTTCCTATGCTAGTTTTAATACAAATGTTTATGTTATGTTTAAACCTTTCCATATGGAAATACATTGGACCTAATATGTGACGGGTGGAGCCCGCTATTGCTCCTCGATGCATCATAAGGTCTCATGAGACAAACTAGGGTCTTGGCACAAGGCCTTGACAAAATCTTATTTGTAGTCTTGGCATGAGGCCTTGGCTATGCGGTTAGGATAGTCTGGCATTATGCATTCCATCATTATGAAAGTGGTTATTGATATTTCATGTGATTATTCGATTAGTACCATGTGAATAAGTAAATTGCATTATTTCATTTTTTTTCCATACTATGTTGAATTTCAAGTTTAAAAGGCTTTTGTTTCAGCTATACGTTGCCTTAAATGTTTTTTCTTATTTCTGAATGTTTCTACTATATTGTTATCCTTATTGGGCATTTGAGCTCACCCCTTTTCAATGTTTTATTTTTCCCAGGATGTGAAGAAGTAAATTATGAATGACCTGCAGGGATAGTATGAGGGGATAAGAGTGTGGACTATAGATACTATGTTGTTGTAGTTTTCATTTTTATGATGTAATGTCAAAACATTATCAATATATCTTGTGTTTCCAAGGCTACTAAACTAATCGGTCTTTCGAGATTTGATCTTTTTTGTGATCATGCCAATGTTATGTAATAATACACCGACTCTAGGTAACTGGGGTCGGGGCATTACAAGTAACCTCTAACATTAACCTCTCATTCCTTTGTCAAATTTTGAGTTCATGAAAAGTGTTTACAGAATGGTGTGTTCTATCAGTAACCTCTATTTTCCGTTTCCAAATTTTGAGTTTGTGAACAATGTTTCCAGAATGGTGATGTCTATTGGTAACCTCTATCAGTAACCTCTATTTCCTTTTCCAAATATTGAGTTCGTGAATAGTGTTTCTAGCTTCCAATAGTGAGGTTGATAGGTAAACTCTATTGGTAAACTCTATTTCCTTTTCCAAATATGGAGTTTGTGAATAGTGTTTCTAGCTTCCAATAGTTTGTCCCCATCATAATTTCCATTGATGTAAAATGTATTTAAAACCTTATTTTAAGGACTCTAAGTTTGATTCAAACGCCATAACTCCTATATTAATTTATCCTAAGGATCAGGGCATTATATATCTCACTCGATGAGGATGGTGCAAGGGGAACTAGGTGAGGACACCAAATCTGGCGATGATGATGATCCCTATGATCTCATCTCGGGGATGCGCGCGGAGGATTCTAGTGGTAAGAGGCCTCTTTTTGAACCTCTTAGTAACAAGGAGTTATTCTCATTTGCAAGAATGTGTGATGGTAATATTGTAGTCTCTACAAAGACAGAGCGGAATTTTGTGGATGTGGTGAAGAATGCAACGGGACCCTCATTCTCTAACATTGATACTCCTCCAACTAGGACACTGATATGGAAGGGGAAGATTTCTCTTCTTTCAGATCAAGAAGTGGTGGAAGAGAGAGTAAATTTATGATGATATTCAATCATTGCACGAGTCATAATCCCTATGGGGTAGCGGCTGTGGAAATTTCAGGATCTGACTAAAAGGATTTCAGAGGTGTGGGGATTTGACGACTGGTAGATGATTGTGATGGGAAGGGGATAATACCATGTGGTCTTCCCCTTAGATAAAGGTAAGAGGAAAGTGTGGAACAAATGTGATTTTTCCTTGAACCCGAGGTTTCTGAATGTGTAGGAATGGGATAGAAAATTTGATCCTATGAATATTTGTAGTATGCATACTCAACTATGGAACAGAATTTATAAGCTAAATTGGTTGTATTGGCATCCAAGGATTCTATGGGATATTGCATTTTAAGTTGGAAATCTGATTCGAATGGATAGATAGACAGAAAACCTGAGTCTAAGGAATTAATCTAGAATATTGGTGGAAGATGAAATGTCAAGCACACTTTTGGAGGAGGTGGTTCTAACAAAGAGGGATGACAGTATGAAGCATGATATCTTGTATGAGAGGAATCCAAAATTCTGCTTGAGTTTATTTTATCTTTTGGTACATAATTGCTGAGTTTAATTGGGACACAGTATGTCATTCATTCATGATGAAGTGACAATGATGAGAGAACGTGTAGGAGAAGGAAGGGGAAGGAGAAGTGACCTATGGAGCACCTGGAGAGCAATGGTGCTGGTCAAGGGTCTGGGCCTGGGTAGAAAGGGAATCTGGCCATAGGGGGCTCTTCTTATGTGGAAATTTTGAGTTATTCAATGCACAATGAGGTTCCTTGTAGACCTGTCATGTATATGGGGGGTCTTGGTTGTTGAAACTCAGGTGGTTACTTCTCCCTGTGGTGATTCTGCTCATGTGGTTGATATGGTGGATGTCATCCCACATAATGATGCTAATGCGATGAGGATCATAGGATTTAGGGCTGATCATATTTTCATCTCACCTATGAAAGGATTTCAAGGAATTGGTGGTGATGCCTGTATTGACTGACATCCAGCTTTTGACCCAGGAGGTGATTTTACTCAAATCTACCCCTCCAAGGCTGCACGAAGGTGTATTACTATGGCCAGTGATCCTCCCCTCAAGTTCGGCAACACATTTATCCCTCTAAGTGGAAGACATTGGTCAGATGAGGTGGAAGAGGCTCAACATTATGTCATAGGAAATGCGGGGGGTGATGTGATGCCTGATGCCAGTGGTGCGGTTTGGATGCTGGTTGAGGTAAGTAAGGTGGTGCAGGTGGATGAAGCTCGTCAAATCTGTCCAGGTGATGATTCAATTGTAGGTGGATCATATGGGCTGCTGGGCGAGGTTGGCAAGACAATGTGGGTGGAGGGGATGCTGCCTATAGAATTAGGACCAGTTAGTACATGTGAGGCGCTGTCCAAAACCAGTGTACCGGTAAGGACAAATAAGCCATTTGGAAAAAGTAGGTAATCAAGGAGAATGATAGCACCACTATCCCTGGGAATGGCCTGAAGAAGGGACAGGGCGGTCAATAGAAAAATGGGAACATTCAAGACTCAGTGAAGAAGAAAGGGGGACCTCTGACAAGAGGTATGGTTTGTAAGAAATGAGTATTCTGTATTGGAATTGTCAAGGGCTAGGGAACTATCGCATGTTCAGGGCCCTTCGACATCATATGTTGACCTATAAACCAATTTTTGTCAGTATTGTTGAACCTAATATTCGGTTTGATAAATAGAAGGGTTTCTAGTGGGACACACTAGGATACAGTCTTGTGGCCAGCAATCAGCAAGCATCCTCTATGGATAACTAGTGGGTGTTAGTTTAAAACACACTGCAGATTATTTCATGTGACAGTTATAACGACCCGGCCTTAGTACATTACATATTCTTGAATTAAATGAATAATTCACATTCAGGATCTTTTAATCTTTAGAGTTTTAGAGAATTAGGACATAACTATTACATCTCAACGATTACAAGGTAGACACATCTACTCAGTTTCCTTTTTTTTCACAAAATATAAACTCTTCAACAGAAGAGTCATGTCTACTTCCATGTTTTAGACATCATGACATTTCCTTGATCACATCCTTGACTGTATTCCACTTTAAGTCATGTGGAAAACATTTCAAAAACATGGTATGAGCATAAAAAGCTCAGTAAGGGTTATAACATTACAAAAAGAAAACATTAGTCCATGTATACATACGAATCAATAAAATCATACTTTACTCAAAAAACATAAGCACTTTAACATACCTCATTAAGTCATAATATATAGGAATAAATCATATAAATCATATGACATAAAGGTCACTTGAGGCATTAATAACATTATTAGGTAGGGATTAACCCTCATGGTTACGTTTGGAATACCCATCACAGTATATTCCCTAAATCTATTCGGAGAAACATTAGAGTTTAACTCGTTCGTGTTACCTAATGCATTGGAGAGATATCTCGGGCTCACCCGCCCTTAGTTTATCAAGGAACCAGCCGATTTCATAAACATTGCCCAAGAACCATAACATAATCATAAGACTTAAAACATGCATAGAAAATATAAAATTTCCACTTTTCAATCACAGGAGATCACATCATGATATTTACATAAATAAAAACATCTCATAAAATCATTAAAACTCTATGAGATAAAAATAACTTTATACTTTGAAAATATTAAAAGAATACATTTAAAAGAGATTTTAGAATCAAAGTGCCCATAACACTTCGAAACATCTGAAAGGGTTTTAAAACATTAATGTCCATATAAATAAATATTTAAAAATATTTTTAGAACATGGACATGGATGATAAATGTTTAAAATAATAAATCTTTAAAACCATTTAAAACAATGTTTTAATAAAAGAGTCCTTTTCCATTTTGAACATTTAAATTATAAGCCACATGAAAGTAGACCATTTTCAAAACATTTAAATGACTTTAGTATAGACATAATATTTATATGGAATGTAAAATAGGCTGTATATACACTTTATAAAAGAATAAAAGTGAATATCTTTAAGAAATGTCTCAATGAGATGAAATTGAGATGTAATCCCGATCAAGGATCATGCCATTAGAGAAAGGGTAAAGAAATGACATAATTATCTATGAATAATATAAATAAACAAAATATAAGTGGACACTCAGTTTAAAAAAATCCTATTTCATCCACACATATTAAAATCAAGAAATAATCAAGAATTATAGTTTTAACCCAAATAATTGAAATTTGGTTGAGAACTTCCCCAACAGAAATTTGAAAGCCTAACGGCGTCACTTTACAATTATGAAAATGAGATGTTGAGAGATAAGAAGGGTATATCATAACTTGTATATAACATTAATAGAAATAATTATATATAAGAACATATCCCAACATTAGAAGATTTAAATTAAAAGACCTAACAAAAAGCAGTCTTTTAAAAAGAGGAGGGTGAAAGGTTCCCTTACCGATTTGGGTATCTTTCGAAACGTACACTCCATGAAAGAAGGATCATACGATGAAGAATTAAAAACCCATAAATTAAATTATATATCACAAAGAATACAATCATGTGAAGTAAATACACCACACCCAAGTAAATAGTGGAAAACGTAGCATGAATCTCACAGGAACACAAAGTGAGATAAAAAGTCCCTTACTAAATTACGACAGCCTAACGGGACCACTTAAAACTTCCAAAAATAGATTAATGAGATCAAATAGGGTCTCTCATAATATGAACATAAAAATTATAGATTGTGGAATATTAAAGAACATCCTCAAACATAATAGCGATGATCTTAAAAGAAATTACATAAAAGAGAGTACTTAAAAAGAAAGAGAGAGGTAGGATCCCTTACCTCAAGTCTGACTTGTCTTGTTCGTTTCGTTATATTCTAGAATAATAAAATAGAGTAAATTTATACTTTCTTAAGAACCTTTTTCAAGATAATTATTCCTTTTATATCACGTATTACTATGTTATAAGCATTATGTAATTATTTAAGTTAATAACGGTCGTTTTGACAATCATTGGTACTAGAGTCAAAAATAAACATGTTATAATTACATGTTGTTCATGTGGTAAAATATCCATTATATCCATAATTATATTCATGATTTAGATATAATATATATCATATATATCCATTATATACTTTCATTTATAATATTACATAACATTTAATGTTAAGAAATGAAATGCCCCATTCATGGAGACGGTAAGCCGTACGTATGCATAAACGCTACTTTCATTTCTATTTCGTATTTAATGGAATTAAAACTAAATGATAAATTTATATTATAATTAAATTATATTATATATGTTATATAGGTCACATATGTTCATTAATTTCATTCTTTATACATTCCATGTATTGCATAAATGAGTCACATCACTTGAGGGGGTGGTAGTCCACACTTTTTCAAATGAAATTATCACATTTGCACAATATGAAAAGTATATAGGTATGTTTTAAATGTAAAATACCTAAGAATAGAGAATAAATAAATATAATATATATCATAAATAAATATATTTACATCATAATGGCCACCATGAGAGGTGGTAGGAGATGATAGAACAATCATCGTTTCGTGAGGCAGTAATTCACCATCCAAAAAAACAGTATGTTCTTTAACCATTAGACGGAGGTGTTTGTAAGTGCAGCTCGAATATTTCTCATAAAACAAAGCTAGTATATTTAAGATACTGTTTTTTTACAAAATAAAGGGATAATAATAGTTTATGGGGTAGGAGAAGAAAAATAAAACAATAGAACATAAGAGAGGACATTACCTTTAAATCGGGTAACTCACTTTGGTTTGAACCAAAAGGGTTTCTTGATGAGATTTCGGCCTAAGTTAAGGCTTATAGGATGAAAATAGGTATGTGTATAGATACAATGAGAAGATTTTGGCCTCTCCAATGGCTTGAGGGGTGTGGGTAATGAGGTAGAGTTAGGGGAAATTTATAAGAGGGAGGAGGGGCACTCTTGGAAAGTCAAGAAATGTTACTTTATATTAAAGTTATTTTCAGATTTTAAAGGCCCCACATTGAAATATTTCAAGTATAAGGTGATAAGGGTTCGAAATATGCTCATTCAATAGGATTTATTCAAGTTTAAGTCTTATATTTTACATTATCTTTTAATTTTATTTAAATCGTTCATTAATGAGATAATCGCTACATCATAATGGTGTCATAAATAAATTAATTTATATAATGTCTAAAAATTATAAAATAAATAATAAGATGTAGGAAATATTTTTATATTTAAAATTACTATTTATAGTCTAATAGATCGTTTATGTAGACAAAATTAAAATTATTTTACGTAGGTGTTACATACTTCGGTTACATTTTACTTTCTTAAAAAAATATGATAAAAGGTTACTATCACACTAAAGTGATTCCATGGGGACCCAAGGTTGGGACAAGGCATTCCATGGTCTTCCATGACACCAAAAATAGAATTAGGACACATTTGGGGTCATTTTATATTTTTATGATATTATTTTCTTACCCATAATTAACCAATTACTAATTAAACATGATAATTAAAGATAATTACCGTCGTTACTATTCATAATGTCCAAAAACAAAAGAGTCTTAATTAAATAATTTATACCTACTGATTCAAAATATGGAATTCATTTTATCAAATTCAAAACACAGAAATTCTGGTAATTAATTTAAAAGTAAATCTCGTTGTCAAAACAAAAGATGGGTTTTTAAGAAGTAAAATTTATCAAAAGATTGACTTGTTTTTACATCCAATTGAAAAGTGAAATTACTTCCAATGAACAAAATTTTGTTAAGTGATAAAAACATAATTCAATTATAATTTAAAAATAATTAAAATGAAAATCTAGATATATAAATAAATTGGATGAAAAGGCAGTTTTGAATTAAAAAACTGTATTTTTTACTATACATTAAAAAAGGCATTATCAGAAAAATACCAAAAATTAACCCTAATATATATCTGATATTCCAAATTCAGAAATTATGTCCATTTTACTGAATTAAAAACATAGAAGTTTCATTAATAAATCATACGGTTAATTCCCGCTGTCAAAACAAATAGCTTCTTTTTAAGAAACAATATCTATCAAAATATTGACACTTGTTTATGTACATTTTCAAAGTAAAATTAATTCAAATGACCACAATTAAATTATATGGTAAAAATATATTCTAATTAAACTTTAAAACAATTTTAAAATATAATATATCCATATAATTAAATTAGATGAAAAATCAGTTTTGAAGTAAAATGCAGTATTTTTCACTATTCATTAAAAAATGAACATTGTCAGAAAAAAACCAAAAATTTATCCAATGTATATTTCAATGTCCTAATTCTAAAGAATATGTTTATTTTGAAAAATAGAGCTTATAAAATTTTCAAAAGTAATATTTTAATAATGTTCGTCATCAAAAGGCGGTAAAACAATCTTTTAAAAATATTAAAGTATTTATTCATAAAATTGGATTCATTTGCATTTTAAGCCTCTAAAATTTATTGGATAAATGTAAAAATATTTAACAAAGATATGTAATCATTTTTTAGTTAGTTTTGTTCACTCTCTCCATTACAATTACTAGGCATTAACTATTTTAAATAATATTATTATATTATTAGTGTGCAACGCAAGATTTCAAAGAAACTCATTGTTGTATATTGGGTAGGCCATCGAGCATAGAATTCCCTTTAAAGTAATATTAACATTTTATTCACAAATATTGATAAACATGAGAATGTAATATTATTTATTTACCTGGGATGTTACATCCTTCCCCCCTTTTGGGAATTACGTCCTCACAATTTTAAAATTGGGCTCGGAAACTTCATTGAAATCCCCACATCGGAAAAAGAGTCAGCAAAACTACCACATTAAAAGAAATAAAGAGATGTACAGAGGTCACCCGAGTTAACCCGTACTAGGATTCCATGTAGGAAAATATTTATATGGAATACAAAACAAAGGGTCATGTTCTAAGGGAGAGCAACAGAAAACATGTTTAGGAGAAAGTTAACCACCAGAAAATCACAAACATGTGATGGGTTAAACGGTATTTGATTGCCCAGTAAGAAATGTTAACCGACAACATTTTAGTTTTAAGATACATTTCATTGAGGAATTTATTTATGTGCATAACTAAATCAAAAGGAAACATACTTACTTGTCATGTTGACTTTCAACTTTTACTAGATTTCTTACACAAACTCATATTTTCTCCAAAAGATGAGTATTTACGAAGACTTGTTCACATTAAGTGTACAATAATCAACATCTTGAGAATCACCTAATCCAAAAAAAGAGAACTATATATTTCCCATTTCTTTAGACCTTAACCAAAACCAAAACCAAAAAGGTTAGTACAAGATCAGATAATACCCAAAAAGGATAATCCTTTATAAAAAAATCTATTCTTAATCTCCAAAAATTTTCAAAAAATACCCAAAGTTCAACAAATACCATTCAATAAACATATATCCATAAAATTCATAAAATTAATCGAAACTAAGATTGAAACCCAAATCCTTGAAGGATTTAATCACATAGTCTTCCATGATAAACCTTAATATTTATCTCCAAATAACATCAGTTACTCTTAAAGTCTTATACTGAAAAGTAACTAACCTAATCACATATCCTCCATGATAGGTTAGTAATTTCCATAGATAACCCAAAATAAACTTATTAAATATTCATAAGATCATCCAATGAAAAATAAATAGTCAAACTAACCAAGGACTTCATGTAGTCCATTGGTAGGTGATAAATACCAGTCACACTTTGGTTGTGCGTTCGATTCCCGCAGCATCGTCCGACGCGACAGGCTGTCACACGGTCTACGTGTTTTACTTTTTCCAAAACTAAATAAATCTTATAAAATTCCCCCAAAAGAGATAAAATCTTAAAAAATAACCATAAAATAATTTAACCTCAAGTTTATCTCATGTCGTTCATATTCCATCATAACATATAGTAACCCATAATTACCTCAAAAGTAAGGATCATATAAACCCTAATGGTTACCTTTATAATTATTACATGAACATCCACATCGATATTGTTCTCTCGTACATGATGCATTAGAGAACTCAACAAGGTTCAAGTGGTTTATTATGACTCATAATAGTTGGTTTAGAATAACCATGAGATTTCTCATTGAATCCCCCATTTCGTCCAGTCTATTAATCAGAGAACCACCACAGTTTCCTTCAAACCCATTGTCACATTGGTGCCTACTAGATCCATCCATTTACTAATACAAAAAGGTCAGTGTGAGTATATCAACAAAACCATCATGTACTAAAGAGGAAGATAAACACTAATATATAATTATCCAAGTTATTTCAAACTCATTCCAACTTTCATAAATAACAATGACTCTATCTAATATAATAACCATTGTGGTTATACATAACTTGTCACTTATGCTTAAATAACACTCTAACCTCTAATGTTATGTAAACCGACCTTTGATACAAACTATAAGGACTTGGCCTTAGTACATTAAATATTCATTAATTAAATGAATAATTCACATTGAGGATCTTTTCAGGTTTAGAGTTTTAGATAATTAGGACATAACTATTACATCTCAAAGATTACAAGGTAGACACATCTACTCAGTTTCCATTTTTTTCACAAAATATAAACTCCAGAACAAAAGCTTCATGTCTAGTTCCATGTTTTATACATCATGACATTTCCTTGATCCCATCCTTGATCATATTCCACTTTAAGTCCTGTGGAAAACATTTCAATAACATGGGATGAGCATAAAAAGCACACTAATGGTTATAATAATACAGAAAGAAAACATTAGTCCATGTATACATACGAATCAATGAAATCATACATTACTCATAAAACCGAAGAACTTTAACATACCTCATTAAATCATATGATTTAGAAATAACTCATACATATCATAAGACATAAAGGTAACTTGAGGCATCCATAACATTCTTTCGTAGTAAGTAACCCTCATGGTTACATTTGGAATACCCATCACACTATATTCATTAAATCTCTTCATAGAAGCCTTAGAATTTAACTCCTTCAAGTTACCCAATGCATTGGAGAGTTATCTTGGGCTCACTCGCCCTTATTTTATCAAGGAACCACCCGATTTCATAAATATTTCCCAAGAACCATAACATAATCATAACACTTGAAACATGCATAAAAAAAAACATAAAATTTACACAATTCAATAACAAGAGATCACATCATGATATTGACCTAAATAAAAACATCTAATAAAATCATTAAAGCTCTAGGAGAGAAAATTCCCTTTATACTTTGAAAATATTAAAAGAAGACATTTAAAAGAGATTTTAGAATCAAAGTGTCCCTTACCACATAGAATCTTTTTAAAGGGTTTTAAAACTATCATTTCCATATAAATAAATCCTTAAAAACATTTTTAAAACATGTAAATGGATGATAAATGTTCAAAAGAATAAATATTTAAAAACATTTAAAACAATGTTTTAATAAAAGAGTCCTTTTCCATTTTGAACATTTAAATTATAAGCCACCTGAAAGTAGACCATTTTCAAAAAATTTAAATGACTTTAATATAGACATAATACAGATATGGAATGTAAAAGTGGTTGTATATACACTTTATAAAATAATAAAAGTTCATATCATTATGAAATGTCTCAATGAAAAGAAATTGAGATGTAATCCCAATCAAGGATCATTCCATTAGAGAAAGGGAAAGGAAATGCCATAATTATGTGTGACAAATAAAAATACACAAAATATAAGTGGACACTCAGTCTAAAACAATCAGATGTCATCCACACATATTTATAGAACTACATAATCAAGAATTATAGGTTTAACCAAAAGAATTGAAATTGGGTTGAGAACTTCTCCTACAGAAATTCGACAGCCTTACGACGTCACTTTAGAATTATGAAAATGAGATGATGAGAGATTAGAAGGGTATCTCGTAACTTGAACATAACATTAACATAAATAAAGATATGTAAGAAAATATCCCAACATAAGAAGATGTAAATTAAAAGGCCTTACAAAAATAAGTCATATAAAAAGAGGAGGGTGAAAGGTTCCCTTACCGAATTGGGTAACTTTCGAAACGTACACCCATGAAAGAAGGATCATACAATGAAAATGTAAATACCCATAAATTAAATTATATTACAAAAATAATACAATAATGGGAAGTACATACACCACAAAAAAGGAAATATTGGAAAATGTAGCATGAATCTCACGGGAACACAAAATGAGATAAAAAGTCCCTTGCTAAATTTCGGCAGCCTAACGGTGCCACTTAAAACTTCCGAAAATAGATTGATGAAATAAAATAGGGTCTCTCATAATATGAACATAAAAATTACACAATTAGTAATATAAAATAACAACACCAAACATAAGAAATATGAGCTTAAAATAAATGACATAAAAGAGAGTACTTAAAAATAAAGAGAGAGGTAAGATCCCTTACCTCAAGTCTGACTTGTCTTGTTCGTTTCTTTATATTCCTGAATAATAAACTAGAGTCAATTTCTACTTTCATAAGAACCTTTTTCAAGTTCATTATTCCTTTTATATCACGTATTACCATGTTATGAACATTATGTAATTATTTAAGTTAATAACGGTTGTTTTATCGATCATTGGTACTTGAGTCAAAAATAAACATTTTATAATTACAATTTGTTCATGTTGTAAAATATCAATTATATACAGAATTATATTCATGATTTAGATATCATATATAACATATATATCCAGTATATAATTTCATTTATAATATTACATAACATTTAAAGGTAAGAAATGAAATGCATCGTTCATGGAGACGGTAAGTCGTACGTACTCATGAACGCTACTTTCATTTCAATTTCGTATTTAATGGAATTAAAAATAAATGAGATATATATATTATAATTAAAGTATAATATATATGTTATATAGGTTACATATGTTCGTTAATTTCATTCTTTATACATTCTATGTATTTCATGAACAAGTCACATCACTTGAGGGGGCGGTAGTCCACACTTCCTCAAATGAAATTATCGCATTTTCACAACATCCAAAGTATAAAGGTATGTTTTAAATGTAAAATACAGAATAATAGAGAGTAAATAAATATAATATATATCATAAATAAATATAGTTCCATCATAATTTCCACCATGAGAGGCTGTAGGAGAAGATAGAACAATCATCGTTTCGTGAGGCAGTAATTCACCATCCACGGAAACAGTATGTTCCTTAACCATTAGACAGAGGTTTGCATAAATGTAGCTCGAATAATTCTCATAAGAACATACTAGTATAATGAAAATACTACTTTTGTTACAAAAATAAAGTAATAAAAAGAGTTTAGGGGGTTGGATAAGCAAAATAAAACAAAATAACATAAGAGAGGACATTACCTTTAAATCTAATAAATCCATTTGGTTTGAACCTAAAGGGTTTCTTGAAGAGATTTCTGCCTAAAGTAATGATTATATGATGAATAAAGTGATGTGGAGAGATAAAGGGAAAAAAAATTGGCCGACCCAATGGCTTGAGGGGTGTGGGTAAGGAGGTAGAGTTGGGGGCCTTTTATAAGAGGGGGGAGGGGCACTCTTGGAAAGTCAATACATGTTACTTTATATTAAAATGAGTTTTAGATTTTGAAGGTTGGAAATCAATATATTTCAAGGATAAGGTGATAAGGGTTCGAAATATACTCATCCAATAGGTTTTATACAAGTTTATGTCTTATATTTTACATTATCTTTTAATTTTATTTAAATCGTTCATTAATGAGATAATCACTGCATCATTATGGTGTCATAAATAAATCAATTTATATAATGTCTAAAAATTTTAAAAAAATAATATGATGTGGAAAATATTTTTAGATTTACAATGACTATTTATAGTCTAAGAGATCCTGTATGTATACAATATTAAAATTATTTTACTTATGTGTTACTTACTTTGGTTACATTTTCCTTTCCTTAAAAAAATATGATAAAAGGTCACTATCGCACTAAAGTGATTCCATGGGGTCCCAAGGATGGAACAAGGCATCCCATGGTAGTAAATGACACCACCGATATTATTAGGACACATGTTAGGGTCATTTTATATTTTTATGATATTATTTTCTTACCCTTAATTACCCTATTACTAATTAAACACAATAATTAAAGATAATTATCGTCGTTACTATTCATAATTTCCAAAATCAAAAGAGTCTTAATTAAATAATATCTAACTTATGATTCAAAATATAGAATTCATTTTATCAAATTAAAAACACAGAAATTGTAGTAATTAATTTAAAAGTAAATCTTGTTGTCAAAACAAAATACGGGTTTTTAAGAAGTAAAATTTATCAAAAGATTGACTTGTTTTAACATCGAATTGAAAAGTGAAATTACATCTAATGAATAAAATTATATGAAGTGATAAAAACATAATTCAATTATACTTTAAAATCAATATAAATTACAATCTAAATATATTTAAAAAATTGGATGAAAAGGAAGTTTTGAATTAAAAAACTGTATTTTTCGCTATTCATTAAAAAAGGCATTATCAGAAAAATACAAAACATTAACCCTAAGATATATTTGATATTCGAAGTTTAGAAAGTATTTTCATTTTATGAAATTCAAAACATATAAGTTTCATTAATAAATCATATAGTTAATTCCCACTGTCAAAACAAATACTGTGTTTTTAAGAAACAATATCTATCAAACGATTGACACTTGTTTATGTCCATTTTCAAATTAAAATTAATTCTAATTACCACCATTGAATTAAATGGTAAAAATATATTCTAATTACACTTTAAAACAATTAAGAAATATAATCTAATGATATAATTAAATTAGATGAAAAAGCAGTTTTGAAGTAAAATGCAGTATTTTTCACTATTCATTAAAAAATGAACATTGTCAGAAAAAAAACAAAACATTTATCCAAAGTAGATTTCAATGTCCCAATTCTAATGAATAAGTTTATTTTGACAAATAGATCTTATAAAAGTGTCAAAATATATATTTTCAAAAGGTTCTCCATCAAAAGGCGGTAAAAAAATTTCTTAAAATATTAGAGTATTTATTCTTAAAATTGGATTCATTTGCATTTTAAGCCTCTAAAATTTATTATATAAATGTAAAAATATTTAACAAACACATGTAATAATTTTTTAGTTAGTTCTGTTCATTCCCAACATTACAACAGCTAGGCATTAACTATTTAAAATAATATTATTATATTATTATTGTGCAACATAAGATTTCAATGAAACCCATTGTTGAGTATTGGGTACCCAATCGAGCATAACATTCTTGATAAAGTAATATTAACATTTTCTTCACAGATATTGATAAACATGATAATTTAATATTATTTATTTACCTGGGATGTTACAACAGTGGTCCTAAAAGTGTTCTGGTTAACTGTAGCATTGTTGGATATAATATTTCATTATCAATTTATTATTCTTCCAAGTCCTATATCAGGAGGAGGGATTTATGGGAGGTGCTCGATGTCATATCTAGGAGGATGTATCAAAAAAGGTTTCTTTTGGGTGATTTTAATACTTTTTTGAAGCCCAAGAAAAAACTGGAACAAATTTTAAAAGGATTGTTGCCTCTGAATTTTTTTGAGTGTATTTATTTCTGCAATCTAGATCAAGTTTCAATTTCTGGTGACAATTTCAGATGGTGTAGATACACTGGGCAAGGAAAACAAGCTATCATGCTTGATAGATTCTTTGTCCATATTGATGATTAGGCTACCACACATGGGGTTTTCGGATTCACACATCCTATGAACCACTCTGATCACAACTCAATTGTTGTCGATGTTGAGACATAGGTGACAAGGTCAGCCCCTAATCCTTTTCATTTCAACAATGGATGGCTTGTGAATCCAGGATGTTGGGAAATTGTTTTATAAGCATGGAATATTGAGGCAATTAGAAGCACGCTGTAAAGAATGGTTGTGAAGCTTAAAAATTTGAAGGGGATACTAAGATCATGGAGCAGGGATTCCATTTCAAAATTGAATGAAAATATCAAGAAATCAAAGGATGAGTTTTCCAGGATTCTGACTGGTCAGGGGAAGCAGTTGAGGTTGTCTTGAGAGAAAATTTCAGCCCATAACAATCTTGATGGACTTTTAATGGAGAGGGAATGATTGGTCATACACGAATTAAATGTACGCTGCCTAAAGAATGGGGATATAAATTATATGTTATTCAACAGATTGAACATAGAAAAGAGGGTGCGGTGAGGGTACAAGGTGATTAGCATTGATGGGAATCTCCACACAAGAGATAATGAGATTGCAATGGCTATTGATGAGTACTTTAATGACATATACTCTCATAATGGGAAATCTAGGAATCACAGTATAGTAGAAAACATCAGCTCCTTCATTGATGATCAGTCGAATCAGCTCCTAATTGCTTCCCCATGCAAAGAGAAGATCAGAGGTGCCCTCCTCTCCCTCAACCTGGAGAGTGCCCTGGGTCCTTATGGATTTACAAACAAATTTTTTACGTTTCACTGGGAATTTTTGAAAAATGATATTGGGCAGGCCATTAGGGACTTCTTCCCTCATTCTTACATGACACATGGTTTGAACTCATATTTTATTGCACTCATCCCATGAAAGAGAATTCACTTGGCATCATGTAATTCAGTCCGGTAGCTCTTGGGAATACAATACCAAAAATTATCAATAAGATATTGATGATAAGGATGGGTGGTATAGTTGGTGGTGTGATCACTATGAACCAATTTGGATTCTTCCATGAGAGGAACATCCAAAATTGCCTATTCATGGCCTCTGAGAGTGTCAACTGTCTGAGAAGGAAGATAAAATAAGGCAACTTTGCCATCAAAATTGACATCTCCAAGGCTTTTGACATGTTGAAAGTGGATTTTATTTTGGATTTCCTCAAAAGGTATGGCTTCTCTTCTAGATTTGTGAAAATGATCCACATTATTCTTGGCTCTTCATGGATTTCAATTCTTGTCAATGGGGTCCGGTGGGATTTTTTCCATGCACTAGGGGGTGATACAAGGGTATCCACTTTTTGGGATTCTTTTTGTGCTTGTAGAGGATTATCTCAGTAGGTGTATCAATGAACTTGGTCAAATGGGACGGTACAAGCATATCAGGGCTGGTGTGAGGGGGCAGGCCCCATCAAATCTCTTTTATAAAAATGACATCTTATTACTTGGACAAGCTTCAAGGAGAACTATATACTAAATTAAGGCCCTCTTCAGTCATTATGAGGAGGTGGCTGGCCAAGTCATTAGCTGGGACAAGTCTTCTATCGTATTTCGGAATGGAGTTCCGGTTGGAAAAAGGAACATGATTGTCAAGTATCTTAGGGTGAGGATCGAATCACTTCTTTCCAATATCTTGGGGTCCCACTATTTTGGGGAAAGGAGAAACGACAGTATTTGGAGGGCATTTATGCTGGAATTATTCATCAGTTGTCCAGTTGTAAGGGAAAGGCTATGTAAATGGATGGGAGGGTCTTCCTAGTGAACTCAGTCACCACATTGAAGTTTTTTTATTCCTTCTCCATTCATATATGGTCAAGAGGACTTATTAAGGAGCTTCAGAGCATGTTACAGAACTTTATATGGACGGGGTCACCACATGAAAGGAAGATGATTATAGTTTCATGGAAAGAATTCATAAAGCATGTGGAAATGGGGGGCCTTGGGGTAAAGGACCTTCATACCTTCAATGATTGTTTGTTTGGGAAATTCACTTGGAACCTGATCACACATGAAGCTGATGATGACTTCTTTTCAAATCGCATCACAAAGAGGCTTCTCAATGGTTATAAATATTATCTTGCCTCATTTTTTTTGGAATCTATCAAGAATGCGTATGGGAGGATAATACAGGATACTAAATGGTTGGTTTTCAAGGATTCCACCATAAAATGTTGGACAACAAAGTGGCTCACACATACCCTTCGTGATATTAAGGTTCCAACTGATGTTTCCCCTATGTCCATCTCAGGTTTCCGTTCACAAATTCATGCTCTTGATTTTGATATTCCTGTGTAGGTGGAAAATGAAATCAATGGATATTATTTCATGGATGTTGATACTCTGATTTGGGTCCATGCCAAAACTGGGTAGTTTAACTATAGGGAATTTTTCAAGACAGCTTGTGGGGGTCTAAATCCTACACTGGAATGGATGCTGCATTGGAAAGATGGCTTCAATTGGCCTACCTGGTTCTTCTTGATATGGAGACTTTGGGAAAATTGAATTCCCATAACCGACCTTCTCAAACGGGATGAGCTGCAAATGGCCTCTATGTGTTCCATTTACAAGGCTGAGGAGGACTCGATAAAGCATGTCTTCATGGACTGTGGTCATGACATGCAGCTTTGTGAATACATTGGATATCTGTTTGGGATTGTGATTGAAACATGCATGCCAGTCCAGGACCTGCTGTCCGACATGGTGTATTTTCAATGCAGTGAGAAAATTCAGAACCTGTTGTTGGTGGCTGCTACTGTTGTTATTGCAAATATCTGGGAATCCCAGAACTGGGTGCTATTTGTTGATGCACATTCCATGGTAAATCAAGGTATTGTGGCTTTCCATAGGTATTTTTATGCTACCACAATGGTCCAATATGGTTTCATGTCTAATACTATTGATTATCTCCGAATTCTGAGAAATATCGATGTTTTAGGTCGGCTGCACAAGCCTCGAATGCTGAAACATATTCAGTGGATTCCACCCATTGTTCCTTGTCTTAAGGTAAATGTTGATGGAGTTGCGTCGGGCACAGCTGGTACGTCGGGATGTGGGCGTTTGTTCCATAATTACCTTGGGTTTTTATAGGGATTATTCCACAATGACATTGGATTTTCAATGCATTCGATGATGAAATCTGGGCCACGATTTATGTTGTCTTGTATGTTGTCCTTTTTAATAGGAAATGTATATGGATTGAGTTTTAATCCCATTCTGCGGTTCATCCGTTGGAGATAAAGACACGTAATGTTCCTTGGTGTGTGCTACCTCAATGGGTTGATTCTCTGAACATGGTCGTGCAAATGCGTCTGGTGGTTTCACATGTCTATCGGGAGGCCAACCAGGTGTCAGATGCTCTAGAAAAGCAGGTACTCATTGATCTTGGTGTGATGTAGTCTTTCACAACACCTGATTATTGTGCCCCACTTATGGAGGCTGATAGGTGTGGGTTGTTTTACACTAACCTATGTAATAACACCTATTATGCCTAACTCTATTACTATTTTATTTAATTTTTAGAGGGTCATCTTCCACTGGTTCCTGGTCTTTTTGCTATCCTATGGCTCAGGACATTTTTACTTTCTCAAACTACGTGGTTTGTTGCGATCCACTTTTAATGTAAAACCTAGCATATCTTAATCCACCGCTCTGTTAAATCGCCTAAAGGGATGATATATCTTCCTCCCTAGTTCTTCATCCTTTTTCAGCTATGAGATGCAAGAACCTTTCATTCTATTCTGTAGGGGTTGTGCAATCAAACATTCCTCATATGATAGGTTCGGCTCTATTTTGAAGAAATGAAGTAGTATCGATAAATCATAGGTATAAGGTATGATCTATCCCATTTATTTTGGGTCATTCACTTTCTGATTCTACTTTCCATGTTATGGTATTTGATCTGTATAATAATAATGGAGTTTTCTTGGGTTTCTGATGGTGTGGTCATGTCGAAGCATCCTCAGGTGGATACAGTTTTCACAAGAGGAGGTGATCATGATTCTATGAATGGATCATTCTTGTATAAATAACGTTAAGAACTGTTTGAGGTAGGGGATTAATTTCTTCTCTTTTATTTTACGTGATACTATATAGTTATCATGTATTATTTTAATGGATGTTAATGGAATTGACATAATAAATATTTGAACTGGAAAATAAATTGACATCGATCGTATGTTATTGCCTCTTGTTTTTCTAGATATTGTGACATCTATGATTTCTTCATATAACAGTTCTTTCTTGATAGAAATTGGTAAAGAACGTAAACTAGAATTAATTGTTAATGGTTTGGATAATGATAAAGAGGCATGTAATTGAATCTGGCTCTTCTTGTTGTAATTTGATGTTAATCAAAATTGTGCAGTAAGAATGTTTAATTAGTTGTGATAGCTTACTGTTTAGGTTTCCCAATTTTGGAACCTATGATTAATAAATCGGTTAATCCATGATGGATTAATGAACTGGTGGTTTGATAAAAGATAATCCCTTTTAGGGTTCAGAGTTACCATCTTGGTTGTTTAAGGGCCAAGAGCCCATTTCATATGATGTTTGTTTTTCCTGCTTCTTGTGTTGTGGTGTGAGCCTGGATGACTGTTGTGATATGTGGGTGCAGGGAGGCCTATTGATTGTTGTATCATTTGATGCATTGAGTGGGAAGATGCATCATTTTATGCATGTGGGTGTCAGGGAGGACACAAGGGATGATGGAACGGGTTGGATGTGAATGTTTGGATGATTGCTAATTCTTATTTGTAGTTTATGTTCTTTAATTTTCCCCACTTCTCAAAGCATCTGGTCTTACATACCCTTATTCTGAAAGGTGAGAAGACACACGAGGTATGCGACATGATTATCGTGTTTATATTTTCTATGGAGAATGGGTCTAAGCTCTTGATATAGGCGACAATGACTCGACGAGTAGTTTATCTACTCACCATGTTGATTCCCCTTGTGTTTAGTAGCATAGAATGTTTTTCTATAATTCCTGGGAAAATGGGAAATTAATGATGTAAATAAATAATTTAATAAATTATGCTAACCCATGGGGTTTGGAGCTTTCTGGGGTGCAAATGTGGGGTTTTGATTTTAAAGAAGAATATACATTGGGTGTGATGATAATGAAATTTAATGTGGAATTTTTATTGGTTAATTAATGTTTAAAGAAGTAATTATCATAAATTTCAAGTAATAAAAATGGAATGAAATAATTTATTAAATCTCATTAAATGGTTGTGTGCTTATAGGATACCTAGTCTTAGAAGTGGCATCCTGGATTCCGAGAGACGTTAGCTACATTTGAATCTATGACTAGGTTATTCCCATAGTGTGGTGGGGAGATATATTATATTTTGTAATTATTTTGATTCTATATGCTACTCCACCCTGTTAGTAAGGGAAACTGACACCCTTGCGAATCTGAGCCCTGGTGGTGTTTTCCCCAGCATTCTGGTGGGATGATGAATGGATGACTACCCCCTTTGGTCCAGCTCTCTTCTCCAGGTAGTTTCTTGTGCTGGTAGGCACAACGGTTAGTTTTCCCCATATATGTGTGTAGATGGATTTAATGGATTGTGGTTATTCACACACATATATTCTGGATATATTTTCCAATTTACTACTATATATGTAACATGTATAGGCTGTGATGGGTTGAGGATCCTTACATGGTGTATGGGCTGTAATGGCTTGAGGTATAAAACCATATGTATGATACATATTATGTAGGCTTTGGTGGATCCCAGAATCTACCCGGTTACATTTCTTTTGTGGACATGGTGGTTTTGTTGCATTAGTTTCATGTTGTGGTGCTTCTCCCAGGTGTCTACAGCAAGCATTTTTTTATATTGATAAGAAGGACGTGCGACGTTGGGGAAAAGCAGAAAACCAGTGGGGAAGTAGTAGTGAGTTATCCAAGATATTAATTATTATTTGATATATTCTTGTCTGCGTTATTGGTGATAGTAGCAATGGTGATGTTGGGAACTTATTATACCTGTTAAGGTGACGATTCAGTTTCACTTGTTGTTCATTGTGGTTTAGCATTATTTCTTTACTTTTTTCCGAGAGTCTGCAGGTAGGATCCTACTAAGTATACTGTTATACTAACCCAATGTATTTACAAAATTCTTTTCATGTCACTTGAAGCGGGTTAGAGATCAGGCTAATTACTACTATCTTGTGACTGCAGGAGCTTTTCGGGATTGTTGTTGCTACTGTTTTACTTCTTTTTTGGGTACTTGGAGTTTTCCCCATTCATTTGTAGTGGTTTTTCATGAAATTTCATATGTGTACTTGTAATTTCAGTCATCTTACTTGTTGACTTGGAGTTGGTTGGTGTCCATCATATCTCTCTTCTGCATGTGTTCTCTTAGTGGTTAATGCCTCCCATTTGTATGTTTACTATACCATCAGTGCTAGTCACCAACTTGAAGCCTACTGGAGGGAGGACTCGGAGGTCATTATCCCTTTTCTCACATTTCCGACCTAGGAGCGTTACACTTTGTGGGGAGGGGTCATGATAGAGTGGTAATAGTGGTCATATTGATGGATATGATGGAGTTTGGAGTTTGGAACAGGTGAGGTTTCATGGGTTGGTAGGGAAACACTATCATTCATGTTTATCATGTGATGTAAGCACTAGAGACCAGCTGATACATAGTTGTTTAGTTCCCCCTATGATCTGATGTACGGACCTTTATGTTTACAATGGGTACTATGTGAGGTGATACTAGTTGCAGGGTAGAGACCTAGGAAAGGATCCTTCATCATTCTTATTTGTGCATGTGTTTTAATGGGTTGACCTTGGATAGGTTAATCTAAAATGAATAAACGATAAAAATTTATTAATTAATGTATAGTATTCTATATTCTTGGATTAAGAGAACTAAATATTTTTTATTTTATAGGTATGTATCTAGGTAGACATCCTCCTCAGGATCACATATATGATGTCCAGCAGGCTGTTCCAGTAGATTTCCACGGGGTAGAGGTTGACGATGATGAAACTTGATGTAAAACACTCCAAGAGGTTTAGTGTCAGGGTCTTCAGAAGAACAAGGGCTCTGTTTCATATGTAGTCATAGAAGAATGGTTAGAGGAGGTAGAGATCAGATTCATTTCGATCTGTGCTCATAAAGTGCACTGGGTGTCCTTTGTTGTGATGATTCTGCAAGGATCAGCGAGTTGATGGTGCTTCTTATTCCTCAAGGATCGAGAGGAGTCAACGATCTCATGGGAGGAATTCTGAGATAAGTTTAGAGTCAAGTTTCTTTCATCGATCATGAAGGCGTCCAGTCTCATGGGGATACTTACCCATAGATAGGGGATCCCTAATGTGTGATATTTTGGAATCTGTTTCAGGAACTTTTTATGATATGATTCGGACCTGTTTCTAGATGTGGAGGCCGTGGAGAGGAATTTAGAGGAGGCTTTGCATCCAGAGATCCAGTTTCAGGTCACCCCATTTATGCTGATGTCATATCTTGAGGTGCTAGTAATGGTAGAGGTTGTGGAGAGGACTTTGGCCAGAATGGGATCTTCACAAGAGGGGAGTCATTGTGATTCCTCACGAAGTAGATATGTGGTTTAAGGTTCCTGCTTTTCAGGGCATAAGAGTTTTTTTTAGTCAATGGTAGGTCCCATCCCTTCACATTTTGTTTCTCTGGAGGCATCAACTCTTGGGCCTATGAAAAGGGATAATGAGCTTTTTATTCTTGTGGTGGTTGAGGTCATCAGAAGTGAGAGTGACCGACCTTTTAGAGCAGTCATCATGCACTAGGTTTTCCACTCCAGGTTCCTTCGTTGAAGTAGTTCCAGTCGAGGAAGGAATAGAAGGTTGCACCAGGTATAGATCTACAAAGGGTATATAGGGCATGAAGTGGATAGCCTCGTGATACTACCTTTCCTTAGAGATAAGAGCATGGTCATGGTGGTGGTCGTCATCAGGGTCAAAGAGGCTATGGAGGTGGTTGTGGTCCGCTTCATGCTTTAGCATAGCCAGTGTCAGGTGATCCAGATATCGTTCAAGGTACCCTTTTATTGTTTTATACCTTGGTGTATTCCATGATTGTTTTAGGAGGGACACACTATATCATATCCCCTACCCTTTACCATGATTTGTGACTTGAGGTAAAGGGGTTTCTAGTGCCTTTGGCATTTAATACACTAGTTAGAGGTTGAGATGACATGATTGAAGTATATTGAGACTGTGAGATAGTGTTGGAGAAGAACCGCTCTTGGGGAGATTTCTTATGTTTACGAATATAACTATATGATTTCATCCTCAGTATGGATTGGTTGTATTCAGTGCAAGCTATCATCGATTGCTTCAGGAAGTGGGTCATTTTCTTCGATGAGTATGGAGAGTTGGTGGTGTTTTTTAACAAGAAAGACCCTTGGATGGGTCAGAGTCATGTTACGTCCTTATCCTCCAAGATGGGTGATCTGATACTGAGTTATTTAGAGGTTCAACAGTTCATGTTTCCTAGGGTCATATAAGAGTACCCTGATGTTTTTTTAGAAGAGGTTGTGGCATTACCCCCTCGATCAGAGATCGAGTTTGGTATTAGGCTACAACCAGAAGCATCTTCTATATCTATCTCCATATATGATGAACCCCTATGAGTTACAAGAGCTACTTATACAGCTTGATGGTTTGTTATAGTGCGGTTTTGTTCGGCCAAGTGTGTCACTATGGGCTGCACTGGTTTTTTTCGTAAATAAGGATGAAGACAGTTTATGGTTGTGTATCGACTATCATCACTTAAAAAATGATAGTAAAGAATATCTATCCTCTTTTAGGTATTGATGATTTATTTGATAAAATGAAGGGTGCTATATGGTTCTCAAAGATCGACTTGCGGTCAGGATATCATCAGATGCATGTGAAGGATGAGGATATCCCGAAGACTGCATACCGTTCTTGTCATGGGCATTATGAGTTCGTTGTATTTCCAATCGTCATAACAAATTCTCCAACTATGTTCAAGGGATTGATTAACGATATGTTCCATGAGTTCTTGGACATGTTCATGGTGGTTTTCATCGACGAAATCCTTGTGTACTCAACGTCTCAGGAAGAGCATGCAGAACATCTATGTGCTATTTTGGGAGTTCTTCATCAACATCATCTATTTGGAATGCTGTCTAAGTGTGAGTTTTGGGATCGAGATGTCTGTTTCTTGGGAAACGTTGTCTCCCAGCAGAGAGTATCTATAGATCCATCAATTATATAATCATTTTTTTCTTGGGAACCCCCGAGAAATTTTTATAGGTGTGATGTTTCCTTGGTCTCGCAGGATACTACAAGAGGATCATAAAATATTTCTCATGAGTTGCGACTCCTCTAACAGCATTGACCTGGAAATATTAGGCAATCATATGGACTGGTCAGTTTTCGAAAGCTTTCGAGTATCTAAAGGATAAGTTAGTAAGTGATCTAGTTCTTTGTCATCCAGTTGAGGGAGTTCAGTTTGATGGTTTCTCTGCTGCTTCACATCTGGGATTCGGTTGTGTTATGATGCAGAAATGATCAGTTGTTTCTTATGGGTCTCAATAGTTATGTCCCCATGAACGTAACTATGCCAATCATTATCTTTGAGTTTCCATCTGTGGTGTTTTCTCTGAAGTTGTGGAGACATTACCTCATTGGTGAGCACATTGTGGTTTTCATCGATCATAAGAGTATGAGGTATGTTTTCTCCCACCGTGAAATGAACATATGAAAACGTTAGTGGGGGTAGTTCTTACAGAAATATGACTTCAAGATATCATATACACCAAGAAATGGGAATGTTTTAGCTGATGCGATGAGTCCAAAGTCACGTAGTGATTCTGACCATGAATCTGATGATTCTTGGAAAATAATTGAAGAACTATTAGCATTGAATCTTGATATGGGAGAAGTTAGGGGAATATCTTGCCTTTTTTTAATGACGGTATAGTCATCTCTAGTGCAGAAGGTCTAAGAGTCCTGGTTGGGGGATCTAGAGGTGGAGTTCTAGAGAGACCGATTTGTTTCTGGTGAGGCCTGTGATGGTTGGTTGGAGGATAAAAAACACCGAGTGTTGTATCATTTAAGGCTTTTTGTTCTTTTGAAGATGCATGAGATGATTCTTAGAGAGTTATATAGTTCACTTTTAGTAGTTCTTCTTAGCATGACAATGATTTACTGAGCCTCGAGGAGTCATTTTTGGTGTCCTGGGCTGAATCGTGCAGTTACTGATTTTTTGTCTTGATGTTTGGTCTGCCATAAGTTGAAGATTGTGCACCATGTCCTCAGCAGTTTGCTCCAGCCATTGGATGATTCTCATTGTAAGTGGGAGGACATATCAATGTACTTTTTTACTGGTTTACCTTGAGATCAGGGAGGACATGATGCTATTTGGGTGGTACTGTATCAATAAATAAAATCAGTCCACTTCATAGCAATCAAGGAGTCGATATCTATAGAAGTTTTATCAAGGAAGTATCTGGAGGAGGTGGTGTGACTCCACGGAGTCCCATGGATGATCATTTCGGATTGTGATCCTCATTTTACCTCAAGGGCATGGAGAAGTCTCTAGCATGCCTTTGATTCTCAGCTATTCCTAACCACTACTTTTCTTCCTCAAATTGATGATCAAAGAGTGTGAACCATTCAAACACTTGAAGAGATGTTATGCTCTTCTGTCCGAGATTTTGGAGGTTTGTGGATGATTCACTTAACCTTGGTGGAGTTTTCATACCACTATAGTTTTCACTCCACCATCGGTATAGAGTCATCTGAAGCCTTGTATGGACAGCCTAGTCATTCTCTGATGTGCTGAACTGGGGTCAGAGAGTTAGAAATTCTTATACCAGAATTGGTTAAGAATACAACAAATATGATTCAAGTGATTCGTCAGAGGATAAAGACAGTACAAGATCATCAGAAATCATATTCTGATCAAAGGAGGAGACCCATTGAGTTTTATGGTTCATATCATGTGTTCTTGATGGTGACTTCCCATCATGGGCTATGAAGGTTTGGTCATGAGAGTAAGATTTATCCTCAGTTTGTTTGGACTTTCGAGGTGTTAGCTCATGTTGGAGCTGTGGCGTATCAAGTATCACTTGCATCATAGATGATTCATATACATGATGTTTTCCATGTATCACAGCTTTGTAGTTACCTTCATAATGACTCTCACATCATCGATTCAGCAGAGATCGATGTTGATGATGATGCGACCTTCAAGGAGTGACATATGGAGATACAAGACAATAATTAGAAGGTGTTGTGTGGGCGTTCTATCCCATTGATTCGTGTCTTGTGGTCACATGGTGGAATGGAAGAGAGTACTTGGGAACATGAGCCACATATACGTGCTCAGTACCCATAGTTGTTTGATGTTTAACTCTATTCATGTAACAATGTATCCTTTTTGGTGATTGAGCTTTTGTCTGTATTTTAAGGTTTTATTTTGATGCTTCTTATGGCTTCCTCTCTTTTTAGAGATATCTTGATGGGTGGTTGTTCGGACCTCGTTTCGTTTTCCCTTTATGTGGGTTTTGAATTCTCGATGATGAGAATGTTTTGAGAGGTATCTAATGTAATGGGACAGACCACTCTGGTCCATTATTTTGGGAAAATCATGTGTATGAGGAGATTTTGGAGGTCATGGTGATTTTTCCAAAAAATGTTTCTAATTTTCTAGTTCGGTGAACAGTTCCAATGGTAGACAGTTGTGAACAGTGCAACGGTAACCTTATATGAACAGTTCAATCAGTGAATAGTTCTATCGGTAACCTCTAATGGTAACCTATCATTCCTTTTCAATAATTCCAATTCTATGAATAGTTCCATTAGTGAACAATTCTATCGGTAACCTCTAATGGTAACCTCTCTTTCCTTTTCCAAATTTCCAATTCTATGAATATTTTCATTGGTGAACAGTTCAATCCGTTACCTCTAATGGTAACCTCTCACTCCTTTTCCAAATTTTGAGTTTGTGAATAGTGTTCCCAGATTAGTGAGGTCTATCTATAACCTCTTTTAGTAACATCTATTTTTATATTCCAAATTTTGAGTTCATCAACAATGTTTCCATAACGGTGAGGTCTATCAGTAACCTCTATCGGTAACCTCTATCGACAACCACTATTTCCTTTTCCAAATTTTGAGTTCATGAATTTTGTTTCTAGAATTGTGAGGTATATCAGAAACCTCTATCGGTAACATCTACTTCCATTTCCAAATTTGGAGTTTGTGAACAGCGTTTCCAACTTCCTACAGTTTCACACTTTTAATGTATCCTTTGACATAAAATGCATTGAAAACCTTATTTTAAGAACTCTAAGTCTTATATAAAGGCCATGACTCCAATATTAATTTATCCTATGGCTCTAGAAATCATTAATTGGTCAAACTATGTGGTTTAATGCAATCCTCTTTTAATATAAAACATATTGTATCCTAAACCACAACTCTGTTAAATCTTCATAAGGGACGGGATATCTTCCTCCCTAGTTCTTACTTCATGTTCTTGGATATGTGATGCTATAACCATTCATTCTAATCTATATGGGCTGTGCCATCAAACTTTCATCCATGGATTTTTTCCTCTCTATTTTGATGAAATCAAGTATTATTGATCAATATTTGGTATAAGGTATGATCTATTGCCATTATTTTTGGTTCGTCTCCTTCTGATTCTCCTTTTCCTATTATGGTATGTGATCTCCATAATACTAATAGAGTTTTCTTGGGATTCTGTTGGTGCGATTGTACCACAACATCCTTAGGTTGATACAGTTGTCATGGGAGGAGGCAATCATGATTCTTTGTGTGTATCATTCTTTTATAAAGAACGATACGAACCGTTTGAGGTAGGGGATTCATTGCTTCTCTTTTATTTTACGTTAAAATGTATAGTTAGACTGTTTTATTCCATTAGATGGAAATGGAATTGACATAATAAATATTTGAATTGAAAATTAAACTAATATCGATCAAATGTTATTACCTCTTGTTTTTCTAGATAGTGTGATATCTATTCTTTCTTCACATAGTTTTTCGTTCTTGACGGAAATTGATAAAGAATGTGAACTAGAATTAATTGATAATGGTTTGGCTAAATATAAAGAGGCATGTAAGTGAATCTCATTCTTATTGTTGTAATTTGATGTCAATCAAAATGGTGTAGTAAGCATGTTTAATTATTTTTGATATCTTACTGTTTAGGTTTAAAAATTTTAGAATCTATGATTAACAAATCTATTAATCCCTGATTGATTAAGGAATAGGTGTTTTGATAAAATATTATCCCTTTTAGGGTCCAAAGTTACCCTCATGGTTGTTTAAGGTCCAAGATACAATCTTATATGATGTTTGTTTTTACTACTTCTTGTGTTTTGGTGTGAGGCTGGATGACCATTGTGATATGTGAAGTCAAAGATACCTATTGATTGTGGCAGTAGTTGATTCCTTGAGTGTGGAGATTCATTAGTTTATGCATGTGTGTGTCAGGGAGGACACAAGGGATAATGGAATGAGTTGGATGTGAATGTATGGATGCTTGCTGATTTTTATTGGTAGTTTATGTTATTTACTTCTCTCCACTGGTCATAGATGCTTCTCTTACATACCCTTCTTCTGAAAGGGGGGAATACGTGTGAGGTATGCCACGTTCTTTCTATGTTTAGCTTCTCACGGGAGAACGAGTATACGCTCTTTCTATAGGCAGCAAAGACTTGATGGGTATTTCATCTACTCACCGTGTTGGGCCCCCTTGTGTTTAGTTGGATAGAATTTTTTTCTATAATGCCAGGGAATATGGGAAAGTAATTTTGTAAATAAATAATTGAAAAAAATTTGTTAACCCATGGGTTTTGGAGCTTTTGGGGTGCAATGCTGAGGTTTTCATTTGAAGGAACAATGTACTTGGGTGTGATGCTAATGAAATTTAACGTGGAATTGTTATAGGTTAATTAATGTTTAAATAATTAATTAACATAATGTAAAACTGATAAAAGGGGAATTAAATAATGTATTAAATTTACTTAAATGTTTGTGTGCTTATAGGATACCTAGTCTTAGAAGTGGTTGCCCGGAGTCCGAGTGACGTTAGCTTTAATTGAGTCTAAGACTAGGTTATCCCATAGTGTAGTTGTGAGATATAGTATATTATATAATTTTTGTGTTTTTATACGCAACTCCACCCTGTTAGTAAGTGAAAATTACTCCCCATGGATTCTGAGCCCTATGGGTGTTTTCCTTAACATTCTGGTGGGGTAATGAATGGATGACTACCCCCTTTGGCTCTGCTCTCTTCTCTTGGTAGTTAATTGTGCTGGTTGGAACAGTGGTTAGTTTTCCCCATATAAATCTGTAGAGGGCTATAATGGCTTATGGTTATTCACACACATATATTCTGGATATAGTTTTCTATGGACTACTATTAGTGTAATGTGTATTAGCTATGATGGCTTGAGGATCCTTACTCAGTGTATGGGTTGTAATGGCTTGAGGTATAATACCCGATGTATGATTATAATTATGTGGGTTGCAGTGGATCCAAAAAACTACCTGGTTACTTTGCTTAAGAGGATGTAGTGGTTTTTTTAATGAGTTTCATGTTGTGGTGCTTCTCCCAGGTGTCTGTGTGCATGCCTTTTTGGAGAGAGATTCTCAGGATGTGCGACGTTGAGGAAAAGCGGTAAACCAGTGGGGAAGTTGTATTGGGTTGACCATGATATTATTTATTATATGATTTATTATTGTATGAATTACATGGTGAGAGTAGACTTATTGAGGCTGGGAAAATAGTATACCTTTTTAGGTGATGAGTCAGTTTCACTTGTTGTTCATTGTTCTTTAGCATGATTTCTTTACATTTTCACAAGAGGCTATGGGGAGGATCCTACTGTGTATACTGTTATACTCACCCTATGTATATATAAACTACTTTGCAGCTCACATGTAGCTGGTTGGAGATCTGGTTGGTTACTACTATATTGATGTTGTAGGAGCTATTTGGGATTGTGGTTGCTATTGTTTTACTTACTTTTTGGGTACTTGCAGTTTTTTCCCCTTTGAGTTGAAGTAGTTTTGCATTACATTTAATATGTGTACTCGGAATTTCATTCATCATTCTATTTGAGTTGGAGTTGGTTGGTGTCCATATTTTCTATCTTCCACATGTGTTCTCATAGGGGGTCATGCCTCCCATTTGAGTTTTTACTATACCTTCAGTGCTCGTATCCAACCAGAGGCCTACTGGAGGCAGGACTCAAGGGATATTATCTCCCTTCTCACATTTTCATCCCTAAAGGGGTACACATTGTTGGTACGGGGTCAAGACATAAAACATTTAGAAAAATGAAATTAATTGAAAAATGAATTTTAAAAACCACTAATTTATAGATTCATAAGAAAAAAATTATTTAAAAAACATTTTAAACTTTAATATGAATATTCAAAGAAATTATGGTGTGTAATTTTGGGCATTCCTTATAGATCATTCCTTTTAGACAAAAAATGATAAAAATGACTTTTTGGAAATTAATAAAAATATTCCATTTAAATGTTTTATAATATCAAAAATGAGCATAATTATTTAATAAATACTTTTTTAAATTATAAAAAAAATGATTTTTTTTATAAAATTTTGTTTTGGAGGAAAATTGTTTTCAAATTAAATAGCGTAATGTAGTCTGAATTTCATAAAAATATTATATTTGTAATTTTAAGTACCAATGAATGAAAAAAATTTACTAATATTTCAAAAATAAAATTGATAAATATAGTATAAGAGAATAAAATCGTTGATTATAAATTATTAAGTTATTTACATAAATTGGAATTTATGAATAAACATTCTTGATGATAATGCGGTTGTGATGTAAAGACTTACAATGATCCTAGTGATGAAGTGATAATAAAAAAATGAATCCACTATTTCTAGTGACTGTAAATCCTAATAATATAATTGGAAATATAACATAAGATAAAAAATTCATTATACACATGATCTTGGAATTATATAATTAATTAAGATTAAGTTTAACCCAATAAATAGAAATTGAGCTATAAAATTATAAACCACATGTAAACATTTAATTGAAATCCAATTTGATTAATTAATTAAAATTTAATATTAAAATAACCATTAAAATGAACTATTAATTATATTTCATGTTATAATGGCAGTAAATACACTATATAAAAGAAATCGGGTGCATAATAATACAATATGTCTCAATGAAATGAAATTGTGATGAAATCCCTTACCTGATACTTATTTTGGTTGAATATAATTTAACCTCTTTGATAGTGTTATTAAACATTTTATAAAAAATTACCAGGATTATATTAGTATTTATAATATCATATATAATACATTCTTAACTTCTTATCATCCATTTTTTAATAATATTTCATTAGTTCAATTATTTTGGGTGTTAATTGCCTTGCATTCTCATGTGTTTTTTACCAAGAAAAATATGGATCTTATACATATTATATAGTTTCATCATCTACAGAATAATTATATTCTAATAATTAAAATATCAATACATCACATATACTTTATAAACAAATCATTAATGATGGTAATGAAATATGAATTTCGTTACGATCATGGATACGGTAGGTCATGCATACAAATGAGTGTCATTTTAATATTATTATGATTATTATGGAAAGTAGAAAAGTAATATATTATCATTAATTAATGATCATGATATTATAAATACCATATTATATATTTAAATATATATTTATATATTTATCTTCCATTATGGGTGGTGATGAAAAGTGAGCCATATCGCTTTATGAAGGTTGTAATCTACACGTTCATGAATGATGTTATCATCATTAAGTGTAAAAAAATTATTGATATATTATCTTTTAAAAATGATGAATACGTCACTAATTTTATAATAATTTCATGTAAATACATTATAAACATTAACAATATTCCATATCTCCTCCCATATAAAACATTGGTGAAAAATAAATTACGTCACTTTACAAAGTATTAGTATGGCGTACATACAATTGACCTTATTGTATATCCTATATAATGAAATGTAATAAATATTAAAATATATAAGAACTGAATAGGTAAAATAATATTTTAAATAACATATATATACATTATATCCATTAAAAAATCTCATACCTGGATGTCACATAACACAATCTCTGGGGCCGGTTGGCCTCATTGCCTTAACTATGTCTCCACGTACTCTAGAGGATGCCGACTAAAATAGAGGGTGTAAGTTTTGTGCATTGGGGAGACTATAACACATGTCATAGTGGCACTGGGGATGAAAAAAATAGTATATAGTAGCGGAATCATAACACAATAGTAATATGAAAAAAATAGTTAAATCATAGCATGTAATTAAATAAACAAGAAGCAGATGTAATTGATAACTGAATTACTATATAATATAAAAAAAATACTCAAAGGAAGTGTATGATACAATGATGTAGTTCATTATAATAATACAGAAATGAATGAATAGATAAAATCATTCTACATAGTATTAAAAAGGAACAAATTGAAAAAAACTCTGTTATCATCTCAAGACCCATCCCGATCCTCTTCTCTTATACTCCTACTAAGAAGACAAGTCAAAAAACAATCGAAGGGAATTTACTCTTACCAGTACCCATATTAATATAATATACATGGGTGCTAAAGGAATATTGTGTAAGTAGTTATATAAAAATATTATTAAGCTACCAAAAATGGTGTCTATATGTAATCCTAGTAGGTGCTGGTATCTATACAGTGTTCAAGTAGAAGGTGGAAAGTAATGCAATAAAATATTCTTAAATAACCTCCAGATAAGGTTTCTAAAGGAAAAATGGTGAGTCTACCAACTTCATCCCCTAGCTATTATGTCTGATCAAGTAACTATATATATATAATAAATATATATATAGATATATGTTGGAATGGATCTAGATTTTACACAAAGAAATCCAATAACAAGAGAATGTTTCACAGTCTAGCCACTTGTCCAACTCCAAGAGATCTCATGATATCTTATAATTTACATGATGAAAGGATCATGATTAACCCAGTATCATCCATCACTTGTGGATCTATTACAGTTAATCCCATGGATCTAAAATCCGGTAGGAATAAGATGAATCCAAAAGTCCTCCATCACCAGATGAGCTATCACGGTCAATCCCCTAGTTCCAGCTATGAAGCTGACAGAGTCTCTCCTCTCAAAGGCTCTCACTATCCCTTGGATAAATAGCCTATATAAATTAATCATTTATTATATCTATATATATATATCGATATTACATGATCATATTAAATAACATGATCATCAGTCATTTCATCTTATTTCATGTTGTCATGCCTTTCAAAAGGAAACAAATGTGTGATCAAATATACCACATGACACATGATGTAAAACCTATCATTTATTCCATTTACCATATTCAATTCATTTGAAGCATCCCATTTAAAAATTATCATTTAAATAAAGCATGAACAAAGTAATGGGTAAATAATACATTAATTAAGATCATTCGAAACAATGAAATTCATTTCATATGGTTACCTTTTATAAATAAAGAGAAAGGGAATGGCCATGACACCCCTTGAAATAATTCCTTTTAAAATTAATTCATTATAAATTAAGTAACCATATTGTATTATTCATCGCATACAAACCAATCTATTGAATTTTCCTAAACATTGAAATTTGCATTATTAGTTATATGTTTCATATGTAAGACCATGTACAAAATCAAGTGACCATTTAAAAAATTTCAACTATAAGGGGAACAATATCCAATGTGGTACCATAGAGTACATTAATTCTTATTGAATAAAAGTTATTTTTTCTAAAATTAATATTGGAATCTAAATTGGGTTCCAATCATTTTGATTCATTTATCAAAAATGACCACATTAATGGTGGGACACCTATGGTCAACATAAGGTAAGTGTTATGCCTAAACTATTATAAATATCCAATTCACCTATATCTAGGTTATGAGGTAATTTATACATAATTTAACCAATGAAATTGTGATGATCGAAAAAAAGCATCATATAAAATGATGGAAAAAATAAAAAAATGACAAAAACTCAATTGGAAAATTATGTGATAAACTAACCTAGGGTCGTAGATGAAGCCTCACATGATATAGACCTAAAATTAAAATTAGGTTGGAAGTGATTAGAGTTTATGTCCAACACCTTATAGTTATGGTGAATGAGCATGAATTTAAAGAGAATAAAAGATGGTGATATAATCCAAGTAATGAATGGTGTGTGAGGGTAGCCTTATCTTAGGCCTCCTGATGCTTTCAATAGAAATAAAAATTGACTCTAATGGTGAGATATATAGGAGATTGAAGCATGGGAGAATTTGTTTTCAAATGGAGGTATAAAAACATTTCATAACCAAGGCTGGTTTGATAATAAGTTAAATATGTTTTTTAATTGAAAGAGAAAAAAATGGTAAATTGTTCCCCAAAATTTGGTGACTCACGATTTTTGTCAATGGGATTAAAATCATCAATAAACCATTCATTATGTTGTTTTAAAAAAAATTGGAGCAGGACACATGTCGATGTGCTTATTCCCACAAAGTTGAAAAGAAAATTGATGACATGCAGGTGCCCCTGTCTACAGCCTCACTGATGTACTCCCCGAGAACATGGTTTGGGAAAACCATAAAACCTAATCACTTATCCCATTTACATGAACTTCGACCTTAGAATTAACCCTAGATACTCATGTTATCATGATGAATTAATTGAAACTCATAATTAAATCCATTAAAGTAATTCAAAATGAAAAATTAATGAATAGTACCTTCTCCAAATGGAGGCTATGTACAACCACTCCTCCTTATAGAAACTCATCCCCGAGTTGACCATATTAGGGTAAAGAGTTATTATTTGAAAAAAAAACCCTATCTATTAGGATCATATATTAGCTTCCCACTATTATGTCATGTTTTATACCGATCTGTGCTACTATAGCACACATAAAATAGGAACGGACATGTCTCGGAGTGTCTTCACACTCTAATTGATAATACACACCTGATACACCCTCACAGAAGCATCCACATATATCGCAACCTAATTAGTATAAAATATGTTTGTTAGGTCTAGATAGTATTTTTGAATTTATATACATGAATAAAATCATGTATAGACCGATATCTTAAAGGAAGTGCAAACTGGTAAGCCACTGGTCTGGTCTGCTTCACAACCATGAAGGGTCCAAAAAATCTAAGTGATATCTTACCCTACTTCAAAAAAAGTATATCCCATAACCTGGTTCATACTTTCCATAAAACCGAGTACCTAACCATGAACTCAAGAGTTTAATAGAATCTTTTTTATAATAATGTTGTATAGATTAAGCATTCATCATGCGCTTTCTGATAATCTTATCCTACTCTATAGTCTCCTGAATAAGAATTGATCCAATAAAAGATGCTTCCCCTACCACTAATAATCATATATGTGAGTGATATGGCCAACCATATAAGGATTAATTGGGATCCATCTAAATATTCTCTTGAAATTTTATGTTATAAGAAAAATCAACAAGGGGAATTTGTTTCTCTAAGGATCACACAAACTAATGGACACACACACGAAAACTTTCCTACAATAAATAAATTTTATTCCCCATATTTCAATAGTTTGGTGGGTGATAGGTAGTTCCCAAACGTACCTAAACAGACAAAGGCTTCTATAGATCATTGCAATACTATGAACTGAAATGACTGAAGCTGTTAGAAATAATAGAATGAGTTGGTCCATGATGGTGTACTCCCTCTTTGATATATATTCTTCTTAAATCTTCTACCGAGAAGGTCTCTCACATGAGTATGAAGTTTGAGAACTACATAAAATGATCTAAAAACCCAAACTACATCATTTCAAGGAGGTGATCTGGGATAAAAAATCATGAATCCCATCGAAACATCATCCCATTTCCACCTAGGAATGGAAAACGGCTGAACAAACCCTACTAGATGTTGACGTTCCACCTTCACCTATAATCGAGTGATGAAACTGGTTATTCATGTATTATGTTGGCCACCAATATTTGCATTATAGATCATGGTATAGTATTTTAATACTAGAGTGAGCCACCCATGCTGAGGTGTGTAAATGCAACATGATTTCATCTATTATGTATTTTGATACCCATACACACACACACGATACTATAACCTGTCATCCCCAATGACCATTTGACTAAAAGATGTATCATCATCTGAGATACTTTCTCATAGGACATGGCCATTAAGATTAGAGAGTTGTCTTGACATTATTCATTCCATGAGAGTATATAACACCTCTAAGGTTGATAAAATTGTCAAACCATAGTTCTCTTGAACGTTAACATGAATCTCTATGAACAAGGACATTATCTTATACTCAACCCGGTATTACTAAACCTCCTATGACTATGTCATTCATCTCATTTCATTGGCTACAATAATTTCTTTTCATGGAGTCTATGTATGTTAGAAATAAAACTATTGAAGGTAATCAACCCTTATATACTGCCTAAGATATATATCATGATATGTGATGATGTGTTTGTGGATTTTTGGTCTTTTAATTCCAAAAAGAAATCTCTTAGTATGTGGTGCCTCCAACAGTACAAGGCATGCCTAACTGTAGTGAAATCAAGGTCATAGTTCAGGTATTTCTACTCATGAGGCCTCAATTGATGATAAACATATAAAAAACACTAATCATGTATTAATGAATCCCCAAGAACAACACTTGATGTGTCATACAAAAATTTTATGGCCCTCCAGATTCTTGAAGAATCAATATCAACGCTAAAGTCAGTCTATACTTCAAATCCTAAAATGCTAGTTCACAGGATCCAAACCATTTGTATTTAACACCATTATTTATCAACACAATAAGTGGAGATGTGAGGTATGATAATTCATGGATGAACTATCTTTAGTATCCAGAAAGACCCAATAAACTGAAAATATCAATGATATTCTTTGGACGATCACACAAAACCATAGATCCAACTTTCTTTAATTCAATTGAAACTCTTAACTCTGAGATGATATGTCATAAGAACTAGATTTTACAATCTAAACTTGCAATTTATATATCCTAGTATTGAGATTATTTTCTATTAGTGTATTCAGTATTATCTAAATATGGTTCACATGGTTGTGTCTGGAGCGTGAATACATTGAGATATCTTCAATAAACACAAAAAAAATGATTCCAGATATGGATGGAGGACCTAGTTCATAAGAGTTGTGAAAATAGTGTGTACATTTGTAAGTCTGAATAGTATAACCAGGTACTAATTGAGATTATACATACACCTAAACACTATGTTGGTTATATATGAACAACAAAAATGAACCTGATTATAGCACAAACTCATATCTATCATAGAAAAAAACATTTTTCATCAAATATAATCAAAGTGTCTATCTATTATAGTCAGTGGATAAGGATTCATTATTGTTAGTTGATTCATCTTGCGGTATTCCACAAAAATTATGATGGTATATTTTGCCTAATCGTAATATAGGACTTGAGAACCCCGATGTGATGTTTTGGGGAATATTAAACATTCTGCCTTGAAACCATAGAAATGAATCATGATCTATAGAATCTCATTACGTTTCATTCTATAAGAATAAATGGACACGGGTTATACTTATAGAACATGCTCAATAATAAAATATACCTCTCACACTAGAAGTATTCTAGAGAATTAATTTGGAAATAAATCCCTCTAATGCATCACTACTGGAGGAAATGCAATAGGTTGTAGCCAATAATCATCAGGGAAAAGCCTAGTGATATGTTTTGACAAATTACCCTACCTTAGCTGCACTTGTCCTAATATTTTCGCACTATGATATGATCATCCTTTATAAATGTGCTTAATTCCCACTAGGGATGTATACATCCCCAATTATGATAGCAGTCCGCACGAGATCTATAAGGAACTAATCATTCCATACTCATGACTATATAAAAGACTAACATGTCAAGTATATACATGTTCCATACGAAAACATAACTGATTATCTCAAGGGGAATGTCCAAACAATATATAATTCCCTCTGAACAGATACCTAAAGGTATATCTAGCATCATAACACAATGATAGTACTTGATATAGAGTCCCATGATATCAGTGAGTTATGTGGATATAAAAGAATTATATGTGACTATGTCAGATAAATAATACACTAATGTGGATTTAATTCGAATAGTACCTCAATTATAAGAATGTTTAGAGCTCTTATCATGTGGGGTATGATGGACTGCATGTTACCAGCTTGTACCATATAACTAATTCACTTCTTGACACCCCAGAGAATGCCTTCTATGAAGATGCATAGAATCGAATGTCTGACTTACCTAAGAAGGCCTGCTATGATGATACATAAAATCGTATGTTTTACAGCCTCTACCTCTGAAGCCACCTCATCCTGACTGACCGGTGGTATTTCATATGTTAGATTGTCATGATCTTGTTGACCCCAATCCATATCAATGGTTATGTGGTGATCCCCGCCCACTATGAATTGTCAGGAAAGTCCTAGATTAGAAGTGGAGATTCATCATCCTTCCACATCCTCTTCACTCCATTGATTCCTTTGGCCACTGAAACCAGATCTTCAATAGATTTTTTCATAGGTGACAGACAAGATGAATTTCAATGTTAAGAGCCAGACTGGTGCTTCCTCTATGTGAATCATCAAATTGCCTCTTTTACCTAGAAGAATATCTACTAGATTTCTTATATGATGAATCCCTCAGGTCACACCTTCATAATCTCTCTAATTACACTATATTAGAAGATCATTTTTGATGATTTGAGATATGTTCGTAAGCAATAACACATTGAACTATGATCAGATGGCATAACACTAACCATACTCAAATCGCCTAACACCTATGAAATCACCTTCATCTAGAGATAGAGAAATATATTATAGTATATTGAAATGGGATGTATATTCCATAATTAACTTTTTCCTATCTTGTAGATACCTAAATTCTCAATCTATATCATCCCTCATAGTCTAGGTTAAGAAGTATATCAAGAAGACAGTCTGAAAATCCACCCGAACCATATAAGAAGTGTCCCCCCATCCCTTGAGAAAGTGGGAGGATGCTGCAACTGAAAATAATGAGTCAACTATTCCATAACTAGATAAGGTCACACTCCATCTTTTATAACCTGAAACATATGTAGAAATCCCTCTCTAAAATTGGAATATGTTCCCACGTTTGGAATAGGAAAATAAGCCACAAATGGTTTAATTGAAGGAATGATTTTTGATTCTTGGCATTCCACCTCAAGAACATAATTTCCACCACCTTCAGGGTGCACGACATATGGATGTCATGGATTCATAATGCAGTAATAAAAAAATAAAAAAAAAGATTCAAGAAATTTATAATATTGCTTTCAAGAAACTAGGGCATGTACCAAATAATTCTAATAAAAATGAACATGCCACTCTGCCTGCTTCAAAATCCAGGTCTAGATGATTGAACAAACCATAAAAGTAAATAAAAATGAACAAACACCAACTAACCCCTACTAAGGATGGGTTTGGGTCATGATTTCGTTCTAGGCATGTGAAATATTTTTTTTTCATGTTATATGTCATTTCACAATTGAAAATGCAATCACATAAAAATTTAAAGAATTTTAAAATGGATGGATCCATTGATATAACATTTTTTTGGCTGATAAGGTAACATACAACTTGTGAACCATAAAATGTCATTCACATGGATATAAATTCAATTTAAAATGTTTTTATTCAGTAATTACACTACTTTAGAATGGTTGAGATAAACCGAATTCCCCATCCGGTCTATAAGGGACCATAAACTATATGAATCAAAATGTTAAACCCACTATCTCACACCATAACACTATCTAGATCCTATAAGGGATTTTTTCACAATTTAATAGAGATAAAAATGAAATATCAATAGGATACATGCAATAATCGCTGAAAATGAAACATGGAATGGAATGATACATTGCCTATAATTAATTATGTGCCTATGATGATGCATTATCCAACAAATAACCATCATTTCATTAGGTCAAAGTAATAGAAACATAATTCTAATAACATAGATATTAATTCCATTAAAGCATATGAAGCACAATACAATGAAATGATATCAATAGTAAATCGAAGAATTATTTAAGGGAACTAGGCCTTTACCTCATATTTGGGTTCACAATGCCCAAGCATGGATTTTGACCAAGTCCCAAGAATTCCAATTATACATTATACTATCACCAAATAGTAAATCAAGAATTTAATATCTACTCTGACACCACATTGTGACATATCGAACCCAGTTTTATCATAATCCATACTCTAGTCCTGGTTGGCCACAAGGCCTCAGATGTGTATACACATAAGACCGAGGCTACCAAAATACAGCATGGGTTTAAGGGTAGTAAAATGTGAAGACTATACCACAATTTAATAGTATAAAATCATATTAAAAAAATAATATATAGTAGATTAATCCTAACATAATATATATATGTACAATAAATAGTGGAAGCAAAAAAAATATTAAATAAACAAGTGGCAGAAGAAATAAATAACTGAATAGCTAAATAACATAACCAAAATCCTCAATGGGAGTGTATAATACAATAATTCATGGTATTATAATGATAAAAATTTAATGAATATATACAATAATGTCATATAGTTACACAAAAAAATAAAATGAAAAAAAATAACTCCACGTAGATCCTGAGGCTATGCTTGATACTCTTCTCCTATGATCTAGATATATACATAATTCCACAACCTATAGAAAGGAATTTACAATTAAATTTACCTAATCTAGTATAATATTCTCCAGTACCAAAGAATTTTTGAGTAGGGTATATTATAAAAATATCATTAGGACACCCCCAATGTTGTCTACGTGTAATCTGAGTAGGTGATCATAACTAAATAAACTAAAACTATAAGAAAGAATGAAAAGAAAAGTGAAAAAATTTAATAACCTTCCAATCACGTTTCTAAAGAATACATGGAGATTATACCAACTAAATCCCATGGTTGGTATTTCTAATAAAGTTAAGATTTATATTATATATATGTATATAAATGTGTGTTGGGATGGATTTGGACATAACTCTCAAACAACAAATACTAGTGGTAGCTCTCAGGATCTTACCACTAGTCAATCCCCAATATATTACATGGTCTTAGACAATGCACGTGATGGTAGGAACATGGGATAACCCACTGACATATTTCACCAGGGGAGCTCTCATGGACAATCAAATGGCTCTAGCAGATGATAGGACTAAGATGTAACCCAAAGGCATCCATCACCAGGGGAGCTGTCAATGTCAATCCCCTAGCTCCTACTAGGAAGATACCATAGTCTTCCCTCCATAGGGCTCTCATAGTCACAAGGTTCCACATCCTATATGGTTTAAACATTTATTATATATATATATATATATATATATTACATGTTCATGTTAAATAAGATCATCATAAGGCATTACCACTTAGTTAATGTTCTTTATCATTTCACTGGGAAACCATGGGATGATCAAATATACCACATAATACATGAAGAAAAACTATCATGTATTAATTTATACATGGCCAAGTCATTCATGGCATCAAATTTATAATTTTTCATTTACACAAAATAGGAACAAAGGATGGGGTACACCATCCACTAATCAAGTTCCTTTGAAACTAATAAATTCATTTCATATGGTGAATTTTTATAAAAGAGGAGAAAAGGAATGGCCATTCAGCCCATGGAACCATTCAATTAAAAAACAATTCCTCGTAATGGAATTTATCATCTTACAATATTAATCTAATACAAACCAATACATTCAGCTTTCGTAAATATCGAAAGATACATTATAATGAATATGTGACAAGTGTAAGGCCATGTTACAACTCAATTTAGAATTTTAGAAATTCCCTTTCTAAGGTTACTAGCACCATTGATTCACCTTGGAATAAATTATTTAAACATGTTTGAAAATAATTTTCACTTAAACTTCATGGATGAAGAAAATTTTGTTTCGATGAATTTTGATCTATTTATCCAAAATGACTAATTTCAGGGTGGCACACCTATGGGTGTCCATATAAGGTTTTTATTATTCAAATACCCTAAACAAGAAAAACTTCACCTATATCAAGGCTCTATGATCATTTTTAGAAAAAAAAAGTAACAAACACAGTTGAGATGCTCGACAAAATATCAAATTTGTAATAATTGAATAATTATGCAAAACAAAAAATTGAAAACAATATAACCACCTATCTTAGGGTTCTATATTATTACTCTCTCGATATTGACCTCAGATTCTAAGTACGTTGGAAGAGATTTGAGTTTTAGACCAATGATCTAAAAATAGGGTGAATGATATTACATTTAAATTTCATAATATAAGGAGGGATTAATCATGGAAAGAGAGTTGTGTGAGGATTGTCATACTATAATCCACCTTATGCCTTCCACAAAATTGAAAATTAGTGTATGAGGTCGCAGATATAAGATATTGATACATGTTAGGAAATATGGGATATGGGAGAAAGAAACCCATTGCATAGCCATTGGAGGTATAAGAAAATATGGATTAAGGGTTTAAATTTAAATCATGTATTTTTTTCCACCAAAATTTAGGGTCACACTGTTTAGGCACATTGTTTTCTAATCATGTGAAAATCGTGTTTTAAGCCTATATTCGAAAACTATAGAATGTTTCATGGCTTGGCACCTAGTCCCACATATCTTTAGAAACAATTATGTGGACATTCATGTGACCCTATCATTATCCACGTGGGCATGAGCCCGAGGCCTCTTGGTTTGGTCAAACCATGATGCCCAATCACTAAGACCATTTCCATGAACATTGGGGTCTGAAAGAGCTTTGGCAACCCTATAAACTCTATGAAATAATTATTACTCATAATTATATTGTTTAATTTATTAAAAACAAAAAATTAATGATCGTTTTCATATTAAAATAGATGTTTATTACCTTTTTCATCATAACCAACCTTGAGAAGTGGAAATGAAAAATTAATGGAATCGGTTCACGAGGCGATAATTTATCACACACACGATGGCTTGGTTTTAACCTGTTTAATGAATGTATAAGTGGTTAAATATAATTCATTTTTCATAATAATATCTTTGAATTTTTATTATATTAAGGACATTATATTAGTAGGTTAAATAAAAATTGAAATACATTGATAAAGGGGTAAAATAAAGACACTCATTTAAGAACATTACATCTTCTCCATCTATCCTTCTGAGGATTAAAATAAAAACATCCAAGGGTTTATTTATATCAAATGAAAGTATTATAATATGAGATGAGGGAATTTGGAATGTGATTTTTGTTTGGATTCCAAGAAAAATGTCATCCGATGTGGAGAGTAGTGGGAGTGCGAGTGCTATTTTATAATTGAGGAGAAGTGGAATTCTTGTAAATATAGAAAAATATTCACTATAAAGAGGTCTCCCTTACCACATGTGGAAATAGAAATTAATAATAATATATTCTAGGGATGATTTTATCTATAAAGCTCGCCACCCCACAAAAATAAACCTAATTTTCATTTTGTTCAATGGCCTTTATATTTATTTAATTTTACCGTTTTTTTTCCACAGTATCTTGTATCTTTTTATTTACATACGTAATTTAACAATTAAAAACACAATTTAAATAAGTTTTATTGGTTAATTAAGAAATAATTATTTTTTATACTAAATAAATTATATAAATTAAATATTATATGTGTGTAAAATAAATTATAATTCAGAGGCATATAAACGGAATAACCCAATTTTATTATTAACCATTTAAATTAGATGTAATTTTTTTACAAATAATTATGTAATAATTTTAATTTTACCTTACCAGATAATATATATTATAAATATTCCAAATATTTAATCCATTAATCCATGTTAAAATAAAATATTTTGTTGAATTTAATATAATTATTATCTCTCAAATGTGTTGAGAAAGTATTTTTCTAATGTTATAATATTCTAAATATTAAAATATTTTTAAATAAATATTTAATAGTAAATTTATTTCAATGACCTAAATTGTATTAATTGATGTATAATTTGACTAATCTAACTATAATGTAAATTCAAAATAATTATAAATAAAAATTATTAAATGAAATGTAAAATTTCAATTACAATTTTGTCTTTTCCATTATTCATAAAAAAATGAAACTTCCCAAAATATCACAAAAATTAACCTAATCCAATTTTGATACTAAAATTTAAAAAATTAATTTAAAAGTTTCAAATTAATCTTATAAATTTCATATAATTAAATTTTAAATTAATATCAAAATGCGTAACTAAACTGGATTTTAGAAATTATCATGTTTTTTCCAAAACATTTCATTATATTTTAAGTTATACTTAATTTATTTATTATATATATAGATCCAATAAATCTTCCTAACATATATATTTTAATAATTTATTTAACTTTATTTTTACCAAACATTCCAATATATATGTGAACCTTTTCCTATTCAATCATAATATTAATAATATATTTTTGTTCGGTAAAACATGGCCTTACATGTGACATGTTATTTTATAGAAACTAGTTGTTCCATGTAATATAATAAAAAATAAGCTTTTCATGAATTGAAATCTATATAATTTAATTTATTTATTTATAATTATAAAAATACAATAAATTATTGGGATATTATATTCTTATGTATGTTTGGTGCTGCATGTCATACATGTTGTTGAATATGAGGTTCAAATTTTAATCTTTTACTATTTTAAATTCTAACCACCATAATTAATGTGATTCCCCACTGATTAAAAATTATCTCAATAATCGAGGATCATTTCATTGGTAACATAATTTTTTATAACCCCAAAACATTTAAGAGTTGATAAACATTTCTTTTATAAATGATAAAGGGATGTAAAATGGTATTATAGAAAAATATATAACTAGGTCTCTAAATAGAATAATATTAGTGGAATGTGTAGATGTTTTCATAGAAGAAAATATATTTTTTAAGATTGATTGAGGTCATTGATCATAATACATGGAATGATCAATAGAAACTTAAGGGCCTCAATGCCTTAAATATGTGATGATTTAAATTACATTTTGATTCATCAGATATGAATGTAATAGGATAACATTTTTATTTCAATATCATTTTTTAATGTTGAATAATTATTTTACTAACTAATAATACATGGAAATATACATACATGATACATTTATATTTTATAATCACAATTTTATCATTTAGTTATTCTTCGACCAATTTCTAATTCGTCACATTACTCTATGAAATGAATATCCAAAAATGGTTTTTCACCTAAAGCACTAAAATATAATTTTAACAGATTGTAAGATACATAATGAGTGAAAATTATTTCTTTATGTCTTTATTATTTACTAAAATAAAAATTTTTATTAAACGTTGTATAATATAGTAAATTAATCTCTAAACCTCAAAATTAATAACATTGGTTCATTATAAATATTTATTTATTAAATCATTTAACTAATTACATATTTACTCTAACATAATTTTTTCTAGAGGTATAAACTAAACCCTTATCTATAAGAAACCAGACAAAAAAATTTCACATTTTTGTATTTTTAAACTAGAATTCACATTATTTTCCCAATTATCATTTATGTTTATAGTATAATAGAATTATGTCATCATTCATAAATAATATCCCATTTTTATATAAATTTATTACTAATAAAATAGTATCAAAATTTTCCAAAATATAAATCTTTTTAAATGAAAAATGTATTTATTTTCATCAAATCTAATCATAACATTAAACATGACATCCTCATTTCTATTACCCATAATTAAGCATAGTGGAAAAGTTTTTAAAGTATGTGATGTGGAAAAAAAACTCAATAAGGTAAAAATAAAATAAAGACACTATGATTACATTAATACTTATAAACCCATGAATTTTTTTTCACAATGTTATACAGTTCTACCATAAAACATAATCCATTTATCTTACCTCACGAAATCATATGTTTTGTGTAATACTCCATAGAAAAAAAACCCATAATGGTAAATTCTGGAACCATTTCCAAATAACTCTTACATTTATTGTAGTGTTCATCGCTACATAGGGAGTAACCTTTATGGTTATATTTATAATACCCATCACAATATATTCTCTTATTCTCTTTAGAGAAACTGTACTGGTTAAATCTATCTCATTTAACAATGCATTATAATGTTTTAACGGGATCACCCTCCCATGGTTTATCATGGAACCACCCATAATCGTAAACAATTTCCAATAATAAAAACATGATCATAACACAAAAATATTTAATTAATGAACATTATTTCAGAAAATAGATTTTCTAATTTGAAATCATTTTTCATTATAAAAAATAGGCACACTCAAAAATGAGAACAATATATTTGAAAATAAGATTAGAAAATTTTAAATAAAACATATAAGCATTATAGATTCATGAAAGCCATAAATTATTTTCATGTTTTATATACTACAAAAATTCCTTTTATATTTTTTAATTTTTTTTGAAAGAGTAAATTTTAATAAGTTTTTTATTGAATTTCCCTTACATAAAATATAAAAAATACCCCTTTAAGAATATTATAAAATTACAATTATAAAACATTCATTCCAATTTAAATACATTAATATAATTTTTTTTAAAAACATGTGTATAAATGAAAATTAAATAGATGAATAAGTCATTGAAAATTTGAAAAACATCTTTTTGAAAAAGATTTTGTTAAAAATATCTTATTGTTCAATTTATTATTAATAAAATTAACTAATTATGTGTATATTATGTATATACCAACAAAAAAGTGTAAATACATCATAATAACATCAAAATAAATTTCAAAAATAATATTTACATGAGATAATCAAGAATAATTATTTTAATATAATAAATGAAAATTGGGTTAATAATTTCCATATTAAATTTTTATCTAGTTGACTTTTATGCCACATGAAAGAGTAAAATTTAATAAAAACATTAAATATCATGATATTAAATAAATTAATGATATATAATTTCAATGGAGACTTATATACACATTATAAATGAATATTGGTGCATAACATCAAAATATGACTCTACCAAAGAAAATTGAGATGATTTCCCTTACCATGAGTGTGACTCATCACATAAAACCAATATATTCATGAATAATAAACTTATATTACTCATTTACTTGATTTTAAAATTTTTTATTGTTTATTATTCCTTTTATATCACTTATTATAATTTTTTAACAATTACAAATTTATTTAGGTTCTTGTTGGGTGTTTTGTCAATATTTAGATCTTCAGTGAAAAATGAATTTTATATGATGTAAAAATTAAAATTTTCATAAGTGCATAATATTTAGAAGAATATTAATTGACTTAGTGTAATTTTAAAAAACATTAATTATGGTTATGAATAATGAACTATTTTATAATCAGGAAGATGTAGGTCGTAAATACACATGAGTAACGTTTTCATTTTTCAATGTCTATTTTAGAAAGAATGTATATATTATGTTATTATTATAGAATTATTGTAATATATTTAAAATAATTATAATAATTATAATAATATTATATATGTCATTCATCTCATGTGGTGATTAGAAAAATGAATCATATCGCTTCATGGAGGAGATAGATCACACGTATTCTTAAACGATGTTATCATTTATAAGTTCATGGAAATGTATTAATTTAAATGATAAATTAGTCATTAATAATGAAACATATAACATCAATATAATATATAAGCAATATTCCCATTAGTATAACTTGTTTTGAGAGATGTTAATGGAAAAATAATTATATTGTTTCACAATGTGGTAGTCTTTCGTACACATGAATGATTAATTCATTTTCCATTATATGAAGTTTGAGATGGATTTATGTGATGATGTTAACATAATAACATGTATGTAATTTGATTAAATTTTATTTATTGTTTTTTCAATGTTGATGAATATTTAAATTAAGTGTAAGAAGAAATAATATAGATACACATAATTAAAAATGTTACCTCTTATTCGGACGATCTCTACTGATTAACACCATAACATCTCTATAGAGGGTGTTATACATAAAATAATACCACTTTAATGTGGGGAAGGATTATAGTAAGGTATTTGGGTTGATATTTACTGAAAAAAATTGTTTATATAGTAAAATAAAATAGAAGAATGGGTTCCCATTTATATGAGTGGGGATGGGTACTCTTGGAATTCTTATAATTATTAAATTAATATATATTAAATTTTAATTAAAAATAAATCAAAATCTATATATTGAAAATATATGAAAGTTTTGGTTAAAAATTATTTTTTAAAATCGAAATTATATGAGTTTTTACTATTTTTAAACCTTATATAATATCATTAACCACAATTTAACCTTTTTACATCCTTCTATGATGTCATGTAATTTACATTTTGAGGGTTAATATATTAACTATAAAAATAAAAAATTATGATAAATGAGTAATTTATCACATTTTAGTACATATCCTAATAATTTGGAGATGTTTTAGATTATTATTAGTTTTATATAATTTAATAATATATTATTTATTTGAAAATATCAATTTTGACAATTTCTATCACTATTCATTAAATGACATTTTAAGAATATCAGAACAAAATAATAAATTCAAACCAATATATATAAAATAAAAATAATATATAAAAATAATATAAATATTTTTCTTATGATATTAATTATCTCAAATTATATTTCTTTTAATATTTTAATATCATTTATTTTATATTTCTATTAATTAGAAAATTACCACATCATCATTGTGTAAGCTGTTAAGGTAATTATTTATTTTTAAGATATTAAAAATACCCCTTAATTAAGAAAATAAACATTTTATATTTAAAATTAAAATTTATATTAAAAATTTTCTATTAATTAAAATCTTTTTAAAACTATTTTTCTAGTTAAAAACAAGAGTGTGACAAAATTCACTTTTTGTTGAATATAATATTATTAATGACATACTCTTATCTAAGTGACTTAAAAAATGTTTTGATTTCGTCCCAAGGATGATTTTGGTCGACACACACTCGTCAAATGAAATTAATACAATTTTTTTTATAATTTTATAATATTTATAATATTATTTTTACCTTTAATGGCCCAATTTTACCTTGACCATGGTAAAAACAATTTTAAAATTTACTATTATTATTGAAAAAAATGACATATTTAGTAAATTTATTGATTTTTATTCTAAATATTGAATCTATTCTTCAATAGTTCAATAACATAAATTGAAGAAATTATTTTAAAATTAATCTCATTAATATAATCAGAAAACTAGTTTAATAATTAAAAAATTCAAAAGTTCATAATGTTTTGATATCAAATTTTAATATGAAGTTGAATCCAATGATATTAATAGGAATAATTCATAAAAACATTATAGTATTTTATATTAAAACCATTCAAATATATATTTTATCACTATAAATAAATTTCATGAAAAAACAGTTTCCAAAAAAAATCAGTATTTTTCCTATATTTATAAAAATAAGAAACTTAATCGAAAAATACCATAAATTCAATCAAATTAAATTTTGATAGTCATATTTAAAATTAGGAGTCTATTTTTTCAAATATAATTTATGAAAGAGTCTAAAACTATATATAAAAAAATGTTACATCAAATGGAAACAAAACTACCTTTTTTGAAAAAATATTATTTTATCCATAATATAAGATTTATTCATATATCAGGTCTAGAAAACACATAAGATGAATGTTAAAAAACCTATTATATAAATATATATATATCATTAATATTATCCAAAAAGAGTGATTTATTTATTTATTATTACAAAACACACCAATACACATTTATATTGGTTTTTAGAAACATATTACCTTTTATATTAAAAAGGGTTTTATATTATTTGATAATTAATTGGTAAAATAATTTTATATACATGTTAAAACTTTTTTTCATTATTTAGGTAACACTATTAATTTCCAACATTATATGGACTATCTTATAATGGTAACATTAAAATAACATTATTTAACTATTCATTTAATAAGGGTGTGTCATATCATGTACTCTATCAAAAAATATGTTTTATTTAAAAAAACAATGGTTGTAACAATATCCACCATTTATGATATTGTGTCCTCATAATTTTAAATTCAGGATCAATAACTATGATTTGAATTTTAAAAATAACTATATTTAAATCTCTCTTCAAAACTAAGATTATTAAATCTTCCACTTTAAATAAATGACTGGGAGGAATGATGGTCACCTGATATAACATATATTAGGGTTTTGTGTAGGAAAACCTGGAAATGGAAGACAAAACTATCTACCATGTTATTTTAGAGGGTGATTTAGAATGTGTTCATGTGAATATTTTCAATCACAATACCATAAATTTGTGATGGTTTTGAATGTCATTGATTTCTTTGTAAGAAAATTAGACATATAAATTTTTTGTATTATGACTCCTTTTATAGAATTGAAGAATTATTTGACTAATTAGAATAAAAACACAAGGAAAATTATAAAATTGAATATTATGGTTTCATCCTTTAATTAATTTCCACCATAAACTCATATTTTTTTCTATATGATGAGTATTGAAAATGAATTTCTCACACCTAAAGTACTAGAATCAACATTTATAGAATCCAAAAATCCCTAAAATATTAACTATTTATTTATCTTATATTTAGATAGTAACTTAAACCAAAATAGTTAGGATAATATTAAATAATTTTTCAAAATAAATAATCCTTATATGATGAAAAAATACATTAATCTCCAAAATTAAAGAGTAATACCCAATGTTCAACATAGACCATTCAACAAATAACTGTCCTCAAAATTCTACAAAATTATCCATAAAAAATTCAAACGAAAACTGTAGAAGGATTTGATAACAAAGTATTCCAATATAAATTTTAAATTTTATATTTAACTAAAATCAATATCTCTTAATGTCTTGTACCAAAAATGTAATTTTTAACCTCACATAATCTTCATGATATTCTAATTATTTCCATGGATAATGAAAATCACCATAATTCCACTATAAAATTATATATTCTTATTAAATTAATTTATAACATTACATATAAAATATAATCCAATAATAGTCTATTTACCATGATCATATAGGGTTCCCTAAATAATGAACATCTTCCCAAATAACATTATTCACTTAAATACCATATAATATTCCAATCCTATGGTTATCTATTCAAGAAAATATATATTCCTAAAATAAACATATTCATCATCAATAAAAAAATTTAAATAAAAATAAAACGTCAAACTAACCAGGAAATCACATAGGCCAATAATAGGTGATGAAACCTTGTCTCCCTTCGGTTGTGTGTTCCATTCAGAAGGCCTTTCCAGATGTGGCAGGTTATCACCCATCTCGTGGGTTGTCATTTTAAAAAACTATATAATTTTTATAAAATTCATAAAATATTATAAAACCATTAAAAACTTAAATAACATGTTTTAACCTCAATTTTTATCTCATGCCTTTTATTTTTCATCCAAAAATGTAATCATACATAATTACATCCAAAATTATTGTCTCTAAAAATACAGTTACCCACCTTATAATAACATAACATAAATCGTAAAAGGAGATTCTAATACATTGATCATATTATCAACCATAAAATTATAGACCCTTCATGATATACATAACACTTAAAAAACCTTCTTATCTCCAAATATGTTTTAGCACTGTTATGATACCAACTATAAGGAATCGACCATAAACATTAAATATTCTAGAATTTTTTAAAATAAACCACATTCATTTCCAAAATATATGTTTAGTTTAGATTTTCTATTGTTTAGGTCATAATTTATACATAACATACACTGTTCTTAAAAATTGAATACCACTAAAAATGATTGCACCTTTTCAAAAATATAAATATTTTTAAAATAATATATGATTTATTTTAAATAAAATGTTTTTTAACTTTTATCATGACTTCCTCATTTTATTACCAATCCTTATGCCCAATATAAAACATTTTAAAATATGAGAAGAGAAAAAAATATCTGTATGGTACATAAAAATAAATAAATAAACTATTAGTCTATGAAAAAATATTAACCCGTGAAAATATTTTCAGAAATTTATATTTTTCACCCACAAAACATAAGGTCTTTAGCATATATCTTGAAAACATAATGTTACTTTGAAAATTTATAAAAAAACATAATTCATAAAGGTAATCTGTGTAATCATTTACATATCACTCTTATATTTACTTTATTGTTCATGGATACACGGGGAGTAACCTTCATAGTTACATTTGGAATACCCACCATAGTATATTACATTAATATTATCAAAGAAACACTATCTCTTTTCTATGTATCATTATGTAATTAATTGTAGAGAAATAAGGGCTCACCCACCATTGTTTTATTATGGGTCCACCCATACTCAAAAAAAATTACTAACAACTAAAACAGAATCAAATAACATAGATCATTCATAAAAGAACATTATTGCAAAAAAATAGTTTTTCAATTTTGAAATCAGTTATCATTTTTGAAAATTCAACCACTCATAAATGAAAAAACATTATTTGAAAATAAAATTATAAAATTGTAAAGGAAACATCAAAACATTATTGTGACAAGAAATATAGAAATCATATTCATGTTTTATATGATAAATATTATTTTTTTCTCTTGTAAAAATAGTATAATGAGTTACTTTTACTAAGGATGTTTAAAAATAACATCACTTAAATAAAACCTCAAAAATATGTCATTTGAAAAAATTTAAATATTTCCAATTTAAAACATTATTTTCCATTCAAATTCATTTATAAAAAACCATTTTTGATAAACACTTCTATGAAAGGTAATTACTTAATGTAATTAGTTGTTAAAACATTTAAAATGATGTTTTAATTAAATATTCCCTTAAAAATATCATCTTATTGAAGTGAGAATTAATAATATGAACTGATTAGGTTTATATACTATAAATCCACCTAAGACAATTTTAAATAAAATATATTATATTCATAATTAATTTCACTAATAATTATAGCATTAAATAATCATGAATTGGATGTTTAACCCAATGAAATAAAATTGGGTTAAGAATTACCTTAATACTTTGTAATTAGTAGAATCATATTAAACATGATAGAGTAACATTAAGAATACTTTGAATATCATGAGAATAAATAAATTCCTGATAGAATATATCAAATTGTACTAATATAAACCTTAGATAATAATATTCATGTATAATAACAAAATACACCTGAATGAAAGAAAATTGAGTTGAAGTCCCTTACCATGAGTATGACTAATTGTTTAAGATAATCATATTCTTTAATAATAAACATATATTATTAATTTAAATTCGGTAGAACCTTTTAAATGGTTTTTATTACATTTATATCAGTTAATATCTTGTTATAAATATTACATAATTATTTAATTTCATATCGGATGTTTTTTCAATATACAATACAAGAGTAAAAAATAAATGTGACGTGATTTAAAAAGTAAACTTTTACAAAAGAACAATAGTATTAGAATAACATTCATGATATTATTATCATTTCTATTGATAAATTATACATTTAAATCAATCCATTATGTATGTTTATAAAAAATGATCTATGTTATAATCATGGAGATGGTGGGTAGTATATATGCATGATTAACGCTTCCAATTTTTCAGTGATCATTATGGAAAGATGGTAAATATTATTTTATATTTGAATAATTAGGATAATAAAATTTATATAATATTAATAATTTTAATACAACTACATATTACATTCATTTGATGTGGTGATGAAAATTAATCACATCACATTGTGGAGGTGATAATCCACAAACACACACGAATGATGTTATCAGTTTGATGTGCATGAAAATGAAAAATATTAAATTTTATATTACACTTTAATAATGATAAATAATTGATTTATATCATATATAATCTTTAATTAAATCATTACAACTAGTCTAGATAGATGGTTATGGAAAAACAATTATATCGTTTCGTGAGGTTGCAAAATGTCATATGAAGAAATAATTAATTCATTTCACATTTCATAAATGTTCTGACAGATTTAGGTGTTTACATTAACATAATAACATATAATTATATTTATTATAATATATTTATGATTTCATAATAGATTTATAGTATTTTATTTTAGTGGATGAGTAAATAAAATGAAAACACCTAATTAAAATATTAAAAACAATACATCTTATTCAGATGATCTCCATTGATCAACACCTTAAAACATATATAGGGGGTTCTATACCTAAAATAATCCCAATATAATGTTTTTAAATATTATAATAATGGATTTGGGTAGGGTTTTTTTAATAAAAAAATTGTACATTGTGAAGAAACTAGAATAATGGGTTCCCTTTTATTGGGGAGCAGAGGAGAACTCATGGAATCCAAAAATTATAAAATTAATGTAGGCTAATTTGTTATTTCAAATAGATCTGGGATAAAATAAATTTATTAAATAAAAAATTTATTTTTTTGAACTATTTATTAAATGATTATATTTTTTCTTTAACCATTATTTAACACTTTTAATTAATACCCTTACATCATGCAATTAACATTTTAAGTGTTAATATATTTATAATAAAATAAAAAAAGACCAATATATGAATCATTTAAAACATTTTTAGACATCTACCAATAATTTGGATACATTTTATATTTTCCTAAATTTATATCATTTAATAAAATATAATTTATTTTATAATTATCAATTATTTCTATTCTGACACTCTTTATTAAATGATATTTCAAAAATTTCATTAAAATAATAAAAATTAGAAAGAATACATAGAAAACTTCAGTAAAATAATTATTTCATATAAAAAATAATTTTATCAGAATAATTCTATCAAATTGTATTTATTGTGATATTTTTAATATAATTTTGTTGATATTTCATTTGATTAAAAAATTATCGCATCACCATTATGTAAGCCTTTAAGGTAATTATATATTACAAAAAAAATTAAATATAAAATTACATGATTAATATAAAAATATAATATTTATAATTATTATTTATATTTGAATACATATCTTATATAAACCAATATTTATATTATTTTAACTCTCAAAACTACAGTGTGACAAAATTGACTTTTTATTTAATAAAATATTATAAATGTCATACTCTCATCCCATTACCGTGAAAAAGGTTAAAATTTCTGGACAAGGAATATTTTTCTTAAAAAACACACATCCAATGAAATTATTACATGTTCTTGGGTAATTTGATAATATTTATAATATTATTTTTACTGTTAATTACCTGATTTACCCTTAACTATAGTAATACACAAATTAATAAGCTTACTGTTTATATTGTCCAAAAAAGTAACCTATTTAATAAAAATTTAACTTATTATTAAAATTATGGAATCCATTTTTCAAAATTCAAAACCATTAAATTATTGAAATTATTATAAAATTAATCCCATTGATGGAATGTGAAAATGAGTTTTTAATGTAATAATATTCAAAAGTTCACAATGTTTATATATCTTATTTCAATGTGAAATTGACTCTATTAAATAAAATGGATTAAATGATAAAATAATGATCTAATTTTACTTTAAAGGAACTCAAATATATAATTTGACACTATAAAAAAATTTTATAACAACGCAGTTTGCAATTAAAATGCACTATTTTAGCACAATTCCTCCAGACATAAAACTTATTAGAGAAATATAAAAAAATCAAAGTAAATTTTTATAGTACATATTCAATGAAGAATTTTATTTTTTAAAATATAATTTATAATAGTTTCTAAATCTATTTTTTAAATAAGTTTGTCATCAAAATTCGACAAAAATATTGTTTTTAAAAATAATTATTTTATATAAATACTTGGATTTGTTCTAATCTCATGTTTAGAAAAAACATTATATGAATGCTAATAATTATACAGAATATATTATATATATATATATCATTAATATAATCCAAAAAGAGTGATTTGTTTTTTATCGTTAAAACAAAAACATGAGCACATTTAAATATTTTTTAATAAAAAATATTTCTATTTTTTTTAAATGGTTTTACACTAATTTATAATTAATTGGTCCAATAATTATATATACACGTTAAAAAAATATTTTCAGAATTTTTTTGATACAATTCATTCCCACCATTTTTACTGCTAGGTTATAGCTGTATCATTTAAATAAAAATATTTAATTGTTCCCTTAATATTGATGTGGTCTATCATGTACGCTATTTTACATTTTAATTCAATTACAAATCCAATGGTTATTATATTATCACCCTTAAGTCATGATTCTAATCCCTACCACAGTTTTGGATCTAAAAATTTTCCACCTCTCATGTAGGTTTTTTTGTAAATATTATTAATATAATTCATTTTACATTCCCAAAAAAATATATGATGTATATATTTCAAAATAAAATTAATCATTAAATAAAGATTATTCTACAGTTTTGAATAAAAATTGTTTTTTTCAAAAATTATATTAATATTTTTTGACTATTACTCAAATGTCATTAATGGTCATATTAACCCAAAAGTATATCAATTCCTCTAAACTTATGTCATTAAAATGTAAAGGTTTTATTCCAAAAAATTAAATTTTCACTAAAACATATGCATTCAATAAATTACAAAAAAATTTCTTTCGTTTTGGTAGACTCCCATATCCAAAAACGTAAAAAGAGGTTCTTAAGACATTAAACATATGGTTAGTCTTAAAATCATTAATTCATGATGGTATCCATAAAATTTATGTTAACTCAGTAATCTATTATTCTAACAAAATCCAAATATGTTTCATGACTCTTATTATAAATATACCATTGATAAAAATACATTAATAATTTAATTTATTTATTCCCAATACATAAATACTTATTTGGTTCTATTTCCATATATTTTATTATTTAGTCTAGGGTATAAACTATGTTATTAATTATCATTTTCTATTCAAATATTTCGTAATCATTTGTATTGAAAATTTAAATTATATGAAGCACATACACTAGGAGTGTCTAACCGGGTTCATAGTAAAACAATTTTTTGTGTACCAGATAAAATTAAGGTGAAGCTTAAAACACCCTTATTGAGTAATTACCCCTAGGTACATATGTTCTAGAACTAGATCCACTTGTAGTATCTATACAGGGAGGTATTTATAGGAAAAAAGACATAATTTGTTCTTAACAAAAAATTTAATATGATCATATATACTTATTCCAAAATTCTATAAAAATGTTTTTTTGCCAAATAATTTTTATAAAATATATTTCACAATGTTTATACTATAATTCAACTAAAACCAACTACATATTCCTTGACACTAGTATCCCATAACCGGTGTCTGATACCATCACATTGGAATAAGAAACAAGTAATAACATTATAATAAACATAATAGCTTAGTATTATTTATAAATTATATATATACATTATAACACCCCATGAAATTAATATATATTTATTTAATAATAGATTTAATTAATTGATACTTGTGAATTATATAAGGAATATTGTGTGTCATATTTTTAATAAAATAATTTTAAATTCATCTAATAGTTCTAATATTTAAAAGATAAGAAAAAATTACATGTTTTGCTTGAAATTTTTTTTTCTTTAGGGAACTTTCCCCCTTTTAATGGAAAAATAGTTTTAAATCAAAATTTTGAGGCTTCAATAATTTTTTATGAAAAAAACAGCATTTTTAAAAAGTAATTGTAGATTTATTTCTCGATGATATTTTTTTATTTTTCTTGGATGAATCAATTGTTTATGATAAGTAATAAATATTAAATTTTAATAGATAATTTACTTTTCATCTAAAAAATTTATAATGTTAAATTATATTTTTAATTTTTATTAATTATTATTAGATCAATTTTACATCTATCACACTTATTTAGGTCATTTGAATCATTTTTATATTGAATTGGAATATAAAAATATAGTGAAATTCTGACAATTTTCACTTAAACCCCTTCTTTTCTGTCATATCTTGAGATTTAATTTTAAAGTAATTTATAAAAATTATATAATTGGAATTTTGAAATAATATTTCAATATTTTAAATCATGATAATTTATAGTTCTTTATATATTCAACATAGTTTTTGACAAAAAAATATTGGTAAATGTAACAACAATTAATTCCACTGATTGAGGTAAAAATTAGAATACTTAGTGGTTAAACATACAATTAAGTGGAAAATTGAGCTAGAATCTTGTAAAAAAATACATCCAAAATTTATGACATAGGAAGTCATTTATCTAACTTTTTTTATTAGGATATTATCCCATTAAAGTGACCTATATAATATATTAAGTAAGGAAAAAACGAAAAAAATGAACATTCCATACGTTGAACATTTATAAATAAATTAGATATGAAAACAATCATATTTAAAGTTATAAAAGTGATTTATAGTTTTTCATGATTTATTTACATCATAATAATTTTTAGTTAATTTTTAGAGATGATATATTTATTTTAAATGTTTTAGAAAATCCATTGGAGTAATAATTTAGTTAATAATTATCTAAGATAAATGATATTACAAATATTAAAGGAAATGAAAATTGATTGAATTTTTATGATCTATTAATTTTATTATTATTATATGATGATAAATATACTTTAATATAATATAATTTAATTATAACATTTCATTGATATTTTTTGATTCAAATAAAAACAATAATGTCATAATAAAAATTAATATTATTTTATAATAAATGATATTTTATTAATTTATTTAAAATTTACAAAAAATCATATATTATGTATAGTGTTTATTAAATATTAATTTATATAATACATGTTCCATTATTTTCCCTCTTATTTTATTATGATAACAATATTGATTGTTAAATAGTAAATACTCTTTTAGCACGGTTATGATTTCTATAGTGTTTTTTCACGTTACATGAACTTGTGTTAAAATTAACACTCATAACACCTATGATTTTTATTTCATAAATGATAAATATTATTTATAATAATTTGGTCAAAATTAAATTGTAAGGATAATTTTATTTTATCCTTAATGGATGAAATACATAGTTTATAAAACTAGTTACCTTAATAAAAAACATAATGGTAAATGTGGGGAAATATATATTTGTTTAGGAATTAGATTATAAAAATTAACTAATATTTGTATGTTTTTGGTTTTTTCATACCATAAATTTTTATAATTTACATTATTCTTCAATTTTTTTGGAATATGATATATGGGAGACCTCCCAAAAGTACTTTTGGTTTAATATTTACAATAATGTATCTCCTCATCCACTATAAAAAGGAACTCGCCCCCTCAATTATTCACACCAATAACTACATTTTATTATACAAAAACATCCAAAATAAAGTCCCAAAATCCTTTCCTTCATTCTAGAATCTATTTATTGGAAATAAATAATACAATGGAATGTTTTTGGTATATACCAAAATGTTTTTCCGAAAGAATAATAAACATTCTTTGACGATCGCTTTTTCATCTTCCCAATAAATTATTCTTATATATATAAATATTATAATAAAAAAATTTAATAAATATATTGATATGTTTTAAAGTATATTTTATTACTTTATCCAATACCAAATTCCATAAAATGGGATATTCAATCATTGTTCATGTGTACGGTGAAGGACTGCGTCCCAAACAGATGTCGTTCATTCATCCATTTCCACCCATAATGGTTAGGAATAATGATGGATTTATAGTCTGTATGTGAAATATATGATATTTATAATTTATTTATTCTTTTTATATATATATATACATACCTTCATGTATTAAATTTTGTGTTAAAACGATAACGTTGGTTGTGGATGTCCAGAAAAATGCCTCCTCAAAGCGATGTGATTCTTTTAAGGACTACATGAAATTTATTAATGGTTGTTTTAAGTATAAATATTTTACTTATATGATATAGAAAATTATACATAAATTATAATATATATATATATATCATTTAATATTCTTTAATTCAATATTACATGAAAATGGACACAATGTTCATCCGTACGTACGACCAACCTTATCCTTGAACGATGTGTCACATTTCTATCACCAATCTTTTCGTATTATTATAAAAAAATTATACTTATTGTATATGAAATCAATATCAAGTTATATATTCTTTAGAATATGATATAATGATCTATGTTATAGGGGAAAAATTAAAAACTCAAAACATACTTGAAAAACACGGCAGTTAACACCCAAAATGATCAAAATAATGAATGATTTTTACTGAAAATATAATAATATATTATTATAGAATCATATATAATATAATACATATTAATATTGTTATATAATATTTTTTTAATTTTTTAAACCACTATACATGAGTTTAAATATCACAAAAATAAAAATATGTGTAAGGTTAGGGATTAAATCATAATTTACATTCCAAGGAGACTTATTGTATATAATGAACCAATTCACATTAATGTGGTGAATATATATCCCCTTTGTCATTTAATATCATTATTCTCTCATACATTATGTTATTTTATATTTAAGTTGGAATTGTCTTATCCAATGGGTTAGGACATCAAAATTTCCTAATGGTAAATGTAAACATTGGAATCTCACTTTCTTTAGTGTTTGTTAAATTTCTCTTGAAAAAATCAACCCTATAAGATATTGTTTTTATTTTACATTAAATTAATTTCAAATATACATAATCATGTATAATGTATATTATTATTTTATAAACCTTATACAATTTTTACATATGGTGTATAAATTGGAAGCTATTTGATTAAATAGTGAAATTTTGATAAATACTTATCTTTTATTCAAAGTGGATATTTTATGATGAGGTAAATTGTGTATGAATTAATAAATTATACTACGTATGATTAATTATCTGTACAGGTATGAAACTAGTTAGAGACTATCAAATAAAATCGCTTCGATGCCTGAGTAGTCTCATGATAAGAACATGTTAACCAAATCAGAGTAATTTTAAACTATCCTAAAAATAAATCATGATGGTAATGGTTCCATGTGTCTGAAATACATATTGTCAACTATATAAGAAATTTTACATTCATTATTAATTTTTTATTATCTATAGTATTTTTAAAATTAAAACATCTATTGTTTCATTTCATTTTTATTTTATTGATAAAATGATTTTTTCAGTTATCTACCATTATATTTTAATTATGAATTATCTAATTATTTAAATGGAAATGGTGATCAGTTATTTACATTATCATGTTTATTATTTTTTTTAATTCATGATAGATTCCTTTGTACATAACTCTTACTGAAAATTTTACCTCACACTTATTTTTAATCCTTTTTCCATGGTTTGGTGATGAATTCATGGAACGTGTTCAAAGTATATTGAGTGTTTCTTTTGTTATGTGTTTTGTTTTCTTATTCCTACTGTTAAATGGTTTAAATGAATGTAATATGGTTTTCCAAAACTATAAAATTGATCAGTGCTTTGGGATTTTATTTCTTATAATGAAGAACATGTAATAATGTAAGGAACCTAGTTCGTGAATTTCGTTCGGCTAGTTACCATTGGTACTAAAGGATGTTTAGTTAATGTATTTGAAACTTGATTTAGAAAAAAATATATTATAGAATATAAACATAACTTATTCATTGAGGATTATTATAGAAGAACATAATAATGAATCCAATTTCATGATTACATGGTTGGATATGGAAACAAATATCAATTAATGTTATTTATGTCACTCGTTTTTTTATTATACATTATGTTTAATTATATTTGCATCCAATCCAATATATTATATTGTTTACATATGGATCCTATAGCAATTAACGTTATCATTACTCATGGAAAATATAATGGTTTCCCTACCGAGGAATCTGATATAGTAGTTGTTGGAACTAATAACGTTATGGGGAAATTATATGTCATGTAATGAAATATATCATTTCTAGGAGTGTGAAACCCATTCCATAATAATATTAATAAATGTTCGATCCCATTATGTGACAGAGGTCCCAATAAAATAGTTAGACTACTAATACAATGGAGGCTGAGAAATAGATTATGTTTTTAGAGAAGATCTTCCCAGCCATTGGATGTAATGAAAAGTAAAATGTTACACATTTAATTTATAATCCCAATGAGATGTTGATCAATGGGGGACATTGATCTGGAATACTATAGAGGAAGATGAAAAAGATTTTGTGGAATGTAATTCTTTTAATGAGACAATAATCAAAACATATTTCCCTTATGAGCAACAAAATGAGATGAATATTTGATTCCTTTTCATAATGAAAAATGAATAATATTGTGTTATAAAGTATAAAGATACCTTTACATGGTCATCTATGTATTATATAAATTACTCATGCATTATGGAGTGAAATACTGATTCTTTTGTCTATGGGATTATGCCTTGTTTCTGAAAAAAAAACTAGTGTCTCCAAAAATAATCATATAATTAAAATATTTTCTGTGATACAATAATAACGAATGTATTATATAATTAATATAGATTCAAAATGGAATAAATATACAAATATAAGGATATAGAAAAAATTGATAAAGGGAATAAGGGTAAGAATTATTTTCCCACATGTGATAACTATGGAGAGAAAAACCCTGGTACTTTATTGAAGGGAATTTGAGTTTTTGATAAGTATGAAGATAAGGGTCACCTTTCTGAATAAATCAAGGGGGTAAAGAAAATAAATGATATATAGTGCTTAAAATTTAGATAAATGGGGTGTTATTCAAAACAATTCCTCAAGTATAAATGGAATCTATGGTAAAAAAATCCAAGGGATCAAGTTTATGCTTACTTTATTGATACAACAGAAGTTGAATTTTTAACATGATTATGTATTTAGAATCATTAATAATGTTTTAAAAATATTTTTTCGATGATATCCTGGTTATAGTTATTATGTAATGTATTTATATTGTACTATAGGTATTTTTTATGGATTTTAAGTCATGTTTTGAATGGTGTTGATGTAAAATAAAATTGATTTATCAGTAAGAAGATCATCCTGGAATACACATGATTAAGAGAAATATAACCCTTCATATGTTACTGATGTGGAGATGAAGATGTTGGGAAAAATAAATTATTGAAATGGATAAAATAAAATGGGTATGTGATGACTGTATTAGAACTTGTTAAGGATTTTTTGAAAAAATATTTATGCCATCATTGATTAATTTTACAACACTTTTTGACTTTTTGAATATATCCACTAACATGTGTTTTAAATAATTAAGAAATATGAATTCATTTTGATAATAAAATTTTACTGTAATACATGTTATTACCATGTTTTATATATATACAGATTGGAGGTATTGACATGTTTAGTATATAGTGATTTATATCTTTTTCATATTATCTTAGGGATCAATATATGTTCATTTTGGAAATTTAGTGACCATTTTTTAATGATTTGGAAAATAATATATTGTAAATTATAACCATTACTGAAATACTTTAAGTTTATCTTTGGATAAGGATTCAGAGACTAGTGTATTACATCGCCAAATGTGGAAACATGTGCTATGAGTAAAAGAAGAATTTTTCAAGGCACAATTGAGGGACAATACGGTTCTAATAGAATATAAATGTATCATGTAAGTATATTTAATTATTTTATAATATAGTGAAATAATTAATTTTCTCTAGGAAAAGTGACTTGAATGTGAAAAAAAACATTTTTCTTATTATCAATTATTTCTTTGATATATATGGAATTTTTTACACCGATGGGGTTTGTGGCTTTATGTCGATTAAACTTCACTGGATCAATTACCTTATTCTAATCAATGTTCTCTACTAATCTCAACCAAAACATGATAATTAAATTTATCTTCCATGGCCACATTTCCAATAATGTAATCATACTCCAAAACTTATTTTTATGGTGACCTTAACATTTCCATTTACCCCTTTTTATGAAGATGTGTTTTATTCTTATTTGTTGACATTCTTGCTCTAATGATCACTAAATAATGATTTTAGTTATATTATAATAACTCATGATTTCTATAAGATTATTATAATCTGAAATAAGTGATGAAATTTTTACAACTTATGAGTCCCCCTTGAGGTTGAGACACTACAATCAAAGGGTCTCCATTGATATTAACTCACCCGTAGACAATGACTCACCAAATAGATTTCATGTTATTAGAACAAAATTTTGACAATGTATGAGATAACATGAACAATGTATCACTCTCAACCTATGTCACTGTCAGATGTGTCACACTACTTATTCAAAAATATCATAAAGTATGAGGAACCACAGTCTTAAAATACCTTTAGAGAATTCACCACCATAAGGATAACACATCTTTAGCCGATTCACTATCAGTATAGAAATTCTGATACATCAAAAATGCAACACCATCAGCCTGAAATACTTCCAAAACTAGATATTTTCAACCTTAGACAGCACCAGAAAAAGGCACCACCAGGATATGAATCTCCTTTCACGACTCACTTTCACTATTAATCAATATATATTTTTAAATTAATTGTCTAATGATTATATTATTGAATTAAATTATATGTTTTATTTTAATAATTGACTCTTGTTTGCCCGACAGAATGCATTGAAGTGTGTGTCATATTGGTTGTATGAGGAAGCAGAAGATCAAGATATTCATACATTATACTACTGTCATTATAAAAAGAATAATATTCCCTCATGCATGCATGCAGTAGTAATAGAAATACACACAAAAAATCATTTTTCACATTCATTGGTAAACTCACTCGTATAAATATAAATAACATACCTGCTGCATCCTACTACACTCAACTATGGAACCAGAAGTTTATTACACATACATTGTATACATGAAATCAATAAAAAAATTATCTATATCTCTTTTTTATATTGAATGTTTTAGGAGAACCTGAATCAAGATACTATGGACATGAAAATACAAGAGTCATTAGAAGTTCTATATAGCAAACTGATCATCTATATCTCATCATACATTTAATTTGATAGTTTTATTAATATATTTTACATTTCAATCAGTATGTATTGCTCATTTTCTTTCACAACATGCTTTATTCGGCTATTACATGAAGATATATAGATATCTTTTTAACTCTTTATATACTTGTTTTCCCATGGAAACTAGGGAATCATTCATGTGTGACCTGTTAAATGTTTTACTCCCACAGATAATAGTAGAAGATGCCTTGTGTGGTATTGATATTTGTATACTATTTTAAACCTTAATCAAGGTTGTATATCGTCTGTTTATTTTTATGAACTACGTGGTTGTATGTGATCATCAGTTGGAGAGGACTAAGTATCATCTTGATACTAAACCTCTTGTATTAAAAATTATGTTTCATGGTTTATTTTGGATTATTTAAAATCTCTTCTTTACATACTGAACTTGTTTTAACCTATAAACTAAATTAATACTCTCATAATTAAACATAATTAGTGTTTTTATGAGATTTTAATTAACTAAAAAAATTTCAAAGGACTAATTAATATTTTATATATTGATTTAGTTAAAGAATATTCAATCTTGTAATAGGTAATTTTAATTATTGAAAAATATAACGACATATTGTTTTTTTAACATTGATGATTTCAAATTAATTAGGGGAATCTATTTTATTCAATTTTGAATATAATTTTTTATTTGTTAATCAATTAACCACCACCACCCCCCCCCCCCCACTTCTTTAGATACTCTATCTAACCATCACTATTAAATTAGTGGGTTTTGAAAAATAGTATTATCAAATATAAAACACTCAATTAATGAGATCATGTTGAGTTTGAATAGTTAGTAAACAATTTTTTTAGAGAGTGGATAATTTTACACCTCCTGATTGTATAAATATATTTATATTGAATTTAATTAAACAAATTATTAATCCCGTATTATATTAATTAAATATATTTATTTTATATTCAGTTAATTATTTTCTATTATCCAACACATCTTATAGGCATATAATAATAACAAACTCATTTTCACACTTAAAAATCGTTATTTCCAAATTCCATTTTTTCTACATTTAATGTCATATTAGTTTTAAATCTAAATTATGAGACATAAATATATTTAAAATGACAATATAAAAAAAATTATTTTATAAAGTTAAATAAACATTAGTGTGAATGTTTTTTATTTTTTATGTAATTTAATTTTTTTGATGAACAGTGCAAAATAGTGAATTCTAATTGATAAATGAAATTTTGTATAAACAATTTAAATTGTAAAATCTTATTTTCAATCATTTTCATAGTATTATTAGATAAATTATATATATATATATATATATATATATAATTTTCATATTTCAAATAATTTTTAGATGTAATTTTGATATAAAAACATAATGAACATTTGATCATTTTTATGTAAAAAATCGTTCTTTATGTCCCATGCACTAGATAACTTTTAAATTAAATTCTTCTAATTATTGGAATTGAATTTGGAAATATAGTTTCCATATTTAGAATGAAAATAATTTATAATTTATATGAAGGTAAATTTTGTTCTTTAATAACAATATTAGGTATAATGTTTATATTTAAATACAGCGATTAAGGTGACAATTAGTTTACATACATGTTAAAATTTAAATCTTAAGGGGTAAAATGACCATGTGACTTATAAAAAATAAATTATAATCCAATATTATAAGATATCCAATAATTTATATAATCTTATTAGTTATTTTTATTCCCATCATTGATTATTTCATATATGATAAATTAAGTAAGGAAAAAAACAGAAAAGGAAATTTTCATATCTTTAAAAATTAAATATATTTATGATATGGAAAATCCATCATATTATTTGTTATACTTATCAAATTTAATAATAAATGATTTATTTTTATCATATAATTTTATATTAATTTTTTAGATATGATATAAGTATTTTTAGTGATTTAGAAGTAGAAACCCAGAAACTATTTAGTAAATAACTAACTATTTTAAATGAAACAAAAAATATTAAAAGTAATGAAAATTGAGTGAATTAATAGGATCCAAAAAATGATTTATTCGATAATATAATTTTATATATATATTAACTTAATAAAAATAAATTATATCATTGTATTGTTATTTTTAAAATCAAATTAAACTATTGATGTCAAAATTAACCATAATTTTATTTTATAGTTAAAGATTTTTTTTGAATTAAATAAAAATTCATTAAAATCATCTTTTCTATAAAATTATTTTTAAATTATAATAAATATAAAATATTTCCCATTAATTGACCAATTATTCTATTATAATGTCTATATTGACAATTAAATATTAAAAAAGCTTTGTTAGTTTGGTTACGGTTTAAGTAGGGTTTTTTCACTTTACAAGCATTTTTTGTTAAAATTAATTACCAAAAAACCATGGATTTTTATTTTATAATGTAAAAATATTATTTATAGTTAGTGTTTAAAATAATAGTTAAATGATCATTTTTTTTATTATTAATTGATAAAATACCAAGGTATGAAACCTAGTTATATTAATAAAAAACATAATGGTAAAAGTGGGTAAATTTAGAAGTTATGAGAAAGAATTAAAATAATTTACCTATTTTTCAATGATAGATGTTTTTTATGAATAATTTTCATAAAATCCTTTGGGTGTCAGTTTTTTGGCATGTGATGTAGGTAAGACCTCCTAATAATGTTTTTATTATTATATTTATAAGAATTTCAATATTCATCTACTATAAAGAGGCACTCACTCCCCTCACTTAATCACACCTATAAAGATATTTGACTCATTGGAATACTACAAAAAATAATCACCAAACATCAATCCCATAATCCTTGAATATTTTTTATATAAAAAAACAAATATGGATTTTGGTATAATCCAAATAGGGTTACCCCAAGAAGAGGTTACATTCTTCATTGGGAACAATTGTTTTATTTCATTCTGCTCCAATGTAATTCTTATTATATATGAATTATATATTATTACTGGTATTATAAATATGAATATTTTTTTGGTTACTACCTAAGCCCATTCAAACTTTCAAAAATTGGGAAACACAATCATCATTCGTTTGTATGACAGACTACCGCCTCAAAAACTGATGTCGTTCGTTAATCCATTTCCACATTTAATGGTTGTGAATAATGATATAATTATAGTTTATATAAGATATATATGATATTTATAATTAATTTATTATTATTAAATTAATATATAATCCATTCTTCATTTATTTCAATTTCTAGGAATACAACTACATCATTTGTGGACGTATGGACAACCACCTCCTCAAAGTAATGTTATTTATTCCTGCTTACAAGGATTGAATTAACGATGGTTTAAAATAAAAAAATGTGAATAATTTTTCATAAAAAATATAATAAAATTACAATATATAAATATATAATTTACTTTTCTTACTTTATATATGACAATAAAATGGAAACAACATTCAAGCATATCTAAGTCTTACTGTGTGCATGAATGGTGTGTTTCATTTATATCACTAAATATTATAGATTATTATAAATAAATATATAACTAATATATATGATATAGAACTAATATTTTTAGTTATTTATATAATTATATAATAATCTATATAATAAAAAAATGAATAAACTTACTCGAAAAAGAAGTAATTTAAAACCCAAAATGATACAAATAATGAATGATTATTAACCACCAGGTAATGATATTTTATTAAAGGATTAAAGGTGATATAATAAATATTAATATGTTTCATTAATAAGATAGTAACATGTTTTAAACCATAATATAAGAAGTTAAAGAGAACACATCTAAAATGAATAGTAAGGTACGTGATTTTATCTCAATTTGAATTCTATTGTGGCATATTTTCTTTTATGAAACAATTAACATTAAATTTTCATATAAACTACCCCTTAATTGTATATTATCAATATTAACTAATAATTAATGGTATTTGATGTTTCAAAATTAATTCTATCATCCAAGGTTTCATTAATGGAAAATTACAATGTGGTAAATGAAATCATTGCAACCTCACATTCTTTTGTGATTGTTAACTTTCTATTGAAACAATAATTTCCATATGATTCTTTTTATTAGAAATTAAATTTATATGAAATATAAATATTTTAGTGTCATGGATATTATTATTTCCAAAACTATATAACTTTCTTATATATGGTGTTTACATTCAATTTTGTATGATTAACTAGGAAAATTTTGATAAATTAAAATCTTTAATTCAATACTAATATTAAATAATGAGGCACATTGTGTGTGAATTAAATATACTATTTGATAAGTGATTAATTGTTTGGAATGGAATGAATGTGGTTTGGGATTGTTTAATTCAAGCCCCTATATGCAAAAGTAGTCTCATGGGACAAATCAGGTTGCTAAATCAATATACTTCTAAACTATCATGAGAATATATCTTGAGGGTAAAGGTTCCATGTGACTAAGAAACATGGAATTGAAATTTTAAGAATATAATTCAATATTTATTATGTTTTTATTATCCATAATTTTTTTACTATGATAATTTCTATAAATTCATTTCATTTTCTGTCAATTGATTAAATATAAATTGTTGTTAGTTATATATTTTTTCATATTTTCTATCCCTTATAAAGTTATTTAAATGAAATTTGTGTTTAATTATTTAACATGGAAATTTTACTATTAGTTATTGATATATGATATATTATGTTTTATTTAACCCTTAAATGAGAATTTAATCACCCCTTTTTTTTCTTTCCCTGAGGTTTGAAGTTAAATTCTTGGAATAAATTTCAAAGATGTTGAAAATTTTATTTAATTATGAATTCTTCTTTAAATTCCCGATGAAAATTGGCTTTCTTTTATTTAATCTAGTATTCTGAAGAATCTAAACTGATTGGTCCTTGGATATGTGATTCAATATGATCTTGCTGATATAATAATTTAAGGGACCATCATTGTGATTCTGGGTTCTGGGAGTTACATAACTGAGTCTCACATTACATTTCAATACAAAAAATCACAACATAATTTGTTTTGAAAAAAAAATTATTCGATCTATCCTATCTCTAAATATCAGTCATTGTAGACATCATGAAATCTAAGTGAATTAATAAAATACCAGAGATCTCAAATTCTTAGAAAGGATTAAGAATTGTGTAAATTTTCATGAATAAATAAGCATATAAAATACAAAAAGGTAATTAATTGATCATGATAGAAATTTTATAAATTGGATATGGAATAATCAATATGGAAAGGTAAATAAATAATAACATTTTTAATTTATGTACCTGGATAATTCAAAATCAATATGGAAAGGTAAGTAACCAATAACATTACTAATTTAAGTACCCATATATGTAAAAATAAATATGAAATGGTAAATGACTAAATCAACTAGCCATTTAAATAACTAGATAATAAATAATAACATCGAAAGGAAAATAAATGAGAACATGTGCCATTTAATTAGTAAATTAAAAATCAAATGCATCTAAAGATAATACCAAATTTAAAAACAAATTGATGATGATATGTAAAATGTTAAGAGATTAAATTCTTCATTATTAGATATCATTTTATCTAGATATATGATACCATTATCATCAATATATATTCTCTATATAGGTTAAAATTGATTGGTAAAACCACTTTTAAATAATTCTAGACAACTAATTCATCTCATGAGACTATAGATACATAAGGGTGCTATTATTAAATAGTCACCATCCATTCATTCATGTCCCAATAATTCTTCAAATATTGAATAATTAATTTAATTCATAAATTATGTAACTTATCAAAAAATATCCTTACAGTCTAAATGATATGTATTTATCAATATTTTTCCTACTAATAAAATTACATTAATATTAATCCTAGTAAGTAAAATGTTTTACGTTTTTAAAAATAATCATATCCATGATAAATAATGTTTATATTTAGGAGAAATTTAATGAATTATTGTCATAGTAAGATGAATAATATAAAGGGAACATAATGACAATAGATATACAATAATGGGGGATTTTTAATATAATCCTTTGAAAAAATGATCAAAAACCATTTAAAGAAATAATAAGGATGGTTTAAGTAAAATTTATACACAATAAAGTATTAATAATGGGATAATTCAATTTGGAATATAAATAACATTAAAATGACTCTATAACATTCTTGAGGAAAATATCCACTTTTTTTAGAAAATCACTTTTTAAATAATAAAACACTTTGAAAATTATTTTCATTTAGAAGATAACTCTAGAATATAAAATATTTCTACAATATTATGAAAAAAATTAATTTATAATAATCCTTGTAAAGATTAAAAGGTACATTCAATGAAATTATAGAATTTAATTTCTTACATAACATAAAAAAAATCTTTTTATGTGGTTAAAATGATTGAAATCTGCCTTTTTCAGAGAGAAACTAGAATATTCTTTGAAAAAAAATGCAAAAAATGGCCATTAATTTATTTAGTAAATATTTTTTATATAATTAAAACTGTTTTCGAAAATATTTTTAGAAAAAAATTATAGGAAAATATGTTTCCATCCAATGAATCAAATTATGTTGTATTTTCTTAAAAAAAATATCCCTAACAATTTTAATTTAAAAAAGAGTGAGAAAATGGTATAATTGATTAAAAATTATCAAAAATAACTAGACTGTAATAAAAATTAAGGGTCTATTAAACAATGATAATTTTATTTCCATTACCATAAATTAAATAATAAATAATATCGATGAGATTTATGATATAAAATATACATTTACGAAGATCATTACATTGATGTGAGAATCACCCAATGAATTCATTATATATATCAAATATAAATCCACCTTAAATATGTTTACATACAACATAAAATGATCTAAATTCAATATAGACATAATATTCTAATTATATAATTAATGATTCATAATGTTAACCCAATAAATGAAAATTGAGTTATGAAATTCTTAACTACTTGGTAAATTTTAATTAAAATACACTTAGATGAAATAAGTAAAAATTAAACATAAATTACTATAATTAATGATGTATTCATGATATTTTATATCATATTTGTTGTATATATAAAATAAAAATAAAATTAGCTGCATAACAATACAATATGCCTCAATTAAATGAAATTGAGGAGAAATACCTTATCATACACTTCTTTTGGATGATTGTGATTTAACCTAAAAAAGATTTGTTTTAGACATATTATTAACATCTAAAGAAACGTGTTGATTTGTATAATACCAAAATTATATTCATTTATAACAACTTATCAACCATTTGTAAATAATGTTTCATTATTTTCAATGTTTCATGTGGGAATAACCTTTTTTTCTCATGCGTATTTTATCATGGAAAATATAAATCTTACACATATTATATATTTTCATCATCTACATAATAATAATAATGATATATTTATCATAATTATATATCAATGATACCTTTACATATATTCCTGAAATATTTTTAGAAATAATGAGGTATGTTAGGATCATTATAATTGTATGTCGTGCATATGCATGAGTAACGTTTCCATTTTTCAAAGGTCATTATAAAAATGAGATAGGTAGAGTATTACCCATCTATAATAATCATGATTTCATAAATAAATCATTATTTCTAAAAATTTAATATATATATATATATATATATATATATATATATATATTCCATTCGGTGTGGTGTTAAAAAGAGGGTCACATCACATCTTGAAGGTGGTAGTACACCCAAACATGAATGATGTCATCATCTTTAAGTGTAAAAAAATAAAATGATTTTTTATATTAATAAAAAGATGAAAATTTAATTATTGTCACAATTTTTTTATTTATACCACATATAATCATTAACATTATTCGTAACATATTGTTAATGTATTCAGGTAATCTTCAACCCCTCTATTTAGCATTCTTTGGTTGGAGATTTATTAGGGGTGCTTTGTGAAAAAAAAATTAACATTTTAGATGGCCCGTGGGATGTGTATGGTTGCAACATGATATTCTAAAATTGTATTCCCGACAGGTTAAAACAATGTAAATCCAAATATTTTGAGATTCACATATGTAACAAAGTTTTGACAAACTATACACCCACCTAGTATAAATCGCGAACCCCCCTTAGAGGGGTTCATTGTTAGGGAACATGATTTTAAAAACTATACTTATTTTTCAAGTAAATATTTCTTTCTGAATTTTTATTGATACTAATGAATTAATTTCTATATTTAAATTAAATCGATATCAATTAGATTATGAATAACCCATTTTGATGTGAAATGGTATTTCAGTGGATTTCCCATGAAATTTAAGAAATCCCCCAATTATATTAAATTCGGGTGCGATTTGAATATGATGGAAATTGATAAATTTATTTCAAAAAATTTTATAAAATGAGTCAAAATTAACAACTTTTTTGTTTTAAATTGGAAAATGAATTAATTGTCTAAAAAAAATGTTTTGGACTTCATAGATAACTTCACATGATGAATCTAGGAAATAGGGAAACTTTATTTTAAAATGTTTTAAAATAGTTTCCCATTATTTATTTTTATTTTCTCAAATGAAAGACTATGTAGTTTATGAGTTATTTTGGAGAAACACACATGGCTGGGATTTCCCTAGCAATAGATTAATGTTTTATAACTATAAAATAAACCTATAGATAGATCTTATCTATAATGGAATATTGGATAGTCCTCATTGTCTAGTTTCAAAGGGATGTGTATTTATATTTTAGTTATCACTAAACGACAGTATGAGGATATAAAATCCACAAACTATTATAACTATTGGAAGACGAACATGTTTTTCCTTTATTATATGTATATATTCCATTTTTTTCAAACATCTTTAAAAAATCCTTGTTAATTTATATAATTTTTTTATTAATTCATTTGTTGATATGTTTCCACCAATTGAAATGAAAATCATGATTTATTTTAAATATGTTCTTTTTTTTCAGGGCTATTTTGTTTTTGATTTTTAAGTATTTTTTAATTATTATGGAATATTATTATGTAAAACTTGGTGAAACCCTATTAGTATTTTGAACTCACACCCTAACATTTTTTATGGATTTTTGGATTAACTTCTACCAAATTTGGTCAAAGGAATTGAGCAACATGGTGGTGGTTTATGTTATTGATCATTGGGCTTGATGTGTCGTGTCTATAGGGACATGGGTTGTCTATCCTGTTTTTTGGGTATATGTTTATATAATTCAGGGTTTTTGATATACATATTTTACATTTTTACAGTCTCCATTAGGATTTATAATTGAACATACAGTCATGTTTTTATTACTTTAATTTTTTGTGTGGTAAAAATTTTCCCACATTGTATTTTATGATATAGGGTTATTTCTCCAAACAATAGGGATTAGAAAAACCATTTGGGATATGTTGGGATAATATCTGATGTCAGTTTACCACAATTTTACAGATGGTTATTGAAAAAGTGGTATAGGTTCAGAATATCCATCTTACCTTAATGTCAGTATGGATTTGTGAAATCATTTCAAGATATATGAGGTAGGTACAAGTGTGTTTATATCCATATCTCAATCTAATGTGAAATAAGTCACTTGGTGTAGTTTGGGAGAGACATTTGGGGGATTATTTAGATCCATATCCATTCTTTTGATTTTTTTAAGTAGAAATCCAATTCTCGTTTATCTATTTCATGGAATTAATTATCCTTATTGTTTTTTTGAGTATTAATATGATGTAATAAATGTTGTCTACTGATTTTGTGAAGACTTATTCTTCTGAGAAGATATGCGAATCAGATCCATGATGAAGCTGTTGATGAACCATAGTGAGAAAATCACCTCATGGAATATAATGTGGTTGAGGTTGTTGTAATGTTTTGTCCATGCATTATGATAGGCATCTGCAAATTGGAATGTACTAGAAGGATATGGTGGGACAAAATGGTGATAGAGAAGAAGAACGATGGATCAAAGTGGAATAAATTTATAGTTATTTTCACCAACCTATCATATAAAATGTATATGGTGTTGGTTATAGATTTGTTTTTTTCCAAATACATTCTGCCTAACTAGACCATGATTGGGAATGAAAATATCTTTACTAAGGTTGTGCATTTTTCACCTGAGATTTTATCAAATAAGATGATTAAGAATATACGGTTATGTTTGGTACATTGATATGATAATCATTATCATGTTTTCATACTGATGATTTCTTCTAATTTTGATGTGATGGATAGAGAATTGATGGTCAATATTGTCCTTCTAGACAATTCAGGGTTATTATAAGATCATTTTTCAGTAGTCAGAAGTTCTTTAAATTCCATAATATGAAATAGTATGTGTGATTATTATCACAGTGGTTCTCATAATCATGGTTTTCTTGACCTCCTACAATATTGGGAATAGGAACATTTATTTTCTTCTAGTAGGTAAATCATCGCCCCTAAAAACAGGGATTCACTATGCCAACCAAGGTATGTGAATCCGGCAGACATTTAAGTCACTTTCATTAGTTTTGTCATGTATATTCTACTTCACAGACTGGATTTGGATCATCAGAACCCCAAATTGCTATGGTGCAATTAGATACTTCATGAACTATGGGGTTTCAGCCACATGAATCCAGAATGATGCTTCATTACATAGTGGAATAGACTCTATATGAACAAGGTACAGGTTCAATAACCATGTGTGGTACCATCAATACAAATTCATCTTTTTGAAAACTTTATTATATAATGTTTCATCTCATTCGTTCATTTAGAATTTTATTTTGAATCAAATAAAATTTCAAATAAATTTTTTTATCTTATGAGATGGATATTACTACACCCCTCAAAGTGAAGAATGGGAAGGGTATATTTTTTCCTTCTGGTGTTTTCTCATTATCATATATCAAGGAATATTAGAATTTTCTGGTTCTCAAAATAAATCCACTTGACATAATATTTTATATCGATGGTATCATTACTAGTAAATCATGAATATTTTGTTATCTTTGATGTGTCTCCATTACTATTCCCAGTAGAGTGTGTCATATCATTCAGTGATAATAGTATGTGAGGTCATATAGAGTCTTTCGTATTAATATATATTGGGGAATGTAATAACAGTGTTTTTTTTTGCCCTGGAGTTATAATCCTTTAGTGATTATATCCCTGGGGTTATCGTCGAGATTGTCAATATTTTTTACCTCTCACAACTAGGGTTTCCCACAAGTAAGCATGGTAGAGTATTCATTCGATTTATTTTATAGAACTCATCTAGTGTATATTCCTTCTTACCATATGGAACTTCATGAAATGAAATATTTGAAGGCTCATATGGATGATATTATAGGGAAATTATTTATACACCATAATGTGTCACCTTGGGCAGTGCTTATTCCATTTTATATGAAGTTTTATGGGTTAGATCACCTTTTTTATTATCAAAAACTCCATTGAGTTACTATAAAGAAAAAATTTCTATTTCCCAGAATTGATTAAATTTTTGAAAAGTTAAATGGATAAAATTTGTTATTGAAGAATTATATTTGATGTAGTCACAACCATATGATAATATAAATAATAGAACATCCATAAAACATACTTCCAGATAATGTATGTCCATTGTGTATAACAATTCAGGCTATTTGTTCTATCCAATGATCAAAAAATCAATTTGGATTTAATTAAAGAGAAAATTCAAGAATATGTTGATAATTTTAGGAATAATTTATAGATATAATCCTTGTATAATATATTTCTAAGGAGTATGTTTTTTTCGTTTTAGAGAAGTTCTTAAATTTTTTGACCAATCACCAACATTATAACAAGATTTAAAATTGGGATTTCTAGATTCAGGATGTAAATTTATTTGGAAAGGTGTTGTAAAATCATGGTATTTCAATTAATATTGAGAAGTTGAATGTTTTTATGTCATCGAGGCCTGGGCTTTTATGAGAAAGGTTTACTAGGTTATTTAACTAAAATATCCTATATTTTATGTTCTCATGGAAATATTTTAATCACCACCTTAGTAATAGGGTGTATTAACTACAATACTACAATTTAAATATTACATATACCACGGGGAATGTTAATTTCATACTATATGATTTGAGCTATAAAATTCAGAACCATATTGTAAAAGAATCATCGGAAGAGTAGAAGATGATGGATCTATTTTCACATTTGCATATTATAGTTTATAAAATAGAAGATGTGGTTATTTTGGATAGTATTCAATTATCATATAATATTCTTGATAATATTATTTAGTAAAAATAGCTTGATGATGAATTTTGTAGAGTTAAATACTCTTTTATGATGGAGGGACATTTACTGATTGGTCCTTATACATGGAGTTAATTCTATTCTTCCATAATCGTTTTGTTGTTTCATTATCGGAAATAAATGTTTTGATGGTGGTTGGAAAAATTCTCAATGGGTAGTTCACCCAGAAAATAAAAATATGTTTTTGACATGTAGAAATGATTCTTTTTTCATGCTATAAGATGACACAACACTAACATTGTTTCATTTTGTTATATGTTCTAATAGTTCAAGGTTGATCTTTAGAAACATTTGGGTTTTCATTGGACACTTCCAATGCCAATATATAATTCAGATGATATTTCCATCGATTTTGTGGTTGTGTGATCATGTACCCATGGAAATAAGAATAAAAAATGGGTTTTCTTAATAAGATGATGAAATGGGATTAGATTATAAACATTCATGATACTACCAATGTTTATGAGTTGGTAAATCTATATTTTAGAGATATTATCTTCTTACATGGATTTCATTATTCTTTTGTTTCTAATAGAGATCATTTTTTACAAGTCTTTTTCGGATAGTCCTTCAGAAGCCACTAGGATATTTGATTATGTTGAGTATAATATAACATAGGTTGATGGTATGATAGATAGAGAGAGTTATTATGATTAATGTACATAGTTTTTATTCATATGTTCTTAACTTTGGTAGATCTTCAGATTAACATTAGGTTCTGGTTTAGATTTCCTATAATAATAGTTACATGTTCACGATCATAATTTCCCCTTTTGAGGCATTGTATAATAAGCCTTTTAAATATAATTTGTGGGGGTCAGAGATCGGTTTAATTTAATGGTAGGACCATGAATAGTTTTGAATAAGACTATAAATATTGAGTTGATTCTTAAAATAATGTTATGGCATAGAGATGTTATATATCTTATGCTTCCCTTCATCATATTCTACTGAAATATTTTGTTGATAATCTGGTTTTCTTGAATGTTTTTTTTATTTGGTTCATCATCATGTTTGGTGGAAAGGTAATATTTCCCTTAATTTTGTGGGAAAATATTAGGTTGTTTAGTACATAATGGAAATTTAATCACCATTTATCACTTGTTTCATAGTTGATGTAGATACATAATGTGTTCCATGTATCACAGTGGATAATGTATCTTTATGATTCATATCATGTTATTAGTTTGATTTATCTTGAGGTTGAGCCTAATTTATTTTTGATTGAGCATCTAGTAAGGATAATTGATTATAAAATTGATGTACATAATGAATGGGTGATACATTTTGTTTGAGTGATATTGGAGCATAGTTATGATACTCATGATTCATGGGACATAGAGGCAACGAGGAAAGAGTAGTGGACTAACAGTTTTTATATATAATATTCATAATAATATTTTTATGGATATAAATATTCTAATGTATGGAGGATTTAAATTACAATTATAATTTTTTGGTACTATTATACCCTTATTTTGATCATTCTTTGGTTGTAGGTCATTTAGGGTTTTTTTGGATGAAATTTTAAAATTAATGAAGCCACATGGGTTGTGTGCGAGGAGTTCATGATTTTGAACAACCTTTCTTCCTACTAGTTCCAACCATGTAAAACCATACAATGATGGTTTATTAGGTTGGGCACGGTTTGGAAAATTTTTCACCCGCCTATTATAAAGCATGAAACCCATTATATGGGGAATTGGTGGGGATAAATGTCTGAAAAATAATTAATCCCCCCCCAGGAAACCGATTATGTGGACAATTTTTTCTGAAAATATTCTAATAATTCCATGAACCCCTATTTCTTCTCCTTCCCAACCCTAACTATGGATTGGTTGTATTCCATGGTCCATGTATCTCCCAATAGCCAATTTTTTGAATTCCAAACTAATATTGAAGTGTATTGAGGATTGGATAATGTCATTTAATTCATCTCTAGTAAGGGTTCATCACCCATTTCTTCTCTTATTCTTGTTCATTTCTCCTCCTTAGTGTTTGTTATATATTAATTTTGGTAAGAGATCTAAAATCACATCTTTTATTTATTGAATATACATTTTATTATGGGATCTCAGTTACCAATGCACTTTTTTGGATTTTCCCATTGTAGGTTTTATGTTACCTTATCTTCTTGTTAAAGTAGGTGATTTTTTATGATTGGCCATTTGATTTAACCATGGAATTATAGACATAAAATAAATAATGTAAAAATGAGTTATGAAAAAAAATGTTATGTGAATTGGGATTTTAATTGATTTTGTATAAAATATGGTAAAAACCCCATAATTAAAATGAGTTGGGCTGTGATTTGAATTTAATGTGTATTTTTAAATTGACTTGTATAAAATGGATTAAAATTATTTCATAAGAACCTATGTTTGTTTTTAACATTAAAAATACATGAATTGATCAAAAACCTAGGTATTTATTTTTGATAAACAATTACAATATTGAAACAAGAAAATGGTGAAATTTTATATTAGGTAGTATTAAAATAATTTGCCCATTATTTATTATTTTTTGAAAACATGAAATTATATGTAGGTAGTCAGTTATTTCAGAGAAATAAGTCAGTTTTAGATTTCCCTAGAAATGTTTTGATGATTTACAACTATAACATAAAGAAATTTGAGGGTATTGTACCTAGTTAGATGTTTGTTAATACTATTTGTCTTGTGTTGGAGGGTTGTGTGTGAAAATTTCCATTATCTCTAAATGAGTCTATAAGTGTACCATAACATGGAACTATCATAACTCATTGTAGATGACATGTTTGAATGTTTTTATAATTATGCTAATATATATTCTATTTTTTTTAAACTAAATCACAAATTCCTTTTGAATGTATATAAATTTTTTTATAAGAAATTTTTATTAATAGATTTATTAAAATGTTTCCATCAATTGAAATGGAAAAAATTTTTGTTTTAAATGTGATCATATATTACCATGGATTTTTTATTTTAAAATTAAATGCATTATTTTGAGTTAATTATTATTTCATATTATTATGGAACAGTTGGTGAGAAATTATTGATATTTTAGTATACACCCTACCTTTTCCTTGAAGAATTTATATACTTTCTACTGTTAGTTTTGAGAAAAGGGAAGGTGCCACATGTAAGTGGTATTTTTGTTGGACCTTATGATTAGAGTGTCATGTCTGTGGGTTCCTAGGTTGTTTATAAAATTCATATTATAATTTTAGATGTAATTTTTTGGATTTTTCATTACCTATTTGACTTTGGTTGCAATCTCCTTTTTTGGATTTCTTTGAGTTTACTCACTTCATCCTCTTTCTTCTGATGTTTATGAGTAAAAATAATTCTATTTTTAAATTGTATGATGTCAGGTGCAAGCCTCCAACCCATTGGGATAGTTAACGCCCTTTTGGCTATGTTGAGATTGGATCTGGTGTCAGGGTAATATTTTTTCTGGGCTGGTTTTTTACATTATTCCTTATCAACATCCATGTAACACATTGGTGAAAGATGAATCACATCACTTCATGAGGTGGTCGTCCATCATACACACAAGCTCCATTATCATGTATCCTATAAAATGGAAACTAAAATATTTTATATGATATAATTACTCTTGAGTTATAATAATGTTTTAAATGAAATATATATACATTATATACCTCATCATACCCATCCATTGGATGTGGAAATTTATAAAATGAACGACATCCATTCGTGGGGTGATAGTTTACCATACACATGAGTTATGATTTCATAACCCATATGAAAGAGTTTTAGAAAGTTTCAGGTCATTCTAAAATAATAATATTATCCAATTACATGTATGAAAATTTGGTTATTATAACATAATGGTTTAATAAAAAAAATTAGAGGTGGAGAATGAAGTAAAATAGACACATGTTGATGAACATGAGCCCTTCATTGGGTATCCTACACAGGTTTGCACTGAATCCATTCATGGTTTGATTGATGCCCAAAATTAAGCTATTAAGAATATTAACGGTGAGTTTGGAAGATAATTTGGAAGGGTTAGGTTGTTACAAATTAATGAGGTTTGAAAATATGTAGATGGTAGTGACTGCCATTTTATAATTGAGGATGAGAGGTATTATTATAAATACCCAAAATTATTCACTATTGGTAGGTATCCCTTAGCTTATATGGATCTAGAAATTAATTATAATAGATAATATGGTTAATTTGGTCATGAAACCTCACCACTACCCAAATAGAAACACATTTTAAAAATATTTACCCTAGTCATTATGTTAACTCAATTTTACCCTTTCAGTTTTTCCATAGTAACATGAATCTTTCTATTTACCTAGCCAATTTCACTTTTAAAACAATAATTAAAATTAGATTTATTAGATAATTAATAATTACTAATTCACAATATTAAATTCAATGTAGAAAATAAACATCATATTTTAGTGGAAAATTAATTTCAATGCAAGTTCGTGTAATGAACAAACCACTATTTCATTCTTAGTCACAATAATTGATTTTAAAAACAATTTATTAATAATCATTGGTAAAATTGATTTGAAACTAATAGATAATATAAATTATTTGGAATCAAATATGTAACCCTTTTTTCCTAAATTCATATCAATGAATTGGAATAATTTAATTTAAAATTAATCCATTATGTCTGACTAGAAATAAAAAACATTAACTGAAAATGTTCAATACATTATAATGTATTTATTTAAGAAAATTATTATAAAATTAATTACAATGAAATAATTTTATTACTATATTAAAAATTGAATTAATTTTATTTAGAAACCATTTAATATATAATTTAAAATTTTATTTTTTTAAACTATAAGGCACCAATCAATTCAAAATCAGTATTTTTTTACTTTTAATGAAAAATGAAAATTTTTAGAAAGATCAAAAAAATATTCTCCCTAAGATAATTTTGATATTACAAATTATGAAATTTAGATTATTCTATAAAATTAATTTTCTAAATGTGGTAAAATTTATCTTTACATTAAATGTGCAAATATTTATTAAACCATCTTAAAAAAAATTATATTTTTTCAAAAAATAATCAACTATTTTAAATGAAACTTCATTAATTTATATTAATCAAAAATAAAATAAACATTTCTAAATTATATATTTTCATATGTTATTTAATTCAATTATTACCCTCAAATGCAATGGCTAGGAAAAAAATTTATTATTAAGTAATAATATTAAAAATATATTATTTTTTGGTAAAAATTGACGATACATATAATGAATGATTCTGATTAAAATCATTTTTTAATGTTACATCAGATATTCTCGGGGTTTCATACATTATAAGATATATAATTTATTGAATTTATTAAAAATAGTTAATATATCATAAAGCCTTAAGATATTATATTACTTTATATTCTTTATTTTGTATGTCATACACACTATCGATTATGATGTTCATAATATAATATTTTGTAATGGTGTATGTTTTGTTAATATAATAAACTTGTAGAAGAATTCAACAACACAAAACAAATGGAATCCCAACTCACAAAATGTGGGATTCTCTGTCAGACTCATAAATTATAACCACATTCTTTTGATAATAAATTTTGGATTTATACTTTGGGAACTAATTTATTCCCAAAATTATTTTGATTGCAAAAAATTTTGTATATAATATTATCAAAAGAAAAAATTCATGTTTTTTAATAATATTTTCATCAAAAGTTTTTATTACAATATTATTTTCACATCGTGTTATTACTTATAAATTCATTCAGTATGAACCAATTAAAAGTAATGGAATTTATTATTATGTTTTTGTATAAATATATAAAATATTAATAATACATAATATTATATTAATAATTTGTATACTTTATTAAATCTATTATTAAAAACAAAGTGTATTTCCAAAGGTTTTTTCTTAACAAATTATTCTTTAATAATATTTATGTAAATAAAAAAATTATAGTTTAAAAAAATACTCTTATACATACTATATGTATTGAAACCTTGGATTATATTTCATAGAAAATGTATCATTTTTAGATTAATATTCATTAAGTTACAAAAACACCCACCTGGGGAATGAAATATCTTAGGTTCATTGGAAACAATTACCAACATCATCTTAATTCAAAAAGGATCATTAATGTATCTCATAATGTTCCTCCCCTTTAGTACTCCCACATAAAATACATTCATTATACCCCTAGGAATGAAAACATAATAAAGGGGATCATATATTCCTAGTAAGGGTGGAATAGGGAGATACATTATAATAACATGGCCATATTGGTTATAGAGAATGATAATAACATATAAAAACCATACCCTATTTATGAAATATAATAATCTTGTGTCAATGCATAAGGAATAAAATTTCATAAAACACGATTCGGAAGGGAATCAATTAACATGAACCACGAGATCAAATAATTTGAATAAGACAAATAATTTATGCATACACACAATCACTGAAAATATTATGTCAAGGATTCCCACCTCTACATTCATAACATGATATAATTTAATACACCACCTATGTAACTTATTCATGCATGGGATAACCAATAGTATACACTCTTTTTCACCAACCACAGCTCCTAGGTAAGACATGCCGCCATCCCAAGTGGAAAACATTTCCTTATTGTGGAATGGGTTCACCCTCAAAACCATGTGTCAATCAAGGTTCACTAACTAGACCATCATAAAACAATCATCGTATCCACACCGATGAAATGAAATGGGTTTAAAATATATTTCATCCTATCTTAACCAGTGTCAAATATATAGGTTTCATAATAATTTAATTATTTAATCATAACATAACCCATGAAAAAATTAGTTGGTTTAATAAATCATTTATCATTCTATAACCGATGGGAAGAAAGTGTGGTTCATAAAAATCATGTTATCATAAATATAAATAATTATGATAAATAATAATTATGGTATAATTAGATCTTATCCCCAAAAAATAATATGTTATATAAAATGAAATCCTAAAATATTTAGAACTATTTTTAAATATCACATGGAAAAATTCATAAGTAAAACAACCTTTCTTTTAAAAACAATTTTTTTAAAATATTATTTTTCCAAAAAAAAATTATTTTAAATTAAAATTGATTACTTCTAAAAAAATAGTAAAAAAATTAAATGCATTTCATTAATATAATATCTTTTCCAATAGTTAAAAAAATTTGATAACACTTTCTATTGAAAATAAACTAAAAACCCAATAATGGAATCTTCTGGTCAATAATTTACATGAAAACACAAAGTTGTGTTCATATGGTACATGTTAAAATAATGATTCCTTCCACATTTTCAGTAAAATCCAGTCTGTCATTGGCATTTAAACAAAATAAATATTTCATTACAAAACATTTAGAAAAAATTAATATTACTGTGAAAATTTATTTCATAATTATTTTTAAATAAATGTTAAAAACCTCACTTAATACATTTTAAAAAGAATAGTTTTGGAAGAATAAAGGTTTCTGACTGAAAAGGTGATTTTTTTCATAAAAACATTTTTTTGAATTAATGATTATATAAAGTGAAGAAAATGAATTAAGATCATTTATTATCAATGAATAAAAAATTTTGAATAAAATTAATTAAATTTACTAAGAGTTAGATAATTATATTTTTAAATTGAATATTTAATCCTAAACAACCATCATAAATTATGACATTGTAACATAAAACCATTACAACTTTAGTAACATTTAATGATGTGCCCCATGAAAAAAATTAAATAATATTTCACATAAAATATCATTAGGTTATGTATGTTCATGATATTACATGTCAAAGGGTATGTATATGCACCTCGGGGATGAGTTTAGGTGTATAACATAATGTGTTTGTCAAAGAATGAAAATTGTGGCAAATATCCATTTCAAATTTGTTATATTTTCCAAAAACAACAACATGAAATAATTATCCATAAATACTTATTTAACGTATAGTATTTTTCCATAGAATCATAATAATATTCATTTAATTTAATTATATAGAACACATTAAATAAATAGGTGGTGAAGTAAACATGTGACTCATGAAAGTCAACAAGTAAGATGAAAACCTATTTCTCTAAGAAATGACTTAATTCGCACTCATTAGAACTCCTTTTATCAAATATATAAGTTTTTTTATCAATTTTTTACATATCTTTAATATATATATCAAAAAATATATTATTTACTCATGAACATTTATTATACATTTATAAAAATTCTCTGTAAATGTCACATTTTGGGAAAAACCACATTGTTTATCATATATGTTTTCATACGTTATTTTCATTACAATAACATTAAACATATTTAAATCAATTAAATAATAATAATAAATACATAATTATAATATTTAAACAAAAAATTAACTTTTAATACCATAAAATAAGGACTTTTTTTGAGAAATGAAGCATGTTACAATCATTGAGATAGAAGGTCATATGTACACATGAGTAATGTTTCAATTATTAATTTTCATTATAGAAATGATGTTATTAATATATTATCATTAAAAAAATATAATAATATCATGAATAATATATTATTTAATTCATTATATTGGAACATATCTTATAATTTCTGTGGTGATGAAAAAGAGAGCCACATTGCTTGGTGACGATGACAGTCCATGCATACACGAGTGGCGTTATCATCATTAACTGAGTGAAAATGTCTGATAAAAATTTAAATATATTATATTTTCCAAATGATAAATATGGTAGGGAGTTCATAATTATAACACATATATCGCATATGAAAATTAATATTTTCTTTATCACCATCCATTTAAAGGGTAAACAAATCACATCGTTTTGTGAGGTGTTAGCCTTATATACGCAGAAGGGGCATTATCATATTCTCAAAAAAGGGATTTATTAATAATTAAATGATATAATAATCCTATAATAATAATAACATCATTAAAAAAATATCTAATAATAAATCCATCATTATTAACAACATTTAGAAATAGTAATTTAAAAATAAATATCATACGTCCTCGAGGTGTTGGTCCACCGTACACACAAAAAATTATTTGGTAAGCCATTTGATGGAATTAGAAAATGTTTTAAGTCATGAAAATATTATGAAAACATCACAACCTATGGTACATACTTATTTTATTATATCATCATGGTTTCCAAATAACTAAAATAGGTTAATAATGAATTTAAATAATGATTCCCATTGATGAACATTACTTTCTATTAATTTCACTTCTTTATTATTGAACTAAATAATTTCCATGATATTTTTATATCCAAATAAATACTTTTAATATTATACGAGGTATTTTTAGAAGTGAATTTTTATGTAATTAATCTTATTATAAATGTCTTATAGTGTGAATAATTGGGGGTTGGTGGAATTTTATAATTTTGGGAGTGGACATAAATAGTATTATTTATAAGAATATACTATTATCACATTTTTGATATGTTATAAAGTTAAAAATTATAAAATTATCAAATCTTATGGGTTTCATGGTCCATATGTATCTTTAAAATTGTTTTTAGACAATTTTATAGGTCATTATAACCCTTACCTTTTTAATTTAAATCATGGGTAAATCCATTTTTATCTAAACGGGATTAATTAATTTTTATTGAATTCAGTATTTATATTGACAAAAATAACATCACATTAATTGAAATTATAAATTAATATGATTCCAAATATGGAATCGATTTTGAAAAATTCAATTCACATTATTGAAAAATGTTTATTTAAACTTAATCATGCATACGTGACAAGAAAATGGGAAAGAGGGGTTTTAAAGCCTCAACAATGAAATAAAAATTGCAAAAGAAATAAGTCATAACTAAAATATATAGTAAAATGATTTAAAATTAAGGATTATTGAAATTTTTTTATTCAATTTTTATATTACATGATAATTTAGGGAGACTACCATTGACCCAAGTAGAGGCTATGTCAGAAAGGTCTTGATTTTTTTATGCATGGAAGCTGATGTTTGTGTTAGGAATGAATGGTAGTAGGTACAATCATCCTTCACATAAAGATGGCATATTCATTGTTTTATTTTGGTTATATGAATTTCATTTATTCAGTTATGTTTAAAAATAACATAAAATAAAACCCTATACTACTAGTGGTAATGTTTTCAGTTATAACATCTATAGGAACTATTAACTCATTAAGGATATATATACATAACTCTACTAAAAATGGTTAATAAAATCCCTACACAATCCAAGAGATCATTCCACTAGTTCAATTTCAAATAATATTTGTGATATATTTTTTATGTATAATCCATTCATTAACTATAGAATTAAGTAACATTTAATTTTAGTGAAGGAAAATATATATAATTATTTTCAATGGATAGATATCACATAATTAATATTATCACACACCACATATCATTACCTTTTCATGAAAATGAATTATTAGGATGGAAAATAAAGTGAAGTTATAATGATAGGAGACATACCAATTATTTATGAATTTATTGATATATATTATAAATAGCATCTTTTACCTCCACAAGACATAGTGGTATTGTTCTTAGTTGAACTCATATATTGATCCAATCTAATATTGAAGAAACGATATATAATAGAATATTTTTAGTTAGAGGTATTAATGAATAATCATCAAGATGTTTTAGAAAAGTGTTCTGCTTGACCATTTGTTTCTCCTTTGGGAGAATATATTCACCATTTAATGAATAGTTTTGTATCAATGTGGTTATTAATTTTTTATTTAGAAATAAATTGAATCACAATGATGGAAGAACACAATTATATAATAATTAATTATTATTTTGATTAAATTTGAGGGCATATTTCATATCATAGTTGAATATTTGTTCATGGTATCAGCAACTGAGTGTGAAAAGGAAGATATTCAAAATAACATCCTCATAAATAACATATGGACATATTGTGTTTTTCATTCCTTTTAGCTTAACCAATCCTCCTTCCTTATAAAAGGGTTTGATAAATAGTGTCTTTATGGACAACCATGATACATTTTTTTGTGGAATTTTTTATGATGGTATAATATATTAAATAAAATAATTTGGATAATTTGTATCATCTTTAGATAATATTCAAAACACTTAGGAAACAAAATAATTTAGGTAAAAATTGAATATTTGAGTTCTTCTTATAAAACGTAGCAGTCTGGGGACATATTATACCCAGTGAACAAGTCTCAATTGATCCAAAAAATGAAATTTCTATAGTTGTGTGGCCTTGACATATAATAATAAATGAGACTAATAAATTCCTTTCCCTAGAAGGATATTATAAATGTTTTGTGAATAATATTTCAAGAATTTTTGACATACTAACCTTATTAACACAAAAAAAAAGTAATGTTTTTTTTGGACAGTACAGTTTGAATAAATATTCAATGAAATGAATATGATGTTTTTTAGTGATATGGTTTTAAAATTACCCTATAACAGAGAATTATTTGTCATATAAGGGAATTTATACACAAACAAATTGGTATTTGTACTCTTGAAAAATGGGAAGTTACTTTTTTATACATCATTATAGATAAAGACTCTAGAACAAAATTATATTAACCATTACTTTTATTAGTCCTCTATTAAATTTGACTTAATGGTATGGATTTAATAAATTTTTTGGGGAGAAGTTATATATATACACCAACTAGGAGTGTCAAAAGTATATATTCAAACAAAATAAACTGAAATTGTGATAAACCAGATGATTAGATGTTCTTAAAGACAATTATTTTTTATAAATTATCACCCTGGAAAAGAAAATAGTGTTGATGATGTGTTATATAGTAGTGAAGCCAGATTTATTTCTAGTATTAGTGTTGAATGACATCCATTTCCCAAGTTCCATGTAATTATGGAAGTAGAATTAAAAAGGGAAGGGACACCATCACTCTAATCCAAAGTTATTTCCTAATGATCAATACATGAGTGGATCAATATATCATAGATAAGTAATTCCATGTTACAAAATATGATATAAGAAATAAAAATGTGAAAATTTATGAGGTTAATATTGATCAGAAGGATTATTCAGGTTATCTTCGAGGTTACATATTCCATTAATTATAGAGGTTGCGAAATATAAAATGGGAGATTCTTATAGTTCTGTCTACACGGTATATTCCATATTTTCAAAAATAAATATTTTTCTATGACAAAATTATTTTTGGGATAATTTGAAATAGGAAACTTATAACTTTACATAAAGATGTTTTATTTTTAAAAAAAATAAATTGGCAGTGACAACTACTAAATGTATGGATACAACCACCACACTTATCACAATAGTAGGTAAACAATATCATATTGACATCGTTATTTTATTTTATATGTAATAAAAGGTAAATTGTTACATTTTTGTATTTATTTATAGATTAATAAACTCTTCTCAATTTAATTCCTTATAAGAGGATATACCCATTGATCACATTTTCCATCTTTAAATTCCAGAATTTCTTTGGTCTCAAGGGGAGCCACTATTTAATTATTTTTACTTTGATTCAAAAATAACATATAATTACTAGATGATCATTAAATAGGATATGAATACTAAAGTAATTTTTATAAAAACCTATCATATTCAAAAATATTGATATTCTAATAAGATTATTCAAAAATTGAAATACTTTTTTAGTGATCTCTCAATTGATTATCAGGTGATTTATGATTAACATATTTCAGTAGTAAATTTATTATATTAATATAGTTTTTTTGTATACTATAAAAAATTTTCATTATGAAGAAATCTATGTGAAAGGGGGTATAATTCCAATATATTACGATGTTGTTAGTGAAGGAAAATAATTAGTACAACAAATTTTTTTAAAAAAAATGGATAATATACAAGTAAACAAAAACATATATGTGCTACATAGATATTATAAAAGAGTTATGATAAAAAAATTAATGGCATATAATTTCAAGTAGGGGATCATTTATTCCCCAAAATATCACCATGTAAAGTGGTTATGATATTTGGAATGAACATGGAACATTTTCTAAAGTACATTGAACCATTTAAGATTAAAAAGTGTGTTTTAGTAATTTCATATTGGACAGTAATACCTAAAAAATTCCATTTTTTATGATTTATTAAACATGTCATTGTAATGAAAGTATAGGTCATACCAAACACATATACAAGCCAGAAATGGTAGGGAATTGGAACCCTATCAATCAGAAGATGAAGAGGTTATCTATAATCTTGATGAAAGTGATAATTTATTTGGTAAAAATAAAACTCATCATGAGACACTATTATACAGAAATAAAACTCTTTAATAAGAAACCAGAGATCTTTAAAAATAAATAAAAGTTAAAAAATTCAATTTATTTTAATAGATAACCCAAATATTTAGGGGAAAATTTTATAAGACGTTGAATGTAACAAACCAAAAAAATTCATCATAAAATAAATCATTATCACAATGACTATTTTATTATGTTTTACAAAATAATCACATTGAATGAATTTTATATTTCATTATTTATCATTAATTAATGTTAAATATTACAAATATAAATAATATTGGGTGGTTAATCAAAAATAGTAATGAACACTCTAACATAAAAATAATAATAATGAATTCTCTAAAGAAGTTCACCCTTGAAATAAAAATATTAAAATAAATATAAGAGCTATAATCATGATATAAATTATCAAGGAATGTGTTGTGCCTTTATATGTGATGCATAAAATGATAAAGTATTAGAATATTGGGTTATATATAGATTATAATAGGCAGTGGGATTGTGAGTAGTTAATTTTTACAAGACCATTTGGTGTATATGTTAATTAGTAAATATTACCACTGGGAATTATGAGCAGTGTAACTATTATATATAATGTGTAATGATGAGAAATATTTTTTGAATAAGTGAGAAACAAGGGTCTCAACATATAGGATCATTCCTGTGGAAACCCATATATCAGAACATTAGAAGGAGGTATAGTCATTGGTTTTTCCACACGAACAATGTAACACCCCATTATTTTAAACATATTGATTTTTTCATATAAATATTTATTTACATATTTACTAGTATGATATTGTTTCAACACCTAAAAAACATAATATTTTATTTCATTATTTAGGAACATTAAATTTTAGAAAATAAATATATCCATGATAATGGATACAATTACATTAGGATAATAAATAAATAAAATATTAAACAATGAAAAAGGAAAAATATGAATCATGTTGAAATATGTAAATTTTCACACTCAGAAATGGACCCACAAAAAATACAGAACATAAGTAGTCCAATTTAAATTTCGTAAATGAGAAATATAAAACCTTTATAGGAATTGAGTTTAATGATCAATGATTTATTTAATATATTTCTATCAGAGGTAATCTGATTATTAGAACAGTGACATGACCATTTGAATAGTGAAATAATTTTTAATAATGGTTAAGTAACCATTTAGAATAGTAACCTAACAGTTGGAATAATAATGTGACTTTATGATCGGAAAAAAATTATAACTAAAATTTATCATTGTAAATTGATTAATTAAAATTTTATTCCCTAAAATAAATATCCAAATTAGACACTCAATGAAATTATAAGTAAATTTTTAATTTTATGTATTTTATCATATTTCAGAAAAAAATATATAATATAATTAATTATTATATTCAAAATAATAGAATATTGATTTCATAAAATGAAATCAACTTTTAAAATTTTCATTTTGAATTTTTTTATTATTTGTTTGTTTCTAATTCTGAATAAAAAACATCATTTTTTAGGTGAACAACAAAAATAATTTATCCATGTAACCGGTCTATTTTATTTACAAAATTTAATATGAAATAATGACCGAGTCAATTATTTAATTGAAATAATGGGAAAAAAATTTATATTTCTTATAATTTATGAATTTAGAATTCCAATAATACAATTTATATTATAATTTATAAAGAATAAATAATTTCCTATTAAATAAGTTTTTATTTCATAAAATTTTATTTTTTATAAACTATTTAATTTAGATTATAAAGGATTATTTTGTCTTTAAATAATATATTTTTAGTCAAATATAATTAATAGGTAATAATATATCATTATTACACGGTTTTCCTTGGAAATTATCATTTATTCAATGATTTATCCAAAAAATACCTCTCTCTTTATGATTAAATACAACCACTCACATCCCATGGATAACTACTTCATTTCCACATAACAAATCCAAATATCATCCCAAGAACTATCTTCTACGCCCCTATGTTTATATAATTTTTTTTCATCTAATTAAAATCATATTTTTTATAATTCTAAGGGTTATAGAAACAGAACAACATTATAAAAGATGTAATTTTCTTTTTTTTGTGTTTATTTCATTTTCCTTTTATAATTAAACATCATCATATTTGTTTTAAAAAAACAATTTTAAAATTATATTTAACTATGTTACAATAATATTTATAATCACAATATCTTCTAATAAAAATTTAAATTAAAATATAAATAAATATTATATATCTGACACCATTCTGTTTTTTATATTATATCATCAACAATCGCTTATGATTCCATGGTAACATTACATAGTATCTACTTATCAAAAACCATTTGCGATTGTTCTAATAAATCATTTATAATATATAATTGTATAAAAATAAATATTTATGTTTGTTTAAGTTAATATTAATAATTTATATGATGCAATAAATCAATTCCATTAAATTAATGAAAGATCTGTTATTTTAAAAAAAATAACAAAACATTTCACCTTTAAAAATGGGAAGTTTGAAATAGAATCCAATGAATATAAAAAATTATTATGATAAAGAATAAAAAAATTCAATTCTATTTTATATATTAATAAGTATAAATTAATTATACTATAGAAAACATAAAAAAATTAATCATTAACTTAGGTATGTGTAATCATGAACTGAACTTATTTTGGGTTTATCAATTCATTCTCTTCATATTCAATTTTTAATTTTATCAATTACATAAAAACCATTAAAATTTTCATTCACTTTTTATATTCTATGGATGTTGATGTTTCTACCTTGTTTAAGTAATTTCTACGACCACTATATAGATTTTTAAAAAATTCTTTATTTTCTATCAAAACTCTTTGATACCTATTTAGTCGTTTATTTGTAAAATTACAATGTTTTATTATTCCACCATAATATATCACATATTCATTTGGAAATCCCCAATGTATTTTTTAAAATTATTATTTCTTAAATCCTCATGAAACTCATCCATTTCCATTGGTTTATTTCATTACTATGATTCTTATATAGACTTATTCCCTATTACATGGATGCTGATGAGAATTTTACATTATGAAGTGTGGTCTTGGAATTGTATTAATCCCCCAAATAATTAGTTAATGTGATATATCTCATCATATTAGTTGTATTACTCCATAACATAATGGTATATTTTTTCCCAAAATTATGATGATATGATTTATAGAAATTTGTTATATGAGAACATGATTCTATATTTTTTCACAGTTATATGTGTAATTTGACTAATATGTTATAATGATTCATTAATATACATATTCCACATTGAATTTTATTTTTAAATCATTTACACATGTATATGATTATAATACCATGCTAGTGATGTTATGATTATAATTATTCTCCCCTATATACTATTTCTTCATGTCTCTTATTCCTAATTTTCTAATCCTCTAATTACTGGGCTATGAGATCACCCCTTTATTTGATGTATATCTTAAAGGGAATTAATTTAATAAAGAGTATATGTGATCTATTATGAGGAATATAGTGAATTATTGAAGAAAGTATTATGTTTTATTATGTATAACTGATGTATAAACATTATTTTCCAATTATACTAAAATATTCACAATTTTAATGTATTTATATTATGTTATTTATCATAAAAATTTTGTAATAATCATGTTATAAAAATATCAGACACAATAGTTTATGTCCTAGGCACTGTTTATTTTTATTTTTTTGAAATAAACACTAGAAAACATTAATGAAAACTGATAAGGATAATTCTACATAAATTAAAAAACATAAATTTTGATAATTTAAAAAATATGTAGTCTCCAAAAATATCATCCATGTATGGATACAATTAGTTGAATTGGTTCTATTGAATATTCAACTTTTTGGTTATAACCAAGAAAATGTTATGTTTTTTATTAACCAGATCACCATTATGGGAATGGTGAATAGGCCTTATAATACTCCTGGTTTAACACACAAGATGGATATTCTCTCATAGATTCACATTAAATTTTCAATACATTAGAAAGGATATATATCTAATGTAATTATTTCAGAAAACATTATAAATAGTTTAAAATACTTGATCCTAGTCAGGCAACAGACCACTATGAGGACATACCAAGAAGTTCTATGGAGGAGAAGAAAGAGCACTTGAGAAGGTCTCTAGAAGTGGAGGATGTGTGTGAGGAGGTGTGGAATCTGAATCCTTACAGTGCACTAGGGCCGAATGACATACCTGGTTTATTTTACAGGGTGGACTAGGACCCGGTCAAAGGAGATTTAGTGAGAGCTGTGAGGGATTTTTCCCAGGGAGGGAACCTTATGTGCATATCTAATGCGACCAAGGTGGTCCTGATACTGAAAGTGGGTAACCCCTAATCCAATGTGCCTTAGATTCTAACAATAATGTTCCACATTCCTTAAAATATTATAGCTATCATACTTAACAAAATTTTACCATCCCACTTAAATACATGGATGAAATCGATGTATTTTGGATTCATCCAAGGGATATCAATTCAAGGTGCAATTGGAGTTGTGCAAGAAATAATCTGAGGGATTGATAATAAGATAATCGAGAATAATATGGTGATTAAACAGGAAATTTTTAAGCCCTATGGTATAATTTAATAGGGTTTTATATTAATGTTTTTGGGCTACATGGGATTCTCAAATTGGATATGTGACCTTATATTCTATTGCTTCAGCTCGGAATGGATTTACACCTCATTTTTGAGTCAATAGTTTTTATTCTTCAAGCATTGTCAAGGGATTTGGAAAGGGGACCCTATTTATCCCACATTATTCATTCTATATCAAAATGTTCATAGTTACTATATAAATAAGTGTGTGTGTACATGAAAATTTCATCCTTATCAGGATAGAAATGTTATTGCTGGAATATCTCATCTGATGTTCGCAGAAGACACTATCCTTTTCATTAATGTAATTAGATGATCATTGGTTGGAATAAACAGGCTTCTTGTGGAATTATTGTAAATGTAGTGGGAAAGTGATTAATATATAGACAAGCCTTTATTATACTTCTAATGTAATCTTGGACATGATGGTGACTGTCCGAGATGATAACATAATTATGAGGAGAGGATAATTTCCCATAGAGTACCTTAGATATTAGGTAAGACCATTCTACCTTCACATTCATCACATTGAAAAGATTGTGGGAAAGTGTATGGGATTCATATTTAATAGGAAAAATAGACAACTTTATTTTTGAGGGCAGAGTACCCTTTTAAAAAGTGTTTGGGTTTCTATCCCGATGCATCTCTTTTCAATCGTGAAGGACCCAAAAAGTGTGGTTTATAACATGGAGAGGATCATGGTATCAATCATATGGGATGGTTATTTGGAAGGAAAAAATCAATGGGAAGCGGAGAACTAACTTTCAAGGCCTATAGAAAAAATAGGAACCAATATGTGGAGTGTCTTACAGACCATGCATTGGATTCATGCTAAACTCGAATGGAATGATATGGAAGGATGCTCACCCTCGAGAAAGATTATACAAGATAAATATGATCTGTATGTGGTGGTGAAGAGGTCTCAGCCGTTAAATATTTGGATTCATATTCACTAGTATAGAGAGTTCATGCATCCACACTCCAGGTTGGTGACGGGGAGATTAGATATGAACTTCTGTCATCAGGATTGGGGGGGAGTATGGTTGTGGTGTCTTGGTTTCCCCACCTTGGATATGTCATTCACTTATATGTGTGGTCACCCAGGCTTCATTTAGGCCACTGTTGATGATAATCAATGCATTGTCTTCAACAATATTGTCCTCAGTGACGTACAAGAAAAAATTATATTCACAGACTCTTCCTCGGGTGAGTTCTCAATAAAGGAATATAAAAATATAAGGAAGGACCCAATCACGGGTGATCAGTGGGGGGATACATTGTGGTGTAGGGGGTATTTCTACTAAATTAATCCTTCTGATGTGGCGTGTAATGAAAAATGTGATGCCAATTAGTGATAAAATCCAGGCTCTTGGAGTTTTATCTAGGTGGCATGAACAAGACGGGATTCAGGAGAACTTTTTCAATAGGTGGTTTAATGCCTTTGTAGAGCATGGTCTAGAGTATAATGGTCAGACTATCATCATTTTTGCGGGTTGTTGGATCATTTGGGAATCTAGGAATGACGCTCGACACAAGAACATATGCGGCACCGACACCAGTATTTGTTTCAAGATGAAGAACACCATGATGGATTTGTCTGGTGTGTGTACTGAGTGCCATGGCTCTCTGTCAACAAGGGATTTCAACCAATGGGTTCACATTCAGACATGGAGGATAGGTCAGGGGGATTTGATATTCTAGAATCTCCAAGGAACTAGGTTAAAACTCAATATGTATGGCTCCCTCTTCAGTGTGTAAATAAGGGGAGGAGGTGTCATTCGGGACAAGAGGGGATATATAGTGGCTGTTTTATCAACTTTTTATAATAGAATTGATGTTATTCCGGATAAGTTAAATTCCATAGTAATAAGGATGGATTTATGTGAGAGACAAAATTTAAATTTGAAGTTAGTAGAAACTGACTCATTGATTCTCTATAAAGCACTCAGTGAAAGTGGTAGTTTCTCTTGGAATATAGAATATTTTTTTAAGTGAAGACATCTATTGTGATTCCACATGGAGATCACCCACACTTGGCAAGAGGGGAATGCGGTTGTGTCTTTCTTGGTGTCTTAATCTTCTACAACTCAAAGCATATCATTCTTCCTTAACATAGGTTTTTATCCGTCTAGTGGCAGTATTTTTTTATTATTGATGTGTTTGGGCTCCAATAAATTACACCCCCATTATTTTATTTTATTTTATTTTTTGATATGTTTCAAAGTCAATAAAAGTGTCATTATTTATTCAATCATTCAGTAATATTTTTTTCATTACCTCTGCTGATGAAAAATAAGAACTGGTTATCTGATATTCTACATTATGGTAAAAAGGAGAGTTAAATAAGAAGAATATGTGAATGATGGTATGATATCATGATCATAACATTTTAAATCCATACAATGTATGTCAAATATCACAATCATTATTCAAGTCATATAGATTAGATATTGATAAGACATGAGTCATGAAGAAATTAAATAACATGATACATGAGAGGATTACATTGGAATAAGACATATACATCTGGAATATACATAATCCTAGATAATATTACATCAATGATATCCTCCAAGAAATTTATAACTTTTTATTCTTAGACTAACAACCCATGTACCTTCTTTTAGAATTGGATGACCTCTAATGTACCCTTTTTGGGGATTAGGATAACCAATTGTCAACCTTATGTGCTCACACAATACAAGTAATTACTCCTAAAATTGGAGGGGTATATATTTCCCACTCATCACATAACTGATATCATACTTATGTTTGCGAAAAGATCAAAAAAACATCATATCATAACACATTAAATGAAATAAGATTCATGAGAATTTAATCATAACATAACATGTGGAAAACAGATAGGTTTCTTAATCAATTCATCATTTTACTATAGAATAACCAGTTAAATGTAGAATGTTTTTTAAGAATCATGGCATTATAAAACATTATATTAATAGATAATAATGTTATCCTTGGTTTATATCCCTTGTAAAGTACTAGTAACATCAACAAATTTCATCATATACGGAAGATGATTTTGAAATATTATTTAAAACATTTCATGAGAAAAATACCCTTTACCATTTGAAAAAAATAACGTTTTAAAACATAAAATAATTTCAAATTCTATTTCATTGAATATAATGATGATACAATATAATGGAATATTTTAAAAAATATATATCAAATAGGAATACAATTTCATTAATGTTGTAAACATCCAAAAAATATTACTTTCATACTTCTTGTAAAATAAAGAATGGAATTTTTTTCTTAAAGAATGTGAAGATTTTTTTTTTGAAAATTTAATAAAATGTAAAGCATGGGAATCAATTAATTTAATAATAATGTTTCCTAATAATAAACATTTTAATTAAAAGACTTATATTAAACATGGATTTGGAAGAAAAAAGGGTTTTCAACTAAAGAGTCAAGAGGAAGATTTTTTTATTAATATTTTGTTGAGATATTTAGTATATAAGGAGAAAAAATTTAAGTTAAACCATGTATTATCATTTTATAAACAAAGTAAATGAAAATTAGTTACTTTATTTAGAAATATATCAAAATATTTTATCTTCAAAACATAATCATATACAATTCTAATAAATGATGTGATTTTAACATAAAATAATTACGACAATGGTAACATTGAATTGTAAGACCAATGAAAGGATAATGGTAAATATATTATATAATTTATTTCATTTAAATATATTCAATATATTAATTCTAAAATATTTCTATATATTCACCTCATAAAAGGCGATAGGTGAATAACATAGCATATGTCTCAAAGGAGACAAATTGAGACTAAGATCACCTACCTTAACTATTATCTTCCATCATACAATATATTTTATTATAAATCAAATAATGAATACATGTATATATATATATCCTACCATTTTCGATTCAATTATGACCATTTATTAGTCATTTATTTACAATTCCATTTTAAAGTTGCATTTTGAGAAATAACTGGTTTGTTTTTCATGCATATTTTGATTTTTTAATTTTAATACTCAATGTTTCATCATGGTTCTATAATATCCTTATTTTCTAAAATTATATAAATATGATATATATTAATTTAATTTATATTTATAGAAATATATAAATTAGGTATATAGGAAATAAAATACATAATCCATGGACATGATAGGTCAAAAGTACAAATGAATAATTTTTCTATTTTATAGTAGTATTGAAATAATGATTTATAATTGATATATTATCATTATTGAATCATTTTTATGTCATATATATCACATTTTTTCATTGAAACAATATTTATCACCGTTCATGTAGTTCATGAATGTATCACATCGCTTCGTGAGGCGGTTGTCCTTCGTACATACATGTGATGTTATCATAGTACCAAAAAATGAAAGTAAGACAGTTTAGGTAATATAATAATTTCAAAATAATATTAATATTATAAATATCATATTTAAGAAATAAACACATCATTTCAGTCTTGATATATGGTAATGGAAATTGATTAATATTAGTCAGTGAGGCGGTAGTCCGCCTTCCACACGAATGAAGATTTGGTAAACTATTTTAGGGAATTAGAGTTTTTTTAGGTATTTCCAATTAAATTAAAACATTTTATATTATGTATTATAATTTATTTATTATATCATAGTCTTTAATGATAATTTTAGGAGTTATAGGATGAAATAAAAGAAAAATTATCATTAAAAAATGTGATCTCTTTATTAGGTAACCTTCATATGATTACACCAAAATCCTTTATACATTTGAAAACTTCCAAAAATAATTATTATATGATTATAATATGAAATATTGGAAGTTATTTGTTAAAATTTTGGCCAAAATTTTTTTTTATGGTTTTTATAAGAGTGTATTGGGGGTTTCCATTTATTTGTGAGGTTCGTAAAGAACATCCCATTTTTTAAAATAAAAATGTGTATCCACATTTTTTAGATTCCAAAAGGCTGAAAATTAGTAATTATAGATGAAATATTGTATAAGGATGAATTATGGTCAATAAATAGTCATTGGATAGGTTTTGGGGCATTTTTAAACACCGTCATTTTTTCTTATCCCACTTGGTAAACTCATTTTTACCATAATCACAGTAATCAATTTCTAATACTTTTTATATTAATTATGGGTAAAAAATTAATATATACTTGTTAGATAATATAAATTATTTCTGTACAACACATGGAGTTATATTTCCTAAAATCCATTCACATAAATGGGAAAATTATGTTTAAAATTAATCCCACATGCTTGAAAATAAAGCAGGTAGTTAAAGAAAAAATGCATAAAAGTTTACAAAGTTGTTATATCAATATTCAACATAATAATGATTTGAATGAAATAAATTGGATTAATATATTTTTAATTTAACTAATTTTACATTAATAATAAATAATAATATAATTTAATATTTTATATAATATAAACGAAAAGGTATTATTCAATTAAAAGTTTATATTTTTCACTATTTAGAAAATATGATACTATATAAAAAATCTAAAAAATTCACCCTTATATAAATTAAAACGATGATTTAAAAATTAATTTTATTTTATTAAATTTATTTTATAAATGTTTAAAATATTAATTTTTTTACTATTCTAAAAATTGAATAAAAAATATTTTTTTAGAATAGTATTTTCAAAACATATACAAACATTAATGAAATTTTAGTAAATTTTTATTAATATGTTTTCTTTATATATAACATTAATCCATAATATTTATAATGCATTAATTACTATTTATATCACCAAGTTAAATGTCTAGTATATAATTATGTGCTTTGAAAAAATTTAATAATATATCTTAATTTTATTAAAAATCAATTTTTTTGCAACTCATGTTGAACTATTTATTGAAAGTAACATAAGTTATCTAAGAACATAAATTTATTTGAAAATAATAGTAAATAATAATCACCAATGGTTTTACTTTATATCCTCAATAATATGAAATATTTCACTTGAAATACATCAATATTATACAAATAATGAAGATATATTTTTGTCATATTTTCCTCAGATTCCCACATAGATATTATAAATTGGTGGTTTCACCAAAAAACAATGTCTATGTGAGTGTTATTGTTTCATAAAACATTATTGGTTAGATCCATAATATCCACCTCTTATTCATCATGAGAGATATCTTTCTTTGGTGAAATTACCATCGAGTTAGTATATATAAAGGAATAGTTGTATACATCCTCATGAGAGTTACATAAAACAGATCATAAACGTGAGAAATATTTAGTATAATTTCCATGAATTAATAAATTATATTGATATGATAATTAATTTCAAAGGGATTAAAATACTTAAGGCTTAGTTTCCCATTTATCTTGAGTCTCTTAGACTAATTACATGGAATAATTTTTAAAAACAACTGTTCAAAAACCTCAAATTTTTTGTCTGGAATATTGTTTTAATAATAACTTTTATATCGAAAATATAATGACATGAAGTATTATTAAATTAATTTAGCATTATCTATCATTTATTCTGATATATCAGTCCAAAATAATTTTTTTTCTCTAACATCATACTAGAACACTATATATCTACATTTATTTCCATATATTCATTCATAATAATCCTTATTAATACTTATGTGAAAATTATTATTTAAAGAAACATAATCTATAAGAATGTGTTGATCCAAATTATTTTTGGAATCCAAGGAAAAATATCTCAAAAGTCCCCTCATTGGTCTGAATTTTTTTCCCTAACTGAAAATATTTATAATGATGATATATTGTGTTCAAACTCATCACTTTATCAAGGGAATATTGAATAATTCAATAGAACATTGAGGTAATCCTTATACCCTAATTAAAAAAATTGGGTTGTTGTTCTCCATGAATCCTTACATCATCCTTAATGTAAATAATCGAACTCTAATCCATATAGAATTTTTATTCGAGATCGATGATGTGTGTTTTCTTTGTAAGGTTATCAACTATAAAGAATATAGAATTTTTTCCTTTATATTTTTTTGTATTCCCAATTAAAAAAATAGGGTAATGTTATTCCATTTACAATCTCGTATGGGTAATGGATATAATATCCCCATAAACATTTGAATCTTAGCCTTAACATGATGACATACCAAGAACTGAGATACAAATTGTGTGATATTTATTATCATTCAATCCCACTATAAATATTCATTCAAATCTATACACTTATTCATAATTCCTAGATAAATAATTTATGTTTTAATATGAGATTCCTCTATCAAATACTTATTTAAATATAATATTATATAATGACACACACGGTTCATAATAAATTATAATTCAATCATTATCAAGGCTAAACATGGAATAAATTTGAACATTTTTTATTTTCTCTATATATTCTTTTTGCACCTAATTAATCATCACTATAATAGATAGTTGCACATTAAATTAATTAAGGTAGGTTATATCCCCTTGATTCATTACTTATAGATCTATTCATTTCAAATATAGAAATATTGGGTGTTTTCATAATCATCATGGATGTAACGTCTTGGATCCGAGTGCCACCCTAAGTTTCTCTGAACCTAATAGGTCACATGACCATAATCACATTTCCAAAAACGACAGAGGCTATTTACTAGTATCAATGACTAAGTTGTAATATTGTGGAAACTATGTCCTCATTGGAAGAGTATACAAAATATAATTAAAAATAGTAAACAATAATTTAAGCAGTAAAACTATACAATAGAAGTAAACAATGAAAGACTAAACTGAATCCAACCAAATACACAATATATATAAAGATATATTCAAGGGGTATATATCTTTAAAAATAACAAGACATGTAAAAATGCTTGAAATTAATATAGAAACCAAAATAACAAGGAAATAGTAAACTCTGACAGCATCACGAGCCTCGGTTTGGACTCATAATCAACAACAACAATATCAATCAAATACCTAATGAAAATGGTTATTTCCTTTATATATACCTGGAACCATATAATTATTTTGGGTCCATAACATGACCCATATTGGGTGTGAGATTAATCCTATTTAGAAACCACCAAATATTTATTCCTAACTATAATTTAATATATATATATATATATTTATATATAGCATGTAATATGCAGATATGATGTAATAAACTATGAATTAATCAAAAATAATTCGTCCAATAGTTTTCAATTGCCTTTATTTCTTCTTTATTCATTATTTAAATCATGAAAACTTGGTATCTAGCCTAATATCTATATCCCATGTGTAATAATAACATATAGACATCTCAGAAGACCATATAAATAATCATGTTAGACCGAGTCCTAACTTCTACTTTGTCTCAGCAAAAACATCATAATCAATAGATTATTCTATATTGACCCATTGGAATTTTCTCACAGTCTATCGACCTTATCTAACAAAACAATATTTCATTTAATAACAACCTTCTAAAAACCCTCACTATCTAACCCCTTTGGTCTCACATAACTCTATTCATTTAAAATCCACATCCCGGGAAGCTCTCATGGTCAATACCCCTTGGTCAACATATCATCAAAAAAATTATAAATTACAACTTGGGTTGATCCCATGGTCTAAACCCATGGTTCAATTATTACCTAGTTTCTCTCATAGTCAATACCCCTGGGTCAACCTATTTGTAAAACATACATATATGACCCTACCTCAAGAAGCTCTCACAGTTAAATTCCCCTTGGTAAAACATATAAAATTCATATAACATTGATTCCGTATAATTAGTAACTCTATTATAAAAAAACAAAACATGATAAAAAAGTAAATATAGATAGGAATCCTAGAATAATTGGACATAAATAATCAAATAGGGGAAATATACCCATGGGGTGTCCCATAACAATGTACATAACCTTATGGATGATCAACAACCCTTAATAAAAAAATCAAACCATAGCATGTAATAAATAAGGTTAAATTTCAAACCACACAATACCCCAAATGTGGGAACACAACACATGAAGCATATATAGACCATGAAAACACAACTAAATGCATAAACCACCTAACTTGATGTCTTGCAATAGAAATCATTGAACATCATCCCTTGAATCGTCTTAAAAGGGAATATATCTACAAAAAGATGAAAAAATTTCCAACCATGAATAACTCGTGATAGATTAAGAATTTGGAAGAATTGAACTAGGGGTTTTGAGATTTCACTATTGGGATTCCAATGCTCCCGAAGACGTCTCAATCAGAGCTCAGACAAAAATCAGGAGGGGTTCTATGTTTTTCAGATGTTACGTCGCTCTCCTACATGATCCACGGGGAGAAGAAGACAGTTCCAGACATGAGACATGACCCCACACAAATATATCAATTGAAACGAATACTACATGGTGTGTTCATTAAATGTAGATACTATTTAGTAGACTTAACTATGCCCCACATTAAGAAGTCCTCCATGTCACAACACAACCCTATACATGGCCGTTACACGGATATTACATGGATGTACATGGAATCCGACTACACAACATGTACTTATATATACAAAATGTGTACATAAAAAACCTCACATCTTCTTTATTCCCCAAATCATCCCAAAATCAATATCCATGCATGAAATGAAGATTCAGGTTCTTACAAACTTTCCGCCAAAATGGGATTCATCCACAAATTTTCCGTCCATGGGTTGTGAAGAAGAATCTATGAACAACTCCAGCCATTGTGAAATCACATCATCCTCCTTCTCCAATGTCTCGTTATGCACCCTCTCATGCTTCTATAGAACCCATACCAAAGGAATAGATTGATCATGATTAACCTTCATGTTTCGATCCACAATCCGAATATGGTGTTTCTCGAAGGACGCATCCACATCCAAAATCATCCTCATCAGGTTAAAAAAGTACAGACGGGTCTGAAATGTAATGCCTTAGCTGAGAAATATAATTGATGACATGAGTATCCCATTACCAATTAGGTAACTAAAACCTATAATAAACTTTCCTAACTCTCTCTAAAATATAAAAATTCTCTTACATATCTTGGTTAAAGCATCCCATGTCTCCTAATCTTCTTGTGTCCCAACTGCGGTGTGCCATGACTTGTAACGTGATATTTGACCTCAAACTCCAACAATCAAATTCATTGATCAATATAATATTTATACTGAGATAGTACAACTTCCATCCTCTTCCTAATCAATGCCACCTGCTCAGTGGTCTCTTGGACAGGATGACGTCGTAGCATAACATTCTCTCATGCATCCAGCCAACATAGGGGTGATCAGAATGACCTACCATAGAAAGCCTCATAATATTCAATCATAATCATTACCTGAAAAAAATTATTGTAGGAAAAATTCACCAGGGGTATGTGTCTCTCCCATGATCCCCAAAAATCTAGGATGCATGCTCGAATCCTGTCTACCAAAACCTGTATCAGGTACCTGGACTAGAAATAGGTTCGAGGAAGGTAAGTCATACTCAAAATTACATGTGTCCCCAAATCCCTATATATTCCCTTCCATACATGAGATGTAAATCAGGCATCCTTTTATAAAATGATAGAGTGCAAAAACCCATGAAAATGTAAAATCTCTTGGATGTAAAACTTTCCCAACACATCAATATTAAATGATTCTATGATCATAAGGAAATGTGCATCCTTCGTGAGCATATCGATAAAAATAAAAAAACAATCATTTCCTCAAGGAAACATTGTTAAACCAATTATCATTTTTTTTAACGCAAGCATCTGCATTTATTAAGAGAAAGAAAAAAGGACAACAGAGCGGCAGATGGGGTCAAACAACAAACATGCCCTCATCCACCAAGAGAAAGTCTAAAGATCATAAAAAGACATGTCATTTCCATAATCAGAATCACCAGCAGTCTCCCACTCAGATTGAGACTTGTCCCTATTGAGGATTTTCAAGATATCCAAATCCACTTTCCTTGACACCTTAGACGATGATCTGGTAGACACAGTTCTAGGTATATTAGTATAATCCTTACGTGGTCTCCTCTTAATGGGAGGACCTTCACTTTCAGTAGTTTTTGACTTGCCATTCAAGATTGCATCCTTATAAGAGGCATGACCACCGTTGCCCGAGACCCTGATCGGGGAGCGCGCCTTCCCTGCTCATCTTCAGAAATGTTCCCCCATTTCTCAGGCAATTCAGATGACTGAAAATGCTTCTGGATTTCATGTTGAAAATCATCATGAAGTTGCACATCACCCTGCTTAGAGACATCAACCTGGTGAGAATCAGGGATCACCCGTTCTGGAGTCCGCAAAGGTATGTCCTCAGCTAGAGGAACCTCTTTAGCCAAATCAGATCGAGTAAAAGAAGGGCCACTATGAGCCTCCTTCGGAGAATCATCCATAAAAAGCCCTTTACCATGATCAGGAGCCGGCTTTAGAATTGCATCACCATCATGAGCAGAAGACTTTGGAAATATCGAATCCTTCAGGTTGGATTTCCTGCGACAGAGGAATTTTGAATGTCCTCTCACACCACATTTCTCATAAGACATATTCTGCCGGCATAATTCTAAAGAGTGTCCAACAGCCATGCATACATTGCAGAAAAGAGGCTTTTTTTCATACTCAACATCAATTTGAATGTTATCAGAAGGGGTGGAAAGAGTTACCTTGTCGATCAAAGTAGTACTAAGATCAACCTCCACCAACATCCTAGCAAAATGACCAAACCGAACATCCTCAGTTTCTTTATCAAGCCGAATGGGAGTCCCAATTGCCATGCCAGTATCATGCAGAATTTTGGGATGCCAGAGGACCCAGTTGAGCCCATGCAAACGAATCCAGAGCTGAGAAAATGCATTTCGTGCACGCGAGACATTAAAATCCATAGACCATTCATGTAAATGCACCCATCCAGGTTTTAGAAACAAGGTTCCAATGCTCCATGCCCGAAGCTTCAACTCAGAAGATGGAAAAAGACAATGAAAAAATCCTCGACCAAGAGAAACACACTTCCAGTTAGAAAATCCCCACAAATTCGAAATTCTGCAAGTCAGATGATCAAGCTTCCATGGATGTGCACCTTTAGGAAGAACAATACGCGCAATGAATTAATTTTTACCCATTGACATTCGCTCTGCAAGCGCGGCAGGGTTAGCTTCAACATGATCTGAAGAACCCTTACGAAGAATTCTGCTCGGGCAAGAGTCCGTGAACAAACCCAATGAACAGGATCCATCTTGCTTCAACCGGGAATTTTTGGCCCGCACCACGCCATTACCAAAATCCTGAATCACAGAAGGGATATCTACCACAACACCATCTCGATGTCGCGGAGCACCACATAACAAAACCAACAACATCCCGCATAATGAACGGCCACCAATACTGAAGATGTAGATCTCAGTACATCATAGTAACATCTTGATCAATATCCCATATAGAAGAAAAAAATTATCTCAATATATCATCGTGACTGTATGCAGACAGACAAATGCATCCATGAAATAGAAAAATCTCATCCTCTCCTATTATCCATCCAGGAGTAGGGTCCTCGCCCGACACACCCTCCCATCAGACTATGCCTTAATAATCTGATAGATGAATCATTCTCACTCAATCTAGTATATTATCAGTAACAATTATATTATATAGAAACATCTTCCCTTGTTTTTTGTGCACCTCCAAATTCATCTCATAGAATAGAAACATAAGCTTCCACTCACATATGGCCTTCTGAACAGAATGTATCTGAATTATCTATATCAATGAATCAGAAGATGTGCTTCATTTCCAATGCATGTAGGAATACTCAATTCCAAAATACTGAAGGTACTAAACCCAACTTCATTATCTCTAATTAACATTACGCTGAGTAATGGTATACTTAAGGATTTTGTAGTCAGTTTATAAACAAATTTCCCTCCCAAAAGATAATGTCTTGAATCGAATAAATCATTCCCAAATGCAGACTACTCGATATCGTGTATAGGATAGTTCTTATCATGTGGACTCAACTACTATGACCCATAGAAAATGACCCATTCCCCATTCATAAGTATCACTCGCATCCTGAAACCTGATGAATTGTAATAAATGGTTTCAATCTTACTTGACTCAGGAAAAATTAGTATTGGTGCTGGAGTCAGTATCACTTTCATCCATTGAAATAATGAATCAAAGGAATATACCCACATATAATTCACACCCTTCATTGTTAGGTATTTCAGTGGCACTGCAACATGTGAAAATTCATTAATAAAACACATGTAGTAAGTATCCATCCATAGATAAATCTTTACCAAAAATAAGTTCTTTGGATACTCCCTAGAAACTACTACTCCCAATTTTATTAGGTATTTTGAAACAACTTTCTCTGAGATTTCATGACCTATGATGTTAATTTGGTCCATATAGATGTGTCATTTTGGTATTATAGCATATAACAGATGCTTTCTCTCTATAACTAATCCAAACTCAAGATGGATGGAATGATCGTGTCATCTGTGAGAGTACCCCATGATATGTTACAAAAATAATACCACAATAGAATACATTTAATAATGGAACACTGAATTAATCACTTCCATGAAGACTAATGGATCATTCATGAGACTGATTGGCATATCCAATTACTTGTATAGACTATACCTTCTCTGAAAGGCTGTAAGAGGTATATCTGAGGGTCCAACATGAAAATGATGATAAACAAATAACAATAAAATATTTAAGACCACCTGGGATCATCAAAGATGATCAAAGATATCATCAAACCCAAAAAAGGGATATTGGTTCCTAACCATCAACTAGTTTATCATCAGATAATCCACACAATGTCTGAGTGTACCATCCGCCTTCTTCAAAGAATTGATAAGAGAACCCCAAAGAGAAGTACAGGGACAAATGAAACTCTTTCTTACAACTCCTCTAACTACTTCTCGAGATCCTTTAGCTCTATTTTAACCATCATATATTGAGGAATGGACACTGATTATACTCTTAGAACAAGATCAATAGAGAAATCCACCTATCTCTTTAGAGGTAAAACATAAAATTCCTCTCGAAAAACATATTTGAAATGATCCACCACTAGAGGAAAGTCCATCCGATAAGTCCTCTTTTCATCCAGATATAAACTATCAAAATGGGATGTAATCCCTCCCATCCCATGATGCTCGGGTCCATCTTGGCTCACCCATATATCATTTTCTTCCTTTTCTTGAAAAGACCAACCCTCTAGTGTTTTGAAACACACCCTACTGCGATAGTAGTCAATAAAGTCCTAAAAGGAGACCAATGAGTATGTTCTAAGAATTACATTGATGCCTTCCATCTATAAGGTATAGAGGTCCCATAAGAAGTGAAACGCACCAACAACAAATGGGGACTCCGTGCACTGACATACATTAGTCGTCATAATCCCCAATGAAGAGTCTAGCATCAAAACATCATCCGACATGAAGATGCAAAGATCAGGGCTATCAACAACAAAAATATATATAAATATATGGGAAGACACAATATCAAAAATGGAAGAAGAAAAAACTGAGGAAACTATAATAGTATCTCTAACTATAGAGGTTTCAGGATCCTTCTTCTACTGGGTCATTTGCATCACAATAGTCAGACATATATTGTGGCCCTATGACCCTGTCTGGATACCCTAAGTCGATCCCCTAGATATTAATGAGAACCTTTCAAATGGAAACCATGTCTGTAAACACCTCTTCATCTTGAAAACCTCTAATTCCAAAACTTATGAGAAGCTGGTGGTCCTTAAACTAAACATAGAGTCATAACAGACCCCTTATCACTCATTGTTCGTGAGAACTTCCTAAAAGAAATACCGAATGTGGCCCATACTGTTGAAAGATTAGCATTTGACTAGGTTCTTCAGGCTATGTGGTATTATATTCCCACACTAGTAGCACACCACATGGATACTGCAAGAAAAATATTATGGAAGCTTCCCATGGCGCTTCCTTCTATTGGTCAAAGGATTACCAACCCTAGATACTGAACCTCCCTGGCTCACACCTCCTAACTCCCTCAGATTATGCTCGATAATTAGCACCTGGTTTTCTATAGTAGTCCCTGAAGTCATCCTGAATACATTCACCATTAATCATATGTCATACATTAGACCATCCTTAAACCTCCTAGCCAGTGATAACTCGTCACTTCCCAAAATAGGTGTGAAGCGCTAAAGCTCCCAAAAAATAGAAGATTAATCCATCACACAAATAACACCCTACTCCAAATGTCAAAACTCTCATGAAAAATTTTCACATGACATCCATGTGAATATTTAATCAAATAAGGACATCTTAAAATATTCCCAATTAATATTCTGATGACATCCCACCTGTGAGATAACATCCAACCATCTTTTGGAAGAATCATGTAGCATGTATGTTGTGAGATTCACCCTCCTCTCCAATGGTGTCTCTAAATTCTCAATGATATAAAGATTTTCCTCCAACTATGAATATGCATCTTTTGTTAGTTTATCCCCTGAAAATTTGGGAGGATGATGATTCTAGAACACTCATGTAACCTCTTACATAGTCGAAGAAGGATGTGGTTCTCCCTAAAAAGAATGAACCATCCTAAAAAATCCTTCACAGAATAGTCCCTTACCACCTGCATCTGGTATAACAGCTGGTTCCAAGATGGGCATGATAGGAGGATATTCTGTTAGTCCTTGTTCTATCATTTCCAGTGTCTTATCATAGCATTTTACCTTGAATACGACCGGATTACATCTTGGTGGCATGACTCTACAAGGTCAAGCACACACCTCAGTTAAAAAATTGAAGGACAATCACATAGAATAGAAATAAATTAATAAGAGAATGAAATAATTCAAATTTTTCAAAATAAGATTGCAGGGAATGTAAGATCACTACATGGAGTGTTCCCTTAATCCTTAACATGGGTTTGTACCTCATCCAACCTAGTCGTGTAACACCCCATACACACAGTGTGTTCATCCAAAGATATGGAATGTACTTGATTATTCCCTCCTTCCCATGTTTATATAAAAGGATAGAACTACACGATTCTACAACTATAACACTACACAACTTGTTCAACCTAGACTCGATGTGTACTACTTATGTTTCATCCACCCATGTAGTTAGTTGCATGGCAGGATACGTGATCATTTACAGCATGGTGTATACTCCCAGTACACATTTTATGCTACAAAATGTTTATAATCCATGTACCTCCACTCACACAATCACCCATATGGTCATCTACTACAAGGAGTGTACATTTGGTAAATGGTGTGACTTAAGAAATATTATTTCCTCTATAATAGAATAACACTTGGCATGTGTTCATAACATCACAATCCGTGTAGTCTAGGTTTCTGGACATTATTCCTTTGAAACATCTCTAGAACACTCAACATCATAAAATTTTTACAATTCATTCCATGTTCCAATCCTTGATATCCCATACTCTGCATTAATAATATTTTGACATACTTATTCACATCATAACATGAAATAATTCAATTATAGTTCAAAATCATCTAACAAATTCAAATCAAAGAGGGCCCATAACATCTTAGGGACCAAATCCTGGTGTCCATACAAATGAAACTATACTTATACCAATACCCTATCAAAATAGTAGGTATATTTTTCATGAATCCAATCAAAACAGAATTCATATCTAACTTGACATCTATTACACCCACTTAAAATTTATAAGGCAACATAAATGGCATGACCAGAATGCATGGCATGTGATATATAAAAAGTTCCTATATGATGCATGAAATAGAATACCATAATCGCATTAGGTTTCAACATAAATAGAACCAAAATGATATTAATCATAATATCACAGAATAACTGAATCACACAATGGTGAAATCAAATCAACTGTAACAACTTCAATATAAGAAAAATTTCAATATTTAATGTAACATGTTTTTCCTATAAGTGGGCTAGGTACTCCCAAGAACATATTATTACCAACTACCTATTCAATCCTATCTGAGTATATTGGATCCAAATAGAAAGGAAAATCTGAAAAAAACTCTTTTGATACCAATTTGTAACTTCTCGAATATGGGTGTTTCCAAAAGGAGCCTCGAACCTGGTAGGTCACATGACCTTAAGCACATTTCTAAAAATTCTAGAGGATACCAAATAGTAGATACGGACAAGGTGTAATATTGGAGAAACTATTCTCTCATTAGAAGTTTATACACAACAAAATAACAAATAGTAAACAATAGTAGATGTAGTGATACCATACAACAGAAGTAAATAATGAATTACTAAATTGAATCTAATATAATATGCAATATATACATACATACATATATATATGTGATACATGGAATAGGTATATATGAAAAGAACCCAACAATTCACATTGTTAGAAATCAATACAGCAACCAAAATAAAATTGTAATAGTAAACTCCAATAGCAACGTGAGCCTCAACATGGTCCCACACCCTCCAGCACTAACAATAATCAAGTACCTGAGAAAGAAGGGATCTTTCCCTTATATATACTTGGGTCCAAAACATGACCCAAATAGGTTGTGAGATGAGTCACAATAGTCATCCCCCAAAATATATATGCCATTCTTTTAGGGAATATATATAAATAGCAGTCAACATGAGGAAATGATGATATAAAATAGGAAGTACTCCAAAGTAAACAGTCCAATAGATTTCAATTACATTCATAAACACTTATTATTTATCCTTTTAATCATGTAAAATAAGGATCTAGCCTAACATTTATATCCCCCTATGTAGTAGTAACATACAGACATCTTAGGAGACAATCTAAACACTCATGTAAGACTGATTCCAATATTGTGCTTTGTCTTGGAATATATGTCAAAATCATTCAATTATTTAACAATGACCATTTAGGAATGTTATCACAGGATATCCCCCTAGAATAGCACAACAATAATTCATTTAATAATGACCCTCTAGGAATCTCTCATGGTTTAACCCCTTTGTTCCAACTTATCACTAATCATTTACAATTGATCATATGGGTAGCTCTCAGGTTCAATACCCCTTTATCATAACAGTGTTAATAAGATATAAACAAATACTATGGAAGCCCCCATGGTCAATCCCTCTAGTTCAATGACCCCCTAGAATCTCTCACAATGAATACCCATATGTCATCATAACAGTAAAACATAGATAAATTAACCTACACCAGGAAGCTCTCATAGTCAAATTCTCTATGGGAAAACATACACAATGCATATCATAGTCAACTCGTGTATTCATTTACTACATCCTAATAAAACAAGTCATGGAAAACAAGGAAATACTTACAAGAATGTTAGAACAATTGGCCATAAATGATAAAATAGGGGAAACACACCCATGGGGTGTCCCATAACAAGGTACTGAATCATACAAATAATCAACTAACCTCAATCAACAAATCAAATTATAGTAGGTTAAAAACATGGTTAAATTAGAAATAATGCAATACCCCAAATGTGTGTATGCGATACTTTATGCATATATAATCCAAGACAACACAAAAAAGGGTACAAACCACCAACTTTGACGTTGTTCGATTGATATCCTTAAACATTATCCCTTGAATATGCCTAAAATGTTGTATATATACGAAATGATAAAAAAATCCCAACCTAGAAGACCTCACTAAATAGTAATAATCAACAAGAAATGCTCTATGGGTCTTAATAACTCCCTAGTTGGATTCCAACACACCTGATGTCATCGTAATCAAAGGTCAGATGGAGAATCGGGAGGAGTTCAAAGTTCATTGGTCGTTCTGTCACACTCATGCATGTACCATAGGGAGAAGAAGATAGTTACAGACATGATACACGACCCCACACCAATATATAAATGAAAAATAAAACTACATGTCAAGTTCATTAAATATACACTTTGTGTAGTATCCATAACTGGGACCCACCTTCTGCAGTTTGTGAGGTCCCAAAACGGCCATGTACTCAGACATCACATGACTAGTAAAGGCTATAGGTGGAAACTGGGTACACAGTGTGAACTCATAATAGACAGTATGTACATATAAAAACCTAACTTTTTATTTTTTTTCCTCAACACAACTAGAAATCAACATCCATAACTAAATTGAATATCTAGGTACTTACAATGGAAAATATTGCATGAAACTTTTGACTAAAATCAACATTCACCATTCTCTCATTCCAAATGTAATAATGTATTGAGTATTCATAATAATTATTCATATATTACCATCTTCAATGTAACATATTAAACTAATTCTATGTGAATATTTACTTTATTGTTTTATAATTGTCGTATATATTACATTTTTATACCTGAAGATAATTCCTCAATATCATAAAATGAAAAATTACAACACCTTCCTCAAAATCATTAGTTTGTTTATTTTTCGCATTAATCATCAATTTTCAAAAGGCATAAGTTATTACTATTTCATTATTTATATGAACACATTCTGAATACATGTTTGAAACATAACTATAGATTAAATTCCTTATCCACTATAGGGTATTCTAAGAAGTGGTGAACTGACATATATTCTCTTTAGTTCCAAAAATATTTAGTCACATTCATCTATCTAGTGGGAATATACACCCTTCTATGTCTACATGGTAAGTTGATTAGATAGTCATGAGAAATTATCCAAAACACATATATAATATCCCACTAAACCAATAAAATTATATATCTCAATCACTATGGTTTGTTGTGGCCAAAATTCAATACCCTCTTTAACTGATGAATCAACCAATATAGCCTCTCATGAGATTATGTGACCCAATAAATGAAACATTTTTCATAAGAAATTAAAATTTGGAAAATTTGGAATATATTTTCCCCTTAGTTATAGATTTTAGTGTATTTACCAAGTGATTTTCATTATATCTATTTATATTGGAATATGTAATAATATTGTCTGTAATGAATTCTATAAACTATTCAATTAAATCTCTAAAGAGTCTATTAATTAAATCCATAATGATACTGGTGTAATTAGTATGACGGAATGGAATAAAAATATATTCACAGTGTTCATAGATTATATGGATTGTTGTATTGGGTGTAGCCACTTTCTTGACCCTCAATTGATGTTATCCAAAATGAATTTCTATATTGGAAAATAATTGAGCTCCACACTGTTGATAAAAAAAGTCATCAATATTGGGAGGATGGTACATGTTCGTGATCATGATATTCTTCATCTCCTAATAATCAACTCATAGTTTCATTGATCCATCATTATTTGAAAAAAAGAATATGTGCACCCCAAGGTGACACACATGGCAAAATGAATCCATTATCAATGTTTTCTTTAGTTACATCTACAATTACATTAGCTCTATTGGGTTCATTTTGTAAGGTGTCGTTGAAATTGGTGTGGAACCAGGCAATAGTTCTATTGAGAAATAAACATCACGTTTTTCTAGAATAATAATAAAAATTTCTGTAAAAAGATTAATAATTTTATGGAAAATAATCATATCATCAACGTTGAGTTTCTTTCCAATCATCCAAGACATACACCCATTATGAATGGGAATTAACAACCATATAATTGATGTGATATATATCATAATTTTATACATATCATCACATTAATAGATGATAAAAGGTTATTTTGTAAAATCAAATGTTACATCCTCTCCTTGAAAACTTTTATGGTTTTTATATAGATAAATCCAATCCATGCCTAATATGAAATAAAATTCAACTAGAGGGAGAATTAAAATATTTTCAGGAATAAAATTTTAAAAAAATAACCATAGAGGAATCATAAACATAATATTATATAATCACACCATTATATTTTTTTATTACTTATTCAATATATAATCCTTAGGTTGAAATATTGATACCATTATAAAATTTATTCGTTATGAATGAATTCCAAGATCCATAGTAAAATAGTAAAATAGTTGTTCTGGGGTGAATGGTGATTGTACCTTTCACATTGTTTTTATAACAATACTCATCTAAAAATTTATATCACGACATTTCCATTTGTCAATCCTATTAAGATGTTGTTGGTGTTGATCCCCATTATTAACCCTTTAACTTGGTCACTTGTTTTGAAAATTCCCATACACCTCAAAATTGAAACCCTAATGTGTGGGAGGTGCGTTTTGTTGTGATTTCTCATTATTTATATAATTATGATACTTTTTCCTAGAACTTCAACATAGATCCAATCATTGAACTTAATTTATAAAAATAATACTTTTAGTAGTCCCCTTGTGAAAATTTTCTCCATTGTTTTTTTAATTCTTCAAGAATAAAGGTATTACGATATTTTTATTCAAATTATTAATAGATTTTCCCTAGAAATTCAATTTTCTATCATTTTCATAATCATAAGATTTGTTTGTAACTCAAACCTTTATTCCTACCTTTATTTCACATCAACAATATATTCACATATAATGATGTATCTTATGGATAATTCTCATTGTAGACATTCTTTTATGCCAAGGAAGAAATAATAATCCTTATTTTTATTTTAGATGATAATAATTGAAGCATACACTGAATGTCCAATAGAATTATCCTCATATGTACCAATGTAATCATCATACTTTTTATTTAGAGCAATCAAAATCATTATAAATCAGTTTATTAAGAATATAATTAATGTTCTCATTGAAAAATAATTTCTTGAACTCATCCCAATACATGAATTCAATTTCATCCCATTGCCTTGTATTCTTGAAAAGAGTACACTATTTATCTACTTAACTTTTTCACTTACCCAACTCAGTAGACACTACATTTAGTGCCTCATGCCTGGATGTTATAAGACATAATGTGTGCCTCCTCTTACAATTAAGACTTCAGACGGGGAGTGCATATCTATAATGAAACATTATGGTGATTGTACCCACTTATCAGTGTAATGGAACATCATAAATAAAATCAACAGATATAGTAACTATAATGAAAAATTAAATGGATAGAATGTGATATATGACGAGTATAAAAAGGGAATATTTGATAAAATAATGATACATATTATCTAAATCTCATGAATTAATAAAAAATAAATCCATAACTAAAACAACCAAAAGACCCCTAACAATGACCCGAGCCCCATCCCAGTACCATCCTTATCTTCTCCAACCCATCATTCTATGCACAACCATACACCAGGTTCCTATATAAAACATATATTATCCAAGATGTTCTGTATTATTAGGTACCCAAGTTCAATGGCAGCCTGTGTGGGGTGTGGGTACATCTTAGTAGGCCGCCACCAACAGTGTCTATAGAAATACCCAGACTATGAAATTGTGTATTCAAGGGAAAAAATTTAAATAAATAAATAAGTATGAAATGAAATCTGTTTCTCATTATAAAAATAAGTAATAACCATGTTATTCGTTAAATTTTTTAATTACATCAAATAAAAAACTAACTCTAGTCATACTGTTTCTTAATCCATAAAATTATGGGGTCACATACATTAAATCTCTATGGAATTCACTAAATATGACTTATTAAATTCCCTGAAGCCTCATTCTATTATTAAATCCATGTACAAGTGTTTGAGAAGCATTGATCTTCAATCTGACATCACAAACCACACTATGTCCATACATTGGGAAATATAGAACATCATTACAACATCCAAATCATACATTTCATAACACATAACGTGTATCATAAATCATAGTAGTCTAATAAAATTAAATTGTTAGGGGTATATATCCTTATTTCAACTCCTTTACCCACTCATTATAGGGGTGGGTTTTATAGACTCATTCAAACATGGTTCGTGGTTATAGAACTTCAACACATTACCCCACATACCTCCAAGACATGTGAACATGCTTCTTTAACCATAATACATTTACCAAAAACAAACCACATCCATAAAAAACATTTTTCATTTACCATTATAACCTATTAAACATACCCCACTTATACTGTGTAACCCATTTAAAAATATAAAACAATGAAAAACACCCCCTTTTAATATATTATCCACTTGAAAAACATTAAAATAAAATAAATTTCCTAATTCAATGATATCACAGAAATAACATTACTCATTTAAAATCATCTTGACTCTACCATTTAAAATAACTTCTTCCCATTAATATAAAAACTAAAACAAAACCCATGAATTTTGTTCCCATTATCATACAATCATAAATCATTTTTTACCTGAAAGTGACCACACCCACCATTTAAAATCACCATTTGAAATCCATTATGAAGAAACTCTTTTCAAATAATTTTGAGGTCAACACCTCCATTCAGAACATTATTCATTTTACAAACATCAATTCCTTCCTTGAAAACCAAGGTTTTGTAAATACCTGAAACACACCATTTAAAACATTTTAAAAAACCCATTGGGTACCTAAAAATCTAACAAGAAATCATCCATGTTATCATATTAACTAATCTTGTGTTCCCAAATAAAAATCATAACCTATTTATTTTCATAATAACCCTATACTAATGTCTCACCACTTGTTTCAAAATTTCCAGGTGTTCGACATACCCTATGGGTATCCATAGGTTCAGTCTCACATCATTAACAAACCCAATGGAGTCCCTGAAGTGTCTTTCAACTAAATATAGGGTACATACCACATTCCATTGTCAAATAAATTAGGATGAAATTAGATGGTACATTTTCCCAAGCACTTACACTTATATAACATTAAGATTGTGGGAAAAATATTAAAGACAACCTACCTCATTCATGTAGACAACTGCTAGATTAAAAATATTCATCGGTTAGAAGTTAAACAACCATCAAATTGTTATCCATAATTTTCTAGAAATGAAATGGTGATAGGGATTTAGAAGGAGAGGAAACTACACATGACACAACTACAAGAAATAGAAGAAAATACCGTTTATTACATTCTCATATCATATATTCACACTAAATTGAATTCCAAATACCTTAGTATTGAAGGAGAATAACCAAATTAAGTAGAGGGGAATTCTTCTTCACCACCCAAGTTATATGGGTCGAATGGAGGAGAAAATAGGGGGAGAATGAAATATGATCAGAAGGAAAAAATGGGAATTTAATAATTTTTTTGGGACACACAATTTATAAGAGTTATCTATATGGTTTGAAAGACCATGTAGTGACCATGGGACAATCTATGCCTTGAAATAGGTATAGCCACAATGTTTCCCTGAACATGCACATAGATTGTACTAAAAATGCACCAATAGTGTGTTACACACTATTTGGTATCACTTCTCCTCATTTCTTATTCCAGAACCTTTGAAAACCCCCAACATATTCCCATACACCCATGAACCTCTTCATTATATGTAAAAAGTATGATTAACCAAAATTTAAAAATGGATGCACCACCACGTATGATCGGGATCTAACAACCTCCCCACCTTATAATGGCTCATCCTCGATCCATACTTCTTAATCATCTTTAATCCTCGAAAGCCAAAGGTCGGGCTAGAGGCCCACCAAACAACATCCAAAATCAATGTTTCTCCATAAACTCAATAATTTAGTAACAACACCTGTATCAATGATATAGTCCTACCCCCGAAACCATTTCCCCTATCACGATCCACAACCATCGCCTATTTCTCATTGAGTATTAATCCACCATAGCTCATCATTTCCAAAATAAAAAAAAATTCTATGTACCTTCACTGAATCACAACACAAGAGTATACTGAAAATCCACTACACTACACTTGTAAATCCAATCAGAATAGAGTTAGTCTGATCTTATCCACTACTCATGGCCAAAAATCATTTTTCCCCATCTTGCATATTTTCCATAATAATAATAGTGATACATGTTCTGTGCCACTTAAGGGATACATAGATTCCAACCACCTATCATGACCTACATTGGTTCAAAACTTTATTCCCAATGACCCCACTCAATTTCTGAACATCTAAAGTACTACCCAAGAATGACCTAGATCTCTCAATGTAATCAACCTACCATAAAAAAATCCATCACCCATAACCGACACTAATACACAATGATAGATATTAAACAAGTCCATACAAATCGAAACAGTGGTCACTTCATTAATTTATTGATTTCCCGCAATGGAGACCCCATCATATTCCTTAGTTTAGTACCATCATTTTTTGAGGTTGAGAACATCAATCATCATGAAAGAGACCAATAGTACCTCTAATCAACATTCACAACATACCCTGTGTGTTTCCCAAATCACCATGACAAAATATCCACAATAACTCTTCCCTAATGTATTCTACCTTGTAGATAAAACTACCCAGAATGGTAGTACCTTTTCATATCTCAACCATGGAATAATTTGTTCTTCTTCAAAACTAATTCTCATTATAGGGAAAAACATATCACTATAACATTAACAATAGGAATCTTACAACCCACCAAATCTATTCCATTTTACGTAATTAGGTCGGGTTATTCCATTAAACTCACTTTGTGGGATCCAATATTATGATGATGACATACCACCCCATACATAAGGAATACCACCATCATGAGTCCTTATCACTTAACTCATTCCTACATCATTTTTGTGAACCTTCCAAAGTACATTCTAAACCTCTGGTGAAACTCAACTATCATAGCATCCACAACTCCATGAGTTATTGTCGGGGTCTATAGAATCCACAAACATGACTCTAATGTGATCACTGAGATTATATTTAAAACCATCCCAAGTTTGAATCCATCACTCAACACGATCTTCCACCAAATTTGAGACCCCCTAGCCTTTCCCAAAGAACCCAAAAATGCACCTCAAAGGATTCTAATTGAAATATTAGAGTCACCACATCCACTCCATTGACATTTCCATACATCAATGACTAACCTACCATCCCTAACATGGGATTATCATTCTTACTACTTCTCTCATGAAATTTTAACCCCCTCAGATAACACATTGATCAAAATAAAAAAACCTAAAATGTGGATATAGAAATTCTTATTTTATTGTAACATAAAAATGAAACATCATTCATTACGCATTCTTGGATTATAAGATTGTCACCCAAGAAACTTTTCAATATCTATTCAATCTCGAGGACCTCTCTTGTAACTGGTTGATGGTGTACTCTCCACTATATATATCTAAATATATCACTCCATGGGTGTATCCTCCAAGAGGTTCTATTCTACTCCAAAACAATTTTTAGTATCTAGGAATAAATCTAGATCTCCCTCAGCATACCTTGGATGATGTCAAGATATTGGAAATGATGAACACTAGCAAAAAGTATGCTATGAATTCATCAACAAATTCCACTCTGAACCATCCATCACTAATGTAACCTCCCAAAATGGGTACCTCATGACCAGTTAAATTTATCATGATTACCTACCTACTAACATCTCATTAACACCCTCCCATCCCAATTCAACATGGATTTAAAACTGAACACATGATATTATTAGGACCCTCTACCTAGTAGTTGTGCACCTATTTTCCAGTGGAACTTCCCCTTCCACAAATCATGAGTACTTTTATTAGTACCCTAGTTATTTAAATTAGAAACAGAATGATACCGCACTCCAAGAAAACCAATTATATATCACACAACAAAACTTCCCCATTTTGTTTCAAAGAAATCAATAGGTAGTTTTCCCAACCCGCTTATTAACCCATATAAAATATCATTATCCATTCCCATCACGTGCCCTCATCTGGACCTAATCAGATCCCTTGAGGAATCACACATTCCTTCCACCAAAAAATGAACCTGACTTCGGGTCACAGATGCCCTATATTACTTGACCTATTCCTGAATTCTCATTTGTGAAACTAGTTATTCTACTAGACCAGTCAGCTTCATTAAAATATAGGATTCCTCAACATCTTACCCAATAACCCAACCATTAATATAACCAATTCCAACCATATAACCACCCTCACCCTAGGTATCTTTCATAACAATAGAATCCATCCATTATTAGGACACCCATGCCTTATCCACCAAAAATCAATATCATCTTTTGCCTCAAACACTGTGAAAACCATATGGTCATGTATCCAAATGATCATTCCCTTCACAACCACCATTACAAAAAAATTACATAAGGACTCAATTGCTTCACTATGGTGTGAACAAGAAGTAACTATAATCTTTAACCAAATTTGATGAGATCAATAATGCATCAATTCCACCTCTAAACCAAACACCTTTCCTTCACATTCCATGAAACCTGCAATATTGGTCTAACATCCCTCAAGGATACCCTCGATTCCTCAAGACCATCAACTCATAACCAAAAGTCAAGATGCCTCACCAAAGACATAAACATCCAACAAATCCCTCTAGGCCATACCTGAACCACAAAACACTCTTTGTGTCCAGTATCCTAATTTATAAACATCAAATTATGCCATACACACCCAAAAGTACTGGGAACTCATGCCAACCCCTCACCAAGGTCACTATTAATGTAAAATGTTAAAATTTACAAAAACTGAATTAATGCATAACAAATACCATTAGATCTAACTCTAGGACCAACACATAAAACCTCAAACAAATTACTGCTCACAGACCTAAATTATACACACATTTCAAACACACCGTATATTAAAATCCATAAAAACATTAACAATATGTCCCACACTTAGGAAACAAGCACACATACGTCAAAACCACATGCCAAACACCCACTCTATAGTCTAAAAAACTCAAAAGGTCTCAAACCACCAGAGTTTCCACTTCCACATTAATTGATATCATTTCACGAAATCAACGTCACAACCTAACCTAAGTCAAGAAAATATTAAAATCCCATTAAACATAACATACAAACCCATAATGGTCTTGAATCCTGTAAACTAGGTTATCAAAACTAAGGTACTCCCACAACCCAAACCACAGTTTAAAGGGGCCCAAAACAAGAAAAAAGGGATACCAACAACATGTTTCCATAACTGTTCCATTATTTTTCATTTTTATTCGTATTTAAATATTACCATTTGAAACACACATATTCAAAATTCAATACATATCATATCAAACCCCAAGAATTGTTAGTTTCAAAATTTGTTTTATTAACCCAAAATTTCCACAATACAAGATTTAGAAAAATTTATATTTCAAATAAAATCATAAACAACCATTTCATGTTGAGACCAACTAGTTTAAAAATTAGGAATAAATTACATTACTATTGTGTGAGTCTTGAAGAACTATCAACCCCAGGAAACATATATATGTAATATCACTTCTATGTGCCTTTCATGATGCATGAACTCTCACCCCCTTGTGACATACCAGACCAAGAGATATAACCTAAAAAATAAATTACATCACATCCATGTGCACCACTCGATGTGGAAGTAACAACGAACCATAAAATCTTTAATGTAATCATGAGATCCCACCCCCTGCAAATATGGGGTTTCCCTCATATGTAGGGTTGTAGGCACCCACGTATGAGATCATTTACATATACCAGCAAGATCATAGTCTCCAATCAACCATTCCAAAAATAGAAATACAAAATACATGGAGATAATATAACTTTTTAATGTCTCTGTACCAATGGGCACTACATTTGATTCCCCAAGTCAGGTCATCACATGAGCTTAGGAACACCTTCTCGTACACTAGAGGTTTGCAACTTGTAGTGCAGGTTTATAAAGAAACATTGGAGATACTATACACTCGTATCATAGTAATGGAAGATCATAAATAATATAAAACAACATGTAACAAATAAATGTGAAGATTTTCCCAGATTTCATGTATTATTACCAAATACATGATAAAAAATTAATACATAAACTCTACATTTTAGGTAGACATAATAATGAAAACTAATATTGAAACTACCAGAAGTCTCTAAATACGAACCTGAGTCCCAACCTAGTCCAAAACTCCACAACTCTAACCCATCATTCCATGGACAACCAAAAATTAGTTCTCTAGACTTAACATGTATATAAAACAAGTAAGAATCTTCTCAGGTTAACAAAACTGATTAAAAAACATTGGATCCTCATTCTGGTAATAAATCCATGCATAAGTTTTTGGGAAGCATAGATCATCAGCCTGACATCCAAAACCACACCATATCCATTTATTGGGAAGCATAGAGCCTTAATATGACATCCCAAAAGGACATTAAATCACACTTAACTTTGAGCGTTAATCCCAGAAGTCTCATAAAATGCAACTGCTATGAGCAAATAGCCTCAGTCTGACTCCCTAACCTATGCATTATATAGTTGGGACTTAGAGCCTGATTCCAACCCGACCCATGGGTGTAGAACCTTAATTCAATACCACACATACCATTAATACATTTTCACACACTTCTTTAACCAAAACACATTTACCATTCACAAACCACCACCATTAACCACATTTATCATTTACAATCATTACTCATTATACATACCCCATATACATGTCAAAATCCACTAACACATATAACACTATTCCGAACACCCCTTATGATATATTTTCAATTATACAACCATTATCATAAACATCACTTCACAATTAAATGATATCACATAAACCAAATTACCTGTTTAAATTCATCTTGATCTCGCCTTTTAAAATAGGATCTTTAAATTTAAATAATAACTAAAACATGACCCCAGTATTTTATTTCCATTATTAATCAATCATTAATAATGTTTCACAAAAAAATGGTCCAAACCTCCCATTTCAAATTATTATTTGAAATTAATTAATAAGAATCTCTTTTAAAATCATTTGGAGGTCAATAACTAATTTTAAAAACATACAATCATTCAAAACATCAATTACTTCATTAAAAATCATGATTGGGTGAGGATCCAAAACATCAAATTTAAACCACTACAAGAACCCCTTTGGAACTTACAAAACAAAAATGAATGAATCCTAATTATCTAATTAACCTGTCTCATATAACCAAATACAACTCAAAGCTGACTAATTTCCAAAGTAACCAAATTCCTTCATTTTTACATTCATTTCACCATTTCCATTACTTTGGAAAACCCTATGGGTTGCCCAATGTCTAGTCTCGCATCATTAATGATCCCAATAGGGCTTTGAAGTGTCTCACACCTCAATATAGTTAAAAAATAACATTCCATAGTCAAATAAATTATAATTAAATAAAAAAATACATTGGAAGAACCGTATGAACTTACAAAACATCAAGACTATGGGAAAAATATTAAAGAATACCTACCTCATGCTTGGAGACAATAATTCACTAAAACCTTTACCATTATTACAAATCAAAAACCCATAATATCCCCATACAATAATATGATGACAAAGGTAGGGTGTTTTTCCTTTAGAAAAATAGTACAACACAAACTATGCCCCTACTATAAAATGTATTGAATCAGAGTCAATGACTTATCTGGATCATTGATTATCACTAAATAGCACTCAAAATGCCTAGTAATTGATGCAGAATCACTTATATAGGAGGAGGGATGTCATGTTTGTTCAGAATAGATATAGAGAGTCGAATGGTGGAGAAATTCATGGGAGAATGAAATAATATCAAGAGTGAGAAATTTGAATTTCCCACTTTTTAAGTGTTGTATGATTTGGTTGTATGGTTTGGTTGTATGGTTTTCCAAACCATTCACCAACTGTATAGTTTTCTCTGTCCATGAGGGGCCATGCCTTATGTTTTCTTAAAAGGACCCTAATTTTTTAGAATAAGACATATATTTGAGCCATAAATAAAAACATATATAAGAATATTTCAAGGATTACAACCAATACATTCAAAACATGTTCTTTTTGGGATAACTACCCATGTATCATAATCATTCTTGAGATGACCTCCTATTTACCCTTTTTTGTTCTTGGGGAAGCTACTTGTGTACCCTATGAGTTCATATATCATTAATCATTAACCAATGAATTTTATGAAGATAAATTTCAAACCAATAACATAATAAAAAACATACATATGTTTGAAACAAGATCATCAAAAATTCATCATATCATAACCCATTAAATTATATTAGTTTCATGAAAATTACATTATATCATAACCTGATCAAAAGAGAATGGTTTAATAATAATTTCAAAAATTTATTATAGCATAATCCATGAAAATAAAATGGTTTCATATCCATCCTTCCAACTTGAAGAATTCATTAAAAAGATAAGAATGGTATAATTAGTTAATATACCTAGTAAATAATATTTTTCAACATCGAATTTCATGATATATATAAAATTATTTTGAAAGATTATTTAAATCATTTCCTAGGGAAAATACCATTTCCAATTTAGAAAAAACATTTTAACACATAATAAAATTTCAAAACCATTTTATTTGAAAATTAACGTTATAACCTATAAATTATTTTTTAAAATATTTTGAGTTTATAAAAGTGGAAAATTATACAAATCCAACACACATAAAAACAAATAATCCAGGAACATTTTTGGTAATGTAAAAATGCAATTTGTTTGGAAAATGACATGAAGATTCATTTCAAAATATTTTTTAAAAAGTAAAAAATGGAAAAACAATATCATTAAAAAATCGTTATTTGAATGTTTAAAAAATTAAAAATATTTTTTAAGAAATAAGGTTTTGGAAGAAAAACTGATTTTTGGCCATAGAGGTTAATACAGATGTAGTTTTCCTTAAAATATTCTTTAATATCTATAGTATATAAGTAAATATAAAAAATTGGAAACCATGTGTTCTCATTATATAACCATACAATATGATATTTCATTATTTTCAAGAGAAATGGATCATAATATTTTATCATTGGAAACATAACCATAAATAATCTTTATATGTTATGAGATTTCTACATAAAATCATTTCCACTTTAGTAATTTTGAATCATAAGCCACATGAAAGAATAAAATTATATGAAAATTTTAATATCATGAGAATATTTAAATTCATGAAATTAAATTTCAAATGGTTTTTATATACTCCTAAAAAAATTTGATATCTTCATAACATAACATATGTCTCAAAGAAGGAAAAAATTGAGATGAATATCCCTTTCTATATGTCTTCAATTCCATCATACATGTTCAAACATACTAAATAATAAATATATTTCAATTATACAACCATATATATATATGTATAATATTCCATGTATGATTTAATTATGACCTTTTATTACCTGTTTGTTAAAAATTCCATGGTAAAAACACATTTTAGGAAATAACTTTTTTGTTTTTCATATATGTTTTGTTTTGTTCTTTTTTTCCACGTACGTTGATTATGGTTCTATAATATCAATAATTTCAAAAATGTTAAAAATATCACATATATTCTATATATATATATATAGTAACATATAAAATAAATAGTATGAAATAAAATACATCGTTCAAGGGTATGAAAGATCGTACAGATGCATAAAGGTTGTTTCCATTTTCTTGATGTAGTAAAAGAGTGGAATTTAATTGATATATAATAATTTAAAAATTATATATATGTAATATATATCACATTTTTTAACCATCACTATTACCTTTATTTTAATGAGTGAATCAAACACATCACTTTAGGAGGGAAAATTCCACCGAACACACAAGCGATGTAATCATATTCCAAAAAAATGGAATGTGAGAATATATGTTAGATATAATAATTCCATATGTATAATAGTATCAAAAACATAATATATAATAAATAAATAGATCATTTTTTCTATCCATTAAATGTTAAAATCTAAAAAATAACATTTGTTCCTATATAAGCAGTTTTCCTTATACATGAACAATGATTTTGAAATCCATTTACTGGAAGTTGAAATGGTTTTAGGTCATAAAATTTACAAAAAATAATATAAATATATGTAATATAATTATTATATTATATCATCATGGTTTAATAATATTTTAAGACGGAGGAAGAAGAAAACAATTCTCACTATAGAATGTTACCTCTTAATCAGGTAACCCTATTAGGTTTGTTGCAAAATCCTTCCTAGGTTGAATATCTAGATAAATTAATTAATATATGTGTATATGGGGGATTATTGAGAGTTATTTAGGTATTTATTTGTTGAAATATAGTTTTTAAAATTTTTGAAGAAGAGAGGAGTGGGGTCGGACTTTTATAAGTGATTAGAGTGAGACACGTGTAATTTGATGAAAGAAAAATGTGTACCAATGTATTTCACAAGACAAAAATCTTCAAAATGGATTATTCTTGATAATATTATATATAATGTAGATATATTTTCATAAATAGGTTTTCTAATATGCTATTGGTTGTTCTTAATCATTATGTATTTATTTTAACACCTGGTAAATTCATATTTACCTTAACCTCTGAAATTAAATTTTTCAGTATTTAGTATTCATTTATGAAAAAAATATTTTTTCCCCTGTATGAAAATATAAATTATAATTATACCAATAATTTATTCCATTTCCAAAATTTCCATTCAAATAATTTGAAAATCATAGTATAAACGTACCCCAAAGAAGCGATGATAATGGAGGTTTTAAATATAAAATATTTTACAATAACCGAAATTTGATAATTAGATATATAATAAAACTAATTTTACATTAAAATAGATTCAAAATATTATTCAAAATTATAAATAATTTAAATGAAATAGTACTTTTCAATTATGATTTAGTATTTTCCACTATTTATCAAATAATTAATATTTTTAAAAAAATACAAAAAATAATCCTATGTTAATTTTGAATATATATGTAAAAAATATAATTTTAAATTTCAAACTTAATTTTTTTAATGATACAAAAATTAATATTAATATTTATCAAAAAAATGTAAAAACATTTTTTAGAGAATAATAATTTCGAAAAGCATTAATAATTTAAGAAAAAGCTTGTACAATTTTTTTATTAACATGTTTTCATTATATAAAACCATTAAAATTAATATTCATAAAATGGGTAATTAATATTAAATTCAGCTTGTTTTATATCTAGGATATAATAGAAAATTTTAAACAATATTTCTATTCTATCACAATATTTTTGTGAATCACTGGTTCATGTAACGTATAATAAACATAGTGTTGCATGTAATTAGAGAAATCAAATAACATTAATTTTTTTGAAAAAAATAATAATATAAAGGGGTGTTACATGTATTTCATAATTTATATATATAATATGATCAATTGTGGGAATTGATAAAAAAAATTATGTCAAAAGATGAAATCGATGAAAGAGAGTGGGAAGACATTAAAAAGATATTTCTTAAAAAGTATTTCAATCAAACTCACTAAATCTTAATTGAGATATTATATTGATCTTAATTAAAATGATATAATTTCATCACAGCCTATGTGGAGACCTTCACATGGAATGCTATATATTCTTATGGATTATTATTTAAATAGATTGAAAAATAGATATATTATTTACTAGATTGAAACAACATCTCTAAAAGGATAAATCTATTAAAAAGATATGGATGTTTTCAAGAATTAGTTCTATATATTATATATATAGATATGGAATTATAACAATTGTCCTGTAGATATGGATATGAGAATATACAGATTGATTTTTAAGATGGGGTATTAAATGACAATGGAGTAATGATTATAAAAACACCCACATGTCAAATATGTGGAATGAAACATTTTGATAAAATTCTTAAAATTGAAAGGGAATTATTTAGTTATGTCAGATAAAGACATTAAAGCTCATGAAGTCCAAAGATACATAAAGAAGCTAGAAAACATTATGGAGTAATGGAGCTAACTTAAAAATGACCCACCCATCATTAAATGCATCAACATTATAATGAAAAGTGACATTAAATATAGTGCACTAAAATGTATGTATTTGAGGGTAATTAGCATTAAAGAAACCAAATTTAAGGGGTAATTATATTTTTTATTCTCCCCCACCACTATGGTGGTACATGAAAATCATGTCCTATAAGAAACAATTTATATTCACCTAGGAATGGAAAAAAGTATTGTTTAATTTATTTTCTATGAATTCTGATTTATTTTTCATGTTTTCTAGACCTAATGAATTATATCCACGATACATAAATGTATCAACATCTATAAAAATAATTAGTACTGTTATCATTGAATCCCATGTGTTAAACTCTTCTGATTTTATTGTTTATGGGAATATTCTTCTAGTTAATCTTGTAATAATTTCCTTAGTGGAATTTAATATTGAACATGGAACAGATTAAAAATATTTATATAAATATCACAACAACTATTAAGAAAATGATATTTATTTCTATATTATATTCCATTGAATGATCATATAAAATTTTAAATAATATGATAAATTTCCTTTGTAAAATACCACTATGGTGTTCGTGTTGATACCCATTGAAGAATCATATCCTTCCCAGATTATTATGTCTATGGAAAGCATCAACATTGAGTAAATGTATGTTTTTTGGGAATATAATGATAAATTTCCCAAAGAGTTTTCTAAAATAAAAATAGATCATGATGTAGATTTTCAAATTGATCTAATATATATAGCAACTCTTTCCACCAAATTCTCAAATAATATAACTATAATAGAATAAGAAGAGTAAAAAATAATGTGTTGAAGGAGAATACAATTAAATGGTACTAACATCCTAGCTGATCACTATGGGTAGTGACATCGAAATTTTTCAAAAAAATGTATATATAATTGTATTTGTGAGTTTATTATCATGAGATAAAAAATATCACCATAAATAAAAAGTTCCCCTTCAAAAGATTAATTGATTGTTTGATATTTTTTATAGTGTTATGTACCATTAAATTTTGGATCATCATTGTGGATATCAACTATTAATGGGTGATGAGAAAAATACTTAGGATAGGTGAATCAATAAAATATATGTAATGTATGAGTTCAATGTGATTTCCTTTTGACATACTATTTTTTGATGTATTTATGGACTTGATGAATAACGTCTCTTAATTCTGAGTCAAAAAATATTTTATCCTTTAGTAATGAAATTCTCATTTAATAAAATATCATGTGAGAACATTAATAACATTTATGGAGTGTTTTAGAAACATTAAAAAGGATAAAAATGTAATTTTAGCTCAATAACTATTACTTTTCGATGTAAAACTGTCAATATTAATGAATTGGTCACAAGTGTGGTAATTTCTATATACCCTTAAAATAAAAGGCAGTTAAGGAATGGTCCAGACCATAATGTTTCATGAAAAAACATATATTTATTATATTATCTAGGATATATAAATGAATAATGAGAAATTTATCATTAGTGTCTATAATAGTAACATAGTTATCACAGAATGTGAAAATGTATGCCTTGGTGAATGTGTAACAATATAAAACTCGAACTCTCAAATCTGATGGTAAAAATTAAAATTTTTTACATTTATAGACTGATACCAAAAAACATAACCTAATTATACATAACAAAAAATTCATCGTCAAAAAGAAATAATAGATAAAAAACATAATGATGAAACCTTTTACATTTACTATTTATTGAATTTTTAAAAACTCTTACATAACAATACCCATGTCATTATGTTGTAATTTTTAGCACTTAATTAGAGATTTAATTATTTCATAATATGTCTTTAAAATATCCCATAAAATTATACACACATAAATACCTCATAGAAACATATCATTTAAACTCATTCATCATAAACCATATAAAACAAAAAATAAGATGTTTGAGATAAAAATCCTAGTAAGGGTAAACATGAGAATTAATAATTTAATAATATTATTGTAAGGGTATGATGACATAATAAATTTCTATTAGAATAAGAAAAAAAATTCATTCCCAAAAATATCTAGATGATCAATCCTGAAAATTTTCATAATGATTTATCAAAGTTTTTATTCCTTATAAATAATAATAATTATACATGTGAGGTCAATTTTGATCAATGGGATCCTTAAATACCAATTTAATTCACAGTGAACAAAAAATTGGTATATTATAGAACAATATTCAAACCCATTATTAAAAATAACTAGATCATAGTTCAAACCGTATGAGAAATACTTTGGTGAGTCCCCCTTTATTTCCTATTAATAAATTATAATTACCCAAGGCATTGTATATGTAAAATGAGGCTCAAACCATCGTATAAATTGTACCAGGCTCACCCTTTCATCATGATCTATAATGGAGATAAACCCTTCTTAAATTTTGTATCATAATCCATTGTACATTATGATCTATAATGTCTACCCACCATTTTTACAAGTTGTATTGGGCTCTACCATTCATCCAGACCAATAATAGGGTTGATATATTCATATAAGTTGTAATGGGATAACCCGTTCACCGTGAGCTATAATAAAGTTCAAACCTCTATATTATCTTTTCATGGATTACCCATTAATCATGATCTATAAAGGGGAACAATAGTTCATATATGTTTTATCAGTCTCACCCATTCAGTATGATCTATAATGGGGATTAAAACGTTAAATAAAATGTATTAGGATCACTAATTTATCATGAGTTATAATGGGGATCAACCTATAAAATAAATCATGTTGGTCTCATTAATTCACCATTACATATAATGGAGATCTAACCATAATATAAGTTATATCAAGCACACCATTTATCAGCAGTGTTGTTTAAGTACCATCAATGAATAAAAATTATAGAATCATTAACTTTTTTATATAAAAATAATTGATGTTATTTCAAACAATTATTTACATTTTGGTGAAAATGGGTTCCTTTTTAAATATAATGGTATATATAAATTTAATAATGATGGAATAATTAACATATTTCCAAAATTTATTGTTTGTATCATATATGGTTATTCATATTGATGAATTAAAATACCATTATAATATTCTTAACATTATTTTGAATGAAAATTTATTTTTTCTCTTTACAAAAATAACTTTTTGAAAATAAAAATTCACAAAATATTATGAAAATAATTTTCCATGAAAATAAAAATAGAAACACATAATTTAATATTAATGTAAAATATTGGTCACGATAGTGGTAAAATATATTCATGTTTTAAATGTTAAAAATAAACCTTCTTTTCAAACATTTTTTAATGTGATTCAAAAGTGGACCATTTGGAGAAAATTAAGCAATTATGTTTTATCTTCTATTAAAATAAATTTTGTGAATTTTTAAACTATAATTTAGAGTTCATATAAGATTAAAAAAATCATTTCTAAAAACATTTTTTAAAATATGTGTATGGAAATGAGTGAGTAATAATCTAAAAGAAGATACAAGATCAATTTCACGTAGGAACAACTTCCTTGACGTTTCTTTAATATATAAAAGATTAAATTGAATTTAATCCTATGAAAAACATTAAATTTAAATTAAAAGAAAATATATGTGGTTTTATAATAGAATATCATTTTATTTTCTTTCAAATTGTCATTGTACATAAAAAATACTAAAAAGAAATTATTCTTTAATGTCAGGTATTTTCCTCTTGGGTAAATTTTGAATTAAGCATCAACTTAAGTAAGAATATTATATATCTATATAAATATGATGAATTAAATGAATTAATAATGAAATATTCATTAATGAGTTTTTAAGCACACCATAATTGGAAATCATAGAGTAAAACAATGAAGAAGACTCGGGAAAATTGAGATTCAGATGAAGAAATCAATTTCAATGTTCATATCATTGAATTTTCAATTAATAAATTAAGATATTATATTCATAATAATTATATAAAAAATTTTGATATATAAAATAAATCCCTTCACACATAATCATGTAATAAAAAATTTAATAACGAATAGTTATAACTCAATGAAAGTAATTTCAGTTAAAAATCATTTACCACATGGTAAAATGAAGAAAAGTAACCATGGATGAAATAAAATTAATATAAACATAAAATATAATGAATTAATAATTATTTATGATATAACATTAATAAATATCCTTATATACACCATATAAATGAAACAAGATGAATAAAATTAAATTAATTCTCAATGAAATGAAATTTAGGAGAAGACACTTTCTTTAAGACCATACATTCAATATATGTCCTTTAACCCTAGAACAATAAAAGCATATAAATTATTTTATTTTATAAAAAAAAATTCATTGTTTAATCCCTTAACCGAAAAACATTTATTTCATTTATTTTAATGATATATTTAATTACATTGTAAATTAAATACACTTTAAGAATTTTAAGGATGTTTTGTTCATAATTTTGAATGAGACATTGGGGTATTGAATGAGGTAAAATGATTCATTATTTCATATACTAAATAATATTAATTAGTGCATAATTATAATTTTTATACAAAAATTTTATTTTTTAAAACATATAATAAATATGGTTATGAAAAATAAACAATAAAGAAATCATAGGGATGGTTGGTCATATGTGCGTATATATAACATTTATATTTTTAAATGGTCATTAAAGATGATGTTGAGTATTATATTAACATTTTATATTGATAATTATATCATAAATATAATATAATTTATTTTTATTAACTTATTTATAACAATTATATGTTTTATTAATGAAAAATGATTCCAATCACTTCGTATATGTTGAAGTCCACACATACACATGAATTATGTTAATATTTTCCAATTGTAGTAATGGTAAGAACATATATGATATTTTATCTTTTCATATTGATACATATTTAATGAAAGTAGTATATTTACATTTATTTTTTCATTGTAAATATCTGTGAAATGTGGTTGTGGAAAATGATTTACATTGGTTCACAGGTATGTAGTTTTCCATAAACACAAACGATAGTTAAAATTAACATTTTGAAGGAATATTAAATTGATGTTGGTTTTAAAATTAATTAAATAACAACTTATTATATTTAATTTAATAATGTTGTTATATTAGCATTTTTTAATAATATTTGATTGATTTGGAAGAAGAAATAAATCCAAAATTGTCATTTAATAACTATTCCAGTTATTTGGACTGCCACCATTCTATTACACCTTATGCCCTTAATGGATGGTATTATGTGAAAAATAAGGACACAATTAATTGTTGTAACTTACATGACCCAAATTCCACCCAAAACGGTGCCCCACTCTCGATTAGCCATATAGCCACAATCCTATCTCTAAAAATACCAGAGGATACCGGCTAGCAGCAAGGGCCTATGCGAGTCAGTGGGGAGACTATACCCTCTTTTCCAAAGTATCATAGTTGAAGTGAAACCATATATAAATAGAAGAAAAAAAAATAACTTCTATTCAAGTGAATGTGAATCAACCAAGAAATGAATATATTATAATATCTAGAAAAATCTCATATAAAAAATGATACTGATGGTACAAGAATCTTGAAAGAAACCATAATAGAACATTGAAATAATATATTATACAAGTATCCCAAAAAAGAAAAACGACCAAAAAGTTATCCCAGTATCATAAGACTCATCTTAGTCCCATGATCCTCTACTATAAATGCCACTATCAATAACCTGTAATAGGTCGTATTCCCCTATCATCTCATACAACTATATAATCTATTTGGGACCCCAATGAGGCCCAAACAGGGTGTGAGATACACATACCTGTAGGTAACCACCCATGTATATACACTTCTACAATAAAATACAAAAAAGTGCTATAATGATTAAACAATCCGGAAATTATGTGCATATACCTACAACATAAGACTACTAGAGTAATGAAACAAAAAAAACCCCCACGTCTTCTGGTAAAATAGTGTCAACTCCTAAGAAGGTATCTATAAAAAAGTAAACAAGAAAGTCACATGGCCATTTAGTACATCCATCTAAATTAAGAAAACCACTACCACATAGTAAAGAGAATTCAATTATTCCATGACCATGCCATATTGATAAAATTACCATTACACAACCATGTATTTTAGTGAAAAACAGACCTCATGGGATGGATCCAAGGTGTCAACATACCAAAAAATCCATGAAATAATTATACACCATGAACCCCTAAATGAAATGATATTTTCCAAGGAATCATATCGAGTCCCCAAGGAATCCCTAGGGGAAACTCGTTATAGAACTAGTTGGGGTCATAAGATCATGGAAATACAAATTCCTTATTGTTCCTAAGAAAGATGGATCCATGGGGTAGCAAAGCTCAAGCCATCCCATAGAATCATGAGCCAAGGGGCAGAGTAATCCCATAGCATCCACTAACACATTTTGTGTCTATGGAGGGAAATATATGGCATCAATCAAATTTTTATTCATCCATTAAATTTAAACATTAAATTTAAAAAACATTTCATGTCAGTATACCCACTCAGATCCACCTGCACAAGCCATGATTATACCCACTCATGCAAGCCATTTATCAAACCATTTTTATGGGTGTACCATTCCACCTAATCAATTTAACAAGAAATTATCATTTTATTTAGATATACCCATCCATATCATCAATTCAGAAAAACCATTTAAATTAATCAAGAATGGAATAACAAGATATAACAAGGAAATAAGGCAATACATATCATAAGAATGTATTTCAAGATATCAAGGTATTAGGTAATTTCCTATAACATCGAAAGCACGACCACTCATCCATTGGGTGGTTTAAATAGGAATAAACAAGTTATTAATTTAGGGAACACCCATTGGGAGACCTTGAATCATGAAACAAGTGTCAACGCGCCTAAATGGAACCTACAAAAATCACCACTAGCTCCGACTAAGCCTATAACTAGAAGATTTCTCAAAAAAGTATTATTTCCGAATGTCCGACGAGTAGAAAAAAGTCTGAAACCGTAAAAAGCACCCAAAAACATGAATGAATGAATAGACCACCTATCTTGCCTTGGTAGAAGACAACTCATCCAGTATTAAACCCTGATACATCAATGATTGGGAGAAATCCAAATAACAGACAAGGAAAAATATATTAGGGCATATGAGCCTAAATACGAATAGCACTATAGTTGAAATAAGGAATCAATAACGACTAAAAATGAAATGAATACTTACTGATGTGGTTCCACTATGACAGATGATTCTTTAATTGGTGTCGTGATAGCTTCTAAATCAAATTAACTAGTTTAGAGGGTTTTTGGGTTCCAAAATGAGATGAAAGGGATTTTTCAATAAAAAATGAGGTTACATCAATTTTTGTAAAAAAATATTCTCGGAATGTACATGACATGTACCTCATGTACACAGTGTGTACTACCCTTTTATTTTTTCTAAATCAAAAAAGTCAACACGCCATGATGTGATTGTACCCTGTGTGTAGGCAAAGTACATAGTGTGTAGGCCATGTAAACGACGTGTACATGTCCTAAAGCCATCTTTAAGCATATTTTCCCCCTTCTTTCCAAAAAAACCCTCAACCATCCAATGCTCCCGATAATGGTATATTCCAAAAAGTAATGAAATAACATTAACCTGAAATGAAGTATTTATACCTCAAGAAAAACCTAGTATCTTACAATCTTCCCACCTTATTGTAAATTGTCCTTGAATTCCTCTCTGAAGTGTGGTTAGGATTCGTCTGAGAATAAATCGGACCACTAAGCACATACCTCCACCTCCCTATCCCATGTCTCATCCTATAGAGGGTCAGGCTTCCATAGAACCCATTCAAGAGTAATTCATCGGCCTCAGAGAACCTTTGGACTCTTGTAAAATATACAAATAAAATTATCCTTAAATGATATATCAATCTGAAGCTCAACCTCCTCAAGTTGAAAATTTTGAGATCGGTATAAGTTATAGAGGTGTAGATGAGATTCATTAAAGACATCGTTCAGGTCTCCATACCTCTATGGTAACTACTTCTGATAGGAAACCTACCCGACTCCCTCCATAATATCTAATTTCCTAATATATATTGGTGAAATTTTAACCTGTATTCAGATCTACATGTCTCCTAACCAGGGTGAAACATGCAAGAATATAAGATCTTCAACCTTTAATGATAGAGTCTGTCTGCGGAGATCAATTTCTTATTCCTGGGAGACTATATAGTTTCCATCCACTTTAGAATCATCTTCACCTGGTCAAAAGTATCATTCAATATATTATGTCACAGTAAGTTTAACTCTCATGATCTTAACCATCACTTGGTAGAACGACATGGCCTACCATATAAATCCTTATAAGGTTCCATCTATATCCTCACCTAATAAATGTTATTATAGGAGAACTCAATCTGGGGAATGTGACCCCCTTAGAGCCCCCAAAATCTTGGTCGCATGCTTGCAGCATGTCCCATAAAACCATTATTGTACGCATTGAGTGTCCATTAGTCTACGATTGGTATGTGGTGTTCATAAGCACAATTATACCCTACGCTGTCTGGAAACACATATAGAAACGTGATGCATAGAGGGAATCTCTTACTGAAATGATAGTGCATGCGACCCCATGAAGTAATACCACCTCTCGAATGTACAAAATTACATGATCATCAAAAATGAAGGTCTCTATGATCCACAAGGAATAATATTCCATCGTAATCCAATCAATAATAACACTCTTAGTATGATTACCTCGAGGTGAACTCGACTAACCAGTTAAGAAATCCACCGTGACAGTATCTCATTTCCACTATGAGATAGTTAACTGCTGTAAAATCTCAGTCGTTCCCTGGTGATCCACCTTCCACAACTGACAGTCAGAACACCTCATTACCAAACCACCTAACTCAGTCTTAATTCATTTAAGCCAGTACAATTGTCTCATGTCACAATACATCTTGGTGACCTCGTGATGCACTTTCCATGATGAAGCATGAAACTCCCCCATAAAATTCACACATATATAAACTAGAACACAAACACATCCATGGATATGTAGAATCTCATCATCGCCTACCATCCAAATAGAAGGAGTGTCCTCACCTACAACACATTATCATAGAATGATACCTTAAATATCTTTTAGTTACCTCATCCTGACTATATCTAGCATGGTATTGGTGACAACTAAGGATGATAGAAAAATATTCCCCTATTCGAAGTGAACCTCCCAATGCATATTTGAAATCAATGCCATAAGCTAACACTCACTAGCAGAATGTTGTAATTCATGTATCTGAGTCCTCATGTTCCTTGCATTAGCTAATGCATTTAAATTTACAGGCACATAGGCATGTTTAATGTGAAAGGACATTAGGTAATACACCATCCTTCGCTACCCTGAATTTAGATAACATTACATAAAGATATATTTGAATCTTTTTTTGTCATTATAATCAACAAAAACACACTTCCACTAAATAGTTCATCCAATAGAGGAATGCATGAATAACTGCATCTAGCTCGAGATCATTCCTTGGTTAGTTCTTCTCGTGAGGCCTCAACTGTCAAAAACAGTACACCATAGCTCAATCTCCCGGCATCAACACTACCCCCAATCCAAATACATGAAGCGTCAAAACATACCATGTAGTTCTTTGCCTTCTCTAGTAATATCATGACTTGTTCTATTGTCAAACTTCAAATCATGTCCTAAAAGGATGTCTCCCATGATTCTGAACACACAAACATCACACCCTTCTTAGTAAATCCCATGAACTACCCTGATAAGCATGATAAGTGCTTTATAAATTAACCATTTTATCTATCTATACCTAATAAACTCTTTATGTCAAAAACATTCTTGCGTTGTTCCCAGGAAACTAATGCACTCAACTTCTCTAGGTCTATTAACAAACATTTCTCTGAGATAATGTTACCCATGATGTGAATCTGATCCATCCAAAAGTGGAACTTTGTGAGCATAGAATATTACTAAATCTCCCTCAGTTTATTGAAATTGATCTCAAGATGGTTGGCATGGTCGTGTCAATTTGGAGAAAACACCAAGATATCATACATGAAACACACCACAATAGAATCCAAATAATGATAGAACACTTGTTTTATCAATACCATGAAAACCACAAGCTCATTTTTGAGGCCAAATGGAATAAACATATACTATTCTAACCCATACCTGCTATAAACGGTTGTATGTAGTATTTATATAGGATGAACATGCACATGGTGATATCCTGACCTAATGTAAATCTTTGTGAACACTTGAGCTCAAGTAAGATGATCGAACATGTCATCTTTTCATGGAAAAGGATATCATTTTTTAAATATAACATGATTCATTTTTTTAAAATTCATGTTAAACTATGATTTTTTTCATCTTTTTCACAAAAATGACATGCAAACCAAATGGAGAAGCATCAGTTTTAATAAAACATTAGCCTATAAATCCACTAACTGCCTCTTGATCTCCTGTAACTCTATAATAACCATAATGTAAGGAGGAATGGATACTAGAGTAGCTCCAATCAATAGATTGACGAAGAACTTCACCACTCTCTCATGATGTTAACTAGAAAATTTTCCAGGAAATATTTCCCTGAAGAGCTCAACCACAAGAGGAAAATCTTCTTCATTTAGTCACTAAACATATACAATCAAAATAGAAATTCGGGCAGCCATCCCACCAATCCCATGATGATAGGGTCGAACACTGCTCCTTAGACATCCCATTCACCCATGTGAATAAACACTACTCCCTCTGGGTGATGTGAATGTAACCCTTTGACCAAGTATTCAATGTACTCTCAATAATCAATGAGCCAATCAATTCCAAGAATTATTTCAAAACCTACCATCCGAAAGAAATATATATCCTAGATTAAGTGACACCATATGACCATAAGGGGAAAATCCATACACTGGTGCACATCACCCATTCTAACACCCAATGGTCTTCATATAATGAGAAGACCCTCAGAATGAAAAACAACAATCCCAAGGATATTTACCCCACATGCTAATATAAAACTGTGAGAGGAGCCTATATCAAAAATAGAAAATGTGATATTTGAAGATAAAAAGAATGTACCACATAGCGTAGAAGGTCTGGGATCCTTCTATAGTTGGGTAGGTTTAACTGCATATGTTTAGGAAAAACTGCGGCCTTGTGACCCTGCCTGACTACCCTATATTGATCCACCCAACTGCCTCTGAGAATCCGGTGTATGGCTTCCATGGCCATGACCACGACTACCCTGGCCAGACCAGCCTACATTGATCCAACTCCAAGCATAATGTAAATTTGAATAATTTTCTGTTAAACCCAATGGCAGTGTTGTCCCCTTACCACACATAACTGGAGGGAAGGTCCAGAAAACCGTTGCATGTTCCCTATATTGTCGCAATCCCGGTACTCGACTGGGTCATGGTCACGCTGATTTTTCACGTTGCATGTCCTACCACACTGATGGAAATATACAAATATTAATATACCCACATCTTGACTATAAATCACATTGAGAAAATCCTCATAATGTTGTTTACATCCTCGAGATATAGATCCAATGGAGAGAGAAACATCACTCCCCTATTCTGCACCCCCAGCATCCCTTAGGTTTTTCTCTGTAATCATAACCTAATTTACAATCTCAGTGATAGAAGAATTCAAGAACACATTTCCCTATTATTTTATACTCTGTATGATACCTTACTCGAATCGCCTCTCCCCTAAAATCTCATCAGTAAGATACATTGGTGGAAACCTCTACAACTCTGTAAAGCAAGATGAGTATTCTGTCAATATCATAGTTCCCTACTCCAGACATATAAACATAGAATCTCACTATTCTCATATATTATCGGGTTAAAATTAATCATTAGATCATGTTTTGAATTTACCCCAAGCCATATTCCACAGCCCATCAGACTAGTTCAAAATTTCAAACCAGTGATTTGCCTCTCCACGTAGCATGTATGTCAAGACCTTGACCCTTCGCTCTGAAGGCATCACTAGATGATAAAACATTTCTAACGTGGTTTCTAGAAATAGACCTATATCTTGTGGAATGCCATCCCTTGATAACATAAAAGGATGTTACAGATGGAACACCTATGTCATCTTAGCCATAGTCAAGGCTCTCTACAGTTCACCCTGGAAAGTCTGCATATATTAAAATAATTCATCGTGGAACCATACCTCAGCACCTATGTCCAGACCAGCCTCAGGTGACACAAATGGAACTATAGTAAGATCAACTAATAGTATGTGGCCCACCACCTTTGATATATGGTCATCCCCTCTATCACAAAGTACCATTGGAGGTTGTTATGGTTGCATGTTTTTATAATTTCAAACCCAAGCCTCATGAATGAAGTACATCAAAGAACAAATATCATGTATAGGACAGGTCAAAACCCTCCGAGAAACCAATTCCAACCCACAACCTACCCTTAAAATCAAGAATCTATTATGAACCACTGACAAACCACTAGAAACTATGCCTATTTCCCACTCAAAAAACCGGGTATAGGTACAGTCTCTTTCCACCATTAATGTTCCATTTCCATTCGAGTTCTCATCTCGTTACCTATGAAATTTCACCATGTTTTACCAATTCTAAATTTATGTCGTCCCATAACACCTCATGAACTCAAAACATGGTTCCCATTAAAAATATTTCATATAAAAAAATCATTTATCATTTACATTTCACGGGTGTTTCATCTCTAAATTTATAAGTTCTCATACTCCATATGGATTGAAAGATGTTGTTACATCATTATCTATAGTTCCCAACTAATACAACATCTAGAACAACTATCATGTTTAATACCTCAACAATGTGAAATATCTAATGCATCCTTGATGGCATGGCATAATGCATGGTATGTGATTCTAACAAGTGTCATTATGATGCATCAGATATCACACCCCCATCTCATAATGTTGAAACTAAAATATAACCCACAATTACATCAATTTTAATAGCAAAAACCAAATTTTTCACCCAATAATGAAATCGAATCAACTGTAATATCCATAATCCTGAAAAAAAGGAACTAAATTTGGCGAAATTTTTATTTTACATGTACATAGAGTAGCTACTTCCATGAAATATTCATTACTAAACTCTATTTCTTTCTTATCCCTATCTAATGTCTCCAAATATTCATACAAACTATAGAAAAAAATCATTCCCCTCAGATACCACATTGTAATATCCCAAACCTGAATGCAACATGAAACGGTACACCGAGCCTGGTTAGCCACATGTACACTAGTTCCTATAGCCAAATTTCAGAGGCTCTCGGCTAGCATCTAGGTACTAGGTTAGTCAAGGGAGGTATTTCTTCCTCAATACTAGAGTATTATAGTGGAATTCAAAACATATAGTATGAAGGGGAGGAAAAATAACTAGTAGTCCACAGAATGTAAGCAAGAAATATAATAATATATAAAAATTTCCAAAAGTGTCTCATACACAAAATGATGTAGATTCAATAAGTACATTGAAAGTATCTATAATAGTACATGGAAATAAAATACAATACAAGTATCTTTGAAAGGATAAAAGACCAAAAAGGTATCTCAGGTGGATTAAAGATGAATAAACTGGTTATTTTTATAAGTCACACTCCTTGGGTGGCCTTGAGTCGTGTAAAAGGTGTTAATGAATGTAATAAAAACCGACGATCATCCTCAAAATGTCGTATTAATACTATAGAAATAAACTTTCAGAAAAAGAGGTTCGCACCAGAAATTCTAACGGGCAGAAAAATGGATGAACACACAAAAAGAACCTAAAAAATTGAATGAAAGAATATTCCACCTACCTCACCACGATATTAGAAAGATAATCCAATTCCATTCTTGATTCTCTCTTGTTTGGTTAAAATCTAAACAACAGACAAGGAACGAGATATTAGGTCATATGAGCCTACATCCAAGTAGCATAAGCATTGTTCAAGATAATCAAGAATGACTAAAAAGAAATAAATTACATAATTATGCAGTTCTAACTTGATATATGGAACTTAAACCAAAGTTCACATGTCTTTTGAATAACAAAATCTAGTTTAAATGGGTTTTTTTTTCAAAACAAGAGGAAAATGATTTTTCCGTAACAAATGAAGCTACTAACTCTTTTATAAATATAATTTGTTGGGAAAGTACACGGTGTGTCCCTCAAGTACACATTGTCTACTTCCCATTTATTTTTTTAAAATCAGAAAGGCTACATGTAGTGATGGGCTAGTACAGGGTGTGTAGGCCATGCACACAATGTGTAGGCCAAGTCATGAATCGAACATTCAGCCTATTTTTCTCTTCTTTCCCAAAAAACAAACTAACCAGCCCACGACCCGACACATGGTCTATGAAAAAAAGAAAAGAAAAAACAATAACCGGAAAAGAAAGTTCTATACCTCAACAAAAACCCCAGAGCTTACACATGAGTGGCATTTTATGAATTTATTTTCATATGTATTTCTATAAACAAAATTATTTTGAGGTGTAAATTAAATAGAGTAGTGGGTTTCCATTAATAATATAGGGGGGTCATTGATAAAATTTTATAAATTATTAAATTAAAATAAATTAGTTCTTATGTATATATGGATCCAACACTATAATATTAAAATTTATGATGATTTTGAGACAAGATAATCCCATTAAATGAAATTTGTAAATCATTTTATTAGTTTTTGAATCCAATTATTTTTTGTTTTAACCCTCTAGTAACCCTTTTAACACATATTGGGGTATTAATATTTTTTACACTAAAGTGGTATTGAGATTTACTATAAATGAAAAAATATACAATAAATGGACCATTATTGATATCATAATCCATATCGCAATCATTTATCTATGTATAATATTTTTATAAATTGTTCAAAAAATAGAAAATAAATTATTTAATATAAAATATCATTTATGTCATTTCAACAATATTTTTTTAATTTTACTGTAAAAACATCAAGGAAAATATTGAATTAAAATATTACCCTTCACTATATATAAAATATATTATTCATATCTAAAAAAATATAGGAACATAATAAATCAATCAAATAATGTTATTTTAAGAGTTTATATATAATTATATTTTTTTCTACTACATACCCAATCACAATGTCATTATTACATTAGAATTTAATGTAATGATATAAAAACTAAAAATTATAAATAAATTTTCATGATGAAAGAAAAAAATTTCATTGAATTTTATATTTTTAACTATTGAAATACCTTATTTATAACTATTACATAAATTTCAAGATAATAAAATAATGAGAGTGAAATTTTTTAGCTTTTCATTAAATAAAATAATATAAGGGTTAAAAGAATGGAAAATTAAAAAAATTCCATATACATGGAATTTTTAGGATTATTATGATATATACACATATAATAAAATGAATAAATTTTTGTGTTCATTTGTGAGTCCTTATCATTTTTTAAGAAAAATTGATCAATTTATCATTAACCATGATAACAAAAATTAAAACTGCCCCTATTCATAATGTAAAAAAATAAATGTAGAGAAGTAACATAATTTGGTCTCACTAATTAAGAATTTTGAATCCAATTTTCAATATTAAATTTTCATAAGTTGTATAATTTAATTTAAAACTAGACCCAAAATATGTGATCGAAAAAATTGTTCCATAAAAACTATTTTTATGTTTAAATAATGTTATTATACAAAATTAAAGTGTGAAATTCTTTCCATGGACTATAATAAAATTATTTTAAATAAAATTATCTAATGAAAATTTATAACTAATATAACTACAAATTTTAATTGTAAAAAATTTAAAATGAAATACAGTTCACCATAAAAATCAGTATATTTCATTATTCTTTAAAAATTAATTCTTTTCTATAAAATTACAACATGTAAGACAATGGTAAATATAACATGATGAATTAAAATTCTCGTATCCTTTCTATAATATTTCATTCCCTAAATCTGTATAAATTACTCATATTAACCTCTTATAAAATGAAATTGAAATAATTTTTTATGGAAACACGTTTTTGAAGAATTTAATGGTTTTACAAATAAAATGAATGATTATTTACTTAAAATTATTAAATATATTTAAATTAATTAAGATATTTAAGTATAATTTATAATGTGTCCAATAATATCAATACCATCCAATCCAAAGTCAAGATTATAGAAATCATATTTAAATAATAATAATTTTATAGTATATCACAATTCTGTTAACACTTGATGTTGTGTATCTTATACTCTATTGAATATAGCCTTTATTTTAAAATCATGGGATAGTTTTGGAATAATTAGATGAATTTTTTATTGATTATAATTAAATGATAATAAATTCAAATTCACTCAAAATAACCAAAATCAGGGAAGTTTTTATGATATATAGTCATGCATCAATGAAATTATTATGTTGTCTACTCATGTAGAATTATAAGGTAATATCTTATGCCTTATGATAGTTGATGATCCATGATAAATACTACTCAAATTCAATCCTGGATTTTTCAATATTACTTTTTTCATTAAATATTTTTTACAACTACCTATATAGTGAGAAGTTATACATATATAAAAATCCAAGGATTCCAAAGTGTATATTCACACATAATTCTATGAACATACATAAAAAAATATGGATAGAGGTTATTAGAGAATATGATTGATCTATACACATCTATATTGTAATAGATAATAATATTTTCAATTATATTTCTATAAATGAACCTGATATACAATCCATGACACAAATTATGAAATACCCAATCATTATGTATATCTAAAGAATATATTTGGATATCATAATAACAGTGTATAAATCCTACCATCAACTAATTAAAATACAATAATATATAGAAGATAAGTTTAGAGAAACACAAATGGGTCATTTAGATAATCAAGAGAATGTGATGGAATCAATGGATGTGAGGTTTACTAAGATTAACATTGATAATGATCATTTCATTTGGTATGGAGTTAGATATTCTATTCCAATAACTCATATGATAAGTATTAGTTATTAGATAATACAAAAAGACTATTTTTTCCTATTTATCCATGATGTTTCATTAAATATTGTGATCTATAAGAAAATATATAATTGGAAAAGATGGATAAGGATTTTATTTGGTGCAATAAAATCTTATTGGAATGTTAGCATGTAATGAAAAGGGAGAAAAGTACAAAGGGATGATGAAACCATTACCCATACCCACATTTGAATGGGAAAATATCACCATATACTTTGTCACTAGTCTCATGAATACATCCAAATAAATCACTACAATATGGATTATTGTGGTTTAACTAATAAATAATTTCATCTTCATTAGTATTTTAGAATATTTGACTATTGACTGAATTTCTATGATATATGTATAATATGTGGTGAGGTTTCATGGGTCACTACTATGAATCATTTATGACCATGAATCAATGTCCACCTCTAAATTCATGATAAATATTCAACCTAATTTTAATAGTAAACTGATATTTATTAAGCCCTGTCACCCCTAAATTGATGGAAAATCTGAAAGGACCAATTAGATAGTTCAAGAAATACTAGGATCAAACTAAAAGGAATTTAAAAGTGGATACATTATATATAAATCATTAATTAATTTATTATATAACAAAAGAATATATTTAATTATTCAAAATGGTCTCTTATTATGATCTATATGGGATGTGGTGCATGAATCCTGGTTATTGGGATAATGATAGTGAATAAATTTTCCTTTCATTGAACATTTTACAAAAAAAACAGAGATTTTTCAATAAATTAAATACAAAAATTTGAGAATCAAATACCAAAAATGAGTTATAATAATCATCATCAATGGGACTTGGATGTTGAAGATGGATTCAAATTTTTACATAAAAATCAACATGGGATATATTCGTACTATTTGTAAATAAATGAAATCATATACTAATGTACATTGTCATCTATGATATCATTTATTGATTAATACCAATGGCCAATTGGATATATCAACCACCAAACATGGCCCATGTTCCTGACATGTTTTGTGCATCTCTCATGAGAATGTACAAACCTTCTCTCGTAAATGTACTAAATCATAGGGTGGTATAGTTGGAGAATTTCATCTCTTAGGAGGATTATCTTGTGATGATATTTTACCATAGAGATAAATTTCTATTTGACAACAAAAATAATCTCATTTATGTACATTGGAGAAATCATATTTATGAAGATGAAATATTGGACCAAATTTGGGAATGAAATAGAAGCACCCTTACTAATTATCATCCAATGAAGCAAGTTACAATTTAGGTTTGGAAATTTTCTAAATGGGGAAAAATGAAACACATGATAACTTTTGACCATAATAGGGAATACTCTATTTTTAAATTAAATATAAGCATGAAAATAGAAAATAGTATAATAGTAAAATAAAAACAAAGAATTAAATAAGGGGAATTATAAATTTGAAATTACATTGATCTCCTAGAATTATCACATATGTTAGTTGGGATATAAAAATAATATAGAAATTTAATAGTTCAATCAACATATTTTAAATTAATAATGTAGAACCATGAGATAAACTGAGGTAAATGATAAGTTAATGAACTATATTATATTTATAATAGGTAATATTACCATTGTAAAATTGATATGATCATTTAAATAATTATATGACTGTTGAAATAGATACATGACCATTAAAAATAGTATCCAAGATGTTAGAATTGTAACTAAGCTGGAAATAGTAATATTTCATATAAATTAAATTTTTCCAGAATAATTTATTAAAATAAAAAAAATCCTTCCATTAAAATATTATCAGTATTAAAAATTGAAGGAAACTATATGAAAATTTGTAATAAAAATTATTTTAATTTATTTCATAAAAAATATTTTCTCTATTAATAATTAATATTAAGTCTGGTAGAAATTTTTTAAATATAATTAATTTCATTTTGATAATCATCATATCAAAATTTTCAAATGTTTTTTTTATTAATTTTAATGAAAATTTCATTTTTATTTAAATATTTAAAATATTGTTTTTTATTAACTAATTAACTATAATTTCATCATTCAATAGTTAATAATGAAAAAAAATCATTCTTTAATTTTCCAATATACCTTAATTTTTATAATATTTGAAATAATATTGTAAATAATAAATAAAAACCTAAAATGTATTTCGCAATGTCAAAATTTTCCATTATAAAACAATTATTCAATTTTTCTATTATTTTTTAATGAAAAAATAAATTCGGGTTATTAGGGGATTTAAACTACTAAAAATATATATTTTTGGTACAATAAGATTCATAAAGTCAAAGAGGTTACAATTACTTATTTTACCTTGGAGGTTATATTTTATCCACAATTTTATCCAAATAACACCCCTCTCTCAAGTATAAGTACACCCCCTCCCACCCCATGGAATACAACATTACATCCAATTACAAAAGCAATTTATGTTCCCAATTAACTTCACTAAATCCCCAGAGAATCCTAAATAATGATTTATTTTTAAAAAAACTCATATCATTCATGAATTTTATGGTCATATAAAAGGAAAAACGTCAATAATCTATCAGTGTTCATTAGTCTCTTTATCTCATTTTTCGATTTTAATTCCCTATTTTAATATTATTTTTAAAAAAAAAATATTAAAAAAATTAAATTTTAATTTAACATGATCTTGTAATGATAATATACTATAAAGAAATTATTTTTAATACAATATTATAATATATATATCGCACATCATATTTGCAAAATGCCTCATTTAAAGTGGGTTAACCATCCATAGGGATGTTGGAAACTATATACCAATCATACCCCTAACAGAATATATTAATAAAAATTTTATAATATATAAATTTATCAATATTTTTATATATAATATTATGTTTTTAATATTACAAGTTAATAATTATTAATAAATAAGGGTCATTAAATCAAATCATGGTTGGATATTTTAATTAATATATAATACACAAAATGTTTCACCTATAACAATGGGATTTAAAAAACAAAACAAAATTATTATAAATGATAAATAGTCAAAAAATAATATAATTAAATTATATTTAAATGTTTTAATAATTCTAAATTAATTATACAAGAGGTATAAAAGAGATTAAATAAATCAGGATTTTAGGTAAAGTAAATCTTAAACCACAATACTTTTTTTTGGGTTATCACATATTACTTTTTATTTTAAATGTATATCCATATTGATTAATTAAAAAATAAATCTCACTATCATATTTGTTTTTATTTTATAGTAACAAACATGTTTCTACCTTGAAAAACTGATTTCTAATCCAACTATAATGATTTAAAAAAATAAATTATTTTCAAAACATTACTGTAACTCCTCTTTAATTATTTCTTATTCATTAAAAAATATTAATTTGTAAATAATATGATTTACATTATTCATTTGGGAACCCCAATGAATAATATATGGTGTAGGATTTATGAAATCTTTATCGAAATCATTCATTTACATTTTTTATTTCAGTAATATGGTTGTTATATATTCTCTTCCAATGAAGAATTCTTATTTATAGTCATTAAATGATTTTAATGGTGGAATGATTATTATATATCCTTATAATTCATTAGTTATTGTGATGTATCTCACGGAAATATATATATTATGTGTGAATTTGATTATATTTTCATTCAATATTATAATTATATTATTAATACACAAATGTTTTTTGTGAACATGATTCTATATAGGTTTCTAACTATGGGTGGTATTGGACCACTAAGTTATGATATTTCATTTTTTATGTGTATTCCACATTCCATTCTATTTTTAAATGATTCCATCAAGAATATGATTATATTCCAGTGAATATGATATGATGGTGAGGATTATTATCCCTCATTTAAATCAATCTAGCTCTATAATTACAATTAGGTTATCTTCCACTTACCAAGATATTATACAACCCATTCCATTTATGTGTATCATCATGTGAATACATTTACGAGGGATAATATGAGAAATTTTAGGAATACAATAATGAAATCTTGAAATAATGTTTATGTTTTATTACGTACTAGAAATGTAAGATCCGAATTTTCTCTAAATACTAATCCTTTGAAACCTTGAATGTTTTACTATTATGTCAATTTTCAAAATTTGATATAAATTTTTTTAATAAAAAATATGGGTCACTGTAACCAATCAAAAGTTTAGCATTAAAAAATAATGTTTTAGAAATTTGACTTTAGGAGAAGTTAAATTTAGATGAGATCATCACTATATCAATATAAATATAGTCACCTCATTAAACTACCACCATTTCATACCTTAAAATTATGGAGTATTCAGGTATAATATTTAATTTTGTATCTTGACTATATTATTTTGGCATGTAATTTTATTTTAATAAAGAAAAATAGTGGTGTTATTATTCCAATTTTCATTATTATCTTAATAAATAAAATAAATATGAATATATAAAAAATATGATAAATATATTTTCAAGAAATTTGAAAAATAATTTTTTGGAAAATAAATATTTAAAATAAACCTTTATAATAAATTTAGGTAATTTAATTAAAATTAATTTTCAATGAATAGTATAATATAATATTATTTATTTAATTTTAAATGACAACATAATTTTATTATCTTCAATACATTTTTTATATGATTGAGAAAATAGTCCATGTAATATAGACTATTATTATTTAATAAGTAGGAATATTTTAAAAAAATCATTTGGAGTATTTTTTAGAAGAAGTTGATTCCATTTTCTAAATTAAAATGTCAAATTTAGTAAATTGTAAATTTTTTATAATTTTCTAGGATATAATATGTTTTTTTAATGTATTTTTTAGTACAAAAATATAGTACATATTATTTAATAATAATCACATTAAATTTATTCCATAAGTATTATATTGTCCTATTCAAAAATATTATTAGACTATTATATTTATAAGTAAAATGATTAATTTTAAAAAAATATTATTAACCTTAAAAACCTAAAAAATATTTTATGATTTTAAGAAACAAAATTTATGAACTTGACTTACATCCACATCATCAATGATATTATTTTATATTGATGAGTTCCGAAACTAAAGATAATTTATATATTTTCATCCTTGGAATGTACCATGTGAATAAATCGGGCAATGACACTATTTTATTAATTCTTATTAATTAGGTTTCCTAGATGTAAGTTGGGAAATTAATAAATATTTCCCTAATTTTGTTTAAAACAATACAAATTCTCCCATTCCACTCTATTCTAATATATTTTTTCATGATTTTGCTTTCGTTTTTTTCCTTAACATTCTTTTCAAAGAGTTAATAAGGTTTCAAGTATATATTGATAGAAATTAAGAAAAAAAATCTTTTGGTAAGGGGTTCTCTCCCACATCTTCTCAATTAAAGTATTTCAATTGTTATATGCATTATTGTATAAAAATAATGTAGTATCAATATGTTTATACACATCCCATTCTACCCTTCCATGACCTTTTATATACACCTGTTATGATAATGAAATTAACCCATGAATTATTATGCCATTTTTTTGTAAATTACAAACCTTATAACTAATCAATGGAATTTATATAGATATTAGTATGACTATTTTATTTGGGACATAAATTTATGAAACCCACATTCTTTCTTGATGGTTCAGAATATTGAAATTTATTTTTAATTTTTATGATGTATATGTAACATATGAAGTCAGGCAAATAAATTGTTATATCTAATATTTCTCCAATTAATTAGCTAAATAATCAATCTCCATATATAACATGTTTTTTATATCTTGTTTAATGAACATGGAAATATTTTTATGAAACCTTGGTGATAAAAAATGATGATATGTTTATGAATTTTTTATCTTCTTGTTATATCCCCATTTCAATGTTATTCTCATTATACATATGATCACATTATAATCTATATAAAATTTTATGCATCGTGAAATATAAATTTTCATGTAATTAATTTTTACATTTTCATCATGTACTACTCTTTGTTTTGACTATTTATTTTAATGTGTGACCCTATAAAATATTATGGAGTGAAGTAAAATATAATGTGGTTAAAGGATTAATTCATGATGACAAAATAATTTTTATACACTTCATATATCATGTATGTAGTTTCCATTCCACTTATCTAAAAAATGTGTTTCAAAAATATTAATGTTGGTAAATTTACAAAAATATATTTTAAATTTCATGTATAAAAAAGGTGGGTCTCTATAGTTCAATACAATTATTTTTAAAAATTGTGTTTAATTTAATTCTATTAATTTTAGGAGTAATTAATAGATAAAATAAATGGATTTAATTTTTTTATGAATATTTTAATGGAATTGTGATTTATTATAGTAAAATATAATGTATCTTTGATACGTTTTAAATTTTCATATGGAACATAATTGAGGGATTATATATAAATATTATCTATAGGATACCATGAGATTAGTACAAATCATGATTATTGTGTTTATAAATTCGTAATTTATTGAGTTGATGGAGATACATTATCATAGTTTCATTAATAGTTATTAAATTATGATCTTTTGTAATAGATGAATTAAGAAGAAAAATATTTTTGTGTAAGGATAAATCTCTTAACATGAAATTTTATTTTATTAATAAATATTTTTTATATTAATATAGTAATTTCATGTCATTAGGAAGGAAATATAAATATTTAAAAGATTTATAAAATATATATTCTTCATTTTGTTTTCATATTAAGAATATTATATTTTTTCTAGTTCATTGGGATTTTATATAGGATATCCATTCTGGAGTTTACAATGATAATATTCTATGATATTTACCTATTTTTAACGGAACCCAAATAAATATAATAAGGGAAAATTTTAATTTTTTAAACCAACTAAATTCATGGATAATATGATTAATTATTGAAATCCATTTTTTGTATTTTTTGAAATCATTCCATTTATATTAGGTGAGGGGAGTCGGCTACACCCCCTATATTAATGAGATGGGAGAGAAAATTAGAAATGATTTATGATTTTGAAAAAGTCTATTTATTGGTTAAGGGGGGGACCCGATCAAAACATTCTCTACCTGAACATAAATGATGCATTAGACACCACTCACATGCACCAGATCATCAATCCCAACACTATATGATTCCCAAGGACCTATTTATTCATTATACCTCATAAAATGCATGCCACTAAAATTATCACTAATAAAATCAACACTCTAAATGGAGAAATTAACCTATACATAACACGAACCTCAAAAAACACTATCCCCCACATTTATATCTCACCAAAGGGTTATATTTGTATATCATTAAGAATATGTTATAACACATGTCAAACAGATTTATTGATAAGTAAAATAACTTATAGAATCCTCAAAAACATAATGGAATTCAATTTTACTCTAACAAAAATTGATGAAATTTTGCTTACATTATTAACTCATATAAATCAAATGAAGTTAGATGATACTGAAAAGAAATAGAGGTCTCCAAAGAACAGAAAATTGAATAATAATTGTTGAATAAAAAAACACAATATTTCAGAATTATTTTATGAATAAAGGATTAAAAAATAAAATATATATTGGAATGGAGTGATAATACATAACACATAAGAAGCTATAAATTAACTGATAAATAAAGGTACAATTAGAACCTGATAATAACCTAATTAAAATTTATACGATTGATTATACTGGGAAAATGAATATAAAAAATAAAAAAAATAAAAAATATTATATATAAAGAGGAGAAAATGGAAACTATAAATTTTTTAGATAAATATCATTAAGAGAAGAAAATAATGGGCTAATGTAAATGTAAATAGATTAATAAATAAAAATTGAAATCGTTTTATATATATAAACAACCATTGATGATTTTTCATTAAATAATGATTTAATTGAATGAGAATTATGAAGAAAAATTAAAATTGAAGATATTAAATTTCTCTATGACAACATTAATAATGTGAAAAGAAAAATTCAGAGAAGTTAATGTTTATAAAACATTTGATTTATTTTATGACTTACCTATATAAATTAGAAATAAAATTATGTTTTATAATGATCATAATGATTCCTAAAAACACAATAGTTGATATTAATTAGTTTTATATCAATCCTCTATAATATCACTATCTTCTATAGAATATTCAATTGTGTCAAAATCAGATGATTCAAAATCATCTGTGAAAAATAAAACATGGTAGATATTTTTTTTACTTTTTCTAAAAAACAAATTAGAATATTTTTAATGAATATAAATCTAAATATGTTTTTAAAATCCCATAATATTAAATAATTAGATAGTTTTTTAAAATAGAATAAAAAAATAATCTAGTAGAAATAAAACATCTTTATAGTTGATAAGGTAAGTACAAAAGATGATAATGAGTATTCAAAGTAATATTATTTGAAATACCTATCCAAAAAAATAGTCTATGAATGAAAATTAGAAAATTTTGATTGCCTAAAAATCCCTTAATAAATTTCCTAATAATTTTTTACAGATAATTATCTTATAATTTTTGTCTCTATAATGTTTAATTTATTATTAAAAAAATATTTTCTGATGTTATATTAATACTAGTCAAGAAACAATTAATCATTTGGTAAACAAGCACATAGAATATTATTATATTAAAAATGATTAGGGCTATAAAATATTTTGAATCATACAAGGAAAAAATATAGAACAAATTAGATAAATGTTGATCTATTAATTTTAAAAAATTATTCCTATGCCAAATAATGAAGAATAAAAAATATAGACCAATTAATTTAACATTAAAACCCAATATTAGTATAGTTATTATTAAACATTTCTATTTTTTAAATAAAGTATGAATATCTGTAGAAAATAACTAATTTCATAAAAGGATGATTGTATGTCATGACTGAATGAATAATGACTATAAAAACGAACTCTATATTTTCAAGGGAAAATTTAATTTAATTTATATTTTAATTCCTTTATATTTGAAATCAAAAATAAATTTTTTAAAACTCAATTTATATTTTACCTCTCACAAAATTTTTATATTATTTCTAATTTCAGAATTTAATATTGATAAATTGTTCATGGGAGAAAATTTATCATGTAACATATATCACATTACAATTGGGGAAATTTTTGTTGTGAAAAGTGAAAAGTAAACTATAGAACAAAAAATACATTTAAATATTTTCCATTAGTTATTTAATTTATTTACCATGTTTTATGATAATAAGAAAATAGATATTACTATGTTATTTTCTAAATGACATGTTTTTTATCATAGTTTAGATAATATTTTTTACACTATTTTTTACAAAAGGTTACATAATGAATTTTCATTGTTTTTTTAGAAACTGACCATCAAGATGTTTTCATTAAAAATATTCAATCCTCTAGTCCATAAGAAAATAACAAAATTATAATGTATCCTTTCTATAAATATATATATATAATTCCAACATTCTGATAATCATCAAAATTGATTAAAATATAGATAGAAAACTAAAAATACGAGTCATTATTACTATATCATGAATTAATAAATATGTGATCAAGATCAATCCAAGAGTAATAAATTATTATTAAGATTCATAATTGCTACTATTAACCCTGAGATCCTTTTTCATCAATTATCTTTTTACATTTTTATATGTAAATATATTTCAGTTTTAGTAAGGAATAATACTATTTTTTTTGTTAATTTAGAAACTCTATTCATCCCTGTTGATCCTATAATTCATATAATATTGAATTCTTACTACATATAATTTTGATTGATAATGATCAGTGAAAAAAACATAGTCATTCAAGTAATTTTTTTTGAATAAGATGTTTATAAGATTATTTTTTTAGACCTTGTTTAAGACCTCTTTTGGAAATGGAATAAAAATAATTATATTTCTATGATTATAATTTTTATATCCTTTTGTGAAATTTTTAGTGGATTATGGAGTAATAATATAACCCATCATTGAATTATTTATATATTACATTCTTATTGCTTTATTAAAATATAAATGTTCAAATTATTTAGTTTTAGTTATAAATATCATTTTCATTTGAATTATTTATTATTATTCCAATTAATATATATATTTAGTTAGTTTATTTCTATGTAGTTCATATTGGTGTTTTTATAGACTTTTAAAATTATATATTTCTAAAATATATATATTCATTACAATATAATTATATTCTCATTTCATGAAAATCATGTGGTAACTAGTTTAAGAAAACAAATTTCTACTATTTAATCCTATAAGGTGTGAATTTAGTTATTGGGTCACCTTCTTAGGAAATGGGATAATTTCATGATCTATATATTGTGAACAATCCTAGGAGGTTATCAATGTATTTATGACTCCAGGGGTCATATTATATATGTACAACGACCAAATTTCATTCTCCTATTCAATTATACGACATATTAATTTTTTCTTTATTTATATCTTATTGATTATCTAATGTGTATAGAATATTTAAAATATTAAATATATGATATAATTTAATTGATTTAATTCCCACCATAGAATAGATTTCAGAAATAATATATAACACCATTGTGATAAGATTAAATGGATTATATAATAACATGAAATAAAACAAATGGATATCTCATATTTTATCATTAATATAGTCTATATTTGTTACTTATAATTTATATTGGATTATCATAACAATTCACTTATATTTTAAATTTAGAAAAAACATCCTCACACATTTAGATCCTAGTTTTCTGATCAATATCATTTTTATATCATATAGATGAAAATCATTCTCTTTAAAGAATTTTTTTAATATGATTCAAATGATGAAAAAATATCCATTTTAAGGATTATAATAATTTTAATTTATGTAATATTGATAAACATACCATTCCAACACTTTTTAAATGATTACATTATTAGTTCAATCCACTAGCTATAAGTTATCGTAGAATTCTCCAATCTCTCTTGTAAACACTAATATGTTTTCTATTCACCTAAATATCTGAATGAAATTATAAAACTAGAGTAACTATATATAAATTAATATAAAATCACATAACCACTTTATTTAAATCATTATTACAAGCATAATTTTTTGTAGTTTAATTTTCATCAAATTGTACATTAATAAAAAAACATTCTTCTTAAAATATAAAATGGGATAAAGAATTATGTTGATTGAATTATTTAGATTTCAACATTTAACTTCACCCTTTCCATTACATTTCCTTTTATTATTTATTTTTATTCCCTAAAATATTGGTCCTCATATTTCTAAAGGATTATTGGAATCTTTTTTGTAAAATAAAAATAGAATGAAATAAAAATTAGAGAGATTATAGATATTGTGATGAATATCATTAATGAGTATGAATATAGGATGAAAAATAAAATAGGGTTCATGAATTATGTGAAATTTAGGAATCATTATTTTAATGACCTTTATTTTTTGCAACAAAATTTCTATTCATATTATTATTACATAAATAACATAAATTAACTTAGATAAAATTACAAAAAGTTTATAAATTAAGAAATAATGAAATAATTTTTATTTCTAGATGTTAAAAAAACTATACCGATTATATAGTAAAATGAAATTCTGAATAGTAATGAGAACTTTATGAATAGTAAATCAACAAAATGAATATTAACCTCGCCAAGGAAATAATAAATTATATTTATAAATCTTATAAATGAATGTATGATATAATTATACAATGGAATATGTAAATAAATAACTCAAAATTTATTAATAAAGAGTTGGTATTTTATAAATTCATAAATATTTAATTAAAATCTTTTATTTTCAATAATTATTTAAAATAAAATAAAATTTCTTAAAAAATATTAATATATTAATATATTGTTATCTTATTATTTGAATATAATTTTATGAGAATTTTTTTAATTTCTAAAAGTCTTATAAAATAAGTTATAATTTTAAAATATGTATTTTTGGAGTAAATGATGATTTTAAGTAAAAATTATATATGTAATATTAATTAAAATATTATAATAATTTGTGGATAATTTTTTAATTCTACACAACAAAAAATTGTTAGGGTGATTTTTACGTATTTTTTCAAAAATACTTGATTTTTATGTGAATAATAAAATTTGATAATTTATAATAAATGTTAAATAAATGAATAATTGAGTCACAAGTGATGTATAGTAAATTTAAGCCAATAATTCAGAACATTCTATCATTATTTTAAAATATTTTGTGATAATTATTAATCTATTCGTAGTTTTGGGCAAAAATAACAACCAAATGATTTAAATATTCAAAAAAACCCTTCTCCTCCACTATAAATACCACCCCTCCCCACCCCTTCTCCTCACACATTAAAAGATCTTAGACTAAACAAATTTCATCTCAATACTCTTCCCAATACCCTACCCTATGTTCTGGAGTTCATGGTGTCATAAAAATACCAAAACTTTTTCTATAAGAAGGTTCTCAAGTATAAAAAAATCAAGATGTAAAAACATTGTTTTTTCGTTTAATTTTTTTAAGTTATTTTATTTTCTTATTATATCCTCACCTCACCTCACCCCAATAGCATTATAACTATATTACCTTACAGATACTATAATTTTATTATTCAATGATAATAATCGATAATCCATACCCTTCTTCTATCCCTTTTTTCTAAAATTTAAACATCATCAGTAAGGTGTTATTTCAGCACCGTCAAGGATGAATGGTTTAAATTTTCCATCACAGTATTTAAAGATAATCATATACCATTTTAATAGTTGAATGGAAATTTAAATTTTATATTACCAGCTTTTTAATGTTTTTTATTTAACATTGTTACATAATACTAAATGATAAAACAAAATGAGTTTTTTTATCTAAAACTATTAAAATTAACTTAAATGATTATAATTAACTTGTTATCTATTGATTCATCACTATATTTGGGAATAAAATATATCATATCAATTACACATTATTATTTCAATAGTATCATTTAATTTTAATTTTGGAGAATTTTTTCCAATCTACAAAAACATAATTACTCATTAATAAGGAAACCATTCCTAAAAACCAAGAAAATGAATTCTCTTTAACAATGAAATTAAACCCAATAACATTGTAACAAGTCCATAAATGATATTTATAAAATTATAATATAATGACTCGTCCATTAATTACATTATTATTTATTTATTTTAAGGATAAATTTAATAATAGTATTACACAATGAGGTTCCATAGGTTTTGTGTCTGAGGAAAACTAGGACCAAATATAACAGTTACAACATAAAACATAAGAATTTATTGAATTACTTCTTCTCTAGCTTCTTTTTGGCACGTGACCTATCCTAACTACATGTAGTCCCCTAAGGATATAAATAAACAATCGGTGATCTAAATTTCCAGTAAGTGGAGAAATATTAACCTGAAAACATGGGATGGGAATATTCATTGTCATTTTA